>OU015756.1:51875053-51914649 GCA_907169655.1 Acomys percivali
GTGTGTGTGTGTGTGTGTGTGTGTGTGTGTGTGTGTGTGTGTGTGTGAAGATGGCTATGGGTGGGACCTGGAGGTAGGCCAGGCAGTGAGGCCAACCAAATCCTCCGGAGCTCTTCTGCTCCATGCGCAATCAATCATCAGTCAGCTCTGATTCTTCTGGAACCTCAAGCTGTATGCCTGTCCCACCACTGTTTCTCTCATCTTAACAGCTGAACTTCGTTCGGTTTTATCTCCCTCTGCTTGTCCATCAACATGAGAAAGTCATCTATTTGGACGACGATGTCATCGTACAAGGTACATCACTGGCTGCCAGGAGCGCTTGGAAGGGCACAGCTGCTAAGGAGACTGACTTTTCCTTTCCCTTCATTTTCCATGTGCTAGTTGCCTACAGACTTCAAATATTTGGTAAAGTGGATACAGCATTATTGTAGAACAGGGTATGTCTTGAGGCCAGGCAGTGGTGGCACACCCTTTAATCCCAGCCCTTCGGAAGCAGAAGGCTGGCAGCTGAGTTTTTGATTCTCAAAAAACCAAAGACCAAAACAAACAAACAAACAAACAAACAAACAAATGGCCATATTTTGAAAGCAGGGTTTGATGCTTCCCTGGATAATCTATTGGCCTCTGAGGACTCCTCTCTGTGCCAAGTCTGCAGTAATTACTACCTTGGGGGCATCTTCTCTGCATCCATCAAACATGCGGAAGCAAAATGTCACTGAGGGCACTTTGTAGTGAGTGTGCATGTTTTTATAAGCATTCAATTAACATCCATGTGAATATTTCGAGTGGCTCCCTCAACAGGCATGAACTGTTTTTCTTTTGGGGGGGTTGTTTGTTTGTTTGTTTGGTTTTGGTTTTTGGTGTATTTGTTTTTGAGACAGGGTTTCTCTGTGTAGCCTTGGCTGTCCGAAACTCATTTTGTAGACCATGCTGGCCTCGAACTCACAGAAGTTCACCTGCCTCTGTCTCCAGAGTGCTGGGACTAAAGATGTGCACCACCACCATCATCACCACCACCACCTGCAGAATACCGCCACATCATGGGAAAAGAGGAGCTCTGTACTCTTTGCTCTACTGAAGTTAGGAATTAAGCTAAGGATCTGTCCAGTCCAGAGATACTTGCATTTTAATTGTTGATACTTCCAAATGCAGGTGATATCCAGGAACTGTATGACACCACCTTGGCTCTGGGCCACGCAGCAGCCTTCTCAGATGACTGTGATTTGCCCTCTGCTCAAGACATCAACCGACTTGTGGGGCTGCAGGTGGGTATGATCAGAGAACCCTATCTTTGCTCTTCCTCTTCTTCCTCCTTACTCTTCCTCCTCCTCCTGTTCCTCCTCCTCCCCATCCAAAGCCAGTGGGAACTACCAGGAGATGCATAAAGAATGGGGGTTCCGCCGGGTGGTGGTGGCACACGCCTTTAATCCCAGCACTCGGGAGGCAGAGGCAGGCGGATCGCTGTGAGTTCGAAGCCAGCCTGGTCTACAAAGGGAGTCCATTTTCCCCACCCACTCAGGCCAATTTCTGTAACCCTGTGGAGTCCCACTTCCCTAATCTGAAGAGTGGACACTCTCTATTCTGCTGTGTTTGTGGGCTGCAATGGGATGCTGGGAAGTGTCCAACGTGTAGAGAATGCTCTAAAAATGGTAGTTGTTAACGTCGCTCATCACCACCCATTGTGTTAGTGGTTTGGGTCCAAGGACCCACATAGAGACTTACAACTATATGTAACTCTGGTTCCAGGGGACCCAATGTCCTCTTCTGGCTTCCTTGGGCAACAGGCACACACATGGTTCATATACATACATGCAGGCAAAATACTCATGCATGTAAAATAAAAATGAAATCATTTTCAAGGGAAAATGCCCTGAGTGAGCAGCACTTGTCAGCAGGGACAGGAAGGCATCACTGAGTGCTGACTAGCTGGTTCCAGAGGGTGTTTTGAAGCTGGGACAAACAGGCTTTATCAACAGATTTGGATGAGAAAGAGGTAAGGATGCACTAACGACTCTGTACTTTTGCTTAAATAACAAGGATAGAAATTAGTACTCTACTGAGGCAGACAGGGCAAGGAGCCAGCTTTTTTTTTCTCTCCTCTCGAGGGTTCCTCTGTGTAGCCTTGGCTGTCCTAGACTCCCCTTGTACACCAGGCTGGCCTCGAACTCACAGAGATCTGCCTGCCTCTGCCTCCCGAGTGCTGGGATTAAAGGCGTGCACCACTGCACTGTGCTAAGGAGCCAGCGTTAGGACAGGTACAGCTTGCCCGTTGGAGCGACTTAAGCATCACGAAGGCAACACCAGCTAGGCAGATGTGGCTAAGAGGTCGGAGCTGCCAGACAGATGGAATTCAGAGCCCTGAAACAGGATGGACTGTCGATGGAGTCAGAAAAGCAAGCAACAGGTGCTGGGGAGGAGGGCTGGGCACTGGGCACTCAGAGTTTGGAAAAGGAGACAAACCCAGCAATAGAGAGCCTCGAGGTAGCCTGGAGGCCTGACCGAAACCCACAGGGAACCAACTCTAAGTTGTCCTTTGACTTCTACCCATGCATTGTGGCATGCAAGGGTGCTTATGTGTGCATGTGCACGTGCGCACGTTGGAGTGAACACACCTTTTAAAAACATCCTGGGCATGGTGGCACGCACCTTTAATCTCATCACTCAGGGGGCAGAGGCAGATCTCTGTAAATTTGAGGCTAGCCTGGTCTACATGAGTTCCGGGACAGCCAGAGCTACAGAGAGACTCTGTCACAATAGAACACACCAAAGGAAGGTGGAAAGCTGCTTAGTGAGGCAGGAGGAAGCCCAGAGATAGTGCATAACAGCTTCCAGAACGTAATCATTTTCCAGAAACAGACAGAAGACTCTATCCTGTTCTTTTGTAGAACACATATATGGGCTATCTAGACTACCGGAAGAAGACCATCAAAGGCCTTGGCATCAGCCCCAGCACCTGTTCATTCAACCCTGGGGTGATTGTCGCCAACATGACGGAATGGAAACACCAGCGCATCACCAAACAGCTGGAAAAATGGATGCAAAAGAATGTGGAGTAAGTGTGTTTGCGAGTCTCTGCCACCGTTGCTCCCAGCTAATCTTCTTTGCGTAGCTCAGGAGTTACAAAAACAAAGCAAAACAAAAAGGCATCTAAGGTCACATTTCACAGAATCTGTTGACTGAGAAAAGGGGTGTCAGTGAACTCTTTCCCCAGATGACAGAGCTGAAGAATCGAGGTGCTATGAGGCAAAGGACTCAGTTCCTTTTCAGTTTCCTAGTCAGTTCTTAACAATGTGACTCAACACTTTCCCACTGAAAAATCTTCATTTATTGCAGTTGAGTTCTTTCATAGGACTGCTTTTTTTTTGGTGGGGACAGGGTCTCACTATGTAGCCCTAGCCTGCTGGCCTGGCTTTTGCCTCTGATATACTGGGATTAAAAGTATACTCCGCCACACCCAGCCATAGACCTACTTTTACAAAATTATTTATTTACTTTACATCCCAATTGAAGCCCCACCTTTCCTCCCTCTTCCCTGTATCCTCCCTCCCCTCCCCCTCAGAAAAGGGGAGCCCCCACCCCCGCCCATCCCAACAAGTCAAGTCACATTAGGACTGAGAGCATCCTCCACCACTGTGGCCTGGCAAGGGAACCCCTGCCAGAGGGAAGTAATTGAAACGCATTTAAGAAAGTCCTTGTCAGAGACAGTTCCTGCTCCCCTTACTAATGGACCAAGCTGCCCATTGGGTACATATGTGTATAGAGGGGGCCTATGTCCAGTCTATATCATGGCCCTTGCTTGGTTTCAGTCTCTGCAAGCCCCCTGGGCCCAGATAGACTCTGTTGGTCTTTGTGTAGAGCTCCTGCTCCCTTGGGGTCCTTCTATCCTTCCTCTCTCTCTCTTCCAAAAGGCTCTCTGTGCTTTTCCCAGTGTTTGGCTGTGTGTCTCAGCATCTGTTCTGATCCATTGCTAGGTGGGGCCTCTCAGAGGACAGCCATGCTAGGCTTCCTTCTGCAAGTATAGCAGAGTGCATAGACCCATGTTTAAGGCTAATTTCATAGTGCTAGGATTAAAAACAAACAAACAAACAAACCTTTCATTTGATGCTTACTTTTTAAAACTTTTTTAAACAATATTTTTTATTTAATTTTAATTTATGTGCGTTGGTGTGTCAGATCTTGTAGTAACAGACAGTTGTGAGCTGCCATGTGGGTCCTGGGAATTGAACCCGGGTACTTTGGAAGAGCAGGCAGTGCTCTTAACCACTGAGCCATCTCTCCAGCCCCATTGATGCTTATTTTTTATGTGTGGGCTTGCACATATATGTATGGGTGTGTGCCCAGGTATTTGTGTGGAGGCTGTAAAATAACTTCAGGGTTCATCCTCGAGAGCACCATCCAGTTTCTTTTGAGACAAGATCTGTTGCTAGCCTGGAGCTCAGCAATTAGGCCAAGAAGCTGGCCATCCTCCTGTCTCCACCCTCCCAGTGCAGGGATTACAAGCCGGGAGTTTTTACATGGGCTCTGGGGCAAGCACTTTTCCGAGGAACTTTCTCTAGCACTTTTCTTAAAAGTGACTTTTAACATTTCAAAGTCCCCCTCCCCCAAGACAAGGTTTCTCTGTGTAGCCTTGGCTCTCCTGGACTCACTTTGTAAACCAAGCTGGCCTCGAACTCACAGCGATCTGTCTGCCTCTGCCTCCCGAGTGCTGGGATTAAAGGCATGCACCACCATGCCCGGCTAAAATTTCAAAGTTTTAATGATCAGATTTCTAAAAATAGAGCAAAAATTTTACTATTACCACATCATTGTATTTCCCATCAGTCTTCATTATTTCAATATAGTATTTTTAGTATATTAAGATTTCAAAGTAGTTTATAAATTTAAAAAATTATATTTCCCCCATTTTCAAAAAACACTAATGTTATGGGCATGGTATCTACTTCCTCCGTGTGTGTTCACTACATGCATGCATGCATGCCCTTGGAGGTCAGAAGAGGGTGTTGGATCCCTTGGAACTGAGTCACAAATAGCTGTGTAGCCATCTGGGTGTTGGGAGTCCTCTGTAGGAGCACCAGTGCTCTGAACTGTTGAGCCATCTCTCCAGCCACTTCATCTGTGTATCTTAAAACCATAAAAACATTGAACTTGTGTGTAATTATAAATAATATAGGACCAGAATTTGACCTTCTGTGCTTACCATAAAAAGCCCTGAGAGTTAGTGACAAGATATCAGCAAATATTAACACTGTGAATCTAGGTGACGCACAGAAGAGTACAGCCCTCTGCCACATACATGGACCATGTACTGTGACTCTATATGATGTGTAGGGGAGCTCCTGGTTGTCTATGTTGTGAAGTTTGACAGTTTTAGAAAAAAAAAAAGTTGAGAGGTAGACTTTGTAGACCAGGCTGGCCTCGAACTCACAACTATCCACCTGCCTCTGCCTCCTGAGTGCTGGGATTAAAGGCATGTGCCACCATCGCCTGGCAAATGTCCTTGTTCTAACAACAAAAATCCCTAACTAAATAGTAAAAACTGGGGAAAACAAAAGCCTTGCATCTTTCTGAAGGACCACATTAGCATCTGCTTTGTTAAGTGAGGGCTCCAGACCAAACATTGCTTTTCTGTCCCATTTCTTAGGGAAAACCTCTATGGCAGCTCCCTGGGAGGGGGCGTGGCTACCTCGCCAATGCTGATTGTGTTTCATGGGAAGCATTCCACCATCAACCCTCTGTGGCACATAAGGCACCTGGGTGAGTACTGCCCGGAAGCAAGGGACAGACATTTTTGTTTTGTTATGTTTTTTTCCAAGATAGGGTTTCTCTGTGTAGCCCTGGCTGTCTTGGACGCGCTTTGTAGACCAGGCTGGCCTCAAACTCACAGATATACACCTGCCTCTATCTCCTTCAGTGCTGGGACAACAGGCATGAGCCAATGGCATGAAGTATACTTTTAACCAAGCAACCACCACTCTAGCACTTACAGCCCAAGGCTTGAACCCTAGGGGGTGGGGGTGGGGGGTGACAAACCTTGTGTCCTTAGTGGCCTCACCTCTTTAACCCTCAGGCTCAGAATCTGCATATGCAGATGGCATCTTTAGTTGCCAGAGGGGTGCATTCTAGGATTCATGAAAAGTTTATGGACTAGGGCTGGAGAGATGGCTCTGCTGTTTAGGAGCACTGGCTGCCTCCTTGAGAGGATCCAGTTCAATTCCGAGTACCCACAGGGCAGCTCACAACTGTCTCTAATTCCAGTTCCAAGGGATCTGACACCATCACACAGATGTACATGCAATGTACATGAAATTAAAAAAATTTTAAACATTAAAAAAAAGCTTGTACGATAATGCTTAGCATAGAACTTCTGCCTTGCAGTGATCTACAATACACAAAACCTATTGAGGTGTGAGGCATACAGTGGCCTTAGACAGCTGCCCTTTAACGCCCGTTAGGTCAGTAACTGGTAGGTGGAGCTGGATTGGGGATATGGCTCTGTAGATAAAAGCACTTGCCATGCAAGCATGAGAACAATATGGCTCTCCAAGCCGGCAATCCCCGCACTCACACAGCAGAGATGGGATTCTCCAGGCAAGTTGGCTAGCTAGGGCAGCCATGCTGGAAGGGCCGGGGTTTAAGTGAGAGACCATCGCCTCGGTATTGGGAAGAAATTGAGGAAGAAACCTGATGTCAATTTCGGTACATGTGTGGTACATGCACACCCAGCAGACACTGGTGCAAAACAGGAAAAGGAAGAGATAGAACAGTTTATGATCCTGGAGCAGGCTGCGAATCACACCCTGTGAATTACCAACTCCTGACATGCAAGATGGGCACAATCTCTCAGGGGAACAGGTCTGCTCCTCTGTAAGGTTTGGACTCAGGCAAGGAACGAAAAGCGAGTCTACACAGCAGTAGCTGGCAAAGTGATCCGATCTGAATTTGTTTTGGATGTGGGATGCAACAATAATGCTAAGATGTAGTAGGTTTGGGTCTAAACAGAAAGACTTAATTAACATCTACGAAACAAATTAATTACAACTGCTTTCATCTGGTGCATGCTTATAATCCTAGCAGTACTCAGGGGAGGCAGAGGCAGGCAGATTGCTGTGAGTTTGAGGCCAGCCTGGTCTACAAAGCAAGTCCAGGACAGCCAGGACTACACAGAGAAAGCCTTTCTTGAAAAATCAAAACAGCTGGATCTCTGTGAGTTCAAGGCCAGCCTGGTCTACAGAGTGAGTCCAGGACAGGCAAGGCTACACAGAGAAACCTTGTCTCGAAGGTGTGTGTGTGGGGGGGAAGAAATCAAAACAGATTTCATCTCCTAAACTCATCCCTCTGAGGCAGAACACATTGTCACAGAGCAGAGGTGAAGGATGTTGGCTCTCTCTGACTTCTCACCTCAGAGTGCCTCTTCCGGAATGTGAGCTCTGTTTGTGGAGGCTGAGGTGACTAGCTCCCTTTTCTACTGCAGCGCGGCCAGGGCCTGTGCTGAGTGACAAAAGCCAGGCTGGCCATTTCTCTCTACTCAATGGAGTCTGTTATGTAAAGAAACAACAGTAGAGGATATGATTTTTTTTTTTTACAATTGTATTTCTATGACATTAGAAGGTAGCATTAAGTTGTCTTCACTGTATAACCCTTTAGTTTATTTATTACTTTGCATGCTGGTAGTATTACACCAATGTGGCTTATCTGAGGTGGGAGTCCTGCTAACTGCAAACTTTTAGCATTAAGCTTGGATTCAAGGCTTCATATAAAGCTGTACTCACTAACCAGGCCTGTTGTTTTCCTCTGCACACACCGAAGGCTGGAACCGTGAGGCAAGGTACTCGGAGCACTTTCTGCAGGAGGCTAAACTACTCCACTGGAATGGAAGACACAAACCCTGGGATTTTCCTAGTGTTCACAATGACTTATGGGAGAGCTGGTTTGTTCCTGACCCTGCAGGGATCTTTAAACTCAATCATAATAGATGATACACTCCAACACCTAAAATATTCCCTGGATAAAAATGGAATTGTGCCTTTGTATCCTACGCTAACACTGTTCTTTATGAGCACCTCTGATATATGTGTGATGCGTGACATAAGGAACAAAAGCTGATAGGGACCATATAGGCAGATTTAACTTCTTTTAGTTCAAATGATAGTTATGACTAATCTCCCACCCCCACCCCTTTCTTTCTGTTTGGTGTTTTGAGAAAGGGTCTCACTATGTTCTCCAGGCTGGTCTTGACATGAATGAAAATTACATCTGAAAACTTTAAAACCTCTAATTTTTCACAGTTAAGGTATTTCTGTAGCAGTTCTTTGGTTAAGACAGGGTTCCTAGGTGGAGAGATGGCTTGTGTTTGAGTGTGACTGCTCTTGCAGAGGTCCCAGGAATGATTCCAGCACCACGTAGCAGTTTACAGTTATCTATAAATACAATTGCAAGGGATTTGACTCTCTTTCAGCCACTATGGGTACCAGGCACACATGTGATGCAGACATTAAAAACATCCATCCATGTTATTTAAATAATAAAAACAAGTTAGTTGGGTAGTGGCAACACACACCTTTGATCCCAGCACTCAGGAGGCAGAGGCAAGCTGATCTCTGTGAGTTCGAGGCTAGCTTGGTCTACAGAGTGAGTTGAAAGACAGCCAGGGCTACATACAGAGGAATCCTCTCAAACAACCAACCCAACAACAAAATAGGTTCTCTCTATATAGCCCTGGCCAGCTTAGAACTCACTATTTTGATCAGGCTGGCTTCAAACTTACAAAGATCTGCATGCCTCTGCCTCCTGAATACTGGAATTAAGCCCTGTGCCACCATGCCTGGCTGCTGAGTTTTGTTTTGTTTAAAAAAAAACAGGTTGCCAGTTTTGTCTTTTATAAAAAATTATAAATTAAAAAAATTGGTATCTGTAAAAGCAAAATATCCAAGTTCTTGTGATGTTCCTATATTACTCTGCATGGTAAATATAACAAAAGCAAACTGTCCTCAGGATTAAAGTAGGGGAGAACACCATTACAACTTGCTATAGAAATACTCGTACCTTAAATATAGCCATTCTTAATGTTTATTGCAAAAACTATCAGACTTTCATATGAAGTTAAAATCTCAGTATTATTTAATGAAGAAACTCCTGCCCTGTCACATACAGGATGCACCGACATGTACTACTCAGTGGCCAAGTTCAGTGAGAAGCACCAGGACTGCACCTGGAAGGTCCTCACACGCGTTCTCCAGAGTGTCATAATTTAAAGGTATTTTTCCACACAAGGAAATCTACAATAAAGCTACAATAGTCAGACACCAAAGCCATACTTAGCTACATGCTTTACAGAGTCCCATGAAAAAAATAGTTGATCCTAATCCCTGATGCGAGGCACTTCAGAGCACCTGCATACAATGTCCATGTAAACAGCAGTGCAGCACACCTCTTAAATAACATGACTGGTACACAGCTTGAGCTAGACTTAGGGAAAAATAAAGTCCATCATTCCCACAGCTAAAAGCACGCTGAACTTCATCACAAGACACTGCTTCTCTAATTACTCATAGAGGAACAGGCGATGTAACCTCTGTGGGATATAAAATCCTTGCAGACATTTCATACTGAAAACCAGCATGTTCCTTGGGTATGCACGAAGTCAGAATATCCATGGGTGACCAGGAGTGAATACAGCAGGCATTTCTGAAGGCCCAGTTTTAATATCGACCAGCCCTAATGGGCTATTTGTAGCACCATGGAAAATGCATTAAAAACCACAAAGGTACAAATTCCAATCAACTGCTCATGAGGTTCACTAAGTCCACAGTAAAACACAGCAGTGACAATACTTCTTAAATTATTGATTAATGATTAGCTTTACCTAGCACGAAAAATGTCTGTATTATCTTAGTACATCCCATGTACACACAGCACCAGTTTAAACAGGATTATCAAACACCTGCAGCATGACGCTGTTCACCCTGAAAGTTCATTTCTCATTACTTTCCACGTCAAGGATAAAATCAGAACATTGATAAATACTGACGCTCTCAGGAGCCTACCAGGGCAGAGACGGTTCCGCCTCTGAGAGGATTAACAGGGAGGAGTGGAGAGCTAAGGAAGGGCTTATGCCCCAGCAGGAATGGCCATACTATCTCTATTACCAAGCACCCGCCACACACACCGCTGGGGGAGTAAAGAGGTCTGACTGAGAGCGAATACAACCCAGCTGGGACTCCAGTGCGGGTTAGTCAGCGCCATCCATGGAAGTTGGATTTTTGACATCTGCCTTTGTTTACTAGCTTGATTCTTACTAGCATGCCCTTCTTAGGCATTTAAAGGGATCATGGCATATATAGCTATGCAGAGTAAAGAATCAACTATAAACATTCAGACTGTTGCATTTTAAAGTCATAGATCGAACTGACTCCCCAAAGAAAACCAGTTTCTTCATAAATGAGATACAGTATATAAAAAGCTGGAATGATGGATAATCCAAATACAAAACTCAGATAAAAAAACACCCTATTTTTTCTTTCCAAACTACACAGCTCATCAGTTGACTACCATACATAATTACACCACTAGTGTAAAGTACTATTAATACTAAAAGTCTTCAGTTAGCAACTGAGGGTCTACGCCCGACAACTGCATTAAACTGCAGTGCTGAGGCAGAGCGGAGAGGCACAGTCCCTACGCGTGGCTTCCTTCTTCCTGCGCTTGTGTCCCACAATTACTAAAAGAAGGGATCTGGTCTGCAAATGACTGCGTCATCCACTGCCCATTGGGAATGTCCCCAGGGGCTGACTCTCCTCTCAGGTCCGCAGCTGCTGAGAAGGGGGAAAAAAAAAAATCTTAGTTCATTGTCAAGTTTCAATTGATCCAATTAGATTTTTAAAGTACACTAAAGAAGAATTATTAAAATACTGAAAACAGTAAGTTTCATGCCCGGTGTGGTAGCGCACAGCACTCAGGAAGGCAGAGGCAGGTGGATCTCTGTGAGTTCGAGGCCAGTCTGGTCTACAAAGAGTCCAGGACAGTCAGGGCTACACAGAGAAACCCTGTCTCAAAACAAACAAACAGAGACACAGTAAATTTCTACTAGATTTTCAGATCTAGGACTGATAAATCATTTGTTATTCAAGAAGAGAAATGGGTGGGTTGGCTTAGAAGCTGTGACGTAAGAGAATGATCTGTGAAGTCTTTAGACACTTAGTTACATTATATGCTAGTACTCCTCAATCTTCAACAACCACTCTCCATTTCCATTACATTCCCGTCACCCCTCAGTCCTCTGAAAGAAACCATCTGGACGGAAACGTACTTAGCCCATTGGAAGAAAAGTTGCAAGGTTCACTATTACATGGGTTTTCACCATAAGCACCGCCATACGCTGCTTCATAGCCTGGGTCGTACTTCTCTTCCTTAACAGCCATCTTCTTTGCATCCTCTGTGGGACAGTAAAAGATGATTGAAACTGATGTTGTATAAAAGTTTTCTATGCAAATGCAGCTGAGTTGTATAATTTGAATAGTTTTTTTTTTAAGATTTATTATTTTTATTTGTATGTGTGAGCGGTTGCATGAGTTTCTATGCATGCAGATGCCCAAGGAGGACAGAGGACAATGGATCCCCTAGAACTGCCTCAGGTGGGTTCTGGGATGCAGACCCTGGTCTTCCGCAAGATCAACAGGGTTCCCAAGCACCGAGCCATCTCTGCAGCCTCATTTGCTATCATTCTTAAAATTCTTTGTAGCATATAACTAAATTAGCTTTAAGAATTGGAAAAATCCATCACACTCAACCCTAGGCAGAGAGATGCTCCTCAGACCCAAAATCCCGCAGCACGAGGAGATGCAAACACACTAAGACCCATCACCACAGCAGAATTCTCCTTCCTCCTGCGTTGTATCTGCTACCGCCTTTCTGTTCCATACACACAAGAAGCCAGTAAGAGGAGGGAATGGTAGCAAACCTTGTGCCAGCTGCAGGTCAAATGTGTATTTCACCTCCTGAATATCCGTGTTGCGTACAATGCCTTTCAGCTGATCTCTTAAGTCCTTCAGCTTAATGTAGTAATGAACTTTGTCCTGGGCTCGAGGAAACTGAGCACATCTGGCACTGGAAGACGGCATGACGTAGCAGAGCTGGGACCAACAAGGTTCAGAGACTTTAACATCTGCTCTTATCTACTCATACTGTGGTTAGAAAAACTTATCTTTAGCCAAGTGTGGTGGCGGCGCACACCTTTAATCTCAGCATTCCAGAGGCAGAGGGAGAGGAGTGCTGTGAGTTGGAGGCCAGCCTGGTCTACAAAGTGAGACTACGACAGCCAAGGCTACACAGTGAGACCCTGTCTTGAAAAGCAAAAGCAAAAAAGAAAAAGAAAAACTTATCTTTATTTGGCTTAATAACTTGATATATTCACACATACACACATACATACAAACAAAATCAATGAAAGATGTTGCATTTAAGACCAAAGCCAATAAATTAATACATGGTTCCCCCAAGTGTTCCTCTAACAATCAAGTCTTTTCCTTTTTTTCTGGTTTTTTGAGACAAGGTAGCCTTGGCTGTCCTGGACTCGCTTTGAAGACCAGGCTGGCCTCGAACTCACAGTGATCTGCCTGCCTCTGCCTCCAGAGTGCTGGGATTAAAGGCATGCGCCACCACTGCCTGGCAAGTCATTTCTTTTTATAGTAAATACATTCCATAATTCCAAAGGAACAAAGGGAGCAGCATTTCTGCTGAGGTCTCCCTCCCAGCCCTCTTGTTCCCTCTACTGAGGCAATCACTCTTCATGAGTCCCTGAGGTGTCCATGGGCAATCAAAGGCCTCTAGGTGCAGCTACTGCCCCACGTCCTTTTCAATAAACACACAAAGCCAAAGCACAATGTGCTTTCCTTCCTCTGCCCCTTGCTCTTTTCACTCAACAGTGTACCTCAGAGACGCTCTTACAATGTACCTAGGCATGAGAGGCCTTAAAGAGTTATATAGCCTTTTATGACTATAAAAGTTGGCCAGAGCCAACTAAAGGGTTTAGGTTGCTTTGAATTCTTTTATCATCAACTACAGTAAAAAATCTTATACATTATTAATTTGGAAATGTTCCTAGAAGTTGGGTAAAATACCAGAAGCAGATGGCTACAGGAAAAGACACTTGCATTTATCATTTTGGTTGGGGATAAACTGTCCTTCAAAGAGCACAACTCATTTTCTGTTTTCTCAGTTACACACAACTGAGGCAGTGGAGTGCTATATTTATGACAATTTGTAAGTTGGTTTCTTGATCATATAATTACTTTGTTTTGAGGCATCATCATTATATATTATAATTATTTTGCTTTGAGTATAGAATTTTTAGAAACTCCTAATTGATACGTGTGTAGGCATGTTACCATGTTTTATAACAGCACATTTTCAAGATATTCTTCAATTAAAATGACCCAGAGTAGACTGGCTGAGGGTAATAGCGCACACCTTTAATCCTAGCATTCAGGAGGCAGAGGCAGGTGGATCTCTGTAGGTCTGAGGACAGCCTCGTCTGGTGTACACAGTACTGACCCACCTACTGACCCACAAGTAAAATAAAAAGAAAGTAAATTGTTTTCACTTGGCACTAAATCACTAGCAACACCAACAGCTTCCTATTTCATGCTAAAGAATACATTGTATGGGGCTGGAGAGATGGCCCAGAGGTTAAGAGCACTGGCTGCTCTTCCAGAGGTCCTGACTTCAATTCCCAGCAACCACATGGTGGCTCACAACCATCTATAATGTGATCTGATGCCCTCTTCTGGCCTGCAAGTGTCCAAGCAAGCAGAGCACTACATACATAATACCAAAAAGAAAAAAAAGAATACATTGTATAATGCAGTGCTACCTAGAGGACTGCCACAGTTGCTATGGTTACTTCTTGGCTGTCAACTGACCCAGGCCTACACTCATCTGTCAAGGAGGAAATTCAACTGAAGAATTACCCATATCAAACTAGCCTGTGGCCTTCCTTACGTATGAGGCACTTTCTTATTTATTTATTTATTTATTTATTTATTTATTTATTTGGGGGGCGGGGCAGGCAGAGGCGTGTGGTATGTGAACAAGTGGAAGTCGGAGGACAACTTGTTGGAGTCAGTTCTCTCTGGGGACTGAACTCTCAGGTTGTCAAGCTTGGCAGAACATATCTTAACCATTATGTTGGAGGCCGTTCTGGTGCTGCTAATGTATTTAATTGTTAATTACTAGCCCCCAAGATCTGGGTATGCCCTAGATGAGCACATGCTGTGTAACTCTGCCCCCCAATTATCCTTGATTGGTTAGTCAAGCTGCAGGCAGCCTGGGCTGGGCAAAAGAGAGGTGGGTGGGGCTTAGGTTCCTGGGCTGGCTTGGGGGTCTGAGAGAGACTCCATGTCAGGAGAGGGGAGAGGAAGCACAGCTGCAGGAAGGGAAGCAGAGAGAAGGACGTCCCCATGGGGCAGAAGGACCACAAGCACGTGGCCATGAGGACAGACTGACGGAGCAGATCCATCCCACACAGGATGATTGACTGGCAAGTAACTTGGGTATGTAGCTGGGGAACAGCTAAATAGCTTAGAGGGTTGGTATTTGGCCAGCGTTAGTGCTTCAGGACAGTCTCTGGGGTAGAGAAGCCTTCAAGAGTCTAATAGGCCCCTGCGCAAGCTGAGCGATCCTGCCAGGCCCATGAGGCATTTCCGTAACTCTAGTGTGGTAGACGCAGCCCACTGTGAGTACTGCCGTCTTAGTCAGATGAGCCTAGTTTTGGTTTTTTGTTTTTCGTGACAGGGTTTCTCTGCGTAGCCTTGGCTGTCCTGGATGCATCTTATAGGCTAGGCTGGCCTCGAACTCACAGTGATCTGCCCTGCCTCTGCCTCCCAAATGCTGGGATTACAGGCATGCACTACCATGCCTGGCTTTTTAAAATTTTTTAAAGATTTATTTATTTTTATGTGCACTGGTGTTTCGCCTGCACAAATGTCAGTGTGAGGGTGCCAGAAACCCTGAACTGGAGTGACAGACAGTTGTGAGCTACCATGTGGGTGCTGGGAATTGAACTCAGTTCCTCTGGAAGAAAAGCCAGTGCTCTTAAGCACTGAGCCATCTCCCCAGGCCCAGAGCCCACAAGCCAGTAAGCTACGTTCTTCCTCAGTTTCTGCTCCAATTTCTGCTTCCAGGTTCCTGCTCTTGCCTCCCTTGCCGATGGGAAGCATCGGTACTAGAACATTTGCCCTGCCTAGCATGTGAGAAACCCCCGGTTCTAGCCCCAGTTACCACCCCAGCCAGCCACTACACACAAAAGAGAGCTGGAGAAAACTATGTTTAAGAGCGCTAGGGTAAGCTGGCCATGGGGGGAGGCAAAGGCAGGCGGATCAGAGTTCGAGGCCAGCCTGGTCTACAAAGTGAGTCCAGGACAGCCAAGGCTACATAGAAAAACACTGTCTAAGAAAACAAAACAAAACAAAAAACCAAAAACAACCCCCACACACACAAAAAGAGGGCCAGGATAGCTAAGTGGCAATTACTTGACATGTACAAAAAAACTAAATCTGATCCCCAGCTCAAGAAACAGAAAGTTGGCTGGATGTCTGTCTAGCATGTACAGCTCTCATTCAGCTGTGGTTAAACATACAGAAGTAGTTAATTTTATCAGTGAGGTCTGTGTTTATACATATGTCTGAATTTGTAAGTAACCACCACTGATACTGTGAATGTAGTGTGTGCCTCTGACATTTAGCTGACAAATACTTTTTAAAAAAAACTCTAACTCACCAGAAAGCATAAGGTGGTAACTATTTGATAAAACAGGTGGCTCTTTCCATGGCAGAAGTGCCAGTGTCTGGGACTAAGGGAAAGGACCACTAGCTAGAAGCCCTCGTGGCGCTAGCTGGCTTATAGATGCACGCAGGCGACTTACAGTTTCTGTGTCTGGGATCTTATGGGGTTGAAGCCCAAATTCCAAGTTCTTAACCTTTACTCCAAAAACTTCTTTACTGAAAATTTCATAAATACCTGAAAGAAAATACAAACCTATTTAACACTACCCTTGCCATTAGCAGTAAGGAAAGATAAACTAGAGGGAGCCAGAGGGGCCAAGGAGACCTAGAGTCACCTAACCTGAGCCCATGGACCACCAACCGAAGAGCATGCGTGGGCTGGACCTAGGCCCCCTGCACATATGTAGCAGATGCGCAGCTCAGGCTTCATGTGAGTCCCCTAACAATGGGGGCTGTCTCTGACTCTGCTGCCTGCTACTGGATCCTTTTCCCCTAGCTGGGCTGCCTTGTCGGGCCCCAGTGGAAGAGAATGTGCTTAGTCTAGTCCTCCTGCGACCTGAGGTGCAAAGGTGGGATGATAGCCCTTGGGAGAGGGGAAAGGGAAGAGGGGGTACGAGGGTGATGCAGGGAGGAGGGAGGGGGCTGAGATCAGGCTGTAAAGTGATTAAATAAATGGGAAAGGAAAGATAAAAATGTAAAAGTAAATCTTACATTTTCCATTAAACACCGCTATTCGTGGCTGGTATTTCTGCAGTTTCTGCACTAGGATTCGCCCTCCTTCCCGAAATTCTTTACTAGAATTGAAGTAAGAAACAGTGAGGGGGAAAGAAAAAGGCAGTGAGGAACAGACCCAGCAGTGTTTGCACTGCCTTCAGAAAGCCCTCAAAAAGCATCACACAAGCATTCTTGGATCTGAGTTTGGATAGGATCCCTACAATGTTGCTAAGTAACCGGAGGAGCCTGCAAGCACTGTACACCCATGCTGTAGCTACCTGGACAGGTCCTTGCTGCCCGGCGTTGTCCTCTCCACCATGTTAGTGAAGCCGATGCCATACTTCCCGGGTAGAGTGTGGTCATCCATGTGGTTCAGCTGAACCTCACTCAGCCCCGACATGAACAGACACTTCCCTGTGGACAGAGGACTCTGTTACCTCCACACAAAGTGCAAGGCTTTTAGCTGATGGAATGCTCTACATCCTGTTCTCAAAAGTGAAGGGAAACAAAAGACTTGAAATATATCAATTAGTAACCTAGGTCAAATACCATATTGCTCAATGGTAGCAGGATACCATGCTAATTCCTCTCTGGCTTTACTAATTATCATTTTCCTGCATGAAACTATTTCCCTTCCTTGCACACACACCTTCAAACTGTGTTCTTTCCTCCAAATTGGCAATGTCACCATCTGCCCTAGACTAACCCACCAACTAAACGCCAACATTCTGAGGGTGAGGGGGAACTAAGACACACTCTCAGAATTTATAGTAGTGAGGACAGTGTTCAAGGCCACATTATTACTTAGCATGAACATCCAGACTCTTGCTCTCAGATAAGCAGTGTTTTCTGAGGACGTGCACTGCTCTGGTAGGCAGTGTTATGAACAACCTGCATGTACAGAGCAGCACCGCGATAAAAGTACCTGTTTTAAAAGCTTACTCTTAAAGAACGAGCCTTTGTTGTTGTTTTCTATAGAAACTGTCTTTAGAGACTGTCTCAGGTCAAAGCACTTTACATCTAATTGATATCCAACAACCCATATTTAAGAAATTCTTTAATTTTATTTTATGTACACGGGTGTGTCGTAGTTAGGGTTTCAACTGCTCTGATAAAGACCGAGACCAAATGCAATTTGGGGAGAAATGAATTTATTTCAACTTACATCTCTCAGGTCACACGCCATCACTGAAAGAAGCCAGGGCAGGACCTCAGGGCAGGAACCTGGAGGCAGGAAGTGATGCAGAGGCCATGGAGGATGCTCCTTACTGGCTTGCTCAGCCTGCTTTCTTAATCAACTCAGGACCACCTGCTGAGGGGTGGGATCACCCACCGTGAGCTGGACTTTCCCATAGCAATCATTAACCAAGAAAATGCCCACAGCCCAGTCTGGTGATGACACATTCTCAGGTGAGGTTCCCTTTCCCCAAATTACTATGAGCTTGTGTCACACTGACAAAAAAAAAAAAAAAAAAACCAACCAACTAGAAAAGGGTGTTTTGCCTAGAGTGCAGTGAACCATGTGTGTGGTTGGTGCCAAAAAAAGGGCATCAGGTCCCTTAGAACTGTGAGCCACCATGTGGGTGCTGGGAATCTAACCTGGAAGAGCAGCCAATGCTCTTAATCTCTAGGCCACCTCTCCAGATCCATAATCAGTTCTTTTAATCTCTCCAACAAAATACTACTGACAAAAATCTGGCAACGCCAACATTTTTGTCCACACTGTCACAGCCAAGTATTAGTGTAAGTCTATCCTTGAAACATGCACACAATCATTCAAAAAAGAAAAAAAGAAAAAGATATCAATGCCAGGCGGTAGTACATGACTTTAATCCCAGCACTCGGGAAGCAAAGGCAGGCAGATCTCTGTGAATTCAAGCCAGCCTGGTGTATATAGGAGTTCCTGAATAGCCAAGACTACATTGAGAAACCCAATCTGCACACCTACACACACACAAACACGGAGATCATAACAATAATAGATAAAATATTGAAAACAGTTTGAGCAAAGAGAAATGACAGAGGTTAGCCCAGTTGTAGAAAATATGCTTAGCATGCTCAGAGCGTGGAGTTGGATCCCCAGCTGCACAAAAGGGACCAGGAAGTACTTTTTACTTTTTCATGACCCGCTCCTCTCCATTAATATCAGTGTGAGTGGTGACATGCCATTTTAGCTCCTCGATTGCCATGCACATATCAAAGAAGCATGCACAGAGTGTCGCTTATTCATTCTTATATAACTGTGAGACCAGCCTGTCAATCCTACTGATAAAAATACCTCATTGAAAAGCAATTCCTAAGGAGCAGACACTTACAGAAGTGATTCCCAGGCCCAGGGTAATGGTGCCCTTTGTAAGCTGCCATCAGTCCAGGGTTAATGCCAATCTAGAAGACAAAACAGGTAAACACCTTTATCCTTAAAAACAGGGCTTTAAAACTGAGGCAAATATCCCATTTGTTTCATTTGCAAAGTCCAGACAAAAGGCAGGCTGTTCTATTACTGCCACGCCCCTTCACTATGTAGCATACTAAATTACTGTGCATTGTTCCAAAAAGAAAAAGAAAACAGCCAGGTGGTAGTGGCCCATACCTTTAATGCCAGTGCTTGGGCAGGAGAGGTAGGTGACTCTCGGAGTTCTCAGTTTGAGGCCAGCCTAGTCTACAGAATGAGTTCCAGGAGAGCCCCGGCTATGCAGTGAAACCCTGACTTGACCCTCTCCAAAGAAAAGAAAAGCTACACGATTTGATTAAAAAAAAAAAAAAAATTAGGGAAGGAAGGACAAAAGGTAACAGTGAAACACACTGTTTAATCCCACACCTTTAATCCCAGCACTCGGGAGGCAGAGGCAGGTAGATCTGTGAGTTCAAGGCCAGCCTGGTCTACAAAGCGAGTCCAGGACAGCCAGAGCTGTTACAAAGAGAAACCCTGTCTTGAAAAAAACAAAAACAAAACCAAAAAAAGTCCGACCCCTACCGAGGCAGGCTGTCTTTGGTCAGGAAAGAGACAGATCTTTCAACAGCCAAACTGAGCTGTGTTCTGCCAGCCTCCCAAACAGTCATTTCCTCCACAGCTGCCTGTGACGGTCATTCTCATGATTCTTACAGCTACAGACATAAGCTCAAATTTAGCACTGCCGGGCTGGGTGCCGTGGCACAGGCACCAGAACTGCTGCAAGTTTGAGGCCAGCCAGATTAATAGTGAGTGTAGCTCCAAACATCAAAAAGCAAAACCACCCCAGTGCGGTCACATCCTAAGTACTATCAACGATCACATACCCAAAGTGCTTCACGTGGGCTGTTTCATTCAAGTGCAATCTGGTGAGGGAGGCATTATCACATATTTCACCAATGAAAAAAACTGTAAAGCTGAAGGCTTGCCCAAGGCCTTCCCTTCACAGAAGCCCCAATCCCAAGCTCACCCTCTTATTCATGCTCACGTAACACAACCTCATGAAGGTAACACTGCCCACCCCCACAAGGCTCTTAGAAACCTTTCCGGAAGAACGCTACTTATTGACAAACAAGCAAGAGAAATTCTTACAATCACTATGTCCAGGTTGAAGGTCAAAATATCAGGAAGGGTCTTGGTCAAAAGCTCGGCTTCAGAAACACCGTTGAAACGGTCCACTTTTCTTTTCACTTTAAAAGTGTCTGTAATTTTTTCTTGCTTTTCTTTTGCTTTTGTGGACTTGGCAGATTTTTTTGACTGAGCAGGTTTTTTGGGTTCCACTGGGTCCTTGGGTTCTGCTGCTTTGGCTTTTCTCTTCCTTCTCTTTGGAGCCTCTGAAACACAGTGATTTTCAGAATCACTTGAACCTAGAAACTGCAGGAGATCCCCACGCGGTCACCCTGACAACGCCCATGTGATCTGATCCGAGTTCCGTCCCTGTACTGCCCAACACTGGGTTTCTCCTTTTCCTCCCCATCTAGGCAGATTTGATAGTCAGACTGCTTCTCTATGGCTGCTCAGTGGCTTCTTGGTTTTCCTAGGGATCCATGTACCACTTTATAAGAATTCTATCAGCACGTAAGTAATTAAGAAAACAATTTTTTGAACAAGGCCGGATGAGGCAGTGCACATCTTTAATTAAGAAAACAATTTTTTGAACAAGGCCGGATGAGGCAGTGCGCATCTTTAATACCAGCAGTCAGGAGGCAATTTCTATGAGTTCAAGGTCAGCCTGGTCTGTATAGTGAGACCCTGTCCTCAAAGGGGGAGGTTTTAACTCATTTCCCATGAGTAGACAGCCACAGGTGGCTTACGGCTTATTTTAGAACAAACTCCACTCACATTCAAAGTGAGTTAAAGATGCTGAGGGCAAGCTCTCCGGGCTGGTAGCACTGTTCAAAGGTAAGAACAAACTGTCATTAAGGGCTGTAGGATGTGTGCTGAGGCCTACTCTGTCCATTACAGAGCATATACCATCACCCATCCTTTCTACCCAACAAATGATGATGCCTTGAGAAATGTGCACAAAACCCCTTTCTCAAAGCGGAGAGATGGCTCGTGGTTAAGAGCAGTGGCTATTCTTACAGAGGACCTGCTTTGATTCCTGGCACCTGCCTGGCAGCTCACAACTATCTGCAACTCCAGTTCTAAGGGATTCCACGTTAGCATCTGGGCTCCAAAGGTACCAGACGGGTAAGTGGTTCACTGACATGCAGGTACAACACACACACACACACACACACACACACACACACACACACACACACACACACACACGTCACTTGGCCTCAGTACATCACTATAACAACAGGATGGAGTATGACTGGTACTTCAGTGTGTCCTTCTCCCTCAGCATCTCCATGCAGTACATTAGCTGTAGCCAAGTAACTGTACCTCGTGAGTAGTTCCCAGCTCCTTCCCCTTGCTCTCTGATAGTCTTCAGAGTCTTCCCACGTGTACACTCTCTAATCCACTTGTGCCTTCAAGCCAGTCTTGCTTTTACTATATCCTCCAGACAGAATTTCTCTGTGTAGCCCTGGCTGTCCTGGACACGCTCTGTAGATCAGGCTGGCCTGACTACCTCACCTGGTCCTATTTGCCAACTTTTCCTTTGCTATTCCAGAATCCAAAGGTTCATAATCACTCAGGTTTTTGGGTGCCATGCCTCCAGTCTGTCCCCTTAGCTGTTCCCGAGACATCACTCTACCTCAACTTCTGCAGCGCCTGTGTTACTGCTCCACTGCCTTGGAGCCTTCGGACCACATTCAATGCCAATGCTCTAAGGTAACAGTGTGCAGAAGTGTAAAGTGTTCACTAACAGCTCTGCTAGAGACGGAGGCACGTTAGGATGGAGCCATGTATAAGACCTACCTGGGACAGGTTCCTGGGCAGGAGCCTCTGCTGGCATCTGCTGCTCCACCGTGACAGCCATGTCAGGAGCTTCCGCCATCGTTTGTTGATATGGAAATGAACAAAAAGGCTGAACTTGCTCCAGAGAATAGCTGAAAGAACAGTTAGGGAGAAGCTCTGTTGCCAAAGTAAAAGTACCCAAGTATGAGCTTATTATTTTCTTATTTGTTTGTTTGTTTATTTTTTCAGACAGGGTCTCTCTGTGTTAGCCTTGGCTGTCCTGGACTCGCTTTGTAGACCAGGCTGGCCCTGAACTCACAACGATCCACCCACCTCTGCTTCCCGAGTGCTGGGATTAAAGGCATGCACCACCAGGCTCGGCTCCGAAGCGTGAGTTTAAGTGATTGGTTGTATGAAGACTCCTCAGAATCCAGTGTTTCACAGCCAGACTGTAGTCATGCTTCAGACACGAGGAGACTTCAGACACCGCACATACTTTACTGGCCTTTACCAAGGCCCCCACTACACACATGGTAACTCTTTCTGCTTAGTGTCCAGAAGTGCCACCAACACAGCCTGCTGGTGCTGTTAAACAGCCTGCACTGTGTCTGAAATGAGACCACAGGAACTTTCTAGGTGACCAGCTTGAAGGATGATCAACCGACAAGAACTAAAAATACAATCTATATCCCCAAAAGCACTACTCCCCATTCTGGCACAAAGATTTCCCTAATGGTGTTAACTTAGGTTTTCTTTTGGCTTCTTTGTGGGTTTTTTTTGGGGGGTGGGGTGGGTTTCGAGACAGGGTTTCTCTGTGTAGCCTTGATTGTCCTGGCTCCTGAACTCACAGTGATCCACCTGCCTTTGCCTCCCCAGTGCTGGGATTAAAAGTGTGTGCCACCACGCCTGGCTTCTTTGTGTGTGTGTTTTTTAATGTATCCAATAGATTTGTATTTTTTTGCTATTGTTGGCTTTTTGTTTTAGTTGTTGCTTGCCACTTTGTGGACAGTAGAAATGGACTATTTTATAAACCTCTCTAAACTCCCTTCTGAGCATGACTTAAATTCCATTAAAAGTAAAGCATATGGGGGTTGGGGATTTAGCTCAGTGGTAGAGTGCTTGCCTAGCAGGCGCAAGGCCCTGGGTTCAGTCCTCAGCTCTGAAAAGAGAGAGGGGTGGGGGAGGAGAGAGAAAGTAAAGCATGTAAGGCCTTGCTGGGCACGGGATGCACCCCTGTAATCCAGTCCACCTACAGAGAGATGCTGACTTACAAGGCAGAAAACAAGCAGCCAACCAAAACCCACTCCAAAGTCTTCAATGGAAGCCACTTCCAAAAGCCTTTCTATAGTGACCTACAAACAATGCCTCAAGCTGCTGCTGTTAGCACAAGAGCAAGGGCCACGGATGCCATCCATGCAGTCTACTGCAGCAGCACACACGCAGGCACTAAATGCAGAATGCATCAGAGGGAAGGGGGAAGGGAGGGAGGCGATGTTTCCTTTAGTGGCTTTCTTTGTGTTCTGTGGGGAAAGACAATGAGCTCAGAAAACTCCCTGCATGAGGCAGCGCCCAATCCCCTGGGACTCTTAGCTCCAGGTGACTGGACACACTCTTCTGGATTCCGTGGGCACTTGCACATAGATAGGGCACACATTCTCATATTACACACAAACACACATAAATAAATAAATAAAGCAAAGGTCAAAGGAGACTAATTCTATAATAAGATTTATCTCAGTAAAATGGCCAAGTTAAAAGGTAAAAAGAAACTGCTGATTGATGGTTAATCCCAGCACTGGGGAGGCAGAGGCAGGTGATTCTCTGGGTTCAGGACAGCCTGGTCTACATACAGAGGAATCCTGTCTCAAACATAGAGAAACCCTGTCTTGAGAAAACAAACAAACAAACAAACAAAAATAGCCAACCAAACTAAAACAAAACAAAAAACACCCGATTTCCTAGATAAACTCAAATGACAATAGATTTTCCCACACTCCCTTGCTGTGGGAACTCTGCTCCTTTAGACTTTTGTTCATTCCTCTGAGAGGAATGCCTTTCCCTAGCTTAGCCATTCAAAACCACTATGCTAACGGCCTCAGCTGCCTTGAGACTTTCTTCCTGGGAGCACATCCAAATTGAGTGACCAGAAATCCTCTGTATGGTCACCACTGCTTCTGTCCCTGTTCCCAGCAGCTCTGCAACCAGTTCTCATCAGTGCTGCCTAGAGTCCTCAGTTCTGCTGAACCAACCTAAATTCCTCAGCACAGATCACACAGGGTAAAGGCTGCCTATGAGAGGCCAGCTTAGAGTCCTGCATGCTCTGAGACAACAGAGGCCCAAACCCAGTGGATAAGCACTGGATTAGCCAGAGAAGGGTCTGGTACCAGTGAAGAATATTAACTCTCTCTTTAAAATTTTATTTCTTATAAAAAAAAAAACAACAAAAAATCCCAAACTCAGTAACCTTAAAGGTTAATTTTGTATGTTAGAGAGTTCTCTGCATATATGTGCAACATGTACATGCAGCGCCTGTGGAGGTCAGAGGACGGTGTCAGACCATAGCCTCTACACCTGAACTTATGGATAGCTGTGAGCCTCCACGTGGGCGCTAGGAATCAAATCCGGGCACTCCACAAGGTCCTCTCAACTGTTACGCCCCCACCTCTACACCCCCAAACGTTCATTTCCTTAAATACACTGTTCTCATATTGTAAGATGGCTTAATACACTATTGTACAGCAACAATGCAACTACTAAAAATTTAACTGGTATTGCGAAAAGTACAGAAAAATTATATATATTTAAAATATTTTGCCAGACGTAGTGGCGCATGTCTTTAATCCCAGCACTTGGGAGGCAGAGGCAGGCAGATCGCTGTGAGTTCGAGGCCAGCCTGGTCTACAAAGCAAGTCCAGGACAGCCAGGGCTGTTATAGAGAGAAACCCTGTGTAAAAAAAGAAAAAAAAGAAAGATCTAGGTTGGGCATGGTGGCACACGCCTTTAATCCCAGCACTTGGGAGGCAGAGGCAGGGATCACCGTGAGTTCAAGGCCAGCCTGGTCTATAAAGCTAGTCCAGGACAGCCAAGGCTAACACAGAGAGACCCTGTCTCGAAAAACCAAAAGATCTATGTGTACCTATGTTTGTCTGCATGAGTTTCTGTGCATGTCATGCATGTCATGCCTGTAGAGGCCAGAAGGGGCAGTCAGTGTGACGTCATGGGCAGCTGTGAGCCATGTGGGTCATGAGAAACTCATGATCTCAGCAAGACCAAGTGTTCCTAACTGCTGAACCATCTTTCCAGCCTTGCTCAAGAGAGATAAAAAAAAAAATGCCACACTTATGTGCGACTTGGGATAGAATTCTGCAGTGTTTTTGAATGTTAAGTCTCCAGGAGAAGGGCAGTAAAAGGGAAACTGAGTCATCATTCGTATTTCTAGCTTCCCCTTCCTCCCTATAATAATGAAGAGTTAGATTTAAGTGTTTCAAACTGAACAGACCCCATATTCATTCCTTTCCTGGCTGGCATGATAATACCTGAGAAAAAGCAACTCCCTGGAAGAGTTTAGGTCCAGGCCCAGTACAGAATATAGTCCGTCCTGCTGGGGAAGGCGGGGCAGAGAGAGCCACTTAGTCCACAGTGCTGACCGGGAAGCAGAGAAAGGCGTAGCAGGCTCTTTCCTTTCCCCCCTTTTCCCCTGGTCTGGGACCCAGCACAAAGAAGGATACAGGAAAAATTAAAGGACATGAGAAGGAGAAGTTTTTTTTTTTTAATTCCAGAGTCAGAAATGCTAACACAACTGAAAAGAACCACGCTTCCTACAGAGAGTGCCTATCTTTCTAAGGACATAGATACAAGCACGGATATTAAAAACTGCAAACTGAGCTCAATGAGGCCCGAGAGTGTTTGTGGCCTTGAGTTTAACTGTATTACACACACTCTTCTCATGCCCCTAAATCTAAAGAGCGCACCTCATAAAACCTCTTAGGACTTTACTGACAAGGGACATTCCGTAAGAGGGAAACAAAAAAACCAGTGCTGTGGTTTGAATGACAGTGGCCCGAGCAGTCTCATACATTTGCCTGATTAGTTCCTACTTGATGAACCATTTGGGAAGGGTTAGGCGGTGGCCTTACCAAAAGAAGTGTGTCACAAGGGGTTGGTATTGGGGGGGGGGGGAGCTTTGAGGTTTCTAAAGCCCACACCGGGCCCACTGACTCACTTGCACTCTTGCCCTGCCTGCTGTCTGCAGATCAGGATGTAAAGCTCTCAACTACTGTTCGGTGCCACACCTGCCCGCTCCCCACCAGGGAACGGACTAATGCTCTAAAACTGTTAAGAAGCCCCCCCCACCCCACCCCCAAGTGAAATGTCTCCTTTTCTAAAAGTTGGTCATGCTGTCTCTTTCACAGCAACAGGACAGTGACTAAGACTGGTGTATGTATCTCTCTTCACCCAGTCTTTAACCCTTGCTGCAAATCACATCCTTCAAGCACAGCGGGAGAAGGACATGGAATTTGTATGTACAGCCACAGAAGACAAGCAGGGTACGGTGGCACACACGCCTGTAATCCTGGCACTCTGGTAGGCAGAGGCCAGCCTGGTCTACAGAGTGAGTCCAGGACAGCAGGGCTACACAGAGAAACCCTGTCTTTAAAAAAACAAAAACAAAAACAACAACAACAACACAAAAACACAAAAAACAAACAGCCACTGAAGACACCTGTGAACTTTTCCCTTTGAGAAGCTGTACCCATGTCTTAGCTGTGTACTATCCTTTTAAACTAAGCCTGCCATTTCCCCCACCTCCACTGCCTCTATGCTTGGGCCAGTGACAGCGGGTCAAGGTGCTTGCCACTGTGCCTGATGCCCTGAGTCTGATAGCCGAAATCCACAAGGTGGAAAAAGAAAACAAACTCCAGGGAACTGTCCTCTGACCTCCATACCTGAGCTGTGGCACATGCTAACAATAAGTACTATGCTTCAACGCTACCTAGCAAGCTCTCCAACTCTGCTTTGCTGTGCCTCTGCCTGAGCCTTCTGTGCACTGCAATCCAATAACCAGCTTTAATTGAGCAGAGGTCTCCAAGGGGGAAAGTCACCAGGCCACTGACTGACTCCTCAGTTCAGCTTCTTGGAAACATCCTAACGACAGATCCAGATCTGGAGGGGTGTCTTCATGGCGGATGCAGCTCACGTCGACACTGATGGCCATTACAAGCCCCAGACCTTCCATTCTGTGTGAACTTAAAAAAGGTCAGTGAGGGGCTGGAGAGATGGCTCAGTGGTTAAGAGCACACTGTCTGCTTTTCTAAAGGACCCTGGTTCAATTCCCAGCACCCACATGGCAGCTCACAACTGTCTGCAACTCTACTTCCAGGTGATCTGACAGCCTTACACCAATGCATTTAAATTAAATAAATGATTTTTTTAAAAAAACAGCTCCACCAAAAGGTCCCATTCTCCCCCCCCCATTTATCTGTTAGTCTTACCTGCTGACTTCTTCTCTCCTAGACTCCTCCTCTGCCCCCCTTACTGACCTGTTTCCGCAACTGGCTCCTAGCTATCTGTGGTCTCTTAACACTCACACAGCTGACTGAGAGGCCTATGGGATGTCACCACCTTGTACAGCTCTAATCCCAGCACAGAAGCAGAGGCAGGATGAAAGATAGGTTGAGGCTTGCTTGAGCCTACATAGCAAGACCGTCTCAGATTTTTTTTTTAAAAGTCTAAGCCGGGAGTGGTGGTACACTCCTTTAATCCCAGCACTTGGGAAACAGGGGCAGGTGGATCTATGTGAGTTTGAGGCTAGCCTGGTCTGTCGCTGACTGTCTTAGTTGGGTATCGGTCCTCGGGCCGGGAGTTCTCGAAGTGTCGGTGGACAAAGATAGGCAAGTGACACTCAGAATCAAACAGCACCTTGTAGACAGACACTGGTCTACAGGACAGCCAGGGCTCTGTAACACAGAGAAAGCCTGTCTCAAAAAAAACCCAATCCGGGCGTGGTGGCACATGCCTATAATCCCAGCACTCAGGAGGCAGAGGCAGGTGGATCGCTGTGAGTTCCAGGCCAGCCTGGTCTACAAAGCGGGTCCAGGACAAGCCAAGGCTACACAGAGAAACCCTGTCTCGAGAAAAAAAAAAACAAAAACAAAAACAAAAAAAGGCGGGGTGTGGTGGTGCACGCCTTTAATCCGAGCACTCAGGAGGCAGAGGCAGGAGGATCAGTGGTCTATAAAGTGAGTCCATGACAGCCAGGACTACACAGAGAAATCCTGTTTCGAACCCCCCCACACCAAAAAAACCTCTAGTTAATATAATTAATTCAGATGTGCCACGTTTTAAATCTTTTAAAGCTTTCTCTAGAAATGAGAAACTCTTTTTTTTTTTTCCTTTTTGGTTTTTCGAGACAGGGTTTCTCTATATGTAGTCCTGGCTGTCCTGGACTCACTTTGTAGACCAGGCTGGCCTCAAACTCACGGAGATCCGCCTGCCTCTGCCTCCCAAATGCTGGGATTAAAGAAGGTGTGCACCACCTGGGCGGGCTTGAAACTTCTTTACTTTTCAATTATTTTGCACTATTTTAAGGGTCTGTGGTGCCATTTTCCAAATTCTTTTAGTCATCTCACTTGAACAAGTATACATGACACTGAATACCCACAGACCACTGACCAGTGCCAAATAAGCTGAGCACTCAGCGCCAGGGAGCTGGTTGTGTGGACTGGGAAGGAAAACCAGGCACGGTCTGCCGCTGACAGTGCTACACGGAGAATGCACACTCACCTGTGCGTTAGCTACTACGGCCAGGGAGCACCAAGACCTTAGGACCAATCACAATGCCCAGTTCAAACAAAGCCGTGTAGGAAAGGCCCACAACCCCAGCCATCTGGGAGGCTGAGGCAGGAGGCTCAAAACATCCAGGTCCATCTGGGCTACAGAGTGAATCCAAGGCTAGCCCAGGCAACACAGCAAGACCTCTTAATAAAAGATGGCTGGGGACATGACTCGGTGGTAAGATGCTTGCTTAGCATACTGGAGGCTCCCGGCTCAACCCCCAACCACACCATACCCTCGAACTCACATGGATGCCTCTGCCTGGGGCTAAAGGCTACCACACCCAGACTTGCCTGTTTCAGTTGCTGTCTCCTAGGCTTACTGTCTTAGTCTGCTACCCTAGGCCTAGTTCTGGAAGCTTCTAGCCTCTGTATAATCTAACCCAGGCCTAGAATGTTTTCAGCCTCTGAGACTTACTGCTGAATAAGCTCACCCTTACTTGTTCTTTCTGAGCTCTGGGCTGGGTGGTTCAACTCAGCTGTTCTGGCTCAAACTCCTCTCCCAGCTGGCTTATTTAATCGGTCTCTCTTGGCCTGGAATTGCTCTGCTTGGTCTCAAACTAACTCAGCAATCTGTTCTAATCCTCTGGCTTCTTCACCTAAGTGTTCGTTCCCCTCCGACCCCCTTTATTCTGTAACCCATCTCTCTATTACTGTCCTGGTAAAAACTGCCTTCTCTCTCTGTAAAACTGCCTCTTAATTAGCTTTCTTTTCCTCTCTCCTGAGAATTGGGCCTATCCTATTCTGTCAAATCTCTGATTTGTCACCTTTTCTGCCACTCAATTAGACATCACTTTCTAACCTGGGTGCTTCCTTCTACAAACTAACTTTTCCTTCTTTTGTGATTAAAGGCATGTATCACCATGCCTGGACCTAAGCTTTTCTTTACCTGATACTTGCTCTATACTATTCAATCTATTGGTTCTATAACCCTTGTGCAAGTTGGGCCGGAACACTCACCACTCTCACTAACAGGCCACCGGCACCCTGCAGTTGGTAAACTGTTAAAAACCTGGAGATAGATCCACCTGCCCTGTCAGTAGGGATCACTCTAGAGTGTGCCCTTGAATCTTTCAATGGTAAACCATGTTTTCATTTCACTCCGTGCTGGGCCATCAGCCCCCACCAATCTTCTCAAAAATGCACAGCGTCGCACAGCGCACTGAAGACAAGAGTGTCTTACCTAAATTCAATCTCCATTCGCAATTGCGAGGCAGGCTAATTCTTCACCAGGCCTAATATGTAAATCAATATCCCGTTTACCTGCTAAGGCCCTGTCATTTTGTTTTTTTCTTATTTAGCTCTCTGTCAAAGAGTCTAAATCTCTAAACCTATACTTTGGTAGGTCCCCCTGACATTCCAGTACCCCTAAGGGGCATTTTAAAAGTCCATCCCGGGGCCACTGAAAAGGGACACTCTCTAGATTGCTTTCTTTGAGCGTTACACACACTCCACCGCAATAAGCATCTACCCTACCACCCTTCCTAGCTTCCCGTGAGGATGCGGAGGAAGCAACCTCCAGTGCATCAACAGGGCACCTGCTCCATCTTTACGGTTCAGGTGACAGAGGCTGAAGAACTGCACGCGGAGGCTGCAGCCGCGCGCACCCGGCCTTTTAAAGCTCGCGGGTACCAGGGGCTGCGGACCCGCGCGGGCTGGGGGAAAAGCTCGGGGAGGGGAGGTGGAGGTGGAGGGGGGCGGTGAGGTGCCCACCGCGCACGCGCAGGCCGGCCTTTGTGCGGGCCGCGGCCCCCCGCCGACCCCAGCCGCGAGCGCCCGCGTTACCTGCGCGCGGCCTCCGCATCCATGGCGGCGCCGCCGAGGGTGCGGCTACTCCTGCCGGGCCCACGGGCGCCCCTCTCTGCCGCTCGGCGCGCGGACTCACCACACAATCGGGGCGGCCGGTGGACGGACGGCGCTGGCCTCGGCCCCTCCCACGCCGCTACATCACCGCGGCGGTCCGCGGCGCACTTCCGCCTCCCTCCGTGGAGGCCGGCGGCCTCGCCGTCACGTGACGCTGGCTAGGCCAATGGCCTCCCCTCTTCGGGGCGCCCCCAAGTCCGCCGCTTAGCCTTTCGGGAAACTTGAAGGCTGGCGAGGGATGGGGTGCGCCCGGGTGACGTCAGCTTTTGTGGGCTGAGTTTCCGGGTGCCTTTTGGGATGTATAGGCGGACGGTTATGCTTGGTGGCAAATTGATGTCTTTCCACCCCGAATTTTGTGCAGATGGAGAACTGTACCTGGCCGGGCGTGGTGGTGCACGCCTTTGATCCCAGCACTCAGGAGCCAGAGGCAGGAGGATGGCTGTGAGTTCGAGGCCAGCCTGGTCTATGAAGCAAGTCCAGGACAGCCAAGGCTACACAGAGAAACCCTGTCTCGAAAAACCAAACCAAACCAAACCAAAAACTGTGCCTCTCTTGGTCGGACGTGGTGGAGCACGCATTTAATCCCAGCATTTGGGATGCGGAGGCAGACAGAACTAAGTTGGAGACCAGCTTGGTTTATAGAGCAAGTTTCAGTACTGGGCAAAACTACACAGGGAAACCCTGTCTTGAAAACCAAAATAATAATGATAAATAATAAAAACTGTGCCTTACCCCCAAAGAACAACAACAACAACAAAACCTGCCTTAATTGTTAATTCCTGTAACGGGGAGTTAGGCTGTTTGGAACCTAAGTGGAGGCCACTACCCTTTGGGCCTCAGTTTACTCATCTATAAAAGGAGGCTCCTGGCATAAATCGATGGACGAACCTTTGAAGTCTGTGATGCTGGATGCGTCTCGGCTTACTCCGAATCTCATACACCAATCACTTCACTTCTCCGCCGTTCGTTTGGTTTTGGCAGTCTCACTGTGTTACCCGATGGGCTTAGAATTTTGCACCCGTAGTCCAGGCAGTCCCCATGCTACATTCAGTCTCTTGAGTACTGACCAAGATTACACACTGTGTGTTACCACACGTGGCTTCCAGTGGCTCCTCTCTGTCTCTCTGTCTCTTTTCCCAGACAGGGTTTCTGTGTGTAGCCTTGGCTGTCCTGGATTTACTTTGTAGACCAGGCTGGCCTTGAAATCACAGAAATCCCCCTGCCTTTGCCTCCCGAGTGTTGGGATTAAAGGCGTGCCCCACCACGCCCGTTAGATTTTTATAGAGTTGCTCTTTGAAGAGCTCCCAGAGCTGTTGCTAAGCCAGGCTTGGTGGTTTAGCACTGTCTCAGAGAAACCCAGAACACTGACACTATTAACATGCAGTCCCCAGTCTGCCTAGCAACCTATGACGTGTTACCTGCCTGCCACTAGGAGTGCCCCTGCCCAGGATTATCAAATTATCAAAATTATCTCTGTCTCTCTCTGTCTCTGTTTCTCTCTCCCTCCCTCCTTCCCTCCTCTTTCACTCTCTTTCTGTAGCTCTTGCTTTCCTTTTCCTCTATTTCTCTGTCTCTTTCTGGGCTGCCCCTCCCACTAATAAGTGTTTCCATACCATAGCTGTTGTCTGGCACCTTATTTCTTTAATCATTACAGACATCATCTAGTGATTGGCTTCCTTGTTTCCTCAGATTACATGATGAAAAACATGAGAGGGGTTTTGTTTGTTTGTTTGTTTGTCAATTTACAGAGATTTTCCCCTCATGTGATGCGTGAGCTCAGAGATGGCCATGGCTGTGTGCTCCCTTTTTTTTTTTTTTTTTTTTTCTTGAGACAGGGTTTCTCTGTGTAGCCTTGGTTGTCCTGGATTCACTGTGTAGACCAGGTTGGCCTCAAACTCACAGTGATCCGCCTGCTTCTGGCTCCTGAGTGTTGGGATTAAAGGCATGCTCCACCATCGCCCAGCCCCTGTGTCTTTCTTTCTAGGGTATTTTAAAGAAAAGCATATTGGCGGCTGGAGAGATGGCTCAGCGGTTAAGAGCACTGGCTGCTTGCCCAGAGGTCCTGACTTCGATTCTTAGTACCCACATGATGGATCACAACTGTCTCTTACTTCCAATTCCAGGGGAACATGACACCCCCATCTAAGTTCCTGGGTACACCAGTCACAAAAGTAGTGCACTGACAAACCTGCAGGCAAAACACATAAATGCACATAAAATAATAAAATCCTTCCTTAGAAAAGAGAGGCCTTGACAGGCATGGTGGCGCATGCCTTTAATCCCAGCCCTGGGGAGGTAGAGACAGGCAGATCTCTGTGAGTTTGAGGCCAGTGTGGCCTATAGTGTGAGTTCCAGGACAGCTAGGGCTAAAACAGAGAATCCTGTCTTGAAAAAACAAATAAAAACAAAAACCCAAAACAAAAAAAAAAAAGAGAGAGAGAGAGAGAGAGAGAGAAAGAAAAGAGAGGCTTTTTGGGCTGGAGAAATGGTTCAACTTTTAAGAGTGGGTAGGGCACCAGGCATGATGACACACACGTGTAATCCCAGCACCCGGGAGGCAGAGGCAGGCGGATCACTGAGTTCGAAGCCAACCTGGTCTACCAAGTGAGACTAGGAGAACCAAGGTAACTCAGAGAAACTCTGTCTCCAAAACAAAACAAAACAAAAAAAGAGTTGTGGTCATAGTATCTCTTCACAGCCATAAAACCCAAACTAACACTAAGATCTTGTCTCAAAAAGGGGTGGGGATAGAATGAATTTGGAATTTAAAGTTTCTCTTTAATTCTACTAAGGAAAAGACAAACCATAGATTGGAAAGTGTTATTTGCAGTGTGTCTGATAAAAGGCTTGTATCCAAAATAAAGAACATTCTACTCTTTTTTTGTTTGTTTGTTTGTTTTTTGAGACAGGGTTTCTCTGAAACTCACTCTGTAGACCAGGCTGGCCTTGAACTCAGAGATCTGCCTGCCTCTGCCTCTGAGATCTGGGACCACAGGCTTGATTCACCACACCTGGCTCAGTCCCAGAGGTTTTTTTTTTGGGGGGGGGCATGGTTCAAGACAGGGTTTCTCTATATAACAGCCTTGGCTGTCCTAGACTCACATTGTAGCATGATCTTTAAAAACACCCATGGATTAAGTAATGTAGATTGGAGGATTCTTTGCTAGTAAAACCATGACCCAAATCACCATGCCTGGATGGGGCTCTGTGCAAAGTATCAAAGAACTTGGATAACAAAGCTTTGTGACTCTTCCCCCCCACCCCCCGGCCCACCCTCTCTCTCCCTCTCTCTCCCTCTCTCTCTCTCTCTCTCTCTCTCTCACACACACACACACACACACACACACACACACACACACACAATGGTTTTCAACCTTCCTAATGCTGGGTGGGCCCTTTAATACAGTTCCTCAGTTTGTGGTGACCACAACCATAAATTTATTTTCGTTGCTACTACATAACTTTAATTTTGCAGTTATGACTCGTAATGATAATATCTGAGGATATCTGATATGTGTCCCCTGTAAAAGGGTCAGTGGAACCTTTCCAAAGAGGTCGAGACTGACAGGTTGAAAGCCGGTGCTCCTAGAGCAGGCGCTCTGCTATCAAACTCTGGACACGTGCAGTTTCCTTTGTGCGAAAGGACAAATGATGCCGTAAGCACCACAATGGCCAGGAAGGGCAAAGGACAGGATAGGGATAGAGACCAGGAGCTAGGATCGCAAGTTGGTCAAACAAAACAAAAAATCGAAAAGAAAGAAAGAAGGCTGGAGAGATGGCTCAGAGGTTAAGAGCACTGACGGCTCTTCCTGAGGTCCTGAGTTCAATCCCCAGCACCTCTACTGACCTGCAGGTAGAGCACTGTATACATAATAAACAAACAAAAAACCCAAACAAACAAACAAATTTTAAATAAAAGAAAGGAATAAAAAAATAGACCCTCCAGCTTCCTCCAGAAACACGCGAATGCGCCTGCGCGCGTTGCCCTCGCTTTCCGCTCCGTCGGGGCGCCGGCTCCAGCACTTTGGTTCCTGCCAGTTGATGGTCGTCGATAGTCTGACCTGTCATCTTGCGCCTGTGCACTCCAGGGTACGGTCTCGCGCGCGCGCGGTCAGGGGCAGGAGCGAGGGATTGTGGCTTCTCTCGGAGAGGCTGAGGGGGCGAGGAGCTACTCGGCCCACCTCCCACCTGCTCCGCAGGCGGTGGTGGCTGCGCCTGGTGGGGTCATGGCGGAGGAAGTTGCACGCGCACCCGAGGGCGGCGTTGCGACTCCGCCTCTTTTAGCATCCCGAATGCTTCAGCCCTTAGGCCATCTGAAGGTTACCCATCCTTCTAACGCTGTGCCCTTTTGGTCCCTGCCAGCTCTCCACTATGCCCGTGGGCGTGTCCTGGCCCACCTACTTGAAAATGCTCTCCTCCAGCCTCCTGGCCATGTGCGCAGGGGCCCAGGTGGTGCACTGGTACTACCGGCCTGACCTGGTGAGTACTGCGCGGCTCGTGCCCATCCTCGGACTTATACTCCAGCATTCTGTCCAATTTGCTTAGTTCTGTTTGGATAAACTGTGTTGTAGCAGCTCGCTCTTAAGACGGTGTTAAGATAGCTCGTCAGCCAGTCTGGTCTACAGAGCGAGTTCCAGGACAGCCTGGGCTATACACACACACACAAAAAAAAAAAACCCTGTCTTGGGTGTGTGGAGTGTCAAGAAACGTAGTGGAGACAGAACGTGCCAAGAACTTTCCACGGGAAATGTAATTTTGTGTCTCGCTTCTGTGGGCATCGTTACTAGCAGCTCCTTACCAAGGAAATAATGCCTAGAATTTGATCCTGTGTGGTTGAAGGCTTGTTACCAGCAGGTATGTGCTTCGGGAGAAAGCAACACAAATCTGCAGTCTCTAGGCCTCCTCAGTCTGGTTAGGTGGTATTATTGCCAGTAGGGCATCTATACTGATAGACCAGGCCAAGGTGGCTGGCTGCTATAGGACAGTGTATACTTTTCCTACTATTTAAGGGATTATCCCAGCCACCACTGTTGTAACAACTGAAAGGTGCAGGGAGAGAGCAGAGAAGAGAAGCCGGTGATGGCTGTCCAGGGTTGGGACTCAGTGCTGCCTTGGGGAGAACTGCTAAGGATGCTTCGTTTTACTTACCCAGTGTACTCACTGGGAATGCAAAAGAGACAACTATATTCCTTTAGTTATTTAGACTGAAACTCAGGAGTCATGGTAATCCCTCTGTCTTACTGCCCGGCTCAACAGATCCCACTGGGTGACTATAAGAAAAACCCACATCCTGCCCACTTCTCTCCCTTGTGCCTGTCACCCTGTTCAGGCCACCCTTAGTTATCTCTTTCCTCAGTTAGGACAGTAGCTTCCCGAGCATCTTCTGCCCTCCACTTCTGCTCTTCCTGAAGACTCTTCTCAACATCTTTTTTTATCCTTGAGTCAGGTCCCGTTGTTCTCAAAGCTCTCCAGTATCTTCCTGCTTGCAAAGTGAAGGTCACTGGAATCTTCATGTCCTCTTTACGACCCACCAACTAGTTTTCTTCTTCTTTAAAAAAAAAAAAAAAATTATGTGAATGCCTGTCTGTATATACAGCTGCTGGGAATTGAACTCAGGACCTCAGGAAGAGCAGCCGGCTCCCCAACTAGTGTTCTAACCCGTTGAACACCCTACAGGATGTAGTGATGCTTTTCCTTGAACATGAAGGCAGGCACGGTTGTGCCTCAGGCTCTCTGCCCTTGCGATCCCATCAGCCCAAGATACTCCTGGACACCTGCGAGACTTCTTCCTCATCCTCCTTCCCACCTGTGTTCAGGAGTCACCTTCTGGGCCAATAAACCTGTGAAGAGATGCTCGTTATCATTAACCGCCTGAGAAACACAATCTGCAGTGGGAACCAGAGCTGTGACGGCTGCCTTATGGCCATCGTCGTCAGGGACAGGGAGAAGTTGGAACCCTCATGCGCTACCCTCGGGGAATTGAGAAGCAGCAGTTCCCATTCTAGGTTTCTACCCAGCCAACACTGGGACGTCTGTCATGGTTACTTGTTTGACCTTGAACATGTTCAGACATGGGAACAATCCAGACACCTGAAGATCTATAGTGAACATGGCACATCTATATAGGGACATATCATTCAGTGATCCAACATGGATGAACCTTGAAAATGCTAAGTGAAAAGATCGAGTCATAAAAGACCACGGGATATATGATAGGAAAATATATGTAGACAAAATTGGCCTGTGGGGGGGATCCTATGGGAACGGAATAGGTGTTTCTTTTTGGGGGCAGTGAGAAGATTCTAAAGTTTTGTTTTGGGTTTTTCAAGACATGGTTTCTCTGTGTAGCCTTGGCTGTCCTGGACTCACTTTGTAGCAGGCTGGCCTCTAACTCACAGCAATCTGCCTGCCTCTGCCTCCTGATTGCTGGGATTAAAGGCGTGTGCCACCACGCCCGGCTGATTCTAAAGTTTTATTGTGATAGACTCACAGCTCTAGTTAGACTGTGCTGAGAACCTCCCCGCCCCCTTTTCCTTTGTGGTGCTGGGACTCAAACTCAGCAATATGCATGCTGCACCTGTTTTCTTTCTGCCTCCCTCAAAGGCAGAATTGTTATGTGTTGCCCGTTTCTTTATGCATTCCCATGATGGCCACTTTATCTCTTTTGAATACCAGTAGTTATTTCCCAGGCCTAGTGCATGGGAGAGTCGGCAAATAGTGCGGGAATGGAGTCCCAAATTCTCACTTGAGATAACTCAGTTGTGAGGCAGTTGATCTGTCCCTGGGAATCCTGTAGGACGGGAGACTTGCCAAGATGATGTGATCACAGACAGACAGACAGACAGAAATTGAGATCAACCAGGAGTCTCTTACTAATGGTCTGTTATTGAGTAGCATGCACAAAGCTTTTTCTTTCTAAAGCTTTTGAGATCACATTGAACTGTGGTGGCATCTGTTTTTTGGCTTTTGTTTTTATTTTTGTAGACAATACCTGAGATTCCACCAAAGCCTGGAGAACTCAAAACGGAGCTATTGGGGCTGAAAGAGAGACACCATGAACCCCAAGTTTCACAGCAGTAGAAACTTCAAAATACAACTGTGCCAAGAATTCTGTGAATAATGTCTTAAATATGTATTTTTAAATTTATTGAGTAAAGCTACTTCTTAAAACACCTACTCCAAAGGCAGAAATGCTGGTTGATGGGGGCTGATGAAGGTGAATTTGTATTATGGTTCAGTGTTTTTATTTATTTTCTAGACAGGATTTCTCTGTGTAACATTGACTGTCCTGGAACTCAATCTGTGGACCAGACTGGCCTTGAACTCACGGAGATGCGCCTGCCTCTGCTTCCCGAGTGCTGGGATTAAAGGCGTGTGCCACAGTTGCTGCCGCCACCACCACTGCCTCTGCTGCTGCTACCACCACCGACTTCAGTTTTTTAAAGACAATCTCTCACTATGTATCATCAGTTTACCTTTTGCTGTGTAGATCAGGCTGGCCTCCAGTTCACAGACCTCTACAAAAAGGTCTTGCTTGCAGGGTGTGGTGGCCTATGCCTTTAATCTCAGCACTCGGGAGGCAGAAGCAGGAGGATTGCTATGAGTTCAGGCTAGCCTGGTCTACAAAGCTAGTCCAGGACAGCCAAGGCTACACAGAGAAACCCTGTCTTGGAAAAAAAAAAACAAGACAAAAATCAAAAAGGTCTTCTGTGCAGTGTAGCCCTCACTAACCTCAAACTCAAGATAGTCCTCCTGCCTCCACCTCACAAACTGTGAAATTATAGGTATAAACGACCATGCCTGGTCCGGTGTGAAGACGGAGGCATGGACTGGAGTGTTGGAACTGCATGCCAAGAACCCACATCCTGTAAGAGGTAAGGAAGGATTCTAGTCACTCAAGGCCTTCAGAACTGTGACAGCACATCTAGTTTTAGGCCTAGTTTCCTACATCAGCTGTTTTAAAGATTTTGTTCAATCTATAAATACAGAAGTAATTTGTACAACTGGTTTTTTATGTGTATCAGAGCATCGTGTGCATGTTTGTGTACCAAGTGTATGCCTGGTTTCTTCAGAACCAAGAGAGGTCATCAAATACCCCACAGTAAAGTTCCAGTTTGTGAGACCCACTTGGCACTAAGGACTGAACCTGGGTCCTCTGAAAGAGCAGTCAGTTGCATGAATGTGTGCACTGCCCATGAAAGGTGTCGGATGCCCTGGAACGTCAACTGTGTAGTTTTGAGCCATCTGTAAGACCAAGTTCCTGCTGAGATCTCTCTAGCCCCAGAACGCTCTACATGTAAAGATCTTGTCTTTGTAAGCCTGACCTAATGAGCAGGCTGGACTCTGAAGCTGAGTTTTTTGTTTGAGAGGGTCGAGCTATGAAACCTTGTTTGGACTGGAACTTGCTAAGTAGGATCAGGCTGGCCTTGAACTCAAGGTCTGCCTGCTTGCTCCCGTGGACACTAGGCAGATGTGCACATACATGCATGCAAGCAATGCAAAACACTGCTGTCTCTCTGGCGCACCATCTTGCTCAGCTAGCATGAAATTACCATGGTATGCATACCTTTCATCCCAGTACTTGGGGCAGGCAGATTTTCTTGAATTCTAGGTCAGCTGGAGTTACATAGCCTGTGAGAACATGTGTCAAAAACCACTGGCAGGTTACTATAATTATACTGTGAGGGCTTCTCAGTCTAAGTTTCTCATAGTCTTTTTTGTTGTTGTTGTTGAAGACAGGGTTTCTCTGTGTAACTGGCATCTGGGACTCACTTTGTGACCAGGTTGGCCTCAGAACTCTCATTGATCTGCCTACCTCTGCCTCCCGAGTGCTGGGATTAAAGACCTGTGCCACCATGCCTGGCACTCATAGTCTTTAAAGATATTAAAATATTAAATTTTCCCTTCCTGTATATACTCCTGAAGTGCGCGCGCACACGCACACGCGCACACACACACCCCTCTTCCCAGCACTTGGGAGGCAGAGGCAGGTGGATCGATGTGAGTTCAAGGCCAGCCTGGTCTACAAAGGAAGTTCAGGACAATCAAGGCTACAAAGAGAAACCCTGTCTCAAAAAACCAAAATAAACAAATAAAAAAGAACCCAATAGA
>OU015756.1:51914659-51946867 GCA_907169655.1 Acomys percivali
AATGTTAAAAAAAACAACAAAAAACAAAAAACCTCAACTAAAAAGCCCACTTCTTCCTGTGACCCATAATCCCAACATTTTACAGTGCAAGGGAGAAGGAGGCTTGGGGGAGCATCCAAAACAAGTCTCTCTCAAAAGAAACAACTTTAAAATTTCACATCCCCTCTCCACACAGGATCCATGGTGAGAGTGTAATTTACAATTCATCTTTTTCTGCTGTAGATTCCTGTGAAAACATAAAATTTAGTAGACATTACAAACTAGCAACCAATACTACAGAAAGGCTCACATTCAAACTGTTTCTATTTTGTTTGTACTTGCTTATTTGCAAAATAACTCAGAACCCACCACCAAGATAAACTACCTAATGCTACGAAGGAGTCGTAGTGCCCATCTTTAATCCTAGCATTTGGGGAGGCAAAGGCAAGCCTAGAGACCCCACCCCTTCTGAACTTGGTTTCAGGAGCTCACTTCTACATGCATTTACTCCACTAGCTGTCACTATGAAGTCTCCTTGCTAGCCTCATGCTGCCCCATCTGCCCAGACCTTTGCTATTTCCTGTTCTTCCTCTTCCGTCCCTGCGTCCACCTCTTCCTCATCGTCCTGCTCTGTGTCCTCTGTTGTGTCCTCCGTTGTGTCTTCAGGCTCTTCTGGCTCTTCTTCTACCTAAAGGCAACATTAACGAACCTGTAAGTGCCTTCCATCGATATTCAAGGTTTAAGAGCATAATGGGTGTTTTAACAACAACTGCAGTAAATCTGCCTAACAGGGAAGAAAACCTGGCAGTGGTGGTGCACGCCTTTAATCCCAGCACTTGGGAGGCAGAGGCAGGCAGATGTCTGTGAGTTTGAGGCCAGCCTGGTCTACAGAGTGAGATCCAGGGCAGCCAGGGCTATTTCACTCTAGAGATGGCAAAAACTAGGCAAACTTCTAAAGCAGTATCACTTAACAGGGAGACAATTGTTCTTGAAACCTGTGGAAGAGGCAAGGGCGCACCACCAACCTGTGCTTCAGGGTCAATATTCAAACTGAGGCGAAGCATTCTTTCTATTCTATCTCCATATGCCTTGGTGTCGGGTAGAAGATAACCCGACCGAAGTGTTGCTGTTTCAAACAAAACTACTGCAAGATCCAAGACAGTCTTGTCATCTTCATCTTCCTGATAGAAGGTACAATTGATTAATATTAGTATTAACAAAAGCACTCCAGTTTAAAAGCCAAGAGAGCGGCGGCTCCATCACCCTCACCTTAACCCGTCGAAGCATGTCTCTGATGAGCGGGTGTCTAGGGTTAATCTCAAATGTTTTCTTCTGACTGGCATAGTAACTGTTCAAGGACAAAATAAACATTGATTAAGACACTAATTTTAGGGTCCACATGCCTACTGTATTCTAGCTTTAATTACAGAGAACAAAACAAAACAAAACCCCAAATTCTTGCTTCCTTTGATAGATAGAGTGGCCATGGTTAGGTGAAAATGAAATAAAGGGAACTATTTAATGATGAGTCCAGGCACTCAATTTCTGCTGGGTGAATGGGCTGGTGTAATGTCTTGTTCATGCCCTTAATACCCTAACTCTACCAATGGGTATGTAAGAGAGCAGGCACCTTCGGAGGGACATCCCCAGTTACTTACTTTGTAGAGATGTCCTTGCCCGTCTGGTATGCTTGTGCCTTCATGATCCTCTCCATGTTGCCAGACCACCCATACTGGCTGGCCACAAGGGCGCAGGGAGACTCTGTGAGGCGCTGTGATACCACAGCCTTTTCAATCTTAGGATGAAAAACATTAGACACAATGAGGACCAGCAGGTGGGTGGTACCATTCACCACTCTAGATTACAGACAGAGGCATTCAGGAATCCTTGAGTGACACTCATTTAATGTTTTTTTTTTGGCTTCAAATTTAAACTTAAACCCGTAAAAACTTAGTACAAAGTCAGTATAACAACAATAGGAAACTTCTGTAAGTTGCAAACTCACTCCACCCTGTATCTAATGTTATTAAATCTTATTCTAAAGTGTGTGTGTGTGTGTGTGTGTGTGTGTGTGTGTGTGTGTGTGTGTGTGTGTGTTTCTGGGGCTCAAACCCATGGTCTGAAGGATAAATGAGTGAGTGAGCTACACCTCCAGTTTCCTGTTAACCCGAGTGTCGGCTACAGGCGAGGCGTGTGGAGATGAGCTTGCAGACACTGACGTGCACAGTACCTTGTCCTTCAGGGCCTTGTCTTTCATCCAGTTGAGCAGAGGCTCAAACTCCTTCTCTGTTGCTTCCCGGTTCTCCTTTGTCTTCTCGCTCTCATCGAACTTCACTCCTTCCTTGGCAACATTCTGGAACCTCTTCCCGTCAAACTCGGGCAGGGCTTGAATGCAGTACTCGTCCACAGGCTCCGTGAGGTAGATGACCTCGTAGCCCTTCTTCAGGAGCCTCTCGACAAACGGCGAGGATTCCGCCTACACAGGTAAGGGGAGGGAGCTCAAGTTCTGCCTTAGCTGTGTCTCTGCAGCATTTACAACACCGTGGGACACCAGGACTTGAGGCAGGTGTCCCCTAGTGGCTGCCTAACTACTCCAGCCACACAACATCATCTTCTAGAACACTGGCTATACATCCTCAGCCAGCTACCAGGAACCCTCGCAGCTGCACATCATCTCACCTCTTTCCTGCTTGATCCAGCCATGAAGTAGATTTTGTCCTGCTTTTCCTTCATTCTTTCCACGTACTGGTCTAAACTAGTAATGTCAGTGGAATGGTGAGAAGACTGGAACCTCAGCAGCTTAGCAAGCCGTGTTCGATTTGAGTGGTCTTCAATCACACCAAGCTTGATGTTGGTGCCAAACTCTTTCCAGAAAGTATCATTGTATTTCTCATCAGCAATCTTCTTGATCATGTCCAGAGTTTTACGGACAAGCTTCTTCCGAATCACCTGAGGAGAATGGATCTGGTGAGTAAAATTTCTCTCAAACCTTTGCAAATGTGAGATCAGGAAAGTCAACTGGGACAGCACAATGGCAGTCACACCACTGCCACTGATCAAGGGACAGGAAACCACGGGCGCACTCCCACATCAGACTCAGAATTAACCACCAAGTGTTTTTAATGCTAATATTCTCTAACTCTAGAACTCTGATCCTAATAATCCCACATCCCCTTATCACTAGGATTACTGAAAGGGTCAGTATGTGAGAGACTGTGTGGTAACACTACCACCTCTCACTGTGGCTCACACAGTAGGTGTGTCTGCTCCCTACCTTTCATCTGTTCAAATAAAAACTGTATTATTAAGTGTAAGGGGATGTGTCAGCTTAGAGACTCAATAATCCCAGAGTCAAAGAAGCTTCTTTTTGAGAGGGTATCTCACATTAAGTTAGGGTGGCCTTGACTGCTAATTGCTAATAAACTCTGGCATAACAAGCACGGCCTCCTGATCCTCCAGCTTTTCCTTCAAGCTGCTGACATTATGAGCATGCACCAATGTGTCTGGTACAAGCCTTAACATCTAGTTGCTCTGCTTACTAGACCCACCCTCTGACTCCGGCCAGTGGGCAGGCACCTGGCTAGAAAGCCTCACCTTGAGCAGTTTATGTTGCTGAAGAGTCTCACGGGAAACATTGAGAGGGAGATCATCTGAGTCCACCTGCAGGCAGCAAAATGCTCACTGAGCAATCAAACAAGCCCTGTACCAAAAAGCCCAGCACTGCTGGACCCCGCCCACTAACGCCAGGCGCCCGCTCTTCAGATACTTACCACACCTTTGACAAAATTAAGGTACTTGGGCATCATATCATGGAAGTCATCTGTGATGAAGACTCGGCGCACATACAGCTAATGGGAACCAAAACAAGAGTCACCTTCTGGACAGCACACTTAAAATTTTAGCCTTAGTTTACAATACTTAAAAGCCCACCTACCTTAATATAATCACTCTTCTTAGATCCATATTCATCAAACAGACCACGAGGAGCAGATGTGGGCACAAACAAAATAGACTTGAAGGTAACTTCCCCTTCTGCAGTAAAGTGGATATAAGCCATGGGGTCATCACTTTCCTGTGAAAAGTACCTTGGTTTGGTTATTCAAGTCACAGGAAAAAGCAGTAGAAAGGCTTAGCACTTACTACATGTACAATCACTTAACACAGATGGCCCCTTACAAAGTCAAAGGAGAAAAGGTGTTGGGAGGAAGGACCAAGAAGAAATGACGGATTTTAACTGACTAGGTAAGGTGGTTCTTGATAAGAACTGCCAGTAACATCACTATCTGATGACAGTGACAGCAAAGCAGGTACCAGTTTCATGCCCTGCCAAGTTTTTCATCCTATCTTTGTAAGATCCTGCTTAGGGAAACAGGACTAGAATTAAGCTTAACTCTAGTTTTCCATTCTTAGGAGTCAAAACAGATTCAATAATATCTTAAACACACGACTTAAAACAACTGATGTATGTGAACTCTTTCTAGATCACATTAAAAGCCATTCAGTAACATGTCGTGTTTTATGTTGGAAACCAAATGCCTATAAACATATGTATGTAATGAGACACCAATCTCCATGTGAAATTTGAATGTGGCTTTAAGTCAGAAAAACAAATTTCAATTTGATACATCATTGTGCCCTCCATGCTCTTGTAATAGACATGTAGTTGTTTAAAACATTTTTTCAATCATCTTATTGGGAAAAATGGTGATGGACAATCTTATTTATAGTAACAGACCATATTAAAAGAACAGGCTGCTAACTTTATGCAACTCGCTGATAACCGAAGCTCCAGAGCTCTTACGTTAGCCCATACCTTTGAGAATGACTTGTAGAAAGCTTTGTATTCATCCTCTTCCACTTCTTTGGATGGTCTCTGCCATATTGGTTTGATATCATTCATAAGTTCCCAATCCCACACAGTTTTTTCAACCTGAAGTTAAGATACATGGTAAGTTTCTTTTAGTACTCAATGGTTAACCTATAAGTGATCATAATTTGTTAATTAATATGAGTACTATCACCACACCTGACTAAAAGCAGTGTTGTGTGGTTTTAGAGGGAAGTTCTGGCTATGTAGCTCAGTCTGGCCTCAAACCAAGAACCTCCTGCCTCAGCCTCTCAAGTGCTGGGATTCCAGCTAAAAGCAGAGCCCTTCAGCTAGACTTACAGCCAGTACCCAACATCACAGACTCAACAGTTTTCAGCAGTACTTCTCTCTGCTGTTAAGTCAGTTATAGAAACCTACTGATAACTGATCCCAACATGTTAAAGAGGATACAAAAAGCTTCTAGGATTTTAAAATTTAGAATATAGAAGGCAAACTTAATACAAAAAGTCAGAAGCTTTCTACAGAAAATTTACTACTTTAAGTATTCCGGGATAACACAGCACAGAAACAAAGGCCCTCTTTAATAATAGGGCCACCTGGAAAACTAGATATATTTAAAAAGTGAAGGCTCATTCATAGTGTGTGTGGTAGTGAATGCCCAACACTAACGCAGCACTGGGGAGGCATGGTGAGATGGCGAGACCCAGTTTAAAAAAGCCCAGCAACCATTCAAAACACAATACACCCCTATAGCCCAGCCCAGAATGAAGTGTCTAGGGCTGGAGAGACAGCTCAGTGGCTAAGAGCACTCACTGGAGGTTTGCGCCCCAGCACCCACAAGGCAGCTCACGACCCTAACTCCAGTCCCAGGGCACTCAACACCATCTCAGGCCTCCATGGGTACCATATGTGCTGTGGTGCTGGTATGCATGCAGGCGGAACACCCACACACAGTAAGGGCAAATGATTTACTTTAAACAATGAAGCGCCTTAGGCCTGTACTTCTGGATAGGCACTTTGCTCTCACAGATCCTAACAGCGTTAACAGTACAGGAGCCAGACCTACTTTCTTAGTTTTTGGTTTCTTTTCTTCTTCCTCCTCTTCTACGGCCGCTTCATCATCAGATTCTTCTTTCTCTTCTTTTGCTGCTTCATCTTCCTCCAGGGGCTCCTCGACAGTCTCAGTCTGTGGATGAACAAAGGACAATGACTGTTACGCCTGCTTCTTTAACCCTGATTGTCAAACCCTTGACTTGTCCCTCTGCTCAGCACTTCGGCGCCCGCACAGTCCTGCACGACCATCCGCAGACTTACCTTGCTGCTCCATACGTAGATGGGGAAGTTGATGAACTGAGAGTATTTTCTGACCAGGTTCTTAATTGTATCCAATTCAAGGTAATCAGATGCCTCTTCTTTTAAGACAAGACTGAAAGGAAAACAAGTCATTTACATACAGTCAGTGCTCAGGCTGGATTCTGACTTCAGGTAAACACTTGGGTAATAACAGGCAGCAGCTCTGCTAACACTTGACAGTCACAGGAAGAGCTCCCCTCCATCAGAGGCTGTGAGCGCAATCTACAACACACAGGGCTAGGAAAGCACAGGCTCTTTCCAGGAGTCCCTCAAGTACACAACAGGGTTTCAAGTATAACAATCTCATTTTGTTGGGTGTTCTCCTATCTCAAGGTGAGAAAGCAGTGAAACATTCTAGAGAGAAAGTATCTTCACTTTCATAGTTTTATACTGTTGTTCTGCTATCAAATGATTACGGACTACTACACAAAAGGTTCAGGTGAGGCAGCTCATTTAGTGCAGCGCTTGCTGAGTGTGACTCCCCAGCACCATGGTGTGCGCACTTGTTATCCCAGCCAGATTAACCTCATCAAGACCAGTGCAACGCAGCCTCGAAAACAGAAAAAGTTTCCAATGCCAAACATGCCAGCACAAGCCCCCCACCCATAGGGGGTAGGGGGTGAGTGGGGGGGGGGTGTTCAGTCCCACAGCTGCTGTGCCATAGCCTGAGTACTCAACACACACACATACTGGGTGCTGCCACACTGCACATGAAACTATAAAGCTCTTCTGGAGGCAGCGCTAGCTTAGCAATGCCTGTTTTTCTTACTCTCCCCCACCTATCAACAACAAGTCATGGCAGACGGCACACACAGCCAGTTCATCTGGCAAAAAGTAAAAGCCTCACCAAGTGTGATACAGGCCTTTAATCTTAACACTTGGGCAAAGACAGGTGGAAGTTCAAGGCAAGCCAGGGCTACAGAGAAACCCTACCCTATCTCAGGAAAAAAGTAAGTAAGTAATAGCCCCACAATTTAGATGCTCCTGCTACAAATAGGATACCACATAGGCTTTCCAAACTCAACAGATTCTGGTTGGTCTTGGTGATACGGAGAGTTATGGATGCAACCTTAGACAATTCAATTACAAGTGTTAACCGCCAGTTAACCTCCGAGCCTGAAGACCGGAGTTCTCTAACAGAGAACAGACTAACAGATTCCTGCAAGTTGTCTTTCACACCTCCAACCCACAACAAATTATATAACAAAAAGGCCACCAAGATTCACGAGCACAGACCCACTCGGAAGACCTACTCAGGGCTTAGCTTGCTGTGGACATACTCTCACTTATGCTCTAAGGCTGTATCCAAGCCAAGACAGAGTAATGACATTTCACAGGCCATACATTCCACAAGCTCTAAGTACTTACTATCTGCTCCAGTAAGAAATATTCCTGACTTGTGATCCAGGCTAAGAAAATCTAAGAGGCAGAGACGGGACCTGAAGCGTAGCAGTAAGAGTGCGGGAAGGGCATGCAGACACTGAGAGAAGGGCCACAGCTCAACCTCTCAGACGAGATTATCAACATCCAAGAAATAGGTAAAGAAAAACTATAAAGATAGCAGTGCCACATAAGGTGTAGTGACGCACGCCTTTAATCCCAGCACTTGGAAGGCAGAGGCAGGCAGATCTCTGAGTTCGAAAGTGAGTTCCAAGACAACCATGGCTACAGAAAAATATCTTGTTTCAAAAAACCGAAAAAGGTAGGCATGCTACATAGGATAGGTACTGAGAAAACTAGAGGCCAGCAGGAAAGCAAATTCTGTAGGAAACATGAAGAAACTCAAGGAAAAAAAAAACACACTAGGAGCAATAGTAGTTTAAATCTCTCTAAATTCACCGGACTTGGGAACAGACTTACTGCAAAGACAGCAGATAGGCCAAGACCCGAGCAGAAGTGACTGAAGCAAGGCAAAGCACGTACAGCTAGCCTTTCATGCTGTGGGCTCCGCAGCAGTAGATGCAACCAACCACAGGTTGACAATGTCATAGCATTGCTGATATGCTTACAGTCAGGCCTGCAGGTTATGGCTGTCTCTGTACTCATCACATACAGACCACTTTGTCACTGCTCCTTAAACAGTACAGCAATAACCACTTTACACTGTACTACACGAAGAGTAACCAAGAGGTGATTTGCACAGGCTCTATGCAAATACAATGCCATGTTAAGATACACAACTCTTCATCTATGGGTTTGGATATACGCAGGGGTTCCTGGAATAACCCCAGCAGACAGACAGCCATTCTGAACTGTTCAAGATGCTGCCCTGTGAGAAAGGAGTGTGTGACCCTGGCAGTAAAAAAGTGAATTCATGTTATTCCCCATCTTTCTCCTCTCCCCACAAACACCTGCACACAGAGCCTTCATATGTTGAAGAGAATGTGGTGTGTGGGCAAGTCTGACTTTAAAGGCTAAGGAAGTGAGCAGGACAGTAGCCAGCAACATGCCCAGATTTTCTCTCTTTATCACTTAATTCACACAATCTTTGTTAAGGGTTTAGAGCAGCTGATTTAGGGATGGAAATAGAAAGACTACAAAACTGAACTGGCTGATGTCTTCGCTACGTTTTCCCTTCAGTCATTCTGGACTCTCTCAATTCTTCACCAGGTTCATCCTGTGTTGCTCCTGGAGCCTTCAAACATAGCCACCCTGCTTGCTGTTTAGATCAGCTAACGCTAATGTCAGCATTCCAGTCTTTTTTGGTAACTTTCCCTGAAAATGCAGCACCCCTCAGCACCCTCTTCTTGTATGTCCTCTGAAGAGCTGAGCCCTGTGTGAAACGAGGGGCAACTTCTGTCCTAGTCTGCACTGTAACCCCAACCCCAACCCGTACTTGGCATTCAAATGAACATACGGGTGACTGGTTAGAAATGAAAAAGAAAATCTTACTCAGAGAAAGCAGACTTGTTATATTGTTTCATCGCCTTTACTAACCCCCCATGAAACTGGTCTCATGTATCTGCCAGTCAAATGTCAGGCTCGGAGAGTAGAGTTATTGCCTATGTAATCTTGCCAGAGTCTTGGTACATAACATCTGGCACACTGTCCATTCACTCCTTCTCTTCAACCCACTCCACACATTATCACTAACTTCAAACTTTACCATGTCTAACGTGACTCAGCCTCCTCCCAGCCACCCCTGCATCACCTTCACAACTCTTTTACCAGAGAACCACTTTCTGCTTGCACTCTCTATGTACAACAGCAATCCTAACTGTGTGTACCTTGCATATCCTCAAACCTGTGGCAGAGGTCAGGGCCCACAGTAAGCCATGCGCTTAAACAGCTGGGACTGGAGAGCCAGGGTCCTCACCCTATTAACTGTTATCAGAAGCACTAATACTCACGTAATCGTGGTCCCACGGCCAAGTGTGTTTCCTCTTGGGTCAGCAATTACAGAGAATTCATTGGAGTCTGATTCCCAGATGTGCTGGGTGTCATTGTTGTGTTTTGATGTGACAATGACCTTATCTGCTACAAGGAAGGCAGAATAAAAACCGACACCAAACTGGCCAATCAGTTCAGAGGTTGACTGACCATCTTCCTGTGCCTCTGTCATTTTGTTTAAAAACTCGCTCGTTCCAGATTTGGCTATGGTACCAAGGTTTTTCACCAGCTCCTCTCTGGTCATTCCTACACCAGTGTCTGTGACATGCAGCAAGTTTTTCTCTTTGTCACACTAAAAGCAAGACAAAAACCAGTTAGGTCTTCCTCATATTCATGTCATGTCAAATGCCAAATGCCAGCCTTGGCTGTTCAGGAATCACCCTGTAGACCAGGCTGGCCTCAAACTCACAGAGCTCTTCCTGACTCTGAGTCCCACATAACTTTAGATAGATATACTAGTCTGTAGTCTACTTTATGGCATTTTTCAAAAGCACACCTTAAATGCATGTTTCTTTATATTTTATTTATTTACTTATTGGTTTTTCCAGACAGGGTTTCTCTGTGTAGCCTTGGCTATCCTAGAATTGCTTTGTAGACCAGGTTAGCCATGAACTCAGAGATCCGCCTGCCCCTGCCGCCTCCCGAGTGCTGAGATTAAAGGTGTGCGCCTGGCTCTTCATATTTTTTAACTCAGTGTATTTAACAAAGACTGGATTAATGTCCAAGAAGATACTAACCCAAATACAGCACTTTTGAAGATATACGCCCAGAAAACCACTTATTTCACAGAAATTAAAAGGACTAAGTTGAAATGACTTCTGATTTGGTGATCTGTGACTACTGATGCTCTTCATTAAGTAGTCCTGGCTGTCTCCAAGAGCCTGGTAGGACTCGGCATTCACCTAAGGCCACATGATTATTTCTGCCCAGTCAAGTTGCAGGTGGAAATTGGGGGTGTGACTTTCAGGCTGAGCCTTTAATTGATGTGCGACCCTTTTTACCATGGCAACCGAGATACTCCAGATGGCTGCTCAGCCAGCCTGCGGACTGATTTTAGCCAAGTCTACACTTGGCTACCATTTTCTAAAGGGCCAGGTAGTATCTATTTTTTGGTTTTAGGAGCCATAAGGCCCTGCCAGTGATTACTGTCATTGTAGACAAAAGCATTTATAGTACAAATCAGGTGTGACTGTGTTCCAATAAACCTAGTAAAATGGGCAAAGTCAGATTTGACTCACAGTCTGAGGACTTCCATCCAAACCCACTGTGCCTGGGAAGTTGCTGCTGTGTCTAACTGATGGAGTACATGGCTTCTGAGCATCCTTTACAAAGGGAAGTTACTGTAAGCTTACCTTAATCTTGACTGTCAACTCTTCATTTCCAGCAAGTGCGTTTTCATCAGTTAGTGAGATGAGCCTTATCTTGTCCAGAGCGTCAGAAGCATTTGAAATCAGTTCTCTCAGGAAAATCTAAAAGGAATCAGATGTAAGCCAAGATTAACCTTCGGGCATTGCAAGATGCTGGTTCTAGGACAAACTCCCTTCACTTCTCCTCAGACATGAAAAGATACTCTGAGGAACCGAGCTTTTCAACGGCACAAGGGATGGCTGTAGTCTCTTCATAAAAGAGGTGTGGCTCTTTATGGAAGCTCTGTGGCAACGGCAAGGGAGGGCGGCACTGGTGAGAGCAGGACCACCCCCCCTCGCACTCCATCTTTAGTGCAGTCATGTGACTGCCCGCAATCAGCAGCCTGGGAAAATGCCCCCTCTGCGTACCAGTAACAATTCTCATTTAATAAAATGCCCACTCCTACTGGGTCTTTACACTTTGCAACTATTATGTTCTTAACTCTCTACAGTCTGTTATGAAAGGGCACATGGGCTGCCGCAGTGATACAAACTGCTGCCCTGACTGTGTGGCTCTTACCTCTTTATTTTTATACAGAGAGTTGATGATAAGTTTCATCATCCTGTTAACTTCAGCTTGGAAGGCAAACTTCTCAGATTTTTCTCTAAGTTCTCTTATCTGTGATGCATTTAACCCATCCAACTGAATAGCTTCTTCCTCTCTAAGGAAATCAAATTAGATAAGCAAATACTCAGTTTCATTCTTCTAAGGTCTCAGGATACAGACTGGCCTCTGCAGACCATCTCGTAAAAGGGTAAAACAGAAACCTTAATAAAAAAATACCAGTAACACACCAGGTCATTCTTCTCGGAGTTCATGGGCCATGTTTTTGTTTTTTTTTGTTTTTCGAGACAGGGTTTCTCTGTGTAGCCTTGGCCATCCTGCACTCACTTTGTAGACCAGGCTGGCCTCGAACTCACAGTGATCCACCTGCCTCTGCCTCCTGAGTGCTGGGATTAAAGGCATGCGCCACCATGCCCGGCTTCATGGGCCATGTTTAATACTCAGTTGGAAATAGTTCTTAACCAATTCCCGGAAAAATGAACCCAGCTCCCCTCTACTGAAAACAAGTCATGGCTTGTGTGTGCTTTCACAGCAAACACTTTAGTATTGTCACTAATCCCTAAGAGGCCAAAATTTAAAATACTTCTCATTTAAGAACTTGTTTTTTTACAGTTACAGGCGTGACTACTACTTTTCATATTACTAACTTCACACAAGTGAACAAAACCAATCTTTAGCCTTCTCTCAGGTCTTAGAAAGCATGAGCTGTATGTGGCACAGCAGCAGCATCGGTTTTCTGTTTTTGGATGGGGGGGGGCTTATCCCCAGCACCTCATTCAACATTCCTTCTCGAGTCAGTAGTCATTTCCAAGGGCACACTAAGAACTGGGAGAGAGTTCTGTGTGCTGAGAACTGGGCGCTCCTAAAAACATCGCTGATTATTTTGTATCTTTAGTAACTTATGAGATGTTATAATCTGGATGTGGGGAGAAGAAAAGAAAGCAGCCACTGTGTCCAACTAACACCCGGGGCTTATCAGCATAGCTTCAACTTCACCAACCTCTGCACGACTTCATCGTCTGTCCTTGAGCCTTCCCGGCTCTTACCCAGGTCTTCTTCTACTGTGCCATCCACATCGACTTCATCGTCAGCTCGGACAAACCCTGAGGAGAAAGGGTAAAACTCTCAAAAACACTACTGCTTTCTCTCCTTGGCCCAAGGAGCAAGGCCAAACAGGGTTAAGAGGGAATGTTAACGAAATCCATGCGGCAAATGCCGAGATATGGGGATGGAAGAAAGATTTATGGGCTCTAATGACCAAGCCAAGTTAGCGAGCTAAAGTTTACACGTGATTGTTCAAAACCCCCCAACGTAGACTCTGGAAGGCCAGGCAGTCATCACTTCCGTCCACCGCTCTTCCGAAACGAGACCACAGCGATACAGAGCCCCATCTACACCCACACGTGTTGCGCGCAGGCGAGAGGAGGCCTCTACACTGGCCAAGTCAGTTTTCAATTAGTTTTCATAGAATGCAAACAGGGTTTGGGCAACTTCTGGAGAGGGGAACTGAAATCCGGCCCAAAGGGGAAGGCAAGTCAAGGACCGCAACTCAAAGCACATCGGAATCGGACACGGCCACAGCCTCGACGCTGCCCGGAGGCCCGACGCTGGCAAACCGGGAGTCGGGGGGGAGAGAAACGCGCTCCGGAGGAATCGGAGGATAAGGGGCTAGGGGGTCCTCAGGCTCGGGTGGCCAAAGGTCGGAACTCACGACAAAAGTCCTTAGGGAGGGGCCCAAGCAAGGCTCCCCCGGGAGTAGAGTCCGAGAGGCCGCGCCCCGCCAGCGAGACTTAGGGGCGCACTCCGGCTCCATCCGCAGGGCATTTAAACGCCCCGGCTCCAAGTCGCCTTTTCCCATAAGTCTCAAGGTAAGCATCATCCACCCCAATCTCCTTCGAGGAAAGGCGATGGTCCCTGGACCCTCTAGCCCCCTACGTCCCCCTCCCAGGCTCAACGCCCCAAGAACGTTCGAGAAGCAGCCGCGCAGAAAGGGGACGACGACGACGCTGGTGTCCGATCACTCACCGAAGGTCAGTAGGACGCAGCAGAGACCCAGTACCCACAGGACCCTCATGGTGCGTGGCCGGCGAGTCGCAAGTCCTCTTCGGTCGCAGGAGCCGCCTCCACCCCCCCCTACCCAGAGTCTAAGCTCCTCACACCTCCAGCAACGCGGTGCCCGCCCACTAGACCGCGCGCAGGTCGGGCCGCTTTTCACCCCGCTGCTTGCGGCCGGGGGACGGGAAACACGAACCCACCAATGGTGCCTCACCACGCACTCTCTGCACCCAATGGGGACGCGTGGGGGGGACCGCGGCCCGCCAATCGGAACTGTCCAGGTGCGGTGCCTGATGCCCGAAGCGTGGCTCCTTCCGATTGGGCGCGACCGGCACCTTTCCTCCAATCAAATGGCTCCGCGGGCCCCTCACACGCCAGGCCACCCCCTTGGCCTGGGAAGCCTTGGTCTCTGAGGAAAACCGTCCAATGAACGTTAGCGTGTAGCACGTCTGTCCTTTCCTAGAGGTCCCGGGGAATCACTTCCGGCTCCGACAGAACGTTTATTCCGTGACTAGGGGATACGGTAGCCAAGACAACGCGTTTTTTTTTTACCCTTTCCAGTCTACGACGGGGGTCACGTTGAGAGCCATTTCAGCGATACGTTCGCCGTCACCCTTCTGTTCGGCGTTGCTTTTCGAAAAAGAGATGTAAGAGGTTGAGTATAAGGAGTGAGTTTGGGTAGTGGCGAGAAACTACAATTCCCGACATGCAACGCATCAGGCTTATGAATGCTGGGAATTGTAGTCTCTGGCATCTGAGCCAGTGGCGTAGTTTGGCCCTTCCATTATCTCCGGTCTTGTCTCTGCGGAAAGCGTATCCTGTGAGATTTAGGATTTCCACCTCATTCTGATTGCAGAATAGATCTATGTTTGTTCCAGACTCTGATGCACACAGTTTTCAGAGTTGGGCCTAGAAAGTCGACCCGCGTGGCCTTTGCCGCCCCGTGTCAGAGGGCTAGCCCTGGATTCTGGGCTCCATCTCTGGCAGAGGGTGGCATGCGGGTTTCTAGGTCCGCTTTCTTGCGCGTCACCCGGGGCTCCTAGAGCCTTCAGCTCCTCCTGAGGTTTCGCTGCCGACGTCTCTTGACCTCTCTGGTTTGGTTTGCAGTAGAAGGTGGCGGAGGTTCCCTACCTCCCAGGGAAACTCCACGGATTCAAATTCCTTTGACCTCCCAATAAATACCGAGGAACGACCTGGCACTCTAGAGCCCCTCTGTGGATCAGCTGGTGAGCGCTGCGGGGAAGTCCAGGCCGGCACAGAACAGGAAAGGACAGATGCAGATACTTGAAAGCAAAAGCCCCAGTGCCTGCAAATAGCCTGGACTGTGGCTTTGTAACTTCATAAAAACACCTTTCCGCCCTCATACAGCAAAGGGGCTCTTTCTAGTGAGGGAAGTCCCTAGACGCCAAATCATACATCCTGAAATGTTTTTAAAGGCTCTTTATGTAGCCTATTTTAACAAAATTTCCACCAGCACAGGTGCCTACCTCTAACACACCCGTTCTATCACTGCTTCCTCTAAGAACACTGGAGTTGTTTTTAGGCAATCATCCAAATTCCCGAAGGCAAGCTTCTCAGTGACAGTGACAAAGTCCCTTTGGCAACTTCCGGAATTTAGACTTGCAGACTTTGAAGCTGTGGTTTGGTGTTTACACAATGTGGCGCTTGCTTATTTATACCTGTTTTACCTACCTTTCCCAAAGCACAGAGAAATGTAAGACGCAGGCTTTATGCCTCTGTGCTTGTGTGTATTGTTTAGGGCATACCAGGATCTTATTTCTTTCTGTCTTTAGAAGATGCCCGCTTCTTGTTTTGTTTTTGTTTTTTCGAGACAGGGTTTCTCTGTGTAGCCTTGGCTGTCCTGGAACTCTCTTTGTAGACCAGGCTGACCTGAAATTCAGAGATCCACCCGCCTCTGCCTCCTGAGTGCTGGGATTAAAGGCGTGTGCCACCACCGCCCTGTGATGCTGTGCCCGTTTCTTTCTGCATTTGACGGCCCGGTCCGACATCACCCTTTTTCTTTTCTTTTAAATCGAGCAAGTAAGCAACTGTTCTGAAACTGCATGACCAGTGGGAGGTAGATTGGGCTGCACCTGGGAGGAACTGAGAATGAGATTTGTCCTCCAAAATAAAGCTGGTTTTTCTTTCTTTCTTTCTTTCTTTCTTTCTTTCTTTCTTTCTTTCTTTCTTTCTTTCTTTTTTTTTTTTTTGAGTAGAAGTTTCTGCACATGGTGGTCCCCAGATAGAAAGAAGAAACAAAGGGGTTGGGGTGGACCACCTCCAGGCTGGTAGAAGATAGAAGATGGTCAGGCCTGGTCTGACTCAGCTTTGCTCTTTTGAGCTTGCTGGCTGAGCTCCCTGTGAAAGAGATGGCATCAGCTGAGGGGAGATGCGTGCAGTGGGTAAAATGATTGCCCCATTCGCACCATGACCTGAGTCAGGGTTCTCAGCACTAACATCATCAGACTGCTCTAACCCCAGTGTTGCGGATGGAGTGCTGATGGTAGAGACAGATAGGGCTATCCTGCCAGACAGCCTAGCCAAAAAGACAAACTTGTAGGTTCACTGAGATGATAGAGGAAAACACACACACACACACACACACACACACACACACACACACACACACTCACTTGGCAGTTTCTTGGATCCCTACTGTGTTTTCCCCGTGTTTTGTTCTTTGTACTTTTGACCCATCACTGATCTCTAGTGTCCGTTTTGCTTTATTTTTTCCCTCAGCACGGATGCTCCCAGGGTTATTAAGCTCCCTCACCTTTGAATCTGATTCTCTTGCTTCCTAGAGAGCCACCTCGGTCCCAGTGCATGCTGGGAACTGACCCCTGGTCCTCTGCAAGGGCAAGTGTTCTTGTCCACTGAGCTATCTCTTCAGGCCCTTTTGTTTTTATTGTTGTTGTGTTTTGTTTTGTTTGCAAGACGGGGTTTCTCTGTGTAGCCTTGGTCATCCTAGAACTCAATCTGCAGTCCAGGCTGGCCTCGAACTCAGAGAGATCCACTTGCTTCTATCTCCCAAGTGCTGAGATTAAAGGTTTGTGCCACCACCGCCCAGCTTTGTTTTGTTTTAATTTTTTATTTTTTTTAGACATAGTCTTGCCATGTAGTCCTGGGTGTCCCGGATCTTGCTTTGTAGACTCAGCTGGCCTCCACTTGTCTTAGTCTCCTGAGTGCTGGCATTAAAGCCAGTTTCCCCCTTCAACGCTCTGTGTTTATGGCGACTCCTGGCAATGGCGCCCTTTGCTGTGCGTTTTTGTTGTCCTTCCTGAGCAGATCTTGCAGTCCCGACTTGCAGTTAAACTTGAAAGGAAATCCCAGATGGGAAAAGGGGACACATTAGGGGTAGGAATGCCTTCCTTCATAGACAGAAGCTGTGGGGAGACCAAGGCAGCAAAACACCTGGCATTTGGGAGCATTGAAGAGTTGAGGTGTGGAGTGGGTACCAAGGTGAACTGATGGGTTGATTGATTTGTTCCCTCCCTCACTCCCTCCCTTCCTTCCTCCCTCCTTCCCTCCTTCCCTCCAGCCATCTCTTCCTTATTAATATAACAGATATAGGGTCTGCTCGGTATGTATGTGCTCAGTACTGTGCAAGGGGCTGGACTCTCACTGGTGAGCAATGAAGATATGGCCTCTGTACGTACCAGGCACAAGCAAGCGTTAGCTGAGGAGGAGCACCGTGAGTGAGTGTATCTTCTCATGGTAGTTTTGATTTATTTGTTTGTATATTTATTTTTGAGACAAGATCTTGCTAGCGATCCCAGGCTGCTCTCAAACTTACTACGTAGCCCCGGCTAGGCTCCAACTCTGGGTGCTCCTGGATGCTATAATTATAGGAATGCACCTGTACACCTGGGTGGAAGTGGAAGTACAGAATCTAACCTGAGTAAAGGCCCAGAAGAATTCCACAAAAGAGAACCACAGAGCTGGGGTTAAAGGCGCGTGCCACCATGCCTGGCTAGGACAGGTATTTTCTACACATTGATTTATGGTCCCGTCAACATTATAATGCACACATTCTGCCCTGTGTATGTATCTTGGCATTAGGTAAGGATAGAGGCACGTGCTACCAAGGTGATGACCTGAGTTCATTCCCCGGAACCCACATGATAAAGAGAACTGAATCCCAAAAGCTGTCCCCTGGCTTCCACATGTCAGCTGTGGCATGCAGGTATGTGCAGTGCGAACAGACACACAGACACACACACACACACACACACACACACACACCCACCCAATAAACAAATAACTAAAAACAAACAAGCAAGCCAGGCTTTTCACTTACTGTGACTTTTGAACTGTGTAACAGGGTAATGGTGTTCTCTCTTGTGGGATTAATTGAGGCAATTCGATGCAGAGGCGTAATCCTTTTTTTTTTTTTAAGGCATGGACTTAACATGCTGTTAGAAGACCTTTGGAGCTGTTTTATACTTCTGACACGTTTTACTATGTGTGAAAGGAGTAAATATAATTTTTAAAAGTGATATTTGGTGCGGAAGGAAGCTGTGTGAGAAAAAGCCTATATAGCGAAGTAGTTTTTTAAAATTATTTTTAGCTTTTGCAGGCATAGCTGTGTCACCATTGGGACTTTTTTACTTAGCTCAGTGGGATTAAATGTGGTGTGAGCTTGTAGAACTGCAGAGAAAACCACAGAACCCCAGCAGGCTCCTCGATGCAGACTTTGACTGCCAACCACACTCTTGGCCTCAGAGGTCTTTGGCCTCTTTTTCCTGTGCTAACCTCACGTCTATATCTATTTTATTTATTTTATTTTATTTTCTCTTTTCTTTTTTTGTTTTTTGTTGAGACAGGGTTTCTCTGTGTAGCCTTGACTGTCCTAGATTTCGCTTTGTAGACCAGGCTGGCCTCGCACTCACATCGATCCACCTGCTTCTGCCTCCCGAGTGCTGGGATTAAAGGTGTGCGCCACCACACCAGGCTAATATCTATCTTCATTCTGGCTTCAGCTACTTGCCGTGAGTTTTCCCTGGCTCGTGTTGGTGGTGGGATTGTCTTCCTTTTCTTATGTCGGCATGTTATATTGCACTAATGTTTTCGTTTCTATGGGGCAGAGGGAGTGGGTGACCAACGGACCTGGGACGATCAGATTGTTGGCTGGGACTCTGGGGAGGAAGGGAGCGAGGCTCTGTGTGTCTGTACCCATTGGTCTTAGCTCTTCTGCCGAAGCTGTGTGGGGAGTCAGGGGCAATACAAACTGCTTGGAATCCTAAGCCAAACCTGTTTTGCCTTTTTTTTCCCTGCCCTTACTCAGACTAGATTGTTTAACTGCAGCGTCCCTTCTTCAAAAGACAATTTAAAGAAGTGAATTGTGAAAAGCTGACCACTTGCTCCTATCTAGCAAACCCAACTAAAGAGGACACCCGAGCTATGGGCCCTGGCGATTGGGCCAGGATGGAGTTTGTTTTGTTCTAAAGTGCGACATGAGCTCTGAGCAGCGTGCTATGGATGAGAAGGCGAGCGAGACTGGACAGAGATACAGCACTGTACCCGTTTTAAAGCGCCAGAGACCCATCCAGCCTTACATCTGCTCTACTCTAGATGATTTTCGGGAAGAGAGAGACTTCTTGGCCACCAACATCTTCCCCCGGCTTAACGACCTCTGCAGCCCCCGGGGCACCTACTTCAAAGCCGTGGACCTGAGGTGGTCGGCCCTGAAGGCCCACAAGTCCTTCTCCAGCAACCTGTTCCGACAGTACGCCTGTCTCCACTCCCAGCACCTGAAGCTCTGCCTGGATTACGTGGACAGCTGCTTTCCCTTTTTCATCTGCCTTCTGGGGCAGAGCTACGGAGACTTCCTCCCCGACTACTCGCCTTTCCTGTTCACCAAAGTCAAGGACTTCGCAAGTTTATCTAAGGGAGAGCAGAATCTCTACGTTGCCGCCAAAAATGGTTATCCGTGGGTCCTGAAGACTCCCAACTGCAGCCTGATAGAGTTCGAGATCATCCACGCAGCGTTTCGGAAGGAATCACAATTTCAGTTTTTCTACTTCCGGACCTCGAATGCGCTGCTGAGGACTTTCAGCGAGGAAGAGGAAGAATTGGTGTCCCCGGCCTCTCTGTTGAGACACGAGGGGAAATTAAAGGTTGGCAAGCTCAAGGCGCGGATCATTGGTAAAGGACTTCCTGTCAGATTCTACAGGGACCTAGATGAGTTGGGTGAGCTGGTCTTCAGGGACTGGTCGGCCGTTGTGGAAAAGCTCCACCCAGACACCATGATCATGGAAAACATAGGTTAGTAAATGTACGAATGGCGGGGGTCTTCTGTGTCTCCTGAGAAAGGAGTGTGTGTGTGTGTGTGTGTGTGTGTGTAGGGACAACTCTTGGAAGTCAGCTGTTGCCTTTTACTTTGTTGAGGCAGAGTCTCTCATGCCTGGTGCTCAGCATACTCTACTCCTTCTGGCCCACAGCTTTCCTGTTCCCCTGTCTCTACATCCCATCTCACTGTAGGGATACAGTGCTGGGATGACAGGTGCAGGCCACCACATCTGGTCTCTGGGAGCTTCCAGGGGTAGAACTCAAGTTAACAGGCTTTCACGTGAAGTGCTTTTACCTGCTGAGCTGTCTGTCTCACTGGCCCAGGAAAGGAACTTTTAAGTAATTGAAAAACTTGTTACGTGTATTATATTATCACTATAGTCCTGTATTGTGGTTCTTCTCTTTCTTTTTTTATTTTTTATTATTTATTTATTTATTTATTTATTTTTTGTTCTTCTCTTTCTTGGGGGGCTGTTGGCTACCAGCTCACCAAGGCAGAAGGAGCAGAGGGTATAGGGCCTGGCACGATCCAGGATAGGCGTTCATAATTGGTTGGAACCAGACACTTTAAGGATGCTCGTTTTGCATTTGGCAGCATGCTCCTATCATATGAACAGGAGCACAGTACATAATTATCCTATAGGCGCAGGGAGGGGAGAGCTAGCAGGGAGCTGTGTCAAGGGCCATATGTCAAATGTGGTTAGGGGCATCTATGTCTTTGTTTTTTTGTTTTTTGTTTTTTGTTTTTGTTTTTCAAGACAGGATCTCTCAGTGTAGCCTTGGCTGTCCTGGACCCGCTTTGTAGACCAGGTTGGCCTCGAACTCACAGCGATCCACCTACCTCTGCCTCCCGAGTGCTGGGATTATAAGCGTGTGCACCACGCCCAGCTGGGGCATCTATGTCTAAAGACACTCTCCAGACGGAGTCAGGCAGAGAGCCTGAGGTCCTGCTGGGGAGGGGGAGTCCTACACCTAACGCCAAGTTCAGAATGGCTATCCAGACTGGAAAGGCTACAACCTCAAACAGCAGAGTTCTTCCAATACCATAGCATATGTTTCTCTCTTTTAAAGCTATATTTATTTTATGTGCATGCACGCTTGTGTGTGTGTGTGTGTGTGTGTGTGTGTGTGTGTGTGTGTGTGTGTGTGTGTCTGACTGAGTGCATGTGAGGTGAGAAAAGAATGTCAGATCCCCTAGAACTGGAGTCATCGGTAGTTGTGAACCACCACATGGGTGCTCGGAACTGAACCCGGCTCCTTTGCAAGAGGATTTTTGGAGCTGAAAAGAAGAGCTAATAACGGGCCTGGAGACTATTTGGAAGTCAGAGAGCTCAGAGAAGACTCAGAACGTGTGGCGTTCATCTGTGGGTCTAGAGGGGCGTTTACACCCGGGGTTGATTTTGTTCCCTCCCCTCTTGTCTCATCTGCGGAGGATTCTGGTTGTCGTAAGTGAAGGGGAGCCCCTCTGTGTAGTGGGTAGAAGCACAGGACAGAACTCCACAGTGAAGGGCTGTCTGCCCTAAATACCAGTAGTGCCACAGTTACAAAAAGAAGGGACCTTATTATCTGGTGATATGTGTGGAGTGTCGCATTCAACCTTAAGGTTTCGCTCTTGAAGGATAACATTCCAGTCTTGCAGATGAGCAAGTGAAAGCTGCTCTACCATTGCTAAGCATCTTTTCTTTTTCTTTCTTTCTTTCTTTCTTTCTTTCTTCCTTCCTTCCTTCCTTCCCTTCTTTCTTTTTTTCTTTTCCTTTCCTTTCTCTTCTTCTTCTTCTTCTTCTTCTTCTTCTTCTTCTTCTTCTTCTTCTTCTTCTTCTTCTTCTTCTTCTTTTATTTTCTTTTGAGACAGGGTTTCTCTGTTTAATAGTCCTAGCTGTCCTGAACTCACCCTGTAGACCAGGCTGGCCTCAAACTCTGAGATCTGCCTGCCTCTGCCTCCCGAGCACTGGGATTATAGGCCTGTGCCTGTGCCCAGTGTGACTAAGGGTCTTACACATGACTACTAAAGGACCAATATAGATTTTCAACTCAGGGCCCTCTGGCTCTCAAGTCCTTACCTGTGGAATCCTTTACTACTCAGTGGAATCTATGGACTAACAAGCCAGAGAATTTGCTAGAAAGGCAGAAGCTGAGGCTGGAGAGATGGCTCAGTGGTTAAGAGCATTGACTGTTCTTCCAGAAGTCCTGAGTTCAATTCCCAGCATCCGCACAGTGGCTTATAACCATCTACAATGGCATCTGATGCCCTCTTCTGGCATGGAGGCAAATAGAGCATGCAAATACATAAATTATTATTATTTTTTTTTTTTAAAAGAAAGAAAGGCAGAATCTGAGGTCCTATTCCAGGTCTACCTAATTAGAATTTGCATTTTAATGAGCCGACTAGGAGCTTCATATGCAAGTTAAAGTGAGAAATGCCACCCCACATCATATTGCCTCAAAACAAAATGATTGTTAGGTTGTTTTGAAAGTAGTGTCCTGGGGCCATGCATGTGATAAATTGAAAAGCCAACAGGAGAGTGTGGCAGAGGTTCCTCACCCAGACAGGCTTCAGGAGGGATCTGTGATGCCCTAAAAGTAATATGAAAGGTGGGATGTTTACATGCCTATGGTCTGTTTAGAGGGTAGGAAAATGACTATGTTTGGTCCCATGCTCAAGGGATGACATACAAAGGTTACAGTTTCTAATGTAAGGACCAGTTCAAGTGGGCATGCAAAATGACAGTACATGCTATATTCCCAGATCCTTTCTGAGACCTTGCAATGTGATAAGGAACAGATGGGTGGGTGGCGAATCCAAGAATATTGACCCAGATACACTCATTTGTATGCAGTGCTGGTCACATGAAACTACTTGCAAAGCCAAACCATTAGGGACCACAGAAAAGCACATTATTATCAGTTTTATCAGTCTTTCTCTTGTAAGTGATGCCAATAAAAAGGGGAGTTGCAGAATTTGGACCCCGTTCCATTCTACTGAATTAAAATTTGCCTATCGAACCGGAAAGCTAAGGCATAGTCTGGTTCATGCAGGCTTCGTCCTGGTGCTCCAATGATAACGTGTAGGCTTGGCTCTCAGTGTTTCTGAGCTGGGGGTCTGCTATGCTGGTGTGGGATCAACAAGTTGAATTCCCCATCAGGAAAGAAAACACCCCTACCCAGTCTAGCCGATGGACAGGACATTCTCCACCGTTAAGTGGAGAAGGGAATCTGACTTTCACACAAACTCTGGTGCCCCATATCGGACCATGTCCCTTGGATGGGGAGGCCTGGTGGCACTCAGAGGAAAGATAATAAGTCACCAAGAAGAGACTTGATACCCTAGGAGCATATACAGGGGGAGGAGGTCCCCCTCAGTCACAGACATAGGGGAAGGGAGTAGAGGGGGAAACGGGAGGGAGGAAGGAAGGAGAGGATACAAGGGATGGGCTAACAATTGAGATGTAATATGAATAAATTAATAAATAAATTAATTAATTTAAAAAAAAAAAAAAGAAAAAAAAAGAAAACACGACCACAGCCGCTCCAGGTTCAAAGTCTTAGCATTGGGTCATTTTGTCTCTGCGAGCCTGGGCTGGACCATGTATTTGTATTTGGCTCAGTCACTGGTACCAAAAAAACAAAACGAAAAACAAAACAAACAAACAAACAAAAAATCCAAAAAGTGCTGTTCTGATAAGCTAATCCTATATCTGGAAGAGCAGCCAGGAACTAAACAATGTGAACTGAGACTGAGGGCCCAGATGCTCATCTAGCGCTGCTCCTGAAATGAAGATAAAGCCGGGGGTGTGAGGCAGCCAAAAAACACAGACCAAAGAGTTACTGTCGGGACAGAGTTTTGGACTTTCAGTCCAGACCTTTGCTAGATCCTAAAGCTCAGTTCCAATCCGTTGAATTTAGAAAGTTACTATTGATAAGCCTTGGTTTCTTTTGTTGTTGGTGGGTTTTTCTTTTTTTTCTTTTCTTTTCTTTTCTTTTCTTTTTTTTTTTTTTTCTGAGACAGGGTTTCTCTCTGTAGCCTTGACTATCCTGGACTCACTTTGTAGACCAGGCTGGCCTGGAACTCACAGTGACCTACCTGCCTCTGCCCCTCAAGTGCTGGGATTAAAGGTGTGCGCCTTCACACCCGGCCTCCTGGCTGATTTTGAATACTATTTTTTTTAAAGATTTATTTATTTATTATTATGTATACCGTGCTCTGCCTGCATGTACATCTACAGGCAGAGGAGGGCATCAGATCACATTATAGATGGTTGTGAGCCACCATGTGGTTGCTGGGAATTGAACTCATGACCTTTGGAAGAGCAGGCAGTACTCTTAACCACTGAGCTATCTCTCCAGCCCTTGAATACTATTGAAAGGTTAGTTTGTTTGAGACTTTCTTCTTCCTACTCCTCCTCTTCTTCTTCTTCCTCTTCTTTGCTTCTTTGTTTTCTCTATGTAGCCCTGGCTATCCTAGAACTCGCTGTGTTGTCCTGGCTGGCATCAAACTTAGAGATCTGCTTGCCTCTGTCTCCCAAGTGCTGGGATTGAAGGCGTGCACAACACTGCCAGGCTTTACTTTTAGTTTTAAATCTCTTGTATTTTTGTATGTGTAAGGAGTTAGTATGTCTGTGTGTAGGTATGGGTGCACGGGTGCAGGTGCCTTCAAAGACTAAAAGGTGTCAGAAGCCCTAGAGCTAAAGTTAAGGTAATTGTAAACCCCTTGATACCAGTGCTGGGAACTGAACTCAGGTCCTCAGCCAGAGCAGTTATGCACGCTTAACCGCTGAGCCATCTCTTCAGCCCCTAGAGTTTATTCTTAAATGGATACATTTGCACTAAATTAATAAGAAGATGCATAATGGGTACATAATAAAAAAAGTTTTAGAAACAGGTGTTAAATCCTTTCCTTGTGACCTTTGATACCCTTTGATAACTCAAGTGCAGTCAGAGTCGCACAGTCTACAGCTAGGGCAGTAGTGTATCATTTAGTGAGCTGGTGGTTTCTGAAAAGCAATGTACACCAGTGTACACATATGTGTGTGTGTGTGTGTTCATGAATATCAGGGTACCTGTAGAGACTAGGGGTCAACCACAGGTATCATTCCTCAGGATGCCAATCACCTTATTTCAGGTTAGACTCTTGGCTCTAGAAGTATCTTGACACGGCCAGGCCGTGGTGGCCATGCCTTTAATCCCAGCACTCAGGGAGGCAGAAGGGTCTCTGTGAGTTTGAGGCCAGCCTAGTTTAAAGAGTAAGTTCTAGGACAGCTAAGGATATGGAGAGAATCCCTGTCTCAGGAGGGGAATATATATATATATATATATACATATATATATATGTATATATATATGTATATATGTGTGTATACGTATATATATATATGTATGTATATATGTGTGTGTGTGTGTGTGTGTGTAGAACAACCCATTTTTTGTAATCCAACTTTAAAAATCAATTACAAATACTCTGGCTAGTCATAGAGAAACCTACGTGAGTGGGGATCAAGACTAATTCAAGAGACTCGTTGGACTGTGAGGTCCTCCTTAACTCTGCTGAAGCTCTTGGAACTTGAAGATGGTGCTGGCTAAACCAGGTCTCTAAGTCTCTCCTGACCCAAATCTCAAGCCCAGGGAAGCCCAGGGAGTTATGGAGGTACAAGGGGTGTCTTCTGGGACTCCACCCGTCCAACCTGTCATGTTTCATATACAGACACTAGCCTTCATTTCCCACCCCTGCTGCCAGAGAATACATGTCTCTCTAAAGGCAGATGGGTGTTTGTGGTAGGCCAGGACACTCTGACTGTAGTCAGGCAGCAGGTTGGGAACTGAAGCCCATTGGAGCGGAAGTGAACCTTTGAGATCCTCTGGGTGTCTGGCTCGCTATATCTTACCAGAATTTAAAGGGCTGCCCCCATGGCAGAGCCGCATCTATGCCTGGTGAGCATCCACATTAAAGCATTTTACTCTCGGAATATACTCTCCTGCCCAACCTCTGCCACGGAGGGCACCTATGTCCCGCACACATACCACAAAATCGAACTATCTTTGTGCCAGCTGTCAGTTTGAATAGACCACGGGATATATGTGTCAATTCATTTCTAACCCTTGTGGCTCTGAGGCCATGAAAGTTAGAGTCCATGTACGAACGCACAAGCAAGATTAAACAGGCTGTCTGTGGTCGTGGTTCTCAACCTGTGGGTCACAACCCCTCTGGGGATAGTGTTACGATTAATAATTAGATATAAGGTAAGTTAAGGTATAAGGTAATACTAGGGTACCAGACAGCAGATATTATGGTGTAGAGGGGTTTATTAAATGAGCATGAGGGGAGAAGGAAAAGGGGAAGAGGTACCCCAGAGAGAGACAGAAACAGGAAGAGTAAGAAGAGAGAGAGTAAGAGGGGTAAGAGAGAGGGAGGGGGTAGAGTAGAGGGAGAAAGTAAGAGGGAGGGGCGAGGTGGGACTGTCTTTTTACATAGCCCTGGGCAGGGCCACGCCCCCACGGCAGGTCAGCATTGACGTCACAGGTAGTCGGATTGAAGAACTCAAGCAGAGAGCACATCAGATATTTACATTACGGCATATAACAGTGGCAAAATTACCGTTTTGAGAAAGCAGTAAAATAATTTTATGCTTGGGGGTCACCACAACGTGAGAGGAACTGTGTTAAAGGGTCGCAGCGTTAGGAAGGTTGAGAACCGCTGGTCTATAGTTTGTTTTCACTATTTTATACAGTGGGCTGTGAAAGGTGGCACGGCCATAGAGAGAAAGTGAGCCGTAGAAGGGTGGGGCCCGTCCCCCGCATTTAGAAGAATCACACAGAACTGAAGATTCGAAGTACAAATCTCACACCTTTTCTTGTCTTTCTTTGGCCATTAAGACTACAAACACAGTTTTGAGCACTTGTATCACGAAGAGTTTGCTGAGAAGTGCGAGCAAGTTTTTGTTATTTCCAAGGAGTCCAACAGAACCTTTGAAATCCTGGAAAAATTTGCCTTAAAGGACTTTGAATTTGACTGTGACGGCACCATAGCAGGCTCAGAGTTAGATTCCATTCTCAGGTAAGAGGTTCCGAAATCCTCATGTATTTATTTCATGGGGCTAAAGTGGAGCAACCTGACTTTAGTAAACATGAGCCTCCAAATCCAGAGCCGCTATCTTTCCTTTTCCCATATTTTTCTTTTGTAAGAAAGACCCTGTGAGGGCCGCCACACCCAGACACCTTACGCTATGGCTTCCTAAACAAGACAGCACCAATAGACATGCTAATCTGGAAGAAGAAGGAAATCTCAACGGAGCGGGGGTGGGGGACCTTACCCGCCCCCCAGACAAAGAACCACAAGCAACTAACTACTGCTGAGACAGGGGAGAATTAGTCTCCCCAGGGGAGTGGGGGTGGGAGGGCGAGCCTTCCAATTTGTTACCTAATGCCTAATACCCTGAAGTCATATACATACAAACAATACTAACCGAACTCAGCAGGCTATACTTACAGATTTATATGTAGGCATATACAACAGTAATAATAATAATAAAAAGAGGCCATGAATTTAAGGGAGTGAGGGGCATGAGAAAAGAGGGAGGGGAAATTTGTGTAATTATATATATACATATATATGTATACATATATATATATATATTTATTTATTTATTTTGGTTTTTCGAGACAGGGTTTCTCTGTGTAGCCTTGACTGTCCTAGACTCACTTTGTAGACCAGGTTGGCCTCGAACTCACAGCGATCCTCCTGCCTCTGCCTCCCGAGTGCTGGGATTAAAGGCATGCGCCACCACGCCTGGCTTTTGTGTAATTGTATTTAAATGTAAAAAAATTGCAAAATTGTAAGTAAAAAAATAGGTTAAAAAAAGAAATAAAGGAAAAAGGACTGCAAAGGCCATGCTTCAGTTAGAACGCTAGAGACCACTCTGCTTTTTTGGAGCTTTTCTGTATTTCACATGCTTGCTTCCAGTGTTCTCAAGATTAACAGTCTCCGAAGGGCAGAGGACCTGTCCTTTTTTACGTCTCATACATCTTAATTTGTTTAATTCTTGAGAATTATGGAATGACTATAAGCAAAGGAAACTAGGAAATATGAAGTGTTCGGAAAGCATTATGCTGTTTACAAAGAGCTCTTACATATTGCATTATAAAGTATATTCACTGACCAGGCGTGGTGGCATGTGCCTTTAATCCCAGCCAGAGGCAGGAGGATTGCTGTGAGTTTGAGGCCAGCCTGGTCTACAAAGCGAGTCCAAGACAGCTAAGGCTACACAGAGAAACCCTGTCTCAAAAAAAAAAAAAAAAAAAAAAACCCCAAAAAATTTATATTCACCAAACATGTATTAAAATATGGACAGTATTGTATTTGGGTTGATAAGGATCAAGTTATACACATTGCGTAGTTCCTTTTTGGTGTATCCTGTGGTCTGCACAAGTACTGCCAACCCCCCCATCTCTTCCACCAATGGTGATCATAAAGCCCGGTTTACTGCCCACAGGCACTGATAAGATAACAGATAAGTTAATAAGATACAGTTGTCTATAGCTTCCTTAAAGAGGGAAAGGCATCTTAGAATTTTTTTTTTCATTCTCCTTCTCTGGATCTTACTGTAGGTGTGATGTATTTTGTAAGAATTGTGTGGTGCCGGGTGTGGTGGCGCACACCTATAATCCCAGCACTCGGGAGGCAGAGGCAGGTGGATCACTGTGAGTTCGAGGGCAGCCTGGTCTACAAAGCAGGTCCAGAACAGCCAAGGCTACAAAGAGAAACCCTGTCTCGAAAAAAAAAAAAAAAAAAGAATTGTGTGGTTTGAAACGAAGCCACAGTAGCTGGGATGGTGCAGTTACTGTCCGAGACAGAATACTTTCATCATGCTCAGAGTGACTAGTGTGCTTTCTGGTGGTTCTGGGTGCTCATGCTAAGGGGAAGGCAATTTATTTGGTTACTGCAGCATGACATTCAGCCAATGTCCTCAATACTATCGGAGAAATATATAGGTCATGGGTTAAACTTGTTAGGCTTGGATAGGCAAGTCCACAGAAGCAGAGTTAGGGCGTGGCTGCTGAGAGATGAGGGTGGGAGCAGAAAGGAGGGTGATTATTAAAGAGGACAGTTTTGTGGGTTTTGTTTTGTTTTGTATAGATACTGGACGTGTTTTGGAGTTAAATAGTAGTGATGTTTGTTTAACCTCCTTCGTGTAGAGGAATTTTAACTCAGAGCATGGCTGCCCTGGCAAGAGATCACAATTCAAAGACCTTCTAAGTCTGTGTGATCCTGCTGGAATGCAAACATACCTTTCATCCAGGAGACAGAGGCAAGCAGATCTGAGTTCAAGACTAGCCTGGTATAGGGCAAGTTTCAGCTAAAGAAAGCTTGGGTACCAGATGTGGTGGTACAAGCTGTTAGTCCCAAACAGTGAAGGTAAAATTAGTTTGTAGAAGGAAGCGCCGGTGTTTGAAAGTGATGTCTAATCGAGTGGCAGAAAAGGTGACAATTCAGAGAAAGATTTGACAGAATTGGATATGCCCAACTGAGGAGAGAGAGAGGAAAGCTACTTAAGGGGCGATGCAGGGTGGAGGAAGGGGGAGGGAGGGGGAGGAGGAGACAGGGAGAGAGCTTTACCAGGACAATATAGGCAGGTTGCCCAGAGAGAGAACTCAGGTGAAGACCAAATGAGCGAGAGAATGAGAAGGAGCCAGGAGATTAGAGCAGATTGCTCGAGTTAGTCAGAGGCCAAGAAATATCTGGGCTGAGCCAGAAGCCACATTGAACAAGTCATCTTGGAGAGGAGTTTGAGCCAGAACAGCTGAGTTGAACCAGCCAGCCCAGAGCTCAGAAAGAACAAGAAAGGGTGAGCTTATTCAGCAGTAAGTTTCAGAGGTTGAAAACATTCTAGGCCTAGGTTAGATTTTACGGAGGCTAGAAGCTTCCAGGACTACGTCTAGGTTAGTAGACAGAGGCAGTAGTCTTCCCAGACAACAGTTGAAATAGGTGAATAAAAGTTCCTTTTACAACCTCATATAATGAAAACCAGCCAACTGTGTACTTTAAAACTGAGGTTTTTGCTGGGTGGTAGTGGCGCACGCCTTTAATCCCAGAACCTAGAGTGTATGGTAGTTGAGTAGTCTACCACTGAGCCATACCCCCAGGCACTTTTTCCTTTTTATTTTTTTTCCCTCCTTGAAACAGGGTCTCACTACTTATCTAGGATGGACCTAAACTTGTGATCTTCCTGCCTCAGCATCCCAAATAGCAGAGATTCCAGATTGACGCCACTAAACCTAGCCCATACATACTAATCTAGCACAATCACCAGTGTGAGAGGGTAAAGTGAGGCCCTGTCTCAAAAATAAATAAGTAGGGCTGGAGAGATGGCTCAGTGGTTAGGAGCACTGTCTGCTCTTCCAAAGGTCCTGAGTTCAATTCCCAGCAACCACATAGTGGCTCACAACCATCTATAATGAGTTCTGGTGCCCTCTTCTGATGTACAGACATACAGACAGACAAAATATTGTGTATACTTAATAAATAAATAAATCTTTAAAAAAATAAGTAAACAAATAAAAGAACTTCAAGTCACAAGGCTAGAGTCTCTACCATGATATTCACAGACCCGAGATGCCTCTCCATATGCTAAAAAAATAAAACGCCTTAGCCCACTCAACCATCCTGACATACAAGCCAGGTGGCGGAGGCACATGCCTTTAACCCCAGCACTCGGGAGGCAGAGGCAGGTGGAACTCTGAGTTCGAAGCCAGCCTGGTCTACAAAGTGAGTGACAGGACAGAGATAAACAAACAAATAAACAAACAAGCAAACACCTGTCTTGAAAAAAAAGAAAAAAAAATGGAGGCGGTGAGGAAGCACCAAGACAAGCTCTTGCCAGAACCAGACAGTTGTTTAAGTGGAGCTACCAGTTACCACACACTGGCAAAGGCGCAGCACCTCTCAGTCTCCTGTAATGGTGGCAGGTTAGCCAGAACTCCAATTCTGTGGGGTTCAGATTTGATGAGTGTTCTTGGTGTGTGGGCGTTCCTGTTCTCCATTCTCTTCCAGCGTGACTCACAAGCCACCAAGGACAGCCTGATGGTAGTGAGGTGGCCTCAGTGGACTGGGGTGGTAACATTCCCCCCGCCTTGGCCTTCAGTGCTTGACCATACTTGAGTTCATGTCGGACAATCCTAGAATCTAGTCAGAAAAGCCTTCCGAAGTTTCTAAGTCTTCTGCTTTCCGAGTCTCATGTCTTACAACACTGCAGCTCCAAGGAGGAATGGTTTCTACAACACCAACTGAACTCAGCCCACTGACTTAGGTCAGAGCATCACATCTCTTAGGGGGAAAACATATCCAGGAAGTGTTCCTCTCTCCCTCCCTTTCTTGGTAAGTATTTATGCCTACCACTTACCCTTCTATTTTTCAGAATAAACGCTCTTCCGACTTATAAGTCTATTTTGCTCTTGTCTGGGGAACGTGGCTGTGGGAAGTCCACTCTGATCGCCAACTGGGTCAGTTATTTCAAAAACAAATATCCTGAAGTGTTGTTGATTCCGTACTTTGTGGGAAGCACGTGCGAGAGCTGTGACATCATGTCCGTGATCCACTACTTCATCACGGAGCTGCAGCACAGAGCCCACGGTAACGGATCACTTTACATAAATACCAGTATGACTGCCTTAAACACCCAGGTCCTAAAAGTGTGACTCTTTTTAAAAAAATATTTATTTATTTATTTATTTATTATTTATACATATTCTGTTCATGTGTACACCTGAAGGCCAGAAGAGGGCACAGATCTCATTGTAGATGGTTGTGAGTTACCATGTGGTTGCTGGGAATTGAACTCAGGACCTTTGGAAGAATAGACCGTGCTCTGAGCCATCTCTCCAGCCCCAAAAGTGTGACTCTTATTATATAAAAGAAAAGTCATGAAAAATGTTATGTCCTTTTCCTATGAAAGTAAAATCATGACTCAAAGGATAATTAGCAAACGATTTCAAGTGTCAGCTGCATTAGAAGCAGTGTAGTTCTCGCTCTTGCCCTTGGGGCTGTGTAAACCCCCACCTTCCTAGAGGTCTGTTCTTCCCAGGTTACAGCCTACTAGGAGTCTCTTCAATGAGGCACAAGCAGCACTCTTCCATGTGGTGCCTGGAGGAAACAGATCCTTTCCACCCAGAGGCCGTGCCTTGTGGCTGGAACCAGAGGCTAGCCCAGGAGTTCTCACCTTTCCTAATGCTGAGAACTGCTGGGCCAGAGGAGAAGAGTGGAAAGGCACACTTACCCCTCCAAAGCCAGGCCTGGACTCCCGCTGCCATCTTTTGAAAAAAATTTAATTGATTTATTCAGATTACATCTCAATTGT
>OU015756.1:51946877-51958567 GCA_907169655.1 Acomys percivali
TCAACATGTTGGTTGAGGGCATTAGCAGTGGAGAAGGGCTTTGTGTACTTTGAGAATTTGCTGAAGAATTGGATGTGGAGTGAAGAAAATAGGGGAGCCAAGATAACTCCCATCTCTGGGCTTTAGGAAACTAAATGAAAGGTATGGGCTGTTCACTGAGACAGGCAGTGCCAGTGTGTGTGTGTGTGTGTGTGTGTGTGTGTGTGTGTGTGTGTGTGTGTCCAGGTTTAGAGTAAGTCAAGAGTTCTGCTTTGGATATATGATATTTGAGATGCAAGGGGTGTTGTACCCGTATTGATGGCATCATGAGAGCCCTGTGCTGGGAGCCCCAGAACCTGTATTCAAACCTATGCCACTACTCACTCTAGTCATATGGCCTTGGGTAAGTTATTTTAACTGTCTGCAGCTTGGTTCCTATTTGTTTTTGGTTGTTTTTTGAGATAGGTCTCATGTAGCTCAGGAGCTTCTCCAGCTTTCCAAGTGCTGGGATCACAAGCCCGCCACACCCAGCTTTAGATTTTTAAAAGAAAAAGTACTTTTTTTAAAAAAGGCATTTAAGAGGATCAACTAGGATAAAATACTAAAGACAAAGGCATTCAGAGCAGTTCCTGGCTTCCAGTAAGCACTGATAAACAGTAGCAATTGCCATTGTGCTGTGCCTGCTGTGTATTTGTATGCATCCGCCTTTGCCTGCAGGTGACAGCTCACTCTTCTCATCCACGTGTGCTTCTAGGTCCAGAGCAAGTCCAAGTCAACTCATGGCAGCTTTGAACGCGTTCATGCTGTTCATATGGGGCGGGGCAGGTGTCTCTCTGTGCGCCCCGGTGGGCTTCTGTGAACATGCAGGGATGCATGTGGATGGCTGAGTTCTCTTTGGTCGCACTTCCTGGGTCTATAAGTCAGCCGAAGCAGGTGTGACTGTCTCCATCAGGCTCCTAGGCCTATTCTGGCTCATCCCTGAGGTGCTCACTTGAGCCAGGCAGCTGATGATGTAAGCTCGGCTGAACACACCCAATTATGATTTTAGTCCCAAAGTGAGTTGTTATTTTAATGGGGTTCAGAAAGCTCCTAATAAAAACAGCTGCTGTCTTTCCCACGTTCTTTTTAGCCTGGCAGCAGTGGGACAAATTCAGGAAAGCCTATGGATAGCAGACAGCTGTCCAGGAGAGAGCACCTTGTTGTTCACGGCGGAGGCTCAGGAAGAGAGAGCCTCTGGCCTTGAGCCACAGTTCTGACTCTGATCTTGAGCAGTTTACTCAAGTGTCTCTTTGCCTGTTTCTCGTCTGTAAAACCTAAGCCCTAAGGCTGTGTGAGACTGGGAAGGGAAAGCACGCAAGGATTGACTGAGGGACCCGCTGGCACCCTGCAGCTACTATTATTTTGCTACTGTTGTTATTTGCTTTTGGGATTAGCATCCTTCCCTGAGTTGGAGGGGAAAAAGCAAACAAAGAAAGAAACAAAACCAGCAGGTGCGTTATTAGGTAAAACAAGCCACTCCCATCCCCCTTGTAGATCAAGAAGAAAAGATGCAATAGTCTGCAGTGTTGCCACGGCAGTCTGACTAGGCTGGGTCAGTTTGGGGCATCATCAGGGCTGCCTGTGCTTTCACAGCACGGCTTGGCTGGTTTCCGGTATGAGGTGGGTGTGGGCGGGGGGGGGGGGGGGGCGAGGGCAGAACTGCTGCTGAGGAAATGCAGGTGCACACACCACAGAGTCAGCTACTCCCAGGCCCATTTTCCTCTGACCCACCTCCGTTCTCTGCATCTGCAGGCGTTTCAGCAGGGGCCTTTCCTCTCTGGGACACCAAATGCCACATGTGACATATTTCTGCCTTTCTGGCCCCTGGTGGAGGGGAACTGCTAGTGTCAGGCTCTCTTGACATCCTTTTCCCTTCTCCTGCCTTGCCAGCAGCGGGCATGCCTTCTGTGGCACGCTTTGTACAGTCACGTTCCTTCCTTGATGCAATTCCTCATCACCGTGTTCCATAGAACCAAGTGGCAGTCCTGGACTATGAGTTCTACAGATTGAAGGCCCCCTGGGCACTAGGCATTGTGGTAAGGCTTTCAGTCTTCACCTCGGTCCAGGCCCTCGACCAGCGTTAGCATCCTGACATCCAGAGTAGCAGGGCCACCAGAGAGTCTAAGCTCTGGCTTTCATTGACCTTGAAGCTCTTTGTCCTCTGTACTGCACCATGTAGCCTCCTAGAAGCACAAAAGGGAAATTTTCTTTTAGAAGAGTTCCTTCCTGGTTTTCACCCAGCACTGGCTCACAGGGGTGCCCACCTGTGAATTGGTGATGTGGTGTGAATGCACACAAAGCCTTAGCAGGACTTGCCAGGATCACTTCCTAGCTTGGGTTCCTGCCCTTGGCTCCACAAGTTTGGTTTCTTTGTGGAGTAGGTCCATCACTTCCGGTCCACTTACTTCCCTTAATTTTCTCTGATGGTGAAATACTTCCTGTTCTTTCATGGGCCACCCCACCATAAGAGGGCTGATGGGCAGCTCTCCCTGACTGTGTAGCCCCAGCCCCATGTGTGGCACTATGTGTGGGCATTTCCCTTCAAGTACTGTCGTTTACCCTGCTTGGTCCCCCCAGCTGACTTATAAGTTGTGTATTGTAGTGTGTGTGTCTCCCTCGGGAAGCCCTGTGAGTTCAGAGGTCATGTAGCAGCATATGTGAGTTCCAGCTTCAGAGAGAGAAAGGGGGGGGGGATGGAGGGAGTGGGGAGGGAGGGAGGGAAAGATAGAGAGAGAGAGAGAGAGAGAGAGAGAGAGAGAGAGAGAGAGAGAGCCTGTTTCAAAAACTAAAGTGGAATGTAATCAAAGAGAACACCAGACACTTAGCCTTGGCCTCCATATACACATATATGTGCGCACACAAGAAATAAATACTGGGCTGGAGAGATGGCTCAGCGGTTAAGAGCACTGCCTGCTCTTCCAAATGTCCTGAGTTCAATTCCCAGCAACCACATGGTGGCTCACAACCATCTATACTGTGATCTGGTGTCCTCTTCTGGCCTGCAGATGTACATACAGGCAGGCAGAGCACTGTATACATAATAGTGAATAAATAAACCTTTAAAAAATAAAATAATAAAAAAGAAACAAACAAATACCACACATAGCATTTTTTATATGAAGTCCTGAAAATGTACTGGAGACATCTGGTGACAGACTCCATGACTACTTTGGGCTTGAATTCTTTTTTTATTTTTATTTTTATTTTTTTATTTTTTGGTTTTTCAAGACAGAGTCTGTGTAGCCTTGGCTGTCCTGGACTCACTTTGTAGACCAGGCTAGCCTCGAACTCACAGCGATCCGCCTGCCTCTGCCTCCCGAGTGCTGGGATTAAAGGCGTGCGCCACCACGCCCGGCTTGGCCGGGAATTCTTGAGGGAGCCAGTTAAGCACGTGTGGGTGTATTCCAGCTACGCAGCTGTGCAAAGCACTCATTCCCGCCTTCCCTGCCTCCCCGTCCATCAGCGCATTTCAGCAGACATGGGAGCGTTTTCACCTAATTCGAAATAAATTTCTGGATTGTAGGTCCCCAGCTTGAAATGGATTTTCTTAATGAAGACTCAAACGTCTTGGTCTTCTCACTTCTTGTAGAAGTGTTCATGGCCTCCATCAGCTTAAAGCCATGCATCCTTGTGCTAGATGGGATAGAAGAGTTGATTGGCATTTATGGGATTTCAGGTCAGAAGGTAACATCTTTTAAACATTAATACTTTTATAAAAAAAAAAAAGGAGACCCCATTATTATTATTATCTTATTGTTTTGTTTTTTTGAGACAGGATTTCTCTGTGTAGCCTTGGCTGTCCTGGACTTGCTTTGTAGACCAGGCTGGCTTCGAACTCACATGGATCCACCTCCCTCTGCCTCCCAAGTGCTGAGTTTAAGGAGTGCACCACCACGCCTGCCTCCATTATTTAAGATGTATATAATACATTTCTATTGTGTTGTATTTCTAGGTTGGTATACACACCATTGATTTTAATTACTGCTTTGTTTTTTTATTAGACAAATGCTTACCTGACATTTACCATGGGTTGGGCACCATTTTAGGAGTTTAAATGTGTCAACATAATCTTTTTGGCTCAGAACTGAAGGTCTAGAGTGTATATAGTCTTCAGAAAGAGACTGCCCATCATACTTGGTTGGACAGAGCGCAAAGAGGTGTTGAGTATTGTCTAAGGTCCAAAGATAATTAAATGGTGGGGTCAGAATCCAGACATAGGGGCCAGTGAGTTCAATACCTGGGATCCACACAGTAGGAGAGATCTGATTCCCCAAAGTTATCCCATGGCATCTGCCTACACACACACACACACACACACACACACACACACACACACACACACGATATAAATAAATGGAATCAAGATTTTTAAAAGAATCAAGAAAAGGTCATACTAGAGTTTAACTCATGATACTTTTACTGCAAAAAGTAACAAATCTTTTTATTTTAAAAGATGTATTTATTTATTACATATATATTGTTTTGCCTGCACCTATACCCTCATGCCAGAAGAGGGCATCAGTGTACATTATAGATGGTTATGAGGCACCATGTGGTTGCAGGGAATTGAACTCAGGACCTTTGGAAGAACAGGCAGCACTCTTAACCTCCGAGACAACTCTCCAGCCCAGAAGTAACAATTCTTTACCATGACACAAGGCCTTCTTTTATTAAGTGGTCCAATTTACCTTTTATTAGATTTCCTCCCATTATCCCTGTAGGTTATTCAGAAGCTTGACATTTTATTAAATTGTTCCTAGGAGCCTGTTTTTTAACAGAGCCCAGATTTGTACATTAGATCCATCATAGATGAATCAGTCAAATGTGGCTCCATTCTACGTGAACTTGCATTTCTTACTACCAAATGGTGGCCTGTCCAAGTCACTCATGGTGGTCATAGCCCCAGCCGTCTCTTGTACTCACACCCCAAATTCCATGTACTCTAAGACCATCAGCAAAGTAATTTTAAGGTCTTTGAAGTTTTCAAATGTCTCCAATAGGCGAAAGATTTTTCCTGGCTGCCGCGCTCGCTCCCTCCTTGCTGTAAATTCATTCTGAGCACAGTCTCCTCCAGTCTGTCCTGCAAGTCGCTGTGCGCCCGCCCTGACGTGAGGACCGTGGAACTCTCCGCCATGGGGGATGAAGACATGAAGTTCAGCATCTTCAGACAGCACCTCTCCCCTACTGACCAAGAGCGCTTCGGGCAGAACAGGCCTATTTTGAGGAAGAAACCAAACCTGAACCCTCTGAAGCTGGCCATCATCGCCAGCGAGCTTCAGGAATGCCGGATCTACCGCAATGAGTTCCAGTGTCTGCGGGAGTACCTGGAGGTGGCCTCTGTGCAGGAGCTCTGGGAGCTGATTCTCAAGCGCTGGGTTGAAGATTATGGCTGGAATCTGAAGCAGAAAGAGGCCAACTTAGACACTATCGCTCCAGGAAAAGGTGTGGGTAATGTTGACATCTTGGTGGGCGTCCACAGGGACGGAGGTCTGTGGTGTACCCTCGCTCAGGAGACAGGTCTAGGGAGGGAATTGTCAGAGGAGACACAGGATCCCTATGACATCTGAATTTCGGATCAGCAACCAATAATGTTTTAGGGGAGGGATGTAACAAGGAAAGGATACTATTCTATGGGCTGGAGAGATGCCTCTGCAGTTCAGAGAGCCGACTGCTTTTGTAGAGGGCTTGGGTTTGAACCCTAGCATCCACTCCAGGTGGCTCACAGTTACCTCAAACTCTGGCCCCTGGAGACCTGATGGCTTCTGGCCTCTGCAGGTACCTGTGTGCACGTGGAACACATAAACTCATACAGGCACACAGACATAAAAAAAATGTACTTTGATAGAAATGTATCTCAGATATTGCATGAGTTGCCCTTAATCACTAATTGGATTCCAGACAAATAACAAACTGTTACCAGAATAAATACATCCCAAATAGTGCATGGGGGCATATTCGTGCTAAAAATTAGTTTTCAGGAACTCATATTTAACTGGGCATCTCATCTTCTCCCCTCGCCCCGAGACAGGGTCTCTCTGTGTAGCTTTGGCTGTCCTGGACTCATTTTGTTGACCGGGCTGGCTTCGAACTCACAGTGATCCACCTACCTCTCCCTCCTGAGTGCTGGGATTAAAGGCGTGTGCCACCACCGCTCGGCCTTTCATCTTCTTATAGCTAAATTTGGTGACTCCAGCTAGAGAGGTGATGGTGACTATAAAGAGTATGTATTAGGCACACATTTCAAAATCTTCGGGGCTCTGAATATTGTACCTTTATTATTCCTATAACTCAATATAAACGTCTCTCTTGATTCCACTGTGCTGCTTTTGGCACAAGCCCATTCACTGAATTCAGGTGTATTCTCATGTTTCCTGCCAGTGGGCCCTCGGAAGTCAGGCAAAGATTGTTTCTCTTGGATGGAACTTTGGTGCATGGGTGTCCTTGGTCATTGTCATCTGCCCCTGCACAGGCTTCTGCTGTGGTAGCTGATCTCAGTTGGACCACAATCTTTAAAGTATCCCTTGTGTGGCTTCAGTATTTGTCAGTTTCTCTGTTGGTCTGTCTCTGCTGCCCCCTGCTGGTACAGTCCTTCACCCTCAGGAAGGTGAACCTTATCTCCTGGCCTTTTCTGTTTGTTTAGTTGGTTTGTTTGTTTCTTTTTTTTTTTTTTTTTAAAGATTTATTTATTTATTATTATGTATACAGTGTTCTGTCTGCATATACCCCTGCAGGCCAGAAGAGAGCATCATATCTCATTATAGATGGTTGTGAGTCACCATGTGGTTGCTGGGAATTGAACTCAGGACTTCTGGAAGAGCAGTCAGTGCTCTTAATCTCTGAGAGCCATCTCTCCAGTCCCCGCCCCCTCCCGCCCTGGGTTGGTTTTTTTTTTTTTTTCAAGACAGGGTTTGTCTGTATGGCCCTGGCCATCCTGGAACTTGCTCTGTAGACCAGGCTGGACCTGTACTCACAGAGTTCCAGTTGCTTTTGCCTCCCAAATGCTGGGACTAAAAGCGTGTGCTACCATACGTGGCTCCTCTGGCATTAAAAAAAAAATTTATTTATTTATTACATATACAGTGTTCTGCCTAAATATGTGCCTGTATGACAGAAGAGGGCATTAGGTCACATTATAGATAGATGGTTGTGAGGCACCATGTGGTTGCTGGGAATTGAACTCAGGACCTCTGGAAGAGTAGTCAGTGCTCTTAACCTCTGGGCCATCTCTCCAGTTCTCCTCTGGTATTTTGAGTCCGTATTTCCTCTTCAGTTCTCTCCTAGACTTTTCTCAGTTCTCTAAGAGATCTTTTCTTCCCAGGTGGGGGTGGGGTGAGGGGCACACAACATTGCTAGCTCATCCTGTGAGTCTGCTGTTTGTGATAAACGACTTATTTTTGAATTTGTTCATAACATTCCCTAGCTGGGCTTCTGAAAAGTTTTTATTCTCTCGGGCGCTGTGTTCAGAGGCTTTAGGCCTCTGAAGTCTCTTTGGAGAAGTCTCTTTGGAAGCACACTTTCCTCATTTTGTTCCTGCGGCGTCAGTCTCCTCCTCAGGACATGGAAGCTAGCCTGGAATGACAGTGGAGAGGGAGATGGGCACAGGGTGCCTGGAGTCCTGCTGCTGTGCTACACTGCCCCACCTGCCCAGTTCTCTCTGCTTTACAGTTTGCATTTCTATCAAGAAACTGGGTTTCAAGGTTACTGTACCTTCCCCCACCGTACCTCCACAGAGATGGGAGCGAGGGCTGCTAGAAGAGTTGCACAGGCCAGCTGACCCACTCTGTGCAACCACATCCACAGGGTCATGCAGCACTGGCCAGCGATCTCCGTGAATGATGGGTCGGGGAACTCCAGAGCCGCAGGTCTAGGAAGAGCTTGGCTGAGTCAGTCACAGGCAGGGGAAGCTTCTGGTCTGCCTTTCCCTGGAGGTTGCAAGGGATAATGGGGTCCCTTCATCCGACCATGATGCCTGGCTTCCCTGTGATCTGAAGGATCTCCATAACCAGCAGATCTTAAAGCCAATGGTAGGACCAAAGCTTAAGGGGCCCTTAAGTGGTGTAAGTGAATGTGACAATTCTCCAGGAGAAGCACCTGTCCCAACAAACACTACAAGCATGCATGATGACCAGGAAGCCTGGCCTTTTGAACCTGGTCTTAGTTGTGACACTGCCAACGGTAGGGGAACACCATGGGCTCTGAAGGTAGACTGGGTTCAGATCTCTCTCGGCACTTACTTCTGGGTGCCTTTGGGTAAGTTATTCAGCCTGCCTGCACTCTCTCCTTTGTAAGCCCGGGGCCATTATGGCACTTGCCTTGGTTGGAGGAGAGAGGCTTCAGACCCTTGCTAACTATCTCTCGTCCTGCCCCTGCCATCCTGCCCCACAGGGTTGAGTGGCTGGGTGGCAGATGTCCTGTGCTTGCTCTGCATCTCGCACTGCGGGCTGGCTGAGGATGAGCTGCTGCAGCTTTTGGACATGCTGGGCTATAGGAACCACCAGCAAGTGACGGCAGTGCACTGGGCAGCCTTCCGCAATGCCACCAAACACTGGATCCTGGAGAAGCCCAGCGGCCTCCTCTACTTCGGGCACCAGTCCCTACGGAATGCCGTGGAGCACAAGCTGCTGGGTGAGGAGTTGGGTCTGTGGAAATGCTTTAGGGCTCAAGGGAGGAAGCGGAAGAAACAACGCATGCGGGATCTTTCTAGTGGAAATGAGTAAACTGCAGGACAGCAGTTGCATCCGTTAAAGGTTGAGCACTCCAGAGTTACTCCCTCAGGGAGTAGACAGGCTGTTGTTTTCCCTCCTTCCAAAAGATTACCATGCCCCGTCCCCAAGTCCTGGAACTCGGTCTGTAGACCAGGCTGACCTTGAACTCAGAGATCCGCCTTCTTCTCCCTTCTGAGTGCTGGCATTAAAGACATGTGCTGGCCGGGCGGTGGTGGCGCACACCTTTAATCCCAGCACTCGGGAGGCAGAGGCAGGCAGATCGCTGTGAGTTCGAGGCCAGCCTGGTCTACAAAGTGAGTCTAGGACAGCCAAGGCTACACAGAGAGACCCTGTCTTGAAAAAACCAAAAAAAAAAAAAAAAAAGACATGTGCTGCCACCACCCAGATCACCATAGCATCTTCTGGAACCTTACAGAACTGGTAAGATCATGTGCGAAGTGCTTAACTCTTTTAAAGTCTGTTTCTCCCTTTCACAATGAGGGTAAAACAATAATATCGTTACCCTTGAGGGTAATGGGAACTCACGTATACAGCCTCACACCGTTACCCTGCTAATGTCCCGTGCTAGCCATTTGAATGACAGTTCTCTATTACCTGCTGCCTGGGACTATATGACTGAGAGGCCTTGCCACATTCAAGATGAGTCTCTTCTGGCATTTCCCCACCTGCACTAGAGTTTCAGGCCTCCTATCCAAAGACAGACATAATGAACCCTTGTTCTCTCAAGCCACTGAGATTTGCAGTTGTCAGTCTAGCATATTCTTTTTTTTTTTTTTTTTTTTTTTTTTTGAGACAGGGTTTCTCTGTGTAGCCTTGGCTGTCCTAGACTCACTTTGTAGACCAGACTGGTTTTGAACTCACAGTGATCCGCCTGCCTCTGCCTCCTGAATGCTGGGATTAAAAGTGTGCGACACCACGCTGGGATGTCAGTCTAGTATATTCTAACCTGCTATGAGTCATAACAATGCACAAATGTTCGGGGCTAAGGCTGTTGATGAGAGCTGTGCCAAGGTGATGCTGGGGTCAGGCCTTCGCTCGCATCCCTTATGTAGCTAGCGGGGAGCAGTTGTCCGATCTCCTGGTCTGAAGAAGTTTCATTTGGGCCTGGAGATATGGCTCAGAGGTTAAGAACACTGACTGCTCTTCCAAAGGTCCTGAGTTCAATTCCCCCAGCAATCACATGGTGGCTCACAACCATCTATAATGAGAGATCTGATTCCCTCTTCTGGCCTGCAGGTATACATGCAGGCAGAGCACTGCATACATAATAGTAAAAAAAAAGAAATCTTTCAAAAGACATGCAGGAAGAACATTATATAAATAAAAATAAGTAAACAAAATAAAAAGTCTTTAAGAAATTCATAGTCATGTCTCCCTAGTGAGACTATCTTGTAAAAGATAAAATGAAATGTGGTGTATCTACAACAGTCTGTAACCCTTCTTTTTTCACCTGTGTTGGGGACTGAATTTAGGGCTGTGTGAGCTAAGTCCATGCTCCACCAATGAGCTGCACACCAGCCCAGAGTGCTGGTAACTTTAGCTTTTTAGTTTTACACTTGCAAGTTTGGGACTCAGCATATTATTTGTCCCATTAATTTTTCTCTCTCTTTTCCTACCTTACTCTCTCACTGTACCATCCACAAAAATGCCTTCACCATGCTGTGAGGAAAGAGGCTTTTCTTTTTTTCCCCATAGGTCTCATCTGCATTGCATTTCCACCAGAGCATATGTGTACACCTTTGACCAAATAGCACAAACTCTCTCCAGATGTGTGGAGCATTTAAGTGCAAATGCAGAAGGTTAAGGAGTGGGTTCTCCTCGGCTACAGTTTTTATGCTGACTTTGTCTTGGTGTGCCATCTAGTGTGTGTTCTGTTCATCTCACCAGAAAGAGTATCAAGGGGAAAAATGTAAAATTACTCACAATATTTCAAATTTTGAGGATAGATACCACAGGGCCCTGGACTTTTGAGAGGTGGTTTCTGAGTAGTGTGGCCTGTCAGCGCCGAGTGCCTTTGGGGATGAACACACAATAGTTCCGGCTTTAGCATCACATTCCTATTGGCTTGCTCAGAGACCACCAGGCCCTTAGGAGATCCTGGAAGAAGAATCAGGTCTCCCAAATGCTCGCCTTCCCATGCTAGAGAGTGCTTGTTCAGACGGCGGCCATGGTGTGTACTCAAAATAAAAAAGCAGGCCTGGAGAGATGCCTTGATGGGTAAGAGCTGTGGCTGTTCTTCCACAGGACCCGGGGTTTGACTCCCAGCAGCCACGCAGAGTTAATGACTGTTATAACTCTAGTTCCAGGGGGATCTGGTGCCTCTTTCTGACCTCTGTAGACACTGCAATATGTGGCATACAGACATATATAATGTCAAAACACCCATTCATGTAAAAATAAATAATATCTTTTAATATTTCTAACTACCCTCTGTCCTTCTATACTGCCACTCTCCTTAAAACAAACAAACAAGAAGAAAATAGGAAAGTAAGCCAGGCAGTGGTGGTGCGTGTCCTTTAATCCCAGCACTTGAGAGGCAGAGGCAGGAGGATCGCTGTGAGTTTGAGGCCAGCCTGGTCTACAAAGTGAGTCCAGGACAGCCAAGGCTACACAGAAGAACCCTCTCTTGAAAAACGGGAAAAAAAGAAAGAAAGAAAGAAAAAGAAAATAGAAAAGTATTTGAAAGTGCTTCTTTGTGGGAGTCAGGGGTGGGGTGGGGGACACTCAGCACGGAAAGTCTACACATTTACCCTAACCATAACTGAAAATACTTTCTGGAGAAAGTCAGAACACTTTTTTTTGTCATGTATATGTGCATTTTTGGCCACCTGTCTGCATGCATGTGTGCATGCATTTGTATGTGTATACATGTGTAGAGGCCAGAGGTTGATATCAGATTTCTTCTTCTTCTTCTTCTTCTTCTTCTTCTTCTTCTTCTTCTTCTTC
>OU015756.1:51958577-51974219 GCA_907169655.1 Acomys percivali
TTCTTCTTCTTCTTCTTCTTCTTCTTCTTCTTCTTCTTCTTCTTCTTTCTTCTTTTGTAGCCTTGGCTGTCCTGGACTCACTTTGTAGACCAGGCTGGCCTCAAACTCACATCGATCCACCTGCCTCTGCCTCCCGGGTGCTGGGATTAAAGGTGTGCACCACCATGCCCAGCTCAGATGTCTTCTTAACTGCTTTCCATGTTAGGTATTGAGGCAGGGTCTCTCACTTCAACCCAGAGCTCATGGATCTGGCTAGCCTAGCTAGCTGGCCAGTTAGCCTGCTCTGGAGATAGGATTTCTCTGCCTCCCAAGTGCTGTGATTACAGGTGAGCCATCACACCTGCCTGGTGTTTATGTGGGTGCTGGGGATCCAAACTCCAGGCCTCATGTTTGTTCAGGAAGAACTTTCCTACCGGGCCTTCCCTAATGATAGCAACAGAGCTGCCATATGTCTGTGGTAATATTGTTGTACACCCAACAAGTCAGCGCTGTGAGGCTGCAGTTTGTTTTGAAACAGGTGTAATCACTCCGGTCAGAGAGTGCAGCCCAAGCGTGGCCCAGAACACCATCAACCACAAGAAGGCACACTTCCACCAGGTCCTGGTGAGGTACTTCCAGCGGCAAACTGTTTTCTGGAGAGTGTATGAGGAGCTGCCGTGGCACATGAAGATGAGTGGGTGTTGGGAAGGCCTATGCAGCTTTATCACCAGCCCGGGGTAAGTCCAGCTAGCTTTATGTGGAGGCTTGAGGTCACGTTAGCAACATGGTTTCCCTGAGCAAAACCCTCCTTCATTCGTTATGGGACCTTCGTGTGGAACCCACTTTCATGGTGGGTGGATCCCCCAGCAGGCTCTGTTTTTTGGTTTTGTTGTTTTTGTTTTTTGTTTTTTTGAGACAGGGTTTCTCTGTGTAACCCTGGCTGTCCTGGACTCGCTTTGCAGACCAGGCTGGCCTCGAACTCACAGCGATCTGCCTGCTTCTGCCTCCCGAGTGCAGCAGGCTCTATTTGATCTGTCTGGCACTACAGAAGTCTCCCCTCTCGTTCCATATGCAAGAGTTGAAAAAGCATCAAAGATGGGCTGTGCTCCTGGGGGGTGGGGATCAGACTGTTCTCTCCTTGCTTTTCTTGGTTCTCCCTTCTCTCCTGTGCTCCCATCCTTGGCCCTCACGCACTAACTAAGCAAATTTATTGGGGTCTCACCCTGCCTCTGGCCCTGTCATAACCCTTCACCAAGACACAGCCCTAAGCTCTTCTGCACGTTCCATATGTTGGGGTTAGGGTTGTGGGGGGATGTGGAACTAGACAGTTACTGTAGCTGGGGGAGCATGCTTCATGTGAAACTGCAAGCACGAGAGTGAGAGGCAGAGCCAAGGAGCCTGCCCAGAGGAGGGGGATTCTGAATAGATGGGGAGACCAGGCTCTGGCTGTGGAACAGGGAAAGGCTCGTGTTTATCTGGTGATAACTGAAGCTTTAAGGAATTTGTGGGACTGGCTCTCTTACAAGGCTCTGAGAATATTATGGAAGAGAGGGCAGGAAAAAAAAAAGTAAGAGCCAAGGGTGGGGACAGGGGCCGGCAGAACACATCCTCGGGCAGGCTGCAGCCACTGTACTTAGCCTCTCAGTGCACCTGTGGTTATCTGCACAGGCTCTGGGCCTGGAATATATGAGATCCTGCTGTTGGGGGGGCGGGGGAAGGTTACGGCTGGGTTAGTGAAATGGGCGAAGTAGAACACTAGCTCCCTTTGAGACATGAGTACTAACTTGATTGTGTTTGTCACAAGTATCACAGATTTCATTTCGAAAATCCAAAACCCGAGCTTGTGGACCAGGCTGCATCTCATCCACTACTGGGCTGTGCTGCTGGAGGCCGGCAATGACGTAGCCGAGGCTTTTCTGCTCTCCGTTGCCAAGATAGAAACGGAACATTACCAGAAAATAAAGAGGCGACCCATGCTCTCAGGTACACCAGCAACAGTCCTTCTAGCCCATGCTCTCATCTCAAAAGGAGTAAGAGATAGTTTATTCTGGAGCTTTGAGTGACCGTGGCACAGGGAACACAGAATTAGGTTACCCCTAATTTCATGTTTCAGTGGGGAAGCAGTTTTATAAAGTTTTTTTTAATAGTTTTACAGAACAAAGAAAGTCATAAATCAAAGCAAGTTTAAAATACCTCAGAGATGCAGGCACAGTGAGACGCGGGGAGCTTTTCTATGAGCCTAAGATGCTATCTCATGCTATCCTTAGCTCTAGGATTGGTGGAAGCTAGCGATCTGCTAAGCTAGCAGACGCTGAAAGATCTTAATCTGTCACTCATAAGATGTGAGTTCAGACACAGAAGTGGGCAAGGAACGGCTGTCCTGGAGGGCTAGAGCTAGCCCAAGATCAGACTCTGGGCTGCAGCGATCCAACCTCTCTACAGTGCTCTACAGGAGCCAGCTCGTCCGGGCAGACCCGGACCCCTCCAGGAGCTTTCCTCCACAGCCACACGGAAGGTTTGTTCACACCTCCGATGCCTCAGGTTAAGTATGTGAAACCCAACTGCTGGTGGCTGTTTCCTCCTTCCCTGACCCCGCCCACCTGCTGTTGAAGGTGGTCTCAGGCCAAGAAGAATGCTGCTCTTGATGATCTGTGTCATTCTTGGGTTTGGCTAACACTTTGGACAGTACTTTTCACCCCTGCATCCCGTAAATAGGCCCTTTGCCTGCTCCTCTCCCCATCGCGGGTTTCCTGCTTATTAAACACAGTGATAATATTCTTCATTCTTTTTCTTGCTTGCTTGTTTGCTTTTTTTTTTTTTTTTTTTTTATTGAGACAGGGTTTTTCTGTGTAGCCTTGGCTGTTCTGGACAAATGCTGGGATCAAAGGTGTGTGCCACCACCACCTGGCAATATTTGTCCTTCTTAAAATAGGTTATCCAGGCACCTCTCCTGGCCATGGACTTCACTAAAACAGCAATGGAAAAGGCAAATGGAGTCCCCGCCTTCTCAGGGGACAGTCTGAAAACCTGAGAAACAGACTCTGATCCCTTCTTTTCTTCTTCTCCTCCTTCTTCTCCTTCTTCTCCTTCTTCTTCTCCTTCTTCTTCTTCTTTTTTGGTGAGACAGGCTAAGCATGAACTTGCTGTGCAGTCAGGTGGATGTCACTCAAATTCTCAGCCCTGTCATTGCAGATTCCCGTTGTTGAGGTCGTACTAAATGCCAGCCAGCCAGGAAACTTTATATCTGCACCGTCTTGGAACCTGTGATGTAGTAATCATGTCTTTATTTATTTATTTTTTGGTTTTTTGAGACAGGGTTTCTCTGTGTAGCCTTGACTGACCTGGACTCACTTTGTAGACCAGGCTGGCCTCGAACTCACAGCGATCCGCCTGCCTCTGCCTCCCGAGTGCTGGGATTATAGGCGTGCGCCACCACGCCCGGCTCAGTACTCATGTCTTGATTGACGTGAAGGGAACCGAGCTCAGGTGGGGCAGGGTCCTCAAGGTCTGTCTCCCGGATAGTTAGCAATGGACGTGGACGTTGCCATCCCTGCCTCACTCTTGGACCGCCTAGCCTTTGCCTTTGTACTATTATGCAGACATTCATGTAATCTTGAAATTCATCTGCAACCTCCCTAGGAATCACCCTGGGAATACTTCTCTTGTTTTTAGAGAAAGAAAATGTGTAGCCTTTTGAGAATGATTCCAATTCAAAATTTAAAGGTATGTGTGTGTGTGTGTTTGTGTTTGTGTGTGTGTGTGTGTGTGTGTTTTGTGTGTGTGTGTGTGTGAAGATAGGTATGGTTTAGTACAGAGTGAAGTTGAGCACTCATAGGATGAGAGAAGAGAATGACAGAGAGTATTAGTTTTATAATGAGAAAAACTATTTTCTCGTTGGTCGGGGGCAGGGTTGGGGGAGAGGTGGCGCATGCCTTTAATCCCAGCACTTGGGAGGCAGAGGCAGGCAGATCTCTGTGAGTTTGAGGACAGCCTGGTCTATAAAGGAGTCCAGGCTACACACAGAGAAACCCTGTCTTGAAAAACCAACCAACCAACCAAAACTATTTTCTCATCTCTTCTCTGTGTATGAACAGGAAGATGTGGTCAGTGGGAGGCAGGGTTCCCAATGGTCTGTCTGTCTTTCTTTCTTTCTTTCTTTTTTGTTTTTCAAGACAAGGTCTCTCTGTGTTAGCCTTGGCTGTCCTAGAGTCGCTTTGTAGACCAAGTTGGCCTCGAACTCACAGCGATCCACCTGCCTCTGCCTCCCGAGTGCTGGGATTGAAGGCGTGCACCACCACGCCCGGCTTCGTGATGGTTTCTTAAAGTGCTTTCAGTGGGTGAAGTGATTGGTAGAAGCAGGGTGGACAAGGCACCATAAAACCACAGCTCTCATCATAAAGGAAATAAAAAAGTTGATTTTAGAGCCATTTTGAGTGACCATGACCTGGAGACACAGATTTCGGTTACCCCAAATTTCCTGTAATGTGAAAACGGTTTTATGAAATTTTTATAGTTTTACAGAACATAGAAAGTCATAAATCAAGGCAAGTCAAAAGTGCAGTAGTGGGTACATCAGAGAAGCAGGCACAATGAGACAGGGTGAGCTGTTCTATAGGCCCAGGATACCCTCTGATGACATTCTTAGCTCTTGGATTGGTAGAAGCTAGTGTTCTGCTAAGTTAATAGCTTCTAAGGGGTTCTTAATTATCATCATGAGGTGTTAGTTCAGACATTGTCTCTTCCAGAGGCTAAAACTAACCCAAGCTGAAGTAGCTAGCCATGAACCTGCAAAATTCTAGTCTCTCCACTGCACTGAAATTCCAACTGGGCTATCAGTCTCAGGGGACACAGACTCCTTCCAGGAGTTTTTCATTCACAGCCAGACACAGCCTCTTTTTAGGAATTTTCATTCATAATATTAATCCATTCAAGCCCAAACCCTCGACAGGCATCCGGACCTTCTAATCTCCTTGGAATGCAAAAATCCCCACATCTTTTTTTTTTTCTCCAGTTTTTTCCAGACAGGGTTTCTCTGGGTAGCCTTGGCTGTCCTGGACTTGCTGTGTAGACCAGGCTAGCCTGGAACTCACAGCAATTCGCCTGCCTCTGCCTCCCAAGTGCTGGGATTAAAGGCATGCGCCACCACATCCGGCAAAATCCCCACATCTTTACAGCTGTTCTTTCTCACCTGTTGCCTCTTTTGAGTAGCTGTTGTGGTTCTGAGGTATCTCCATTTCCTGTTTCTACTCTTGAGTTCTTATTCTAAGCTCAGGTCCCTTTGCTTTTCTGATTACTTTGGACAAACATCTTTGACTTTTTCCCTCCACAATCCTCTCCTGTGGCTGTTTGTGCTTCTGCTCTCAGACCTGAAGCACGTTAGCTCACAGCTACTCTATATTCCTTAGGGATGCAGTCTATCTGTTTTCTCAGGCCCTAGAATGCTGCTTGACACACAGTAGGTACACAGTGCATGCTGACTCTGTGTATGACTGTGAAAGTAAGAAGGATACAGGTCACGGTGGCCCCCAAGACAACCCATGAGGATAAGCAATCACTTGTGACAAATGCATTAGACCCAGTAATTTGAAACAAACAAAACATGTAGAAATTTAAGTCCTGTGGATCCTGACCCCTTTGGGGTCCCATATCAGATATCTTGCATATCAGATTCATAACAGTAGCAAAATTATACTTATGAAGAAGAAACAAAATGATTTTATGGATGGGGGTCACCACAATTTGAGGAACTGTATTAAAGGGTTGCAGTACCAGGAAGGCTGAAAACCACTGCTCTAGAACATATGAAGAGAGAAGTTAGGACAGTGCCAAGGCTGTCAGTTGTCACACCGTGCACTGAACTAGATCTTTGAGCCGAACGTTTCATATGTTTTTATTTGTATATAACTACAGACAAATACAAGTGTACATCCTTTATTTTGTTTCTTTTTACTGCTTTGCCTTTTTGTAGCACTTGTATGAGCTAGGCAAGTGCTCTATCACTGGGCTTTTAGAATTTCGACTTTGAGACAAGGTCTCATGAAGTTGCCCAAGTTGTCCTTGAATTCCCAAAGTGGCCCCTGCTGACCTTGAGTTTATGATCTTCCCTGATCAGCCTTCTGAGTGTGTGTGTGGGTTACAGAGCTGTCTGTGTTCCCCGAGTTCTAACATTTTCTTTTTGTTTAACTTAGCAATTCGAGATAGTTGTAACACAGGGCAGAATTGTGTAAGAACTATAAACTTTTTTTTCTAAAAAAAAAAAAAAAATCATTCCAAACCACAAATTATAAGAATATATAGATTGAGCTATATAATTGTTTAGCTCTTTAGATTCTAACATTTATATAATTAGGTTGTATGATACTATTACAGATTTTGATGGCATCATTTAAAATATTTGCCAATATTTGTAAAAAAAAAAATGTGCTGGTGTCTTTAACAAGAAATTGAAAGCTGGGCATGGTGGCGCACGCCTTTAATCCCAGCACTCAGGAGGCAGAGGCAGGCAGATCAATGTGAGTTTGAGGCCAGCCTGGACTACAAAGTGAGTCCAGTACATGCAAGGCTACACAGAGAAACCCTGTGTCAAAAAACCAACAAAACAACCCCCCGAAAGAAAGAAAGAAAGAAAGAAAGAAAGAAAGAAAGAAAGAAAGAAATTCAAGCCTGATATGATGACATGTATCTATAATCCCAGCACTTGGAGACAAAGGTAGGAGATAGTAGGGTCAAGGTTAACTTGGGCTACAAAGTGAGATGTTACCTCCAAAAAAACCTCAAAGAACTTGTCACAAAGAAAACAAGCAATCACCCCTGACAACAGGAATGAGAAATGCAGCTGTGGCATCGTGTGGCAGGAGTAAGCCCAGGTGGGCTGCTCCTTCCCAGCATGTTTCAGGCCTGTCTCCTTTTCTTTCTGTTCCAGTGCTGGAGTGCAGCCTCTCCCAGATTAATGCTGCTGATAAATGCAGGATGATACTCTTTGTTGGAAGTTTCCTGAAGCTCATGGGCAAGATCAGTGAAGCCGAGAGGCTGTTCCTGAGTGTGGAGGACATGTTACTGAAGGTAAAGTGAGAAAAAGAATTAGGTCCTTCTCGCTTACTGCTTGCTCCTCCTTTTGTTCCCTCAGATGCCATTGACCTTTGCTCCTTTATAACTTACTATACAAGTAGGGAAGAGCTCATCGATTTGCTCATCAAGGAGGAGGCTACAATTCTAGCCCACACATCACTTGTACATCAGTAACACCGAGCTCCAAATAGACAGGAGTCATCAGAGAATGACACCGGCAGAACTGTTTGGCTTTGCTGAGTAAATTTTTCATTGCATTCAGTAAAGCCAAAAGTTCATGGTTTGAGCTCAGCACTTAGGAGGCAGAGGCAGACAGATCTTTGTGAGTTCTAGGCCAGCCTGGTCTACAGAAAAAGTTCTAGGGCTTTCTCTGTGAGTGCCAGGCCAGGCTGGTCTACAAAAGCTAGGAGAGCCAAGGCTACAGATGTGCTCACACGTGCATGTGCGCACGCGCGCGCGCGCGCACACACACACACACACACACACACACACACACAGAGAGAGAGAGAGAGAGAGAGAGAGATGGGCACACCTTCCCCTGTCAGATCTTCTCTGATTCATCACTTTGTCTGCCACTTAGACATCACTTTCAAACATGGGTGCTTCTTTTTATAAACTAACTTTGCCTTCATTGTTTGGGATTAAAGGCACATCTGTATTCCAGCCAGAGGGGTTAAAGGTATGTGGCACATTTGCCTTCCAGCCGATCACTTAGACCTAAATGATCCCTTGCCACAGCAGGGCATAAAGGCCATACCCAGTCCATGATGAGAATTTTCCTTTTAGAGATTTACTTATTTATAACTTATACAGAATTCAGCCTGCATGTGAACCAGCAGGCCAGAAGAGGATACCAGATCTCATTATAGATGGTTGTGAGCCACCACCATGTGGTTGCTGGGAATTGAACTCAGGACCTTTGGAAGAGCAGCCAGTGATCTTAACCACTGAGCCATCTCTCTAGCCCCCATGATGAAAATTTTAAAAAAAAATTTACTTATTTATGTATATGGGTGTTTTGTCTGCATGTATATTTGCACACCTAAGGCGGCACTGGATCCCATGGGACCACAGTTATAGACAGTAGTGAGCTGCCATGTGGGTGCTGGGAATTGAGAACTCAGGACCTCTCTGGATGAATAGCCAGTGCTCTTAACCACCGATCCAGCTGCCATGATGGAAATTTAGAGATTACATTTTTCTACTCTCTGGTACCTACAGAAAATGCCCTTCTGTGTCCAACTAAGCGTTTGACCCAAGGCTTCTGGGCAGGTGTCTTAGCACTCAGGTCAGGTCTGTTGTGAGATCCTGTCTTGTCAGCCTTGGAAACAGCACCCAAGGTGTGGAATCCCATTAGTTTCCATCTCCCGTAGGCATATATTTAAAAGTGCCTCACTCCCCAAGTTTTCTAGGCAGAGGCAGGCAGATTTCTGTGAACTTGAGGTCATCCTTGTCTGCATAGTGGGTTCCAGAACAGCCAGGGATACAGGGGTGGGGGGGCTTGTCTCATAAATGAAAAAAGAACAAATAAGCAAGCAAGCAAACAAACAAACAAAACAAACAAAATTTCACATCAGGGGTCTGACAACCATTTTGTAGGCTAACATTGTGATAGAACATAACATATGAACCAGTGACACGGATCATGCCGTCCATTGTGAGCTGTTTATCAGTTACTAGACACATGAATACATATTCAAATTAGGTTTTCTGAAATGAAATGCTACAGTAAGATAACTCACTGTTAATTCTCATTGTTTGGGCCTGGACATTTAGAAGACTTAACTAGCCAGGGTGTCCTAATTTTTCTTATTACATGTATGTATGTAACACACCACTAGGGGGCAGTATTCTCCTTCCGCCATATGGGCCCCAGTGATTGAACTCAAGGCACATGCCTTTACCCACAGAGCCATCTCACTGGCCCTCCTTGCCAGTGCTTGAGATTGAACCTGAGACCTCATGAATCCTAGTGCTCTACCACCGAGCTACATCCAGCATCTGTCTATCCAGTGTCTTGTGTGCATGGATAGTGTAACGGGCCCTCAGACCTTAGCACAGCTGACTCCATGACTGTTTATGCCTGGGAACCCCAAAGGTAGGCAGAAATACCTGCCAAAACAAAAGGCCCAAACCATCAAAGCCCATGGTTCTAGGAAAGCCCCTCAATGTACTAACCCTGCCTTTTGGCTTCCGGAGCTCTGCTTCTGGCTAACAGCTCTCTCTTGCTAACTGAGGCGTGTCAGCCCAGGGTGTGGTTTTTGTATTCACCCTGAGAAGGGCCCCGATCTACACTGGGGTAACAAACACCTGCTGTAGTGTCCGGCCAGCTACTGAAGACTTTCTATTGCCCTAAACCCATGTCCAAGTAGCTTCCCTTGGGGAGTGCCTCCCAACAATAAATGGGTTAAGTTTATGAAGTGTCAGTTAATAAAATAAATATGCTAGACCTATTGGAAATAAGAGAACAAGTCCAGGTGACCAGTGAAAACAAGGAATTTTGTTTTGTTTTGTTTTGTTTTGTTTTGTTTTTGTTTTTCGAAACAGGGTTTCTCTGTGTAGCCTAGGCTGTCCTGGACTCACTGTGCAGACCAGGCTGGCCTCAAACTCACAGTGATCCGTCGGCCTCTGCCTCCCAAGTGCTAGGATTAAAGGTGTGTGCCACCATGCCCAGTCTGAAAACAAGGCAATTTTTAAATTTATTTTTATTTTAGGAACATTGGTGTTTTGTCTGCATGTATATCTGAGTGAGGGTGTCATGTCATGAACTGGAATTACAGAAAATTATGAGCTGCCGTGTAAGTGCTGAGACTTGAACCCAGGTCCTCTGGAAGAGCAGTCTGTGCTCTTAACCTCTGAGTCATCTCTCCATCCCCAGACAAAGCAATTTTAAATATACAATTCAACAGAAAGGGACACAGCATAGAAAAGTGGCAAAAATGGCTAGAGTACTGATTTGGGACATGACAACTTTTTTTTTTTAATTATTTAATTTTATTTTATGTGCATTAGTGTGAGGATATCAGATCTGTTGGAACTGGAGTTGCAGACAGTTGTGAGCTGCCATGTGGGTGCTGGGAATTGAACCCGGGTCCTTTGGAAGTGCAGAGAGTACTCTTAGCCATTGAGCCATCTCTCCAGTCTCCCCATCCCCACTCCCCCATAACAACCATTTTTAAAGTCTACCAATCCTGAGAAATTCCTGTCCTCCAGACTTGCTCTCTTCCCAAATTCTCCATCTCATTGGTTTAAGACACACAGCATGGGAGTCTGGAGAGATGGCTCAGAGGTTAAGAGCACTGACTGCTCTTTCAGAGGTCCTGAGTTCAATTCCCAGCCACCACATGGTAGCTCAGGACCATCTATAATGTGATCTGATGCCTTCTACTGGCCTGCAGCTGTACATGCAGACAGGGCCCTGTGTATAATAAATAAATAAATAAATCTTAAAAAAAAAAGACACAGCCTTATTTATCTATTGAATCATTTGGGGCTTGCCTCCTTTTCTGATCATGGGCTCAGTCACACAGTTGGACACCTGTACCTTTCCAACCTCTCCAGTTCCAAGACAAGCCAGGCCATGCTGCCAGCGAGGGGGAGGGGCCTAACCAGGGCCTCCTGCTTGTCTGTGACTGATGAATTCTAAGCACTCCTCATACCTAAAATAGGCCATAACAACTTCCTCCTTTACAGGCACTGAGGAAACTTTACATTATAAACGTGTCACACATGAAGACTTGTTACCACTAACTAGTAACCTGTGAAAACATTTTCCAAATGCATTATTAGTTTGACATATCTCCTTATAAAGATTTCATTATAGGGATTTATCTAATAAATATTTAAATTTCCCTGAGAAATGATGTAGGGGGCGCTGGTAGCTGTCACTGCCAACAGTCTGTTTTCAGGAATGACTCCCTTTGTCATTTTGTACAGAACCCATCCATGACAGAAATGCTCCTGAAAGCTCAGAATGTCATTGGAGAATTATATCTTGAAGTCGGGATGACTCAGAAAGGACTCATATACTTTCAGAAAGCTTGGTCAAATTTGCTGCAGTTCACACTCAGTGACCTAAAAATCAGCTCGGAGCTGATGAAGCAGAAAGGTAGGCAGACACCTGCAATTCAGAGAGCCACCCTCGGGCCCTCCCCCCCCCCCCCCCCCCCCCCGGGATGGGCGAGAGAGGCTTAAAGAAGACTATTCATAGCCGTGCGGTGGTGGCACAGGCCTTTAATCCCAGCACTCGGGAGGCAGAGGCAGGCGGATCACTGTGAGTTCGAGGCTAGCCTGGTCTACAAAGCAAGTCCAGTATAGCCAAGGCTACACAGAGAAACCCTGTATCAAACAAAACAACAACAACAACAACAAAAACAAAACAAGAAAAAAAAGAAGACTATTCACATCCAAGTGTGGTGGTGGATATCGTTAATCCCAGCATTTAGGAGGCAGAGGCAGGCAGATCTCTGTGAGTTCGAGGCCAGCCTCATCTACAAAGTGTAGCCAAGGCTACACAGAGAAACCCTGTCTCAAACCTCCCGACCCCCAAAAAAGAATCACAGTAAGTGCTAGGCCTGCCGATGTTTTGATATACAGAACCTTAAGCATCATATGCTTCGTCAACATTTATTCTCTGTAGTCAAAGTGATGAATAACCTGGCAAAATCGGCGCCGGAGGAATTCTTAAGAGAAAACCACATTTTGGAATATGCCATCGAAATCTCCAAGTTCATGACTGATAATACCCGTGATCAAGCTACCATGAAATATACTGAAGGTGTTCTTGTGTAAGCATGATTTTTTTCTTAATCTTTCTTGCTTTCTGTATTAGCTTCTATTCTTTTTATTAATGTGCTTAGGGGCTGGTGATGTAGTTCAGTTGGTAGTTTGCCTTGCATGTATGAGGTCCTGGGTTCCATTCCCAGGTGAGCCTAAGCTGGGCACAACGATGCATGCCTGTAATCCCTGCACTTGGGAGGGTGAGGGATTCGAGGTCAGCCTCAGCCTCACAGAAAATGTAAAGTCAGTCAGGGCTAACATGAGACCCCATCTCAACAATGCGTGTTTGTGTTTATATTTGATCTGACTCTGTTATCAATAGCCCCTCTCACCCATTGGCTTCAGTGCTGGGCACTGGAGCATGGTCTTCCAGCATAGTGCACAGCCACAGATGGTCTGGGACTTCCTCAAGGCACTGCTGGCAATATCCGGTCACAGTTCTGGTTAACGTGTCTGGCAGGAGGGTTTTTATTGGCATCTAGAGGTGGAGGCCAGGGATGCTACCTACAATGTGTAGGGAGGTCAGATCACAAGGAGTTAACCTGCCCAAATGTCTATCGTGCTGAGAAGTGCTGTGGTTTCTTCCTTCTTTTCTCCTCCTCCTCCTCCTCCTCCTCCTCCTCCTCCTCCTCCTCCCCCTCCTCCTCCTCTTCCTCCTCCTCCTCCTCCTTCCTTTGAGTCAAGATCTAGCCAGGTAGCCCAGGCTGCCCTGAAATTCACTATGTAACCCAAGCTGACCTTGAGCCCATGGTTCTCCTGCCTCAGCCTTCCAAATGCTAGGATAATAGACATGTTCCACCAGGCCTGGCTACTCTGGTTTCTTTATAAAGATATTTTTGGGGACAAGTGGATGTAGCTCAGTGGTAGAGCATGTGCTAGCATATATGTACAGGCTTTGGGTTGAATTGCTAGCACTTCCCCATCCTGAAGACACAGGTCACACATGCTCATGTATACACATGCACACAGACACACACATACACAGACACACACATAGACACAAACATACACAGACATATACAGACATGGACACACACACACACACACACACACACACACACACACACACACACACTTCTGAGTGCTTTTGAGGTTCTTGATTTCCCCCACGGTTACAGACTGTTCTTACAGGATGAGAGCCACTGCTAGCCAGGGGAATCTAGATTGTGGGCTGTAAGCATTCTCCATGCCTGCTAAACCACAGGCTCGTGTTTCATCCTCAGGTTGGCTGCTGGAAATGTAGCCCTTGCAAAAGTGAAGTTTCAAGAGTGTTTGAATATCAGAAGACGTCTATTTGGCAATAGAAACATACTGGTTGGAGAAGTTATGGAATTTTTAGCAGATTTGCTATTTTTTTTACTAGGAGATAACGAAAGGTAAGTTTTTCTTTATAGACAGTTTCAAGGGCTGTGTCCCTCTCCCAGTTCTCTGACATCTGGCCTATCAGGGCCATCTGGCTCCTGTGTCCCTGGGCCTTTCCATAAACTGAGTGAGGATGTGCCCTTCCTGAGGGGTCTGCCCTGCTGTGTTTGTTAGGGCATCTCTGTAAGACATTCTGAAAGTGCCGGGCGTGGTGGTGCACGCCTTTAATCCCTGCACTCGGGAGGCAGAGGCAGGTGCATCCCTGTGAGTTTGAGGCCAGCCTGGTCTACAGTGCGAGTCCAGGACAGCCAAGGCTACACAGAGAAACTATGTCCTCAAAAAACCAAAACCAAAACAAAGCAAAACAAAACATGACATTCTGAGAGCAACGTGGAGGCTTTGGCAGCAGGGAAGGACACAGGGTCCAGTGCTCTCAGTGTGAGGCTCCTCCAGGGTTCCTGCCAGGGCTGTGAGTGGGTGTGCTTCATTAGGGCTTCTGTGTGGGCCTAGGCCCTGGCTGCTGTCTGTGTGCCTGAAGTCAGAGTCCACCGCGTCTCAGGTCAGGCTCACCTGCTGTCCCTCTGACCAGCAGCCTTTGAGATGTGGCTCTGTCCTCAGCGCCTCACACATCTAGGTGTAGAAGAGAGTGGTAGCGATCTTCACAGGGCCCCATACCAGCATGTCTAGATCTGACTCTTTTTTTCGCTGGCTGCAGGCTAGTGTGGGAGGAGTTGCTTTGTGGAGGCTGAGAGCCACCAGCAGACTTCCTGGGCCCCAGCAGTGCCCTCTCATAGCAGAGTCAGCTGGCTGAATGGTCAGGGATGCTCTTGCTGCTCAGCCTAGGGTTTGGATCTTCTCTCTCCCCTCCCCTCCTTGTGTCCCTTTCCAGCTCAGTCTTTCGCTTTCTCTAAGCCCAGGTCCCCTCCTCTCTTGTCAGTAGATGAACATCTGGGTATAATGGAATGAAAACGAGGACATGGCTGCTCCTAGGTACGCTTGAGGAGGAGGTTTTATCGCGGATTTGAGGGAGAACACAGACAGAGGCATCTAGAGAAGTCCTGACTGAACCACCCATGAGAGGAGGAAGATGGGGAGTGGGGGGTGGGGTGGGGGAGTGAGGAGGGTGGGGGTGGTCAAGAGAGAAAGAGGAGAGAGGGGACCAAGAGCCAAACGTGGGGGCACCAAGAAAGAAGCCAATGAAGTGTGCAGCCAGGATGGCTGAGGTTATATAGGAACAGGAAGCTGGGGGAAGGAAAGCGAAGCTAGCTCAGGGGCTGGAGAGGCTTAGGGTAGGGGGCCGGGTGAGACGCGGTGGGGAGCCAGGCCTCTCACAGGTAGTAGCAATGCTGGCAGACCCTGCTAGACCGCTCACCTAGCCATTTGTCTTGGGTTTCTTTGAGGCCTAAAAGTAATCTACAGTGCTTGAGTTTGAATCGGCCCACGCCCTTTCTAGCTGATATGTAAAAGATGAAGACTGATGCAAATAAGCAAATAAGGGAGGGACTAGGTAAGGTGGTGGGCTTGTGTGCCACTGCCGGATTCACGATTTTGTTTCTGTTGCTGAGTAACTGTGAAGTGGGACAGGTGTTTGCCGACCTGGGATCTCATCCACTTGCTGGTTTGTGAGGTGGGCAGTAGAAATACCTTCCTCACAGGATCATGGAGGATTAGACAGCTCAGTGATCCACTCCCCTGACCAGTGCTAGAAGCATCTAGTGTCTCTAGCAATGGGTATGGTTCTGTTGCTCCACAGCAGGTGGCAGTAGAGGCACCAGGTTGCTTGAGGCCCGCAACCCACCCACCCCCATCTCGAGAGGAGCACTTCCTGTTGGGAAGCAGAGAGTTTAGCTGCAGAACCACACCTCTCATCTTCAGCTTCAACCTAGGCTGCAAACTCAGTGATCCTATCATCTTCTTGAAGGGTTTCCAAAATTGCACCCCACAGCCCTGGGTTAGGGGTACGGCTCATGCTCAAAGGGGTTGAGGATGAACACGTGTGAGGCTGTTTTTCTATTGCTGTGACAAAATACCCCGACTAAGGCAACGTATAAAAGGAAGCCTTTAGCGGGGCTTACAGTTTCCGAGGGCCAGCGTCCACAGCGGCAGTGGCATGGCAGCAGGAGCAGCTGGCGGCTCCCACCTTACTCTTCTTTGCCCCCCCATGCTAAGGCCAGCATTTGGAGACTATTTGTTGAGTGCGCCATATGCTGTCCTTCTTGAGTGCAATACCTTAATTGAATTTCTGTCTCCTAGATCTCAAAGGAAGCAAGCGATTGAATACTATAAACAAGTAATAAAAATCAAGGAGAAAGCAGATACCGTGGCCACCTGCAAGCTTGTCAGGAAGCAGCTGAGCATAAGCCTAAGCGACACTTTGTGTAAACTAGGTAATTGCTCCAAGCTGTTCACGAAATGGCAGCTTTTCCTCGGAGGATCAGTTTCCTGCTTTGTGTA
>OU015756.1:51979219-51996719 GCA_907169655.1 Acomys percivali
TAAATAAATAAATAAATAAATAAATAAATAAAAAAGAAAAAAAAAAAGATTGCACCAGCTTGGTCACCTGCTGAAGAGAGAAAGAAAAAAAAAAAAAGAATGTTTTTCAGTGGGTGGACTTAGGTGTGTCTGTGTGTGTGTGAACAAATAGTTCCCCGCCCTCCATAAAACCTTCCAGGTTGACAGGCCGAGGTCCATGAAGTGTCTTATGTAAAACTAGAAAATGCAGATGCTGTATAGAGAAAATATTTGGAAAAGGAATTGGCATGCCTAGTCTAATTTCTCCACAAGGTCTTTTCTGTGACAGTTTGGGTCTCTTGCTCATGGTGGAAGTAAAAGACATCCATTTACCTCAGAAAACAGGCATCTGTGACAGTGTCGGGTGTAGCATTTTTATGACCCTTGAAATAAGGCTATACAAAATGGCTCGATTTTGCAGTCTATTTTCAGTGCAGTGTGATCCAGTTTCTTTTTCTTTTTTTCCTTCAAGCAATTGTAGAAAGGCTTTTTATTAGGGGTGAGGGAACACATGCATACAGCAGGCACAGAGAGACATACAGCAAAATGGAATGGGCTGGGGATTCTGGGAGCCCAAACAGCCAATTTTTTTTTTTTTAAGTGCTGGGAGCCTTTAAAGTCTCTAAAGGGTCTTCTTCCTTCCCTGGTTTAGAGTTTGGTCAGTTTGAAGAAAGCCAGGGTGATGGCTGAGTGGTCCACAACTGTTGTGTAGACCTGTTCTGATCTGGCCTTGAACTTGTAGCCAGTCCATCAGTAGGGGGCCCTATAGGTAGGAGAACAGGCCAATAAGATATGGTCTTTTTTTTTTTTTTTTTTAAAGCTATCAGGCTTTGTCTTAGGTCAGGAGGGTGAGGAAGAAGCCAGCCATCTTGGAACTTCACCGTCTTTATTACAGGGCAGCAGTTAGGGGGCCTCAGAGGGAAGGTTGAGAAACTGATGTCACAGGTTCAGGAAGTAAGATAGCCCTGTGAAGACAGCATATGTCCATGGAGTGTGCTATGCCAGAGAGGCGGCATCTGTATTATACAGAAAGTGAGGCTGTGAGCTGCGCTGCATTTCCTGTTAGGCCATAGGAAAGTGAGGGGGGCTGTTTTGCCCTTATGAGATGAAGGAGATCAGCAAGTAACATTCCACAACATTCTAGGCAGCTTGTCACAGGCATCAGCAAGATTGATGGCTTGGCACTAGAGCGAGAAAGAGCGAGAGAGCAAGAGAGAGAGCGAGAAAGCAAGAGAGAGAGAGGGGGAGAGAGAGAGAGAGAGAGAGAGAGAGAGAGAGAGAGAGAGATTGATTTTGTGTTGTTTGAGACAGGGTTTCTCTGTGTGGCCCTAGGACTCACTTTGTAGGCCAGGCTGGCCTCGAACTCACATAGATCTGCCTGCCTCTGTCTCCCAAGTGCTGGGACTGAAGGCTTAGGAGAAAAAGTTAATGAGGAAAGTTCTTTTTTATTGTTGTTATTGTTTTGAGACAGGGTTTCTCTGTATAGTCTTGGCTGTCCTGGACTAACTTTGTAGACCAGGCTGGCCTGGAACTCACGAAGATCTGCCTACTTCTGCCTCTGGAAGTGCTGGAATTAAAGGAGTGTACCACCGACCCGGCATGAGGAAAGGTCTTTAATATTCTGATTAACATAAGTCCTGTTTAGTAAGGTGAAGCACAGGTGAGTCCCTGGCTGGGCTGTGTACCAGAACCTTCATACAAGAACCCTGTAAAAGGAATGTCAGAGAAATGGTCTCCTTACGTCAGGATGGACATAAACTGAGTTTAACAGGTCACAGTGTAATCATACAACCAATCAGATGTCTGTTGGAGCAGACTCCTGCATAAGGAGCCAGCAACAGGAAACTCTGAGAGAAGTCAGCTCAAGGAACTGTCCTATTGGCAGTGCCTTGCCAGCTCTGATGCCTCTGTCCAGGAGGGGACAATATGGACCAAACCTGAGTGAAAGTCAGGTTTTATGTTAGTGTCACCATCAGACATCAGCACCAACTGACAATCTAAAAGAGGAAAAAGATCTCGCAGGCTCCCTGGGAAGAATTCCCTGTCTATCTCATGTAACTTTTCTCCAGCTGTTTCTTCTTTAAACCTTCCAACACATTTTATTTTCTCCTCCTAAGATTTTCTTGGTATTTAACATAGTCCCTTACTACCGAAAATTATTTGCTTGTTTCTCATTATTATCATCACCATTATTGTCTGCAACTTTTTCTTTTCAATAATTTATTTGTACTTTATGTGCATTGGTGTCTTGTCTGTACCGCATGTCTGTTGTGAAGGTGTGAGTTACAGATAGTTGTGAGCTGCCATGTGGGTGCTGGGAATTGAACCTGGGTCCTCTGGAAGAGCAGCCAGTGCTCTTAACCACCAAGCCATCTCTCCAGTCCCAACTGCACCTTTTTCTAATAGGAGGAGAGTTGGTTTCTCTTTACTACCATTGCATCTGTCAAGCCAGCTCATTTACGAAGGAGGAAATATCTTAGCTAATTTTGATTTACCTTCTCTTGTTAGAAAAGCAAGTATAGAGTAGGGCAGTGGTGGCACATGCCTTTAATCTCAGGACTGGGGAGGCAGAGACAGGTGGATCTCTGTGAGTTCAATGCCAGTCTGGTCTACAAACTGAGTCCAGGACAGGCAAGGTTACACAGAGAAACCCTGTCTCAAAAAAACCAAAATATAAAAATAAATAAAATTATTATTATTATTATTACTACTACTACTACTACTACTATTATTATTTTGAGACAGGGTTTCTCTGTGTAGTCCTGGCTATCTTGGAACTCACTCTGTAGGCCAGGCTGACCTTGAATTCAGAGATCCACCTGCCTCTGCCTCCTGAGTACTGGGATTAAAGGCGTGCACCACCTTCCCCCCTTCCCCCACCCCGCTGGGATTTGACTGTTAATTACTTCTTATATCCTTATCTGAAAGTTCTTTCCTTTGTTCAGTTATTATTAATAATTCATTCCACAAATATTTACTGTGCCTCTTACACATCGATCTCTGCTTTTGTTGCTGGGGAGACAGCTGTGAACAGCTAGAGCCCAACTGGATTTGAGCAGAACTCACCTTACGGGAGAACTAAGCACATAGCTGTTTAGCTTGAATGGTGCACAGTGCCACTTGCAGACTGCAGTGAACACAATGCTGTGGTAACATATAGCACCTTAAGTACAGTCAGTAAAAGAGGTATTCTGGGAAAATCCAAGTGCACCAGGGACCATGCCTCCTCTGATGGATGGGGCAGTCAGGGGATGCTCCTCAGGAAGTGATCCTGGGATGACTAGAAGTTGCTCAGTAAGGAAGGTCCAGGAGTCGGAAGGACCCTCCAGGCAGCAGGGGCAGAGTATATTTGAGGCTGGAAGGAACCGAAAAGGTCGCGATGGCCGGTGTGTAGGAGCAATGTCTGACAGGTCTGTAGCCTGGGCAAGGATCTGTGATGTTACCATCAGAGCAGCCGCGAGCCAGGGCAGTGGGTGTTAGGAAGAGTCATCTCCCTGGTACACCCTTCACTGAGACCTCTGAGTTATACTTCGGGTCAGAGCCACCTCAGAGTTCATGGTCCCTTTCCCATCACTGTCATTTTCATTGTGTGCGTTTTTTTGACCTCTCAGACTGAGAATTCCCAGGGGCAGGGTACTTAGGATTCTAGCTGTATGAAGGATCATGGGTAAAGAAAGAAGGGTATTGCTGGGTGTTTATACAGCGTGCCTTGGGTTATTCAGATTCTGTTTTAGATAGTGACACAAGGATAATTGCTGGCTTGAGTGTCTTGGCAGCTTCCTTCTTATTTTATTGTTAGAGAAGGTCAACAAGTTGATCCAATTTAGACTTTAACAGGGTATGAAAAGAGCAGCATCCAGGACGTTTTGATTATTAAGACTCCACCCCCCCAAGGCAGGGTTTCTCTGTGTGGCCTTGCCTGTCCTGGACTCAAACTCACAGCGATCCCCCTGCTTCTACCTCCTGAGTGCTGGGATTACAGGTGTGCACCACCGTGCCACATGATAATTAAGACTTAAGTTATAATCACAAAATATTTATGCGTGAGCCTATACTAGCAAAGCATGGCATCTGTAGGTAGGTGACAGTTCCTTCATCTTACGATCACTTTCATGAGGCACTCATTACTAAATTGAATCTCTTCTGTTCAATACTCCTTCATAGCTTCCGAGTCAAGTGCAAACCTTAGCTGCAGCTCCCACGCCAACCATGACTCGAGGCCTCCTGCCATCTGGGTTCCGAGCTCCCTCCCGCAGCAGCAGTAGTCTCTCTCTTTGATAAATGCTGTAAATTCACTATTGGGAAGCCATTGCCGTGGGAAAAAAGAATAGAAACTCGGCTTCCATTTCCCTTTGTGTAGGCCAAGCCTCTGTACCGAGCAGTTTATTTTGGGTGGAGAATGACAGATGAACACATTGCTGCCCCCCTCTCTCCGGGGACTTTCTCTTTAAAAGGAAGTGCCAAACTTCTAGGTCAAGTTTAGAAGGAAGAAATTAATTGTGCCAGCGGGTGCCCCTCAGCAGGGAGCGTCCGTCCCTTTCCTATTTAATTTCGAAGCTCTCACCTCAGCCAGAACCCTCAGCGGACATTAGTCTTTCCTCTGATCCAAGAGTTAGTCAGTTACCAGGCAACCCTCACAGTTTAGTTTTGACTGGGGTCAAAATGTCCTTGCTTCCCCAAATCTTTATGTGCTGCGCCAGGTTTTTCTTCCCCATTAAGAGTGGGCCCTTGGCCAGGCGTGGCGGCACACACCTGTAATCCCAGCACTTGGGAGGCAGAGGCAGGCAGATCTCTGTGAGTTCGAGGCCAGCTTGGTCTACAAAAAGAGTCCAGGATAGTCAAGGCTACACAGAGAAACCCTGTCTCAAAAAACAAACAAACAAAAATTAACCAAACAAGAGTGGACCCTTGGATAGGAAGTAGACACCATCTCTTCTGAAACACACAGCCCACAAATTCTAATTTGAGTTTCTAAAGAGTGAGGAGATCTTGGTTTAGTCTCTGTGCAAGTTCCTCTGAGACGCCCACCTGGTGCCCTGTCTTGCAGTTGTCTTGCCTGCTCATACCTGGAAACAGTGAACTGTCTTAGCATCTCACAGGACTGAATCTTTCTAAGGCATTTAGTCGGGTTTTCATAGACAGCAATTCCTTTGCATCCCAAGTCTTACCTGTTAGTTCGTACTTAATCAAATGACTTAATTAGAATAATGTGCCTGGCTGACTCTGGATCATGCTAGCACATAGCTGTTTGGGAACAGAAGTGGGCCTGTGGAGAAGAGCTGCTAGCTGCAGACATTTAGAGTGTCTTGGGTGATGGACATCAGGTTTTGTAGGAGAGTAAAAGACCCTGGTACCACACAGACCGGCTCCTTCCCAGTAATAGTACTAGTTTCAATGTTTCCTTCCTCTCTTCCTTACTTTTTTCCCTCTTCCTTCCTTCATGCATTTGTGTGGGTGTGCATATGCCCTGGGTCTGTGGGTGTCAAAGGACAGTTTGCAAGAAGTCGGTCCCCTCCCTTTACCATGTTGGTCTTGGGGATCACACTCAGGTGATCAGGCTTGGTACAAGGGTCTTTACCCACTGAGCCATCTCTGCAGCTGGGTGGTGATTATTTTGAATCTCCTAAGGAATAAGCATTCTCTTTCTTGCTTGTAGACTTTTGTCTGGAATCGTGGGCACTGAGAATCTCAGATGCACCACTTTCTGGGCTTGGGGACATCACTGCCTCAGTTTTCTTAGTGGCCAGAGGGAATGATAATGCCTGCCTGTGTGATTATTCTAAGGATGTAATGAGCTAGAACAAATGACAAAAAACCAGGTGTGAGGCTCCCTCCCCATCCAGAGCAAAAGTTGGCCATGGGAGAAGGCCCAGAAATTCCTCAGTGATCCACATCCCAGGCTCAAGGGGACTGACCAGACTAAGCCAGCTGGTACCAGTTCCAGAGTAAGGTTTTCTGCTAGGCCAAGGCAAGGACACCCGATCCTGTTGACAGAGAAGAAAGAATCAGGTTGTGTCAAAGGCTACTCCAAGGTCAAAACTATAGCCATAGATGTCCCTAGGGACACAGAGGAAGGGCCCTGGGGCCAGGTGTTGGCATGAGAGAAGTCTGGCCAGCAGGCAGGCAGCAGTGGGAGCTCCTCCTGTGACGGCTTAGCTCTGTAGTGCCTCTCAAAGAGCTTGTGGGAGAACACCAGTCACTCAGAAGGAGCTGGAGATGAATGGCCAGAGAATCTCTTCCAGTAGGTTCTGCCTTACCAGCTACATGGGGTGTTCTGTGTTTCTCCATTGTCCTTTTAAGGCCAGTTAAAGTCCCTGGAACTCAGCCATCACAACTGAGTAATTCATAGAGGCCTGCTGCAGATCTTGCTGGCGGTGGCCGGAAACGTCACAGGGTGCCCTGGAAGAATTCAAAACTAGAGACAGAGCTGCAGATGGCTAGGCAGGCGGCCTCCCTAAACTCCCTGCTAGGCTACAGGCAGCTTGACTTAGGCAAGAGAGCTTCAGAGAAAAGGAAAGCAAGAAGGAGTCAGTGATGCGTATTATAGTCAGGGATGGGCTGGGTGGGCCTACCATGGACCAGACCATGCCTAAGAGATGATCAGAGTTGGGCACGCACTGAGCATTCTTTAAAGGGCACACTGTAATCCATGGCACTGCTTACAGAGGCACAGGGAAGAGAACCACTTTTCACTTCACACTTGGGTCCATTTTCATGTGAAAGAGACTAAAAGGAGAAGACAAACGTGACCGGGTGGCTCTTCTTGGATTAGCAGACAGAATGGTAACTACAGTCATGTGCTTTGTTATCAGCACAGGCGTTTGGTCACATGTCCATGCTTGTAGCCCTCACATCCTCAGCGGTCTCTCTATTCCATGTCCAGGTCAGTGTCCTACTGGCACCAGCCTTGCCGTGCATTTGTAATCAAGACCATAAACCCTTTAAGTCAGCAGTTCTAGCTGGCTTGTGGTGATGGTGCACACCTGTAATCCCAAGCACTCAGGAAGCAAAGGCACGTAGATCTGTGAGTTCCAGGCCAGCCTCATGCACAGAGTGAGGTCCAGGACAGCCAGGGCTACAGAGAAACCCTGCCTCAAAAAAAAAAAAAAACAAAAACAAAAACAAAAACAAAAAAACCAACAACAACAACAACAACAACAAAAAAAAAAAAACCAAAAAAATAACTATAAAACCCAGCAGTTCTGAAAATGGTTAAAATGGACAAACCTTAAATCCAGATTTTAAAAGGATCCAGTTTTACCTTTTACATAATTCAGAGAATTAATATTAACAATGGTGCCTGACAAAAACTTTCTTTTTATTTATTATGTACACTGGGCTCTGCCTGCATATACACCTGCATGCCAGAAGAGGGCACCAGATCGCATTATAGATGGTTGTGAGCCATCGTGTGGTTGCTGGGAATTGAGCTCAGGACCTTTGGAAAAGCAGTCAGTGTTCTTAACCTCTGAGCCATCTCTCCAGTCTCCAAAAAGTTTCCTTTTTGCATTCTTTTGGTTTGGGAAAAAATTTAAACCTATAACATTTTAAGAATGGTATAACAAGCCACTGTGACATACTCACCAGCTTTTAACACTTCACCGCATTTGTATTCTTTGTACACACCCTTTCCTGGCTCATTCATTGAAAGTTCACTGCAGATATGATAGCTCTGTCTCTACATACTTCCAAGCATGTCTTCCAGGCACAAGGACATTCCACCATGCAACCACAATACAATAGTCAAGTTAGGGAACTCAAGACTTTTGTCTGTTGTATGGCCAATGATTGATAATAAACAGTCTCCCTCCACATAGACTACTCCAGTAGTGTAGTAGTTGTATCAGTTATAGCTTCTTGGTTTCAATACCAGGATCCTACTGTGTGTGTGTGTGTTGTTGTTGTTGTTGAGAATGGAATGCAGGGCAGGCAAGCATCCTGCCACAACTGAACTGTTCTCCAGACTACTGAGGGGCTTGGGCTGCACTTAGACTTCTCTTTAGCTTATAACATTGATCTTGTTCTATCTTTTTTCCCCCTTTTCCTCTTCCTTTTTCTGTCTCTTCCTCATAGCTCAACATCACCAGTTCTGAAGAGTTACCTTTTGCCTCTTCTTCCCAGGCCCAGTATCCTTTCATTTATAGCTGACTGTTTCTTCATGCAAGATGCAGGTGAAATGCTTGTGGCAGGGTAGTATGACAGATGATGTTCTAATGCCACCTTTATAAATCTTTGTGTTTTTTTTTTCAAGACAAGGTTTCTCTGAGTAGCCTTGACTGTTGTAGACTCACTCTGTAGACCAGGCTGGCCTCGAACTCGCAGCAATCTGCCTGCCTCTGCCTCCCAAGTGCCGGGAGTAGAGGTGTGCGCCACCACGCCTGGCCAAGAATCTCAATCAATCGCCCCCCCCCCTCTCTCCAGCCCCTCTCTCTTGACAGAGTTTCTCTGTGTTCACCAGGCTGGCCTTGAACTCACAGAGATCAGCTTGCCTCCTGAGTGCTGGGATTAAAGGCATGTACCACCACATCCGTCTCATAAATCTTTCAAATGTATAAAGCCAGTAATTAAAACATTCTAACGGTCCTTTTTTCTCTCCTACTACCCAGCAGGCCAGCTGCTGTCAGGTGGCTTCTGTCATTATTCCATCATGGAGGCAGTCAACTACTTGTATAGGTCACTTGATCTAAGGGCAACACACCTGGGGTCTTCACATGCTTCAATCCAGGGGATACTGCAGTGAGTCTCTGTCACATGTCTCCAAAAGAAGTAGATTTCCTGGTCATTTGTGTTAATATCCAGCCACATGACACGTTTTGATCTTTTGCAGACTTCTAAGGGAGATCCAGAGGTTCCGGGGCAGGAGGTGTTGGCCTCAAGGTATGAGCCAGCTGTACCAGGAAGGTTCTAAGAACGGCTCGCTTTCATGGGAGACCTTACCGAAACTAAACTTCCGCAGCGCTCAGAGCTCTGACACAGTGAACACTGCAGTGTGCATGAAAATGAGTCAGTTGCAGAGAGCTAAAAGCACCGAGCCTTCTCTGGCTTCAGATAAACCAAAGTACGCTCCCAGCAAAGGGAAGAAGACCTTGACTCCCATTCTGTGCCTGTCTGCTGAGGAAAAGAGCCAGCACAAGGCGCAAACCCCTCAACTGTGGCATGTTCCGAGAAAGCAGACTTCAAGGAAGAAGAGAGATGGTCCCATTAAGCCGCTATGTCTTGGTGAAAAGAATGGCGTAGTAAGACTTTCAAGGCAAAGGATTTTTTCTGCTGAATGTGAGAGTGGGGACAACTTAATCACCGCAATTTATCATCAACCCCTGCGAGCACCTCTCAGCGCAAACAATCCTTGGGAGTCCATATCTGAGCTCATATCAGAAAAATGGCTTTTTCACAGCCCGCAGTACAGGTTCTCGACTCAGAAGCCGGTTTTGCCAAGAAGATCTCAAATAGAATCAAAATGGATGAAGATCTCAAATGACACTGATAAGGAATAAAAATAATTTTGGTCTCTTTTGTACTTAAGTCTTTCTTGTTTCTCTTTGACGTTGTGCATGTATGCGTGTGTGTGTGTGTGTGTGTGTGTATAGTACATGTGTGTACATATGTGTTTGTGTGTAGGCCAGAGGTCAGGGTCAGCATTTTCCTCACATTCTCTGTTGGAGGATGGTCTGATGTATTTTGACGATAATTACTGCTTGCTGTCTCTGTGGCCCATCTGTACCTTGCCCTAGAGCCTGACCTGTTTGACCAATAAAAGACCATCACACCTGGGCAGGGCAAATGGGATAGGTGTGGCTAAGGTTCCATGGATGGGGGTGGGGGAAGACAGAGAGAATCTTGGGAGGAGAGATACCAGAGGAGAGGAGAGGGTTGTGCCATCATGGGTTAGGTGGAAGAGAAGCACATGGCCGGCATGGATGGAGGATTTGGCCCAGATGAAGAACATTAGCAAGTATTTGGGATTATGGATGGGAGGTAGCTTGATAGAAATTATTAGAAGCAGATGGCATGGGATTGGGACAGGTATCCCATACCTGCCCCACTAATGGGCAGTAGTTTAGAGGATTAATGTCTGCCCTGCCCCAGGTTAACTAAGGCTATTTTAAAATATAACAAGTATCTGTGTCTTGATTGATTGCTAGTGGGTTAGAAAAATACTGTCATAATAATTATAGGCCTAATGATAAACATTATTGAAGGAGAGATAAACATGTTTTTTGTTTAGATCACAAGTGGGGGGATGAGAAAAAGACTTGTGAGAGAGCAGGTGAGGTTTATCCCCTTAGAAGTCAAACCACCATGTGGGGGGCGGGATTAGTTGTTAACCAGCTGAGAAACATCCTTGAATAAATTCTGAGAGGAGGCATAAAGAGGAGGCGGGGCCTTTGGAGACTTGGGATAGTTTTGGCTGTTCATCGCTCCACTTCGAGATGCTCCTAGAGGGAACCGCTTGAGGGAAGGCTTCGGGGCTCCTGGCTCTGGCTGAGGCTCCAGGTTCCAGTTGCTCCAAGTTCCAGCAGAGAAATCCTGCTGACGATGCCAGGAGACTCATTCCTCAGAACTGATATCCTTATTGTTTCATTATTGTAGTCTTTAATCTTCTTTTCCTATTGTTTAGGTTAGTCAGGTTTTAAGTGAGTTGGTTAATAAGTTTATAATAAAATGTATTTGTTAAAATTGAGTTTACACATTATTAGGTCATACTGGTAAATTAACAACAATTCTCCCCCTTATTTTCTGAGACAAGGTCTCGCTGACCCTGGAGCTCATGGATTCTAATTACCTGGCCAGTCCGTGAGCTCCCAGGATTCTCCTGTCCCCACTTTCTCTGCTGGGGCTGTAGGAACAGGCTGTCCTGCCTGGCTTTTTATGGCGGTGTTGGTGCATGCACACCAGGCTCTTTACAAGACCAAGCCATTTCCCTAGCACTTATTTTGGTTTTTTTTTAATTGGATATTTTCTTTTAAACATGCAGAAGCAACCACTATCCAGGTCTGGGGAATTCAGTTTTCTTGTTTGGTTTTTCGAGACAGGGTCTCTCTGTGTAGCCTTGGCTGTTCTGGACTCAATTTGTAGACCAGGCTGGCCTTGAAGTCACAGCAATCCACCTGCCTCTGCCTCCTGACTGCACCACCACGTCAGGCTTGTTGTTCCTTTATAATGTGCCCAATTTTCATTTAAAAGAGCAGGTTTTCAGTGATCTACATTTTCTTTTTTCAAGACAGGGTTTCTGTGTAGCCTTAGCTGTCCTGTGCTCGCTTTGTAGACCAGGCTGGCCTCGAACTCACAGCGGTCCTCCTGCCGCTGCCTCCCGATTGCTGGGATTAAGGGCGTGCGCCACCACCTCCCGGAAATACATTTCTATAGTTTATTTTGAATGAAAAACATTTTCTTTAAAGATTTATTTATTTATTATGTATACAGTATTCTGTCTGCAGGTCAGAAGAGGGCACTAGATCTCATTATAGATGGTTGTGAGCCACCATGTGGTTGCTGGGAATTGAACTCAGGACGTTGGGAGGAGCAGTCAGTGCTCTTAACCTCTGAGCCATCTCTCCAGCTCAAACATTTTCTTTAAATTGATGATATTTTTTCAAGATTTTATTTATGTGACCGCTCTATCTAGCTGCACATTCACCTGCTCACCAGAAGAGGGCACTAGAGGGTATAAATGGTTGTGAGCCACCATGTGGCTGCTGGGAATTGAATTCAGGACCTCTGGAAGAGCAGACAGTGAGTGCTCTTAACCGCTGAGTTAGAGCTGGGCATGGTGGCGCATGTTTTTAATCCCAGCATCCGGGATGCAGAGGCAGGTGGATTGCTGTGAGTTCAAGGCCAGCCTGGTCTACAAAGTGAGTCCAGGACAGCCAGGGCTACACAGAGAAACCCTGTCTCAAAAAAACCAAACCAAACTAACCAACCAACCAACCAAACCAAAACCGCTGAGCTCTCTCTCCAGCCCAAAATTGATGATGGTTATCACCAAAACTTTTTATTAGTATAAATAAGAGACGATAGGAATTGAAATGCTTTCAAGTCATAAAATAAGCTTTACGTATCAGAGCCCACCGATTTGATATCATATCTGTTTGCACATTTTATTATCCATTTTATCAGCGATTTGTAGAATATTAACCTGTAACAGTTTAGGATTACCTTCTAGCTGACTTCATCCCCGCTACCCAACAGCCAGGGGACTCAGCTGTGTGACTGCAGGCAAGCAATTTCAACTCTGTTGTGCCTCCATTTCATTATGTAGAAAATGAGAGACATGGTGCTTACCTTTTAAGATAGTTGAGAAAATTGTATGAGATAAAATACAGAGTGAGCCTTCTATTAATGTTTTTGTTTGTTTGTTTTTCGAGACAGGGTTTCTCTGTGTAGCCTTGGCTGTCCTGAACTCACTTTGTAGACCAGGTTGGCCTTGAACTCAGAGATCCACCTGCCTCTGTCTCCCAAGTGCTGAGATTAAAGGAGTGCACTACTACGCCTGACTCATTAATGGTTTTTATTACCACTCAGGAACTAGCCTTAGGTGTCATCTTCCATGAAACATCTGACTACTCCAGCCCATAGTTAAGAATCTGTAATGTAGCTGGACGTGGTGGAGCACTCCTTTAATCCCAGCACTTGGGAGGCAGAGGCCAGTGGGTTGCTGTGAGTTCAAGGACAGCCTGGTTTACAAAGTAAGTCCAGGACAGCCAAGTTACACAGAGAAACCCTCTCTTGAAAAACAAAACCGAAAAAACAGAAGAATCAGTAATGTTTGGTATAGTCTCACTGGGACTCACTCTTTTCACATATGCCTGCTATTCCCCCTACTTTACCTTCCACTCAGTGGTCACCATGAGGCAGTTTCGGAATTCCTTGGGACCCACTGCTTCTCAAGCAGGTCTTGGGTGGGTGACAGGCAGTCCTGCAGGCTCCAAGTCTGACTCAGTGTATACAGAAATGGCGCCTGCTGGGGCGGCTTCTGTTTACTGGCTATCCACTGGCTATCCGCATGGACCAAGTGCAGCCAAGCAGGTGAGCTGAGCAGGCACCAACCATTCTGTGAGTGTGGGTAGGAGCCTGGTAACCAGTTCCATAGGACCTCTCTGGAGGTGGGAAGCCGGCTTTCCAGAGGCAGTGAATTTTAAAGGAAGTTTATACTTATTGGAATCTTCTGGGGCAGGAGCTTGCAGACGGCTATAGTCCTTGGGTGGGACCTTGGCTCAGCGACTCTTCAAAAGGCAGGTTTGGACGGGCCCAAGGTGGGCCTCAGGACAGTCTCTGAGATGTAGGAGATACCTGCAGAAGCCATTGACACAGAGTGAGGTCTCCTTCCAGAGACTGCGACCTCGGCAGGGATGCGTACTGAGTACACTCTCAGTGCAACCAGAATCGGGGGCCACCACAGAAGGCAAGAGGAAGGTAGAAGTGGAGTCCTGCGGCGCCCGGCGACAGGGTCGGAGATGAATCATCCTAGTCCACGTGGCCTCAGCACCACTGCCCCGCCCCCCCTCCCGCCTCCTGGGTCAGGAAGTGGCCGCCCTGGCCGCTGCCTCCCGGCCCCTCTCCGGTTCGCCAAGGCCTCTGTCACGACTCCACACAGACCCCATCCTGCCCCATTTCCACGGGCTCCACCCCTGACCTAGACAATGACTAACTCAGGCCCCTTTCCTGACTCTGCCACTGACGCAACCTAGGATGGCCCCACTCATTCCCTCTAAGTACCATTCCTTACAGAGTCCCAGAATCCAGGCTTCCCAACCAAGCCCCGCCCCTGGCTCAGTCCAGGCCCCGCCCACCCACCCCCCGCTCCAGGCACAGTCCTTGACCCCGCCTCCCGCCTGCATCTAGACCACGCCTACCCACCCCCGCATCTCCAGGCCCCGACTCCGCCCCCGCCCAGGCCCCGCCCCTCAGAGGCTGGCGCCTGAGCCGCGCGGCCACTGGCTCAGACGCAGGATCGATCGGCGTGCGTCTCTGAGTCCCCCGGCGCTGGCAGTCAGTTCCTGCCTCTGACAACCTGGTGGCAGGCAGCATGGCCACGGTGGCCGCGGCGGCCCGTGGGGCCCGGGCGAGGGCGGCGGCAGGGCTGCGGGGCGGCGGCGGGGCTGTGGCTCGGGGACGGCTGCGCGCGTGTTGCGCTCGGCGCCTGTGCAGTGCCCCGGCTGCGCCGGCCGCCGTGGACATGAAACGCTACCTGTGGGAGCGCTACCAAGAGGCGAAGAGGAGCACGGACGGTGAGTGCAAGCCCCAGCCTTAGCCGTCCACTCGAGGACCACCCCACCCCCCATCCCCTTACTCAGTCCCTGCACCCTACCTCTGTCGTGTGCGTGGCTCCCGCGGAGAAGGCGAGTCCGGAACTTGGCAACTCTTGCTTCTCTTTTCCCTGCCAGGGGCAGCTGTTTCATACCTGGGGATTGTTAAGCCAGGGGGCGTGCATCGGAAAGTGCTCTGGGCCGCCGCCGCGAGGGTTTCAGGGGCGTCAGTCGGGAGACGTTACCCTAAACACCGTTAGGTATTGTCATTCACCCTGGGAATGATAGTAGCAGCCCAACCTGCTGCCACGCCGACCTAGACAGGCTTCCAGCGCAGGCAGGCTGGGAAAGGAGGCTGAACCGGTTTCCTTTTTTTGCTGGGTGGAGTAGGGTGCATCAAACGTTCTGCTTGGAGTGGGAGTGTGTTCTGGTTATCCATCGCCCCTCTGCGAGGGGGAGACCAGTACTTATGGCCCGGTGAGCAGAGAATGAGCTTGGCTGGGCTGTTAGGGAGGAGGGGAGGAATAGAGAGAGAAACCAGACTATACTGACGTCCCTGAATCTCCCATAGCCTCTGGAGGAGGGGGTCATGTCCAGTCTGTGGACGGGAAAGGCGAGTGCAAGCAAGGGTCCTGAACAAAGATTGCTTTTGACCAAGGGTCAGGAATCCATTGTCCCGTCTGTTGCTTTGTGCCTCTTCCCAGCGGTCGAACGTTCGGAACCTGGAGTAAAGGGGGCTGGTGGTGCGTAGACTATCAGAGTAGACTCGGCATTTAATATTGATTTTTTTTTTGGCCTGGGGGAGGGGGCGGTTGGGGAGGGTGGTACACACACATTTTATCTATCTATCTACCTACCTATCTATCTATCTATCTATCTATCTATGATTTGGTGAGGGAACGTTTTGTAGGATTTCCATTTGCATCTTTTGCCTAGAGGTCAGTTCAAGTGAAACAAAATCCGCTTGGAATAATTTTCATAATACATACAGAGTTGTCAGCAAATGTAGATTTCTTTGAAAGAGTGGCTTATTTTTGGCCAGGCAAGTGTTTGGAGATGGGCTGTGTATCCCAGGCTGGCCTTCCAGGTGGGAGCCACCATTCCTAACAAATTTGTGTCCTGTCAGTGTCCTGTCCCTCTTCTCCCTAGCGTCTCCTCCTTTCTCTCTTTCTTTTTAGTCTTTTGAGACAGGGTTTGAGGCAAATCTTAAACTTGGAGCAATCCTTCCGTTTCAGTCTTTCAAGTGCTGGAGTTAAATGCATATGAGCCCTCACCACTGTGTAATATAATTTCTTAATTAAAAAATGTACTGACCTATATTTGGAAAGAATGAAAACAGCATTCATACAAAAACCCCTATGCTGATTTATACCGGTTTGGCTGTGGGATTGGGGCAATCCACACGTCTTTTTTGATGAGTGAACTATGGTTAAAAGATTCAGCGTTTTGGTATGTGCCTACTATGGAACGCTACTTAGCGATAAAAAGGAAAGTACCATTGATCTAGTATACAATAAAATTACGTATTTTAGGGAGTCAGGCTGCGGGGCCGAGGAAAGCCAATCTCCAAAGGATGAAGGGTAATTGAGGCTTTAGTTTTAGAAGAAACCACAGCTACAGTTTCTGCCATTCTGATGTTCTGGATAGCGTTTACTCCTTACGGCCTGTGAGAGGTAGAGAGGTCCTGAAGCTTGTTTATCCATCGGGGAAATGGGAGTATGTATGGGTAGTACCAACTTGGTAGGGTTTTTTAAAAAAAATATTTTTATTTAATTTTTTAAATTTATGTGCATTGGTGTGAGGGTGTCAGATCTTGGATTTACAGACAGTTGTGAGCTGCCACATGGGTGCTGGGAATTGAACCCCGGTCCTTTGGAAGAGCAGCCTGTGCTCTTAACCACTGAGCCAACTCTCCAGCCCTTGGTAGGGTTTTGATAATACTGTAATGAGTCCTTTAGGAAAGACCTAGCATGACAGTCCATGTCCTGTGTCTCCACACTCCCTCCCACACTTATCCCCTCAGGATAAAGCATTCTGGGTATAGATAGATGGAGATCAGCACCAGGGAGTGTTGGCTGGGATAGTAAGTCTGGAATATGAAAACCTGAGTTTTTTTTTTTTTTTTTTTTTCTTGACCCTGAGATGTAGTAAGGGGATAACATGGTTTGGTGTCTTTTCTTTTTAGATTTATTTATTTATTTTTATTGTGTATACAATGTTCTGCCTGTATGTATGCCTGCCCGTCAGAACAAATAGATGGTTGTGAGCCACCATGTGGTTGCTGGGAATTGAACTCAGGACCTTTGGAGGAACAGCCAGTGCTCTTAACCTCTGAGCCATCTCTCCAGCACCCATCTTTTTTTTTTTCTTTTCTTTTCTTTTTCTTTCTTTCTTTCTTTCTTTCTTTCTTTCTTTCTTTTTTTTTTTTTGAGACGGGGTCTTACTGTCCTAGGGCATTGTAGACCAGGCTAGCCTGGAACTCACCTCGATCCATCTGTCTCTACCTCAGGGGTTCTGCAATTAAAGAACCCGCACCACCACACCCAGCCCTAACATGGATTTTTGTTTGTTTGTTTATTTGTTTGAACCCCTACCCTGCAGATGCTCAAGTCGCTATTGAGCAAGTCTCCTGCTTTGCCTGGTCTTGAACAAATGACCCCAGTCTCCCACCTTCAGTTTCGTTTTCTTCCCATTTATTTAATCACTTTACAGCCTGATCCCAGCCCCCTCCCTCCTCTTCTCTCAGTCCCACTTTCTACCACCACCGCAGTTTCTTTTCTTTCTTCCTTTTTAAAAATATTTATTTATTTTATGCATAGGAGTGCTCTATCGTATGTAGATCTGCTTGCTAGCAGAGGGCACCAGATCACATTACAGATGGTTCTGAGCCACCGTGTGGTTGCTGGGAATTGAACCCAGGACCTCTGGAAGAGCAGACAGTGCTCTTAACCACTGAGCCACTTCTCCAGCCCCGCAGTTTCTCTCTTTTCTTAAAATGAAGTCACTGGGCTAAATGATGTCTTTGTTATTCCGGTGTGACGTGTCATACTACAGGCTCTGAGTTTGCAGGTCCCCTCTCCATGCCCACAGCACATTAGGAAGTAGTTACCCTGCCACCTACGAAAACACAGGGACTTTAAAGCCGGCGTTGCCTTCCTTGTCTCATTTGGGCAGTCACCTTCCCTACCTGTCACCAGCTGATGTCTGTGAACATTCAGTGAGCACGGAGTAGGTGG
>OU015756.1:52001719-52002824 GCA_907169655.1 Acomys percivali
CTGATGAGATGCCTATAGAGGTCCATGCTGGCTCCAGTCCAGCCAAATCTGTACTGTCCTTTCTGAACTGACACTATGTATTGCAGAGAAAGGGAGGGAGGGAGGAAGAAAAAAACTTTCTGAAAGCTTTATAGCTTCCCAAATATTAAAAGCGTATGTTTAGCCGGTTGAAGAACTCTGTTCCCTCCAGTGTGTCTTTCACACACCAGCCACTGCCTAGAAGACCGTGGTCATATTTTATTAAGTCGACTGCTGCATGCTGTAGTACAACTGGAGTGGGGGTTGGGAGGGAGGTAGATGGTTGAGATTGGGCTTTAGGAAGTGAGTTGGTCCTTCACTTTAGGTAACTATTGTTTTTAAACTTTATTGTTACCGTGTGAATGTGTGTCATCACATGCATGTGGAGGCCAAAGGATGACATTTGGGAGTTAGTTTTCTCCTACCTTTATTTACGTGGGTCCTGGGTGGTTGAACTCAGGTCGTCAGGCTAACGCAGCCTGTGCCTCTGCCTGCTGAGCCGTCTCACTGGCCCGGCTCATCCTTTTTAATTTACATGGTGGTTTTCAGGAAGTGTTTCATGCTAAATTGTCTGATCAGATGCTGATGTAAGACCTGGATACAGGGCGGAGGCTGCACTTTAGTTGGAGGAGTACTTGCCTGGTGTGCACAAAGTCTCCCTCAGGTTGGTACTAGATCTGTATAAAAGCAGGTGTGAAGCCAAGTGTGGCGGCACACGCCATTAATCCCAGCACTCAGGAAGGCAGAGGCAGGTGGATTGCTGTAAGTTCGAGACCAGCCTGATCTTCAAAATGAGTCTAGGACAGCCAATGCTACACAAAGAAACCAAAAAGAAAAAAAAAGCAGATGGTAGTTATGGGTGGTTGTAAGCCTCCTTGTGGGTGTTAGAACTTGAACCTGGGTCCTTCGGATGATTAGCAAGTTTCTCATAGCAGCTAAACCACTCCAGGGCCTCCCCCCGCCTTTTTTTTTGAATAATGTATATTAGCAGCACATTTAATAGCAAATTTAGGAACCACTGATTTAACAAATATGTTTTTAACAAGATTTATTTCTGTCTTATATGTATCAGTGTTAACCTGTGTGT
>OU015756.1:52002834-52028052 GCA_907169655.1 Acomys percivali
GTAGCTAAAATAGTAGTCCAGGCAGGTGTTGCTGAAGGTAGCTCTTTTATTTATTTATTTATTTATTTATTTATTTATTTATTTATTTATTTTCCCCGAGACAGGGTTTCTCTGTGTTACCGTTGGCTGGCTTTCCTGGACTCGCTTTGTAGACCAGGCTGGCCTTGAACTCACAGAGATCCACCTGCCTCTGCCTCCGGAGTACTGGGATTAAAGGTGTGTGCCACCACTCTTGGCTCACTAAGGTAGCTCTTAACCAACTTTTTGCCTTCAGAACAACTTCTCCTCCTCCTCCTCCTCCTCCTTCCTCTTCTTTTCCTGAGACAGGGTTTCTCTTGTAGTCCTGGCTGTCCTGGCCTCACTTTGTAGACCAGGCTGGCCTCAAACTCAGAGATCCTCCTGCCTCTGCCTCGAGATTGCTAGGATTAAAGACATGCGCCACCATGCCCAATTTACCTTCGGAACTTTTTATAAATTTAAAATTCCTTCAGAGAAAAGTTTTTTTCAGGGGTTCAATATGAGGTTGGCATGTTTGAGCCACAAAACTTCTTAAAGATCCTGGGAACTTTGTTTATATGAAATTATATTTGTGGGTGTATGGAAATTAAAATGGAGAGGTTAAAAAAAGTACCTAGTGATTTGTCTAATGTAACAATAAATTGCTACCTGTTAAATAGATTTTTTTCTGTCTTTGTTGTTGTTGCTTTGTTTTTTGAGACAGGGTTTCTCTGTGTAGCCCTGGCTGTCCTGGACTCACTTTGTAGACCAGGCTGGCCTGGAACTCAGAGATCCGAATGCCCCTGGCTTCTGAGTGCTGGCATCAAAGGTGTGTGCCACTACCGCCTGGCATGGCTGTTTTGTTTTTTAAAGTAGGATTTTTATTTTGATGAGGTGAATATATGCCATAGTTGAACCTTTTAAAAATTTTATACTTTACTTAATTTTTTTTATGTGCATTGGTGTGAGGATGTCAAATCCCTTGGGACTGGAATTACAGATAGTTGTGAGCTGCTGTGAGTTTGTTGGTAATTGAACCCGGGGCCTTTGGAAGAGCAGCCTGTGCTCTTTACTGCTAAGGCATCTCTCCAGCCCCAGGCTTATTTTTATAGGATGTGTTTTCCAAAATTTAAAAAAAAAAAAGCTTAGGGGATTAGCATGGTTTTATACTTTTGCAAATTTCTGTGATGCCAGATTAATGGAGGAGTTCTAGGTTCTCCGTTGGTTCAGTCTGTTGCAGTAGCGATGTCCTGAAGGCTTCTGGGAAATGCCTCCGTGTGCCGATGGTGAAGTGACTGAGGGTGGCAGCAGGCTCTGGGTTTGTGTCTTGTCTCCAATCATAGTCTGCACATTTGCAGATCCCTGGGCTGAAGCCAAGCTGCTGTCTGAGGCTGCATTCCACTCTTCTGGCTCAGGAGAGGATGTCGGCCCTGCCCTTCCAGCTTCTAGAAGCTTCTGGTGTTTTCTTTGTAGCCCCTTCCATTTTCAAGATCAGTAATGGCTTGATTGAAGCCTCCTTGCACCGCATGGGCTGGGCACACAGTCCTGCCTGCGGTCCATTTCCACAAACAAGGACCCTGCAATTACATCAGGGCCCACCTTGGTAACCAAGGATATACTAGTTCATGTTTGAAGTGCAGCCCCGCTCTCCCTCCTTTTTTCGTGTCACAGTCTCTTGAGGATCAGAGCGGGAAGACTTTAATTAGCCATTAGTTTGCCTGCTACGACTTTGTCTTGTGAGTTTTAGAGGCAGGGCGGAAAGATGAGAAATCTTGGGGGGTTTGGTTCATGCCTTTTGTCTGGCAGCGAAGAGCGACCTCCGGCACCTCTAAAGGCCTTTCCCCCGTCTGTAAACCTGCAGTTCTCAAGGAAGCTCACCAGAAACGTCGCCGTTTACAGTAAAAGATGTCCCCTGAGCCGTTGTACAGCCGCACCTGTGAGCCCTGTGGTTCCACCAGCCGCTCCACTTCCGAGAGACATGAAGTTTCTCAACATCCTGTCAAGGAGTAACTGGAGAGCCACCAGAGCCGGGCTTAACGTCTGCATGAAAATGCCTTCAATAGCAGCCCTAGCTCTGGCTGCTACTGAAATTCCTTTCTGTGCTGGAGCCACAAGTCTCCGTTTGACCCTAAATCGAGGACTCTTATAAAATCAGGGGAACGCTTCGGACTGTTGAAGGTTGACATTGCGGAGCCTGTCGCTGTCTCCTCATCTAAGAGCTCCTGAAAGAGAGAATTCCTAGTTTACAAAGAACCTACTGTGTGCTTGCTTGGCACTTGACCACACTGAGTGGCTTGTTAGTTCCACTCCTTTCTCTTAGTAGCTTTTGGGTCCTCTGCAGATTGGGAACCTGCTTTTGGAAATCCTGCATTAATGGGGATGTGACTGTGACGTGCCGCAGTGTGTGGCTTAGGATTGATGTTCAGTCTTTTTCTGTCTCCTGTGTACCCTACCTAGTGACAAAGCCTGTGGAGTGTTTCATCTTTGAGTATCTTGGGCTCTTGTTTTCTTCTAAGAAATCTTGCCCCTTTAAGATAAATATGCTTTTCTCTTGAGCAGTTTTAAGTTTATTATTATTATTTTTTAAAATTAAGTGACTTACCTTAAGATTAGGTTGTCGGCAAGCCATTATTGTATTTAATCTCATTTCAATGCAGTTGTGTGCGCTTTTATTTCTGGGACTTGAGGACGTGTGATGGAGCAGTGGGAACTGCAGATATTACGGGAGCAATAAGGTACAATTTTAACTCTCAGTGGGAGTGGTATAAATGTCATGTGCACTAGCAATTATTTTACATGAGTAATTCTATTTGTCATGGATTGCTGGAGATGATGCAGAATCCTGGTGGAAAAGCCAAAGTTTCCTTTTAGATTAACAGAAGCAATATGAATGACGCCTGCATTGTCTCCTCCCCCCCCCCAATTCCCCTCCCCACTGGGAGAGTGTTCCCTGTCGGTGTGATACATGCTGTTTTCCTCCACCCACCGACAACCTGTGCTTTATAAATGATACGTTCTTTCCTCATTCCCTGTGTTGTGCTGACACACAGGAGGTCTGTAGGTGCCAAAATCCCTGTGTGGTTTGCAAGTAGGAAAAGCAGGTTATTATAAACACTGTTGGGTGACCTCATTTGTAGAATGGGCCAGAGGTGCCTATAGCAATCTGACCCTAAAACTCAGTGGGCGCAGAGGTGGGGAGGGCTGCGGCCTCCAGGGTTCTGAGGAGCGCTCCTTGTTTTGTTTTTGTTTTTTGGACTTCCATGATAGACACGCAGCTCACTGCACCTCAGGAAAGCTGTGAAATCAAAGCAGAAGGAAAGAAAGGGTCTGGGCCTGTTTTGAGTGGCTTGCCAGGAGATGGTGGGGATGGGGGTGTGTGGAGGGGGTGTGAGGTGGGGGCAGGGGAGCTATGGATCATGATTCTGTCTTTGCCTTCCGACCTAGAATTTGTGTGCTTGGCAAAGTGTCATTTCCTTTTAAAGATTTATTTATGTATACAGTGCTCTGCTTGCATGTACTCCTGCAAGGCAGAAGAGGGCGCCATATCACATTACAGATGGTTATGAGCCACCATATGGTTGCTGGGAATTGAACTCAGGACCTTTGGAAGAGCAGGCAGCGCTCTTAACCACTGAGCCATCTCTCCAGCCCCTGGCAAAGTATCATTTCTTATAAGGGTTGAGATGCGTTAGGCAGAGATGGTGAGAGAAACAGCTGACTCGACAGTGCCCTGTGATGGGTGATTCTAGGCTAGTTATGCTCAACCTGAGTGTTCTCAGGCTATACTGAAGACTAGGCTAGGCTGAGCTATGGCTTTCCCAGAGGGCTAAATGTGTTCCACGGTCCTCCTCCCCCGTGCTGAGGATGGATCCAAACCTTATAGACCCTGTAAGTGACTTTTTTTTTTATTTTGAGACGGTTTCTCTGTGTAGCCCTGGCTGTCCTGGACTTACTTTGTAGACCAGGGTGGCCTTGAACTAACAGAGATCCACCTGCCTCTGCCCCTCTGAGTGCTGGGATTCCAGGTGTGTGCCACTTACTTTTGCTTGCTTCCTAATAAGTGATTTGAAAGTGTCCTACCGATGAACCACTCTTCTGATTGGCCAAATGCATTTACAACTATAATATTTTAAACTTACTATGGCCTACACATATAATCCAAATCTTTGTAATCCAAAGAACATCTGTCTCTTAACTCTTTTGTTGATTTAGGAATACAGACATATATTATGAGCCAGGCTTGGTGGCGCACACCCTTAATCCCAGCACTTGGGAGGAAGAAGCAGGTGGCTGTCTGTGAGTTCAAGGCCAGCCTGGTCTACAAAAGTGAGTTCCAGTTCATTCAGGGCTACACGGAGAGACCCTGTCTCAAAAATAAATAAATAAATAAATAAATAAATATAAAAGATAAAAATCTTAGAAGTGTATCGTATGTTAATTACTTTTCTGTCCATGTGATAAGATATCATGACCAAAGGACCTTAAAGATAAAAGAGTTTATTTTGGCTGAGAGGACTAAGAGCCTGTCATAAAGGGAGGCATCCAAGGTGTGGTGGTTGAAACTAGAAGCCAAGACACATACACACACAACCTCACACCACACACACAAAGAGGGAGTGAACTGGGAGGGTTGCAAAGCTTTTAATTTCAAAGCCACTTCCAGCCACATACTTTTTCCAGCCATACCATGTAGGCATAAGGCTATTATGTAGTTCAATTCTGATTTCCTGTCTGTACGCTGTGCAAACACACAGCTCCCCGATTGTTATTGGTATGTCGATGAAGCAGCTTACAGCCAATCAATGAGCAGGGGAGAAAGTAGGGCGGGACTTCCTGCCAGCCTGAGGAAGGAGCTGGAGCTGGGGAAAGCTACAAAGTGCAAGTGTAGCAGGGATGTCTGCTGGGAGTAAGACAAAATAGCGTAGAGGGTTAAGAACAGACTCAAACTGCTCAGATTGTGTTGTGAAGCTGTGTTAAGAAATAAGCTAAGAGGGCTGGAGAGATGGCTCAGCTGTGAGTTCAAGGCCAGCCTGGTCTACAAAGAAAGTCCAGGACAGCCAAGACTACATAGAGAAACCCTGTCTCAAAAAACAAAACAAAACAAAACAAAAACAAAGAAAGAAAGAAAGAAAGAAAGAAGCTAAGAGAAACAACCACTGTTTTATAAAAATGAGTTTAGCAATATCTTCTAAACCTTAATTATTGCCACCAATTGGGGACTAAGTATTCAAATATGTGAGCTTATGGGGGACATTCACATTCAAGCCACTACGTATTGCATACCACAGGCTATGTGACCTGAACTATTATTACCCTTATGCCATGCCTACTTCCCCCTCTGTAGATCGGACATAGTTACCAGGGCCCTGAACCACATGCGGTTTGTAGCCATGACTTTACACAGCGACTCACACTGAGTGTGAGCGCACATGATCACCGCCTGCTAGGAGAACTTGGTCCTCTGAGCACTGTGAAGATCCTCAGAGAGCCAGGTGGTATCCTGGGGACATAAGAGGCTCTGTCTGCTTTTTGTAACTGCTAAAATTCACTAGGGGAAAAAAAAAAGTCCTATTCTGCACGGCTTTTTAAACGCATCTATTCTTTTTCTGCCTCCTACCCCTAGACAAGAGCTTAAATCTAGCATATAATAAAAAAAAATTAAAAAGCATAGATAAATAATTTTATTTGTGGTGCTGAGATTAAAGCCGAGGTCAAACCTCGATGCTAGGCAAGCACTGCACCCTTGAGTCAGTTTCTCAGCCTTGGGTGTTTTGAGACAGGCTCTCTCACGGGCTAGTCTGGAACGCTTCACCCTTCTGCCTGAGCCTCCCCAGTGCTGGAATTACAAACATGTAATACCATGCCTGGCACAGCTAAATAATTTATATAAATAAATAAAGTTAAATGCTAACTTTACTATGTTGGGGGAAATGTCACCACAGTGTTTCTGGGATTGTGGCTCCTGTTAAGTTGAACTTGAGACTTGTCCAGTGTGTTCCAGCTCCCCTGTATGGTCATGTCGTAATTAACAATATGCTTTGGGTTTCTGAGCTCAGAAGTCTGAGACAAACATATCTCTCCCAGCGTTTGCTTTATTAAAAGCACCGTAACGATGCCTTTGTATATACATCTTTATCGGTATCTCTGAATATTTCCATACTATAGATTTCTCCAGAAGTGAGACAGTGGGCCAAAGGTTAGGATGCTCTCGGTGCTGAGGACCGGCTACCTTCCAGAAAGTTTGTAAGGTGCTGGCTTCTGGTCTGAACCTACCTGGAGCACGGTTCGAGGCCCAGCCCCAGCTCTGTGCTCCATCAGTTCCCAAAGCAGAGGGCACTAGCAACAAGAGTGCCATGGACTCAGACAGGAGGAAAATGGCATCGTACTGTTATTCCTTTGCCAAGCATCATCTTCTGATAGACAAACACGTAGTGAAATCAGCACAGTAGATCTGTGTGCAGTTCTGCCCTTCGGAGAGGGCAACTGGTTTTCTTTTCTTTCTTTCTTTCTTTTGTTTCTTTTTGGGTTTGGTTTTTTGAGACAGGGTTTCTCTGTGTAGCCTTGGCTGTCCTGGATCTCTCACTGTAGACCATAGACCAGGCTGGTCTCAAACTCACAGAGATCCATCTGCCTCTTGCCTCCCGAGGGCTGGGATTAAAGGCATGCACCACCACTGCCTGGCCCATAGTTGTTAACTGTGTCCAGATGTTTTCATTTACTTTTTTTTTTTTTTTTTTTAACAATCAGGGTGTTCGAACATTTGTTGATTAGCCATTTAATTTCTTTTCCATGGATTTTAAATTTTATTAAGGATATTTTGGATAAAAAAAAATTTTTTTTGTCCAATATGCCCCTATTTTGTAAATCTGTCAATACTTTCCTTTTTAACATCTTTGGAATTGTAAAAGCTTGAGATTTGGAAAGTTATGTCCTAGTCATTGTTTTTTTTTTGAAAGCCCCATTTTATATAGTGTGTGTTTTGCAACACTCTGTGTAAGACTTCCTTGACATTCTTTCCCTGCAGCCTATATGGACAGGTCGACTTTTAACAGTGTGTGTGGAGACATAGACCACAGATCACCTGTCCTTCTGAAATCGGCATGGAAGGAGAGTTTAAGATTGGCGAGGTGGGGGATACCTTTAATGGAGAGCAGAAACCTAAACATTTCAGGCGGAAGAATTTTGAGCAGCCGGATATCCTTGAAAAGCAGTTAAAAGCTTGAGCCGACTTAGTGCCAAAAAAAAAAAAAAAAAAAGTTTTTTTAAAAGAAGAAGACGATTAAGCTGGGTGGTGGCGGCGCACGTCTTTAATCCCAGCACCTGGGAGGCAGAGGCAGAGGCAGAGGCAGGCGGATCTCTGTGAATTCGAGGCCAGCCTGGGCTACAAAATGAGTCCAGGACAGCCAAGGCTACACAGAGAAAAACCCTGTCTTGAAAAACAAAACAAAACAAAACAACCTCCCCCCCCCCAAAAAAAAAAAACCCAAAAATGATGAACAGGTCTTTCCCGTGTGCACAATGCCCTGGGTGATCCGGATTCCTGGCACCGCAAAAATAAAACGAATCAAGAGGCAACACAGTAAGGCCTTGGAATGCGGGAGGCAGTGGCTGCATAAGCACGGCTTGGTCCTGGCCTTGAGGTGATGTCCCTGGGTGGGTCCCTTGTTTAGGACCTTGCACTTTCCAGCTTTTTCATGGGATCCCTGATCCTTCAGATTTATTTTCTCTTAGACTCAAACTTGGGTGGGGCGGGGGTGGGGCTGGGGGGCAAGGGGAGAATGGCTCTTCCTAGAAATTACCAAAGAGACCCAGAAATGTGCCTGGCAGGAGTGATTGGCAGAGGAAAGTAAGTGACAATTGCCAGAAGGATACTCTGTGGCTGCTCTGAACTCCTGACTGAGGTGGCCAGTCATATGCTTCCCCCTGGAGTCACAACCGGAACCATACTGCGGCCTCACAGGTGGGGAGTTCCGTGAGGCGAAGCCCCTCAAGGCGCTGGTAGTGGGAGACTGTGAGGCCTGGTCAGCTGTTCTTACAGACAGCTCCACCTGAAGTCCACTTTTCATTTATGCCAAGGTTTGCCCACCTGCATGGCGTTGCTTGGCCATCTAGGCTTCTAGAGGCATCTCTGTCACATCTGTCGCCTGCTGCCTCAGAAGTGATGAGCGCTTCTCCGGAACTGTTGGCCAGAGCTGGCCGGAGGGGAGAGGGAGCAGGTTAGTGATCTTCCCCCATACTAGCTCCCCCTCTTCCCGCCTCACTAGCTCCCTCTCTCTTGCAAAGAGGGGCCAACTGGGCAGGCGCACACATGGAGGCCAGAAGTTAACAGCCAGTGCCTTTCTTGCTCTCTCCACCTTAAATTCTTGAGACAGGGTCTCTCACTGAACCTTCAGATAGACTAGTAACGAGTTTTAGGGATCCACCTCTGTCTGTGTCTGTCTGCACGCAGTGCTGGGCTTCCAAACACCCACACATGCTCGCACCCAGCTAGTCACGTGAGTGCTGGCGGGTGAGACTTCCTGCTTGCGTGCCAGGTGTTTTACTGACGGAGACACCTCCCCAGTACCCACTTGGTCACCTTTTACACTCTCTAGGCTGCCTGCCCGATGGCTGATACATGAGGAAATCCCTCGACGCCACTCAGGCCATGGATTTCTCCTTGGCATTCTCCCTGCATTTGCTCCGTGACAGGGAGAGCCTTGCCTGAGCGGAGGCTTTTTAGTAATGGAGAGTCATTTAGCATTTCCGAATACAAAGTAGGGCAAAGCAAGGCTGACCAAGGCTGTACTTCTCAAGCCCAGATCTTTGTGTAGTTTAAAATGGCTGCTTGATTAGAGGGAAGACAGCAGATTCTACCTATATTTTGCCTTCCTTTGCTTTCTTTTCCTGTCGGCAGTAAAGATAGAATTTATCCAGGGAACGATATTCTGAGGGGAATCTTAAAAAAGCAAAACAGAAGAATGGTACAGCCGCTGAGAGAAAGAGTCTGGAAGTTCATCAAGAGTGCATAAATAAGCCAGGCGGTGGTGGCGCACGCCTTTAATCCCAGCACTTGGGAGGCAGAGGCAGGTGGATCGCTGTGAGTTCGAGGCCAGCCTGGTCTACAAAGTGAGTCCAGGACAGCCAGGGCTACACAGAGAGACCCTGTGTCGAGAAAAAAAAAAAAGTATAAATATAGGGTAGGTGAGGCAGCTCGGTGGGTAAAGCCTGATGACCTGTGTTAGATTCCTGGGACCCAGTGGTGGAAAGAGAGAAACCAACCTGCACAGGCCACCCCGCCCCCCAACATGGGCACTGTTTGGTAAATGTAACAAGAAAGAGGAGGAGGGAGGAGATGGTGGGTCCTTCACCCCGGCTGAACAGAGGCGGTCACGTGACAGTCAGGTGCTGCTGTGGCCCTGCTTCTCGGGGATGCTAAAGAGCAGTCAGAGTCTCGGAGGTGTGGTGGAGCCGTTCCTGGGGGTGAGGTGTTATCTAGTGAGCCCAGCATTTTAGCCACCAGAGTCTGGAGCTGGCTGGTGGTGATGGGACCCTCGAGAGTGAACGTACTTAAAGCCACTGAACTACACTTAAAAATAATTGGGGAGCCAGGCATAGTGGTGCATGCCTTTAATCCCAGCAGAGATAGGGGGATCTTTGTGGGTTGGGAGGCCAGCCTGGTCTACAAAGCGAGTCCAGGACCGCCAAGGCTACACAGAGAAACCCTGTCTTGAAAAACCAAACCAACCAACCAAACAAAAACCAGGATGGTAAAATTTGTTACGTGTGTTATTTTATCATAAGTCAGTTAAAAAAAAAAAAACCAACCCACAAGCCCAAACCAAAACAGAATGTATACAATTTTGCCCCCTTTGGGAGACAGGCTTTTACCACTGGGTAGCCCAGGATGGCCTGCCGCCTATTTCTACCTCAGCTTCCTCCGTGCTGGGATTACCACAGTGAGTCTGGCACATTTCCCCAGGGCTTCATGTGTCAGCCAATAGAGAACCGGAAACCACCCAGGGTGCTGGGACGCCCCAGCACCATATATTTGTGTGCTGGGGGGACCAAGTTTCCAGCTCCCAGTGGCTTGTGGAACTCAGAGCAGGCGCCCAGCTTCAGAGCCTTGGTTCCATTCCTGTTTCTACCTTTGCAGTTAGTCCCGAGAGTGAGTAGGAGGGGCTTCCTGTTCGTGACGTCACATGACAGATGCACCGGGAGATCCCCTTAGGCTTCCCCGTGAGCCAGAGTTGAAGACAACATGTGACACGGCCAGGTGTTGAGGTGGTGACACTCGTGTGATGGACAGCCCTGGGGGGAACCCTGTGCAGTTTTCTACCGAGCTGACTTGTGGGGATTTTCCCGTGCATTGCTTTTTCCTGGAGGGATGCTCCCCTGGAGAGGGGTTGCTCCCCAGCTGCTCCCCCGCTTCTCCCCTGGAGGGGGGTTGCTCCCTGGCTGCTCCCCCGCTGCTCCCCGTCTCAGGTAGTGAAGAAGCAGATGGGCTTTCTTGCCAGTGCATGTTCTAAATATAAGCCTCAGCTAAAGCAGGCTGCTGGAGCTTCCCACACAAAGGTCATTTGTGAAAGGGGAGCTTTTGGTCGCCTCATAACCAATCCTGCCTCACCTACGTCATCTGGATGGTTCTGTCACATTCAGAAAATGGCATCACTAAGGGCAGCCTGCTCACATAACGGGGGTGCTGGCTTCTCTCCTCCTGGGGTGAGTTCTTGTGAACTGTCTGCCTCTTCCTCATATGCCAGCCTCCTTACCCTCCTCAGAATTCGTGAATGAAATTTGTGCCATTTGCGTATGAAACAGAGAACCAGCCACCACCACCATCACCCTGAAACCCAAACAAATGCTAACGAGGGACACTAGTGAAAATGTATGGTCTGTCAGGGAGTATTGTAGATTGAGTCACGCGTGGAACGGCATTGTGAGGAAAATTGGGTTCTTTCATGCATTCACCCTCACTGGCCTGGAAACTTGGGGGGGGGGTATAATAAAGTGTGGCTTTAAGTCCCTGTGTATGGAAGAATCCCCATAGGGTAGCCATCTGGCACCATCTGCAGGTCTGTGAGGTTTTTCTAACTTCTACTGGGCTTCCCAAAGGATCAACTCCCAGGGCCTGTAGCTGGGACTCTGCCCTGGTGAGGGTCTCGTCACCTGACCAGACAGAGTGATCACTAGGTAAAGTTAATATGCCTTGATTACCCAGGTAGCTTCCTTGGTGGCTACTGTGTTCATAGTCAAAAAGCAATAAAAATAATGGGTGGACTATGCTTTATTTAGTAATATTTTTGTTTTAAAAATTTTACAATTGAGATGTAATATGAATAAATTAATAAAATATTAAAAATATTTACAGTTTTACATTTGATTGATTGATTGGGGCTGGGGGAGGTCAGGAGCACGCACACACCACAGCACACTTGCAGAGTCACAAAATCTCCATTGTATTCTAGGAAAGCCGCCAGCATGGCTGTGCGGATGCTGTCTTCAGACTTCTTAGGTGTGTTTAGGCAAACTTTGTGGTATCTGGGAATGATGTGGTGAGAGCAGGAGTAGGTCCGTGTGAAACCTCAGCAGGAGCCGGAGCTCTGAAGCCTTCCCTCGAGCGGTTTTCTCTAGGAGTGTCTTGAAGGGCAGCGATGAACAGCCAAATCTATCCCAATTCTCCAAAAAGCCCCGCCTCCAGTTCTGGGCTCATTTATCTATCTCCTCCCAGAGTCTGTTCACGGGATCTTTTTCAGCTGGTTGTAATTAAGCTCCTGCACGAGGTGGTTGCTCTTCTAGTGAATTAACATCACCTGTCCTCTCAAGAGACCGTTCCGATCCCACACTTGGGATCCTAAAGAACAGGTTTCTCTCCTTCAATATATTTATTTATTATTATGTATACAGTGCTCTGCCTGCATGTACACCTGCAGGCCAGAAGAGGGCATCAGATCACATTATCGATGGTTGTTAGCCACCATGTGGTTGCTGGGAATTGAACTCAGAACCTCTGGAAGAGCAGTCAGTGCTCTTAGCCTCTGAGCCATCTCTCCAGCCCCCGACAAATTATCTTTTAGGAGGATACACATAGAAAAGTATCCAACACAATGCAGAAATAAAACAACTAACATTCTCTATTTCACCTTAAGATTCTTTTTTTTTTAGTGCTAGGGATCATTTGGCCTTGTGTGTGCCGCACAAACACGCACTCGGCTGCTGAGTCACAGCGCTCGCCTTGCCTTGCAGCTTGGGTTGTGATGAGGGTCCATTGGAATTCATGGAAACTGTAAGGTAGAATGAAATTTTGGAATTTCTTTAAGAAAGCATACAAGTGATGTCGTAGCAGCCCCTCAAATGGAGAGGCCTGCTACAGAAAGCAGTACAAACTGCTTTTGTATCCTGTGGGGCCCAGTGGTGTGTGGAGTGATCTCACCTCTGTTGGTCAGCTGGAAGTGATTGAGAGGTTCAGACATGGGTGTTAGTAGGAAGAAAACATATGAGTCAAGTATCAATGTATGGCACACGCATGTAGTCCATATGTCCAAGTCTTGTGTAGTAGCATGAGGTCATATGCTCAGAGTCTGTGGTGCTGTAAGCTGTGGTTGCTTAGGAACCACAGAGACTGTCTCACGGGCCTGTGTGTACAGTGAGGTCAGCCTTATAGGCAGAAAAAACATCTATAGCCAATACATTAAATGTTAGCTTGCTCTTTCTTTCTTTCTTTCTTTCTTTCTTTCTTTCTTTCTTTCTTTCTTTCTTTCTTTCTTTCTTTCTTTCTTTCTTTCTTTCTAAGTGAGGAGCCAGCCATGGTGGCGCATGCCTTTAATCCCAGCACTTGGGAGGCAGAGGCAGGAGGATCTCAGTGAGTTCAAGGTCAGCCTGGTCTATAGAGAGAGAGTTCCAGGACAGCTAGAGCTGCTACACAGAGAAACCCTATCTCAGAAAACCAAACCAACCAACCAACCAAACAAAAATAAAGTGAGGTATATTTAAATTCCGTGGTGTATACTTATAAAATCTGTAACAGTTGATCTCTTGAGATACCGAAGCACACGTTCTTTCTTAGGGACAGTCTCATCCGAATGTGATGGAGACACTGCTGAGCTCACATGAGGACCGCTCCCCCCACCAGATCCCCACCCACAGACTTCAGTATATTCATGAAAGGCGCCCTACTATGGCCATCACCACAATCAACTTGCGAATAATTGCCTGGGCATGCCTTTAATCCCAGCACTTGGGAGGCACGGGCAGGCCGATCGCTGTGAGTTCGAGGCCAGTCTAGTCTATAGAGTCCAGTAAAGCCAAGGTTACACAGAGAAACCCTGTCTTAAAAAATTATGAATATGGGGCTGGAGAGATGGCTCAGTGATTAAGAGCGCCACCTGCTCTTCCAGAGGTCCTGAGTTCAATTCCCAGCAACCACGTGGCGGCTCACAACCATCTAATGTAATCTGATACCCTCTTCTGCAGATAAAGCACTCATATGCAATAAATAAAATAAATAATTCTAAAAAAAAAATTATGAATAGTTTCACCATTAGAAAGAAATTCTTTACCCAGTAACAGTCACCTCCTCACCCATCTGGCACAGACACTAGTCTCCATTCATACCCATGAACCTACCTTTCTCCTTCTCCTCCCCTTCTCTGAGGTGCTGTACCGCTGAGCTCCATCCCTGATCATGGATCTGCCTGCTCTGGACATTCCACGGATGTGCAACTGGTTCCTGTCCCTTAGAAGCCGCCCAACCCCCATCCATGCTAGGAGATAACGGATTCTCCTCTCTGCTCCTAGAATTGGTACCTTCCATTATGAACAACTTGCTGAATCCAGATGCCATTTTCTCCAACAACGAGATGAGCCTGTCGGACATTGAGATATATGGCTTTGATTACGATTACACGCTGGTGTTCTACTCTAAGCACCTCCACACACTCATCTTCAACGCTGCTCGGGACCTGCTCATCAATGAACACAGGGTAAGGCCACAGAGACATTCTGTTCCTCTTTCCCTTTGACCTCTTTGATGTCTGAAGAATAAATAGCCATGCGCAGTCATGCCCAGGTCCTGCACTTGTGCAGAACTCCTGCAGCGAGTGGTTGCGGGGCGAGCAATCGGCTTGTGGTCCTTTCCAGCAAGTGACTCTTCTCTGCTGAGTTGTGTGTATTTGTGTGTGCATGTGTGCACAGGTGTCCATGAGATTTCACGTGTGTGAAAGGGAATGGGTGTATACAAGTGTGTTGGAGAGGAATTCTAAGCTAGCAACATGGCTGCTTTGGCCAAGAATCACATTTAAAGACCTTTTTAGGTCTGTGATCAGGCTGGAATGCCACAACTTTAGTCCCTCTGGCTGGAAATATAGACACGTCCTTAGTATGCACCTTTAGTCCCATACAGTGAAGGTAAAGTTAGCTTGTGGAAGGAAGCAGCCAGGTTTTGAAAGTGACCTCTAATTGAGGGACAGGCAGAGTGACGATTAGAGAAAGATTTGACACAATAGGATATGTCCAACTCTCAGAGGAAACAGAATTGGCTTGAGAGAGTAGTGCAGAGGAAGAGGAGGCAGTTTTACTAGTAGAGTTTTGGACAGAGACAGGTTGAAGAGAGAACAAGCTAGCCACAGGTGAATACAAACGGAGCCAGAGAATGAGGAGGAGCCAGAAGATTAGAATGGATGGCTAGAGCTAGTTGAGGCCAAGCAGAACAATTCAGTCAGATGCTGAGAGAGAAACCAGATGGAACCAGTCAGCTTGGAGAGGAGTTTGAGCCAGAACAGTTGAGCTGAACCGTCCAGCCAGAGTTCAGAAAGAGCAGGAAAAGGTGAGCTTATTCAGTAGTAAGTCTTTGAGGCCAGAAACATTCTAGGCCTAGATAGATTGTACAGAGGCTAGAAGCTTCCAGGACTAGGCCTGGGTAAGCAGGCAGAGGTAGTAAGCCTCCCAGATGACAATTACATCAGACGAATCAAAGTCACTTTTTACAAGTGTGTTTATAGGTGGGAGTCAGAGTACAATCTTGGGTGTCATCCTCAGGAATATTGCCTGCCCATTTCCCTTGCGACAGGGTTTCTGATTGGCCTGGGGCTCGCCAATTAGGCTAGACCTTCCTAATGCTGAGACCCTTGAATACAGTTCTTCATGGTGTGGTGACCCCCAACCATAACATTATTTTCATTGCTACTTCATAACTGTAGTTTTGCTACTATCATGAATTATAATGTAAATATCCGTGTTTTTCACTGGTCCTAGGTGTGTCCCCCCTGCTGTCCCTGGCCCTCCCCCCCCTCCCTCGTGAAAGGGTCTTTAGAACCCCAGATTGAGAACTCTGGGCTAGACTGTCTGGCCAGCAAGCTCCATCTCTCCAGTTCTGGAATTATAAACATGCGCCCTTCAATACCTGCCCCCCGGGTCTTTGTTGTGATTTTGAGTTCTTTGTGTGTTAAGTGTTTCTGTCTTTCATGGTGTCCACTGCTGAGCTCTTCTGCCCATCCATTCCCACTTTTCCTCAAGGGCTTTAATTTGTGGCTTTTATGAGCTGTCGTAGTGTGCTGTGGATGCAGGAAGGGTAACAGATGGGTGGCATGGGCATTGCTTTGGAGGAATTCAGGCACTGGGGCGGCCAGTTGTGAAGCCACCACCACAGAGGGCTGAAGGAGGCACAGAAGATAGTGGGAGTAGCTTTTTTTAGGGAAGCAGGGAAGCAGCCAAAGGGGTGTGATTTCAGCCAGCAGAGGCAGGCTGGGGTGTAGTGAGCAACCCAGAAACCTAGGCTGTCTCGGACGTGAAGCTGGGGAGATGTCACAGATGTGGAGACAGCACCCACCCCCCTCCACGACACCAGATACCCTGACAGAGAAGCCAATGCTCCCGTTAGCTTTAGATCCTGAACATTCGATGCAGCTTATTTTCTGCTTTTACTTCTCAGTGGATTCAAGTGGTTATGTTGTCCCAACCTAGAATGTAAGAGCCAAATGGCATTTGGCAAAAATGCCATTTTGTCTTGTTGCTAAAGCCTAAGCAACAACTTTCTTCTGCTGTAACGTTTTAATTTAAATTAAATTAAATTAAATTTTGTTAGCCACATTTCATTTGTTTGACTTCATCTAAAGCACTGCCAATCTCCGATCATCCTCCCCCTGGATAAGGCAATCAGGTGGCTCTGCCCTTGCTTTCCAGCCACCACCTGTCACTGTCCCTTAGCAGGCACTAGGAGGTGGCCCTGGAGGGCTGCTGCCTCTGCACTGGCCAGCTGCAGTGTGCTCTGTGAGTGTGCTGTCACGTGGAGAACCCAGGGTCCTGCCCTGCTGTTCTATCTGTGCTGTTCCCCAATTGCTCAGGTTGCTTCCTGTGTGGCACAGTTCCAAGGACCCACTGTGTCTCCAGACTTGGGATCTAGCAATGGCATACCCCTCACGGTGCTGTTGTGGTTGATAGGTGAGTTGTTGTTACAGACATCTGGTGTCTAGAAGATTCCCAGCAAGGACTGGTGCCAGCGTTGCTGTTCCTGTCTGCATGGCCTGCCCTCCTGTGTTCTCTGCTTTAGGGACCACAGGCAGCAGGCAGCAGAAGCAGATCTGAACTCAGGTCTGTCTGGTCAAGAGACTTGTTCTCTTTCATCGCTCGTGTCCCAGTCCTTTAGGGTCAGTGCTTTTCTGCCACAGATTTTTTTGAAATTTATTTTTTTGTTCACGTGAAAATGAAAAAAATATATATAAAAGAAAATATTTGTGTAAACAGTAACTTAAAAGCATGAAACTTTAATGAAATCTGGGGACAGAGATGAGCTAGTAGATGATGTAGATGTAGAATTATGACTGAAAAGCCACAAGACTGGGGACTGTTGAAATCTTATCATTATCTATTTTTTGCTTTGATAAGAGAATCGTTATAATACTAACTACATCAGGCATATTAATAGAGCCAGTGCTGCAGATATAGACTTTCTCTTGCTCTGATTAAACAAGTACTTCTTCCAAGAATGTTGAGCTCTGTGCTGTTCTTCCTGCCAAAACCTTGTATGCTCACAGGGCTGGGGAGACATCTGTGTTTGGGGTACACAGTGATAGAACATTCACTTTGCAATTTAGTCTCTTTCCAGAAAGCGAATATAAAAAGCTCAGCTCCTTTAAAAAAATGATATTTAAAAAAATTTTTTTAAAGCAAGAATCATTTTTCGTAAAGCTAGAAAAAGAATTGAGTAATAACTATTTGTATTTTCTTTTTTAAAATATTAATTTCTTTATTATTTATACAGTATTCCATTTGCATGTACACCTACACACCAGAAGAGGGCACCAGATCTCATTATAGATGGTTGTGAGCCACCATGTGGTTGCTGGGAATTGAACTCAGGACCTTTGGAAGAGGAGACGATGCTCTTAACCTCTGAGCCATCTCTCCAGTCCAACTATTTGTTTTTTCATTTTGCCTCTTTTTCTTCTCCTCCTCCTCCTCTTCTTCCTCTTCCTCTTCCTCTTCCTCCTCCTCCTTCTCCTCCTCCTCCTCCTTCTTCTTTGAGACAGGGCTTCAATTCATGTCTTCTAATGAGCATTGGGAATGTTAGAAGGGCACTTGATGTCATCTCCCAGTTTCACACCTTTGTCAATATCTTCTGGTGTATGTGTGTGTGTGCGTGCGAGAGAGAGAGAGAGAGAGAGAGAGAGAGAGAGAGAGAGAGAGAGAGAGAGAGAGAGAGAGAGAGAGATTGTGTGTGTGTGTGTGTATGTGTGTGTGTGTGTGTGTGTGTGTGTGTGTACACATGTCCATGTGTGGAGGTCAAGACAATTTTTGGAAGTCAGTGCTTTCACCGTATGGCTTTGGAGCTTGAACTCAGGTCATCAAGCTTGGCAGCTGAATGAAAGAAAGAAATAAAAAGGGAAGGACACGACTGCACCTAGATATTGTGGAGGAGAAGGTTTGTTGTAGATAAGAGAAAGTATAGGCAGAAGTAGAGGCGACAGGGAAAATACAGACTGTGCTGGGCCATGTGAGGAGAGGAGGGACTGGATACAGGAGAGGCACCACCAACCAAGAGGCGTGGTCTGGGCCAGGAGACTGGGAGATCCAAAGTGGCTGAGTTATAGCGGGGCCAGAGGAGCTGTGGTAGAGCAAGCCCAGCTTAATATCTGGGCTGGAGTGTTCAGGGTACGAGGGGACAGCATATGCCAGCCTGGTGGGCTCTGTGACAGGTAGAGACTGATGGATGTCAGGAGAACAAGGTGGCTAACATCCACTTTGAAATGGTAAATAGACACCTCAGTTACCCGTCTGCTCTGGGTTTGAGACCTGAGCAGATACCCTTACCTGCTGAGCCATCTTGCCGATCGATTGCCTTCTCTCCCTGTTAAGTGGCACTGGTGAGCACCTGCTTGCTCAGACCCAAAACCGGCCATCCTCTGACTCTTCCCATTTTAAGATTGCTTAAGACTTAGCATATAGGAAAGTTGTGGAGGTAAGACTGAGTTCCTGCCGGGCACAGTGGCGCACGCCTTTAATCCCAGCACTCGGGAGGCAGAGGCAGGCAGATTTCTGTGAATTTGAAGCCAGCCTGGTCTACAGAGTGAGTCCAGGACAGCTAAGGCTATACCGAGAAACCCTGTCTCAAAAAACAAAACAAAACAGACTGAGTTCCTGTCTATGCTCGTGTCCAGTTCTCCATAATGCTAACACTTTGTTACTGCTGGACCTTGTCATGTGGAAGATTTGATACTGGCATGGAAGTCCTCTCTGGTGTCTTTTCCTGTTGCAGAACACCAGGCAAGATCCCACAGTCAGCCGACTCCTTGCCTGGGACAGTGTGGCACTCCACTGAAGTGCACTGTAGGGTGTCTCCCCTGGCTTGTTTGTTTTTCCTCAGGGTGGAACTGGAGTCTGGGTATTGAGGGGTCAGAGGCCAAGTGCAGCTGTCATCACACCCCAGCAGACGTGCCACTGGCTGTTGACCTTGACCAACTGAGGGCTGCACAGTGACTCCTCTTAGCCCTGTCCATCAGAGTAGAAGTGCCCCTGTGGCTGTGAGAGACTTAAGATGTGATCTGATCTATATGAGCTCCTATCTCTCCTGATGCCTCTGCCCTGGACTGAGCATTTGTTACTTCTGAGTACATTAGCTGCCTTCTCGGCACCCAGGCTTCTGATCATACCCAATAGTCTGTTCTTCACCTGATAGCAAGTGAGGTGGGAGGCAGAGACAGGTGGATCTCTGAGTTCGAGGCCACCTTGGTCTACAGAGTGGGATCCTGGACAGCCAGAGCTACTCAGAGAAACCTTGCCTCGAAAAACCAAAAAAAAAAAAAGGAAAAAGAAAAAAAGGTAAAAGCAAGAGCAACAAACACAAACAAACACTCCCCTGAGCTGTGTCTCCTTTCCAGAAAATGAATATTTAATAGGCCTGCCAGTGCTGCCTCCAGCCTCACTCCTCGCTGGCCCCAGACACTGTCTGGCCCTCACACTGGACTCTCTGTAGCATGGCTCACTGTGAGGCATTGTGCTCTGGGAGTACTGGCTTGTTTATGGCATGGCTCCCAGGAGAGAGCGGAACTTCCCTGAGTCCTCTGCAGCTTCCTCAGGCCCTGGCACAGTGCTTGACACAAAGCATGGCAGCGGGCGGGCTAATGAGCTCCAAGGATGGGTGAGAGGAGAGCTTTGTCTGGGCTCTCCATGGAGCCTGTGCTGCCTTTGCATCCTGTTTTGTCAGGTTTGAAAGAGCTTCGTTTTCACCTAGGCTCATAATCCAGGCTACATGAACTACCAGACTAAAAGCTCTAAAAAGCCAGTACGTTTACAGACATCCGCGCTTCCTAAGCTCCCAGTTGCCTTGTAGAAATTATTAGCCATTTGGAGAGCTGCAGGCAGCCACAAAAGTGGACTGCAGCCAGGTTGCAGGGCTGTAGGCGTTACCCACACATGGGGGTGGGGGACGACACCTTAGTCCCCTGTCACACCGAGGTGTTAATGTTGCTAGGGTTGTCTGGTCCAAGGGAAACTTTGGGACCGTGTGGCACACACATGTTCTTCCTGAAGCCATTGCCTGGTTGAGGCTCAGCTGTTGCTGTCTTCAAGGCCATTGGCTATTGTCTTTCAACTGTTTGGGAATACCTCCAGCCAACATGTTGGGCTTCTGACTTGGTAGCTGCCGCTGCCGCCACCACAGAGAAGCTTTCAGGAGAGGGGTTGTACTGGTTAGTGGTCTGTCTCTGTCAGCTTGACACAAGCGAGAGAGTTATTCGGGAAGAGGAAACTCGGTTGAGAAAATGCCTCTATCAGATTGCCTGTAGGCAGGTCTATAGGGGAATTTTCTTGATGAGGGAGGGCCCAGCTTATTGAGTTGGGGGTCCACCTCTGGGCACGTGGTCCTGCTTGCTATAAGAAAGCAGGCTGAGGGCTGGAGAGATGGCTCCGTGGTTAAGAGCACTGCCTGTTCTTCCAAAGGACCCGGGTTCAATTCCCAGCACCCACATGGCAGCTCACAGCTGTCTGTAACTCCAAGATCTGACACCCTCACACCAATACACATAAATTAAAAATTAAATAAAATATTAAAAAAAAGAAAGAAAGAAAGCAGGCTGAGCAAGCCGGGAGGGGTAGGAGGTATTGAGCCAGTAAGCATCAATTGTCATGGCCTCTGCTTTAATTACTGGCCTGACTTCCCTTAGCAATGGAGTGTGACCTGAGAGATATATGCAGAATAAACCCTTTCCTCCCCAAGATGCTTTTGGTCATGGTGTGTGTGTGTGTGTGTGTGTGTGTGTGTGTGGTGTTTTTTAACTTCACATGCATTGGTGTTTTACCTGCATATATGTCTGTATGAGGGTGTTGTACGCCCTGCAACTGAAGTTACAGACAGCTGTGAGCTATCACGTGGGTGCTGGGAATTGAACCCAGGTCCTCTGAAGAGCAGCCAGTGCTCTTAACCACTGAGCCATCTCTCCAGCCCCTGGTCATGGTGTTATCATGGTGTTTAACGTAGCAATAGAAACCCTAACTAAGACAGGGGTTCTGAGCTGTTTGAGGGTGGATTAAGTGGCTTAGGGGTGGACCTGTTTATGACACAGGCCCAAGTGCCTCAAGCACTGTGCAGCTTGGTGACCCCTGGCAAGTCCTTTACTCTAGGTCTCCCGGAGCCACAAGCAGGCAGGAGGCACCTCCTTCTTGCTGGGTGGTGAGGTTAGCACAGCCCAGCTGGGAGAGGATCCTGACTTCTTAAACCTATCTAACCGACCCCACCCCCGAGGCTGATGGAGGCTTCAGAGGAGCCGCAGCTCTGGCTTCAGTGAGCTGCATACCACCACCATGGCTGGCTCAGTGTGGGCTTTGGCAGGTATCTCAATAAATACACAGAACCATACACGGTGTTCAGAAGTCTGGACAGCACCCACGGGGAGGAATATCAGGCTGGGGATTTCTTGGCACACTCTCAGGCGTAAGATAAATGAGCCCAAATGTGACATTCAAGTGAGTGCTTTGTGCAGCCTGACTTGAAAACTTGCCATGGCCGTGCTGGGTGGCTCCAGGGAGCCAGCAGCAACATGGCTTAGCTGGCGGGCTCACTGAGGGTCTCGATGCTTGTCCAGCTTTTATTCCTGTAAAATGGGCGTGGCAGCACAGACAAGGTAGCAGAAACTGGGAGGTGGATGCCCTCAGCTCTGGCTCTGGGGAAGGAAGAGCCTGGATTCTCATACAACAAAGAGGAGGGACTGTCACTTTTGTGTAACGTGAGGCAGGCTTTGTCATTAGGAAGTAGCAGGGACCAGTGGATGGGAGCCACAGGCAGAACTATCCCTGGGACAGTAGCTATGGGGTTCCCCAGCCACCACAGCTGAGTGAGAAAAGGGACAGTAATGGAAGTGAAGCTTGTATCGGTTAATGTTGCCATGCTGTGACAAAGTATCCCACAGAGACAAAGAAGGAAAGGTTTCTTTTGAGGATACAGTCCATCAAAGCAGAAAAAAAATCACTGGAGCAGGAGCAGGACATGGTGGGTCCTGTTGCATCTGGAGTCAGGAAGCAGCGAGGAACGCTGATGCCCGGCTCACTTTGTCTTTTTGATTCTGTCCTGGTGGAATGGTGGTGCTTACATCCAGGGTGGCCTTTCATCCTTCATTAACTCAAGCCAGAAGCTCCTCAGCCATGCCCGGTGGTCTGTTTCCATGGTGATACCAGGTCCTATCGGGCTGACAGTTCAGACTGTGTCGCGCCCTCCCCGCCTGCAGGAAAGACGCTGACACCAGGATCCTTCTCAATCACGCTTTATTGGGAGCGCCTTTGAAGCTGAAGCGAAAGACCCCAAGCCCTCGGAGCGCGCTGCTTATATGCAGGCCTTAGCGTGGTGTGTCTCTGGCTGATTGGTCCACTGGCCAATGCCTCATTAACATTCCTCCGTGGGGGAGGGGGGATTGACCCTCCGGCCAATGCCTCATTATCATACCCCTTGCAGAAGGGGGAAAGAGAAACATTGTTGTCCTGCCGGTGCCCTTATCCGCCCATGCTCAGGAGCTGAAATAGGATCGGCACCACCACTGGGTGTGATCCGCGCCCAACAAGACTAACCCTGGCAGAGCTCTGCACGATGGTGTTAGATGTGCACATGGGCTCACGGGGATGAGGTCTAATCTCAGCCTAGACAAATAAGGCCCCAAGGCAGGATATGGAGAAACGGAGGACCAAGTGTGGTCTGCGCCTCCTGGGCACATTTTCCCACCAAAGTGTAATGACTTCTCAGCCTTTGTACACAGGCAGATCTGTGCCCATCCTGAGCTCAGTGCCCTCCTTTTCTCCTCCTTTTTTTTTTTTTTTTTTAATTTAAAGAGTTATTTATTTAATATTTTAAGCATATGGGTACTTTGTCTGCATTTACATCTGTACACCAGAAGAGGACACTAGACAGTTGTGAGCTGCTATGTGGGTGCTGGGAATTGAACTCAGGACCTTTGGAAGATCAGTGTGTACTCTTAACCACCGAGCCATCTCTCCAGCTCTTCTTTTTCTTTCCTTAAAGACAGGGTAGCCCAGGCTAGCCTTGAACTCAGTGGGTGGCCAGCAATAACCTTGAATTCTCGAACTTCCTGCCACAACTTCCTAAGTGCTGGGACCCCAGGAGTGTACCCCCACTTCCGCCCTCCTCTTTTATCCGTTGCTAAGCCATGTGTCCGCTCTTCTCTCTCAGTATCCCGTGGAAATCAGGAAGTATGAGTATGACCCAAACTTCGCCATCCGGGGACTCCATTATGACGTCCAGCGGGTGAGTTTGCCTTCCTGTTTTTCTGGTGTTTGGGAAGAAAGTGCTGCTCTATAAAACTGCTGGGACTTTCCTTGGTAAATGGTTTGCAGAGCCAGATTATCCAAATATATTTGGTAGAGCCTACTGGAAGAGGCCTGAGGAAGGCTTGCATCCTGGGTACTGTTTGAGAGCGCCAGCTGTAGTCACGCCGCCACGGGGGAGGAGCCAGCTGCCATTCTTTCTTTTGCTCATATGTCGTTTCCTTAAAAGGCTTTTGGAAACCACATGCAGCGGTCCTCAGCCTGTGGGTCATGATCCCCTTGGGGGTTGAACGGCCCTTTCACAGGTGTCACTTAAGACCATCAAGCTGGAGGGGGGCGTGGTGGGCACACCTTTAATCCCAGTAATCAGGAGGCAGAGGCAGGTGGATCGCTGTGAGTTTGAGGCCAGCCTGGTCTACAAAGCAAGTCCAGGACAGCCAAAGATATAGAGAGAGACCCTGTCTCGAAAAACCAAAAAAAAAAAAAAAAAATCAGAAAACACAGATATTTAAATTGCGATTCATAACAGCAGCAAAATTACAGTTATGAAGTAGCAATGAAAATAATTTTATGGTTGGAGGGGTCACTAGAACGTGAAGAAACATATTAAAGGGTCTTGGCATTAAGACGGTTGCGAGCCAATGTGCTAGGACAGGATTTATCACAACCCTTGGAGTGCTCATTTTGTGGCAAATTGCTATTCACACGAGTGCACATGTTTATGTTTTTAAAGGCGGTGCTGATGAAGATTGATGCTTTTCATTACATCCAGATGGGAACTGTTTACAGGTGAGAGCAAGCGACGGTCCAGCATACCCAGGGGCTTTGGATTTCAGGCCCCGCTAACCAACCAGGGATGAGGGAAGTGGCTGTGTGTGCATCACACTCACTCAGTCACGCAGGCACACGGTGACCAGGCCTGGTGCATGCTGGTGCTGAGGGTTTGGCTAAGGGATGCCTTCTGGAGCTTGAGCCACTCTCTATGGGCCAAGCATTCAGTCTTTGCTCCCTCCCTGGCCTCCCGAACACGTCCCCCTGCTCTCCTGGCCCTTACAAGCATCCCACAGAGCAGTTTATTCTGGATATCACTGTCTCAAACGCTCATGGCTGTCTACTGTTTTTAGAATGAGGTTGAAGCCTTAGGCATAGGGCTAGGTTTTAGGTTTTTTTTTTATTCAACTCTTGGTTGGTTCTACACAAGTTCTTGCCTTACTGGGTTTGCTAAGGCTCTTAGCTGTAAGTAACTGAAAACTAACAAACACAAACTGGTTTAACAATAAGAAACCACATTGCTTTGTTGACTGCGGTCTAGGGACAGATCTGGGTGGAGGCATAGCTGGCTCTGAGCGTGAAATTGATGTCAGAGCTCACTTCTCTTTCTTTTTTCTTTTTTCTTTTTTTTATCTTCTTTCTTTTTTTTTAAAGATTTATTTATTATTATTATGTATACAGTGCTCTGCCTGCATGTATACCTGCAGGCCAGAAGAGGGCATCAGATCACATTGTAGATGGCTGTGAGACACCATGTGGGTGCTAGGCATTGAACTCATGACCTCTGGAAGAGCAGTCAGTGCTCTTAACCTCTGAGCCATCTCTCCAGTCCCCTCGCTTCTCTTTCTTATGTGTGTTCATTCGTGTGTGTGGCATCCCTTAGCCAAACCCTCAGCACCAGCATGCACCAGGACTGGTCACCGTGTATGTGTATGTGTGTGTGTATGTGTGAGTGTGTATGTGTGTGTGTATGTGTGTGTATGTGTGTGTATGTGTGTGTGTATGTGTGAGTGTGTATGTGTGTGTGTATGTGTGAGTGTGTATGTGTGTGTATGTGTGTGTGTATGTGTGTGTGTATGTGTGTGTGTATGGTGTGTGTGTGTATGTGTGTGTGTATGTGTGTGTGTGTATGGTGTGTGTGTGTATGCTTCTATATACAGGTCAGTGTCAGGTGTCTTTCTCTGTCACCTTTCACTTTATTTTTGAGAC
>OU015756.1:52033052-52046322 GCA_907169655.1 Acomys percivali
TGTGTGTGTGTGTGTGTGTGTGTGTGTGTGTGTGTGTGTGTGTGTGTTCGTTCCTGCTCTGGGGTCACCTGTTGCTGTGGTTGACTGTGGAAGTCATCCAGGGACTTGGCTGTCTCACATTAATCGGGGCTGCATGCTCTATCACCGATGGTGCCCGCTGCAGCCCGGACTTCTAATCCTCTGGCACTCCTGCATACCCTCTTACCCTGAGCCTGCCCACAAGGAGAGGCCACTCTCCCTCCATGTCCCAGGCTGTCACCCGTGAGGCTGAAGTCACCCATAAGGAACCCTTCTTAAAAATGGACTTTTCAAATGCCAGAACATAGTTGCACACCTCTATGGCATACAGTGTGCTTTGGTGTACACTGTACCCCATGAAGATGCCCAGGAGTGAGGCTGGGGGCAGAGAGAGGCTGGTTAATAGGGACCCTTTACTCATACCCACGAAGGCTCTACATGGCTCACTGAGGCCTGAGGGAGCCCTGTCTGAATCCCACTGCAGGGCTACAGTCAGGTGCAAGCCCTTAGATGCCTATGCACACATTTTATAACTGCGTATTTTAGATCATGTTCATAGTCACGTTTATAGAATTATATGTATTAAGCTGTGTCAACTTTCTCAATATTAAAAATATGTTCAGGTATTATTTATTTGATAGATAACCATAGAGTACTTATATTTTTTGCAATATAATCTAGTTTTATTTAAAATGTTTATTTTATGTATTTTAAAATTGTATTTCATTTCTTAGTAAATGAACATTTACCTATCAAGATTATTAGGGGTCCAAATAGCATAATATATGAAAAAACAGCACAATAACTCACATAATAATGTTTCAAATGATGTTAATTTCATGGAAATGTGATCTTTAAAAAATGTCTGTGTGTGTGTGTATATAGTGTTTTGAAACAATAATTCCACTTCATTTATCTATTATATGTTCTTATAGCCACAGTTTTGTTGTTATTTTTTTGTTTTTGTTTTGAGACAGAGTCACACTTTGTAGCCCCGGCTAGCCTGCAATTTGCTATGTAGGCCAGAGATCTGCCTGCCTCTGTATCCTGAGTGTTGGGGGTACCATGGAGCCTTCTATAGCCATGATTTTCCTTTAATTAATTTTTTTGTTGTTTTTTTTTGTTTTGAGACAGGGTTTCTCTGTGTATCCTTGACTGTCCTGGACTCACTTTGTAGATCAGGCTGGCCTCAAACTCACAGCGATCCGCCTGTCTCTGCCTCCCGAGTGCTGGGATTAAAGGCGTATGCCACCACTGCCTGGCTTAAATTTTTTTTTTTTATACAATATATTCTGATCAAGATTTCCTGTCCCCCAACTCCTCCCATATCTTTCCCACCTTCCCACTCGCCCAACTACTCCCTTTTCCCCTCTCTTTGGAGGGACAAACCACAACAAACCATAACAAACAAACAACAACAAAATAGCAGAATGAACAGAATGAAAAATAAAAACAAATACTAGAAACACACACACACACACACACACACACACACACACACACACACACACACATAACTGAAGTCCATTAAAACATAAGATGATAAACCATAAATTACAAAGGACCGGTTAAGGCAAAATACGCCCAAACAAAGCAATGAGACAAGAAGTCTACAGCAACGTCATTGCGTTCTCTTTTTGTGTTGGCATCTTCTGCTGGGGTAGGCCTATTCTTACCCAGTGAGAATTTTTATATACTTTTTAAAAAGATACATATTTCTATATCAAAATATTTTTATTGTATGCTCATGGGCAGTGTAAATATTTGTTTTTCTTTTTTTTGAGAAAGGGTCTCTCCATGTAGCCCTGACTGTCCTGAAACTTGGTATGTAGACCAGGCTGGTCTTGAACTCACAGAGAGCTGCTTCTGCTTCCCAAGTGCTGGCATTACAGGTGTTCACCACCATGCCTAGCTCAGTGTGTGTGTGTGTGTGTGTGTGTGTGTGTGTGTGTGTGTGTGTGTTTTGTCTGCATGTATGTCTGTGTACTGTGTGTGTACCTGGTGCCCTAGTCTTCTGTGAGCCGCCCCATGGATGTTAAGTATTAACCTAGGCTCTGTGGAAGAGCAACCAGTACTCTTAATTCCCTCATCCAATGTTTTTTTTTGTTTTTGTTTTTGTTTTTGTTTTTGTTTTTTTTTTGAGACAGGGTTTCTCTGTGTAGTCTTGGCTGTCTTGGCCTCACTTTGTAGACCAGGCTGGCTTTGGACTCACAGATCCACCTGCCTCTGCCTCCCTGAGTCCTGGGTCTGCAGTCAGAGCCTAGATTTTTACTCCAGGCAGTTCAGCTTGCATTTAGCCGTTGCCTTCTGTGTTGTACAAAATTGAAATGGGTTTATGGTAGTTGAGATTAAGTTTTTAGCCCATACTAGCCCACTCTGACAGAAGTCCACTGACAGTATAAGACTTTGGTTCCTGTACTGGTACCAGAAAGTTCCCATGACCCTCCAGGATTCTAAAAAGGGCTGCTACACAGACCCCACCCCAGAGTGATACCTAGTGACATCATGCTGGCACAGCCCTGAGCCTACAGTGGACTCTCTCCCTCTTTCCAGCCTCTGCCAGTTGGACTGTTGCTGCCTGGTGACAGTGAGTTGCGTGACTTTGTCCCTCTGCCTCTGCCTCGCTCCACAGAACTGTTTGCATCTAGAGACGGGGAAGGGAGGGCACAAAGATGCTAGGCAGGGCCTCCTTTCCTGAAGGTTTTTCACCATTGGTTGATCATCCTACATGTAAACTACTGTTTGTCACGCGGGACTTCATGCAGAATTACGCAAATGACCTTTTAAGACGAGGCCTTTGGAAATGGCGCTGGCAACAGCCTCCATCACTGTGGAGACATGTTTTTCCTACAGGCCACCTGGGCTAGGTGGGCTGGTGTTGGGGGTGTGTAGAGCTTGCTGGGACTAACTCCAGCTCCCTCAGCCCCCTTTCACTGACGACGAATCTGCCTTTTGACAGGACTCCATAAGGGACGTCCACATCAAAGGAATAATGTACCGAGCAATTGAGGCGGACATTGGTATGTATTCAGCAGCGTTTGCTGGGTGGCCACTTAAACGTCACACCCTGGGGCCTGAGCATGGACCACAGGTGTTTCCTGAGTATTGATTAAGGAGGACCTCATCCTGGTAGTGTAGATCTCCCCTCTCTGTTCAAAACTTGGTGTCTGATGCCAGGCGGTGGTGGCGCACACCTTTAATCCCAGCACTCGGGAGGCAGAGGCACGTGGATCGCTGTGAGTTTAAGGCCAGCCTGGACTACAAAGTGAGTCCAGGACAGCCAAGGCTACACAGAGAAACCCTGTCTCGAAAAACAAAACAAAACAAAACAAATAAACAAAAACAAAACAAAACTTGGTGTCTGCTGTCAGTCTGATTCTAAGAGTGAGTGTGCGTGTTTAGGTGGGTCTTTGCTTCTGATCCTGGGCCCTCACACACTTCCCTCAGTCAACCTTCCTTGAGCCTCGGGTCTTCCCACTGTGCTGTTATCCTGACCATGTCGGTTTTTCTGTCATTCTTAGAAAAGTACATCTGTTACGCCGAGCAGACGCGTGCGGTGCTGGCTAAGCTGGCCGCCCACGGCAAGAAGATGTTCCTCATAACCAACAGCCCAAGCAGCTTTGTGTAAGTTCCCTCTTCCCTCGCCAGCTGCTGGCTCCTGGGCCGAATGCCATTTGGTTCAGCAGCTGGAGAGAAACAGTTTAAGTCATCCGTTTGACGTCAGCTTACCTGACTGCCTTGTTCCAGAGACAAAGGGATGCGCTACATCGTGGGCAAGGACTGGCGGGACCTGTTCGATGTGGTCATAGTTCAGGCCGAGAAACCCAACTTCTTCAATGATAAGCGGAGGTGAGGGCCCGTCTGCTGGGCACTGGACCGCGTTTGTGAATAGGGAGAGCACGCTTTAGTGAGAGCCAGTTGTGGAAATGTAGAATCGTAAGCTTCTAATTCGTGACCTGCCTGCTTAACACTTAGCATCTGGAACAGTGACGTGGGCACATAGCAGACAGCAGTGTCAGTCCAGCGTGGCTTGCTGCCGTTCTGTGAGTCAGGCCTGAAGAGTTTGAGGTGCGATAGAAAGCGAGGATTCATACCATACAGCAAAGTAGGTCTCTGGCTCCAGGTACCTTGTGAACTGTGAGAGAGTACCACTAATGCCAGGCTGCCTGGTGGCAGCTCTTAAGTAGAGCTAATTGGTACATCTCTTTTTTTTGTTTTTGTTTTTTGTTTTGTTTTGGTTTTTTTGAGACAGTGTTTTTCTGTGTAGTCTTGGCTGGTTTGGACTCGCTTTGTAGACCAGGCTGGCCTCGAACTCACAACGATCCGCCTGCCTCTGCCTCCCCGAGTGCTGGGATTACAGGTATGCACCACCACTGCCCAGCTGCTTTGGTTTTTCTAATGCCCTCGTTTGGGAAGTGTTTTTCTCGTAGTTTCCCTGGTCTGTAGTTGGTGACCAGCAGCCTGTCCTCTGTGGGTAGTTCCAACGAGCTTAATGTGGTATCTAAAGTTACTGCAGGATGTGTAGCATTGAGATGTTGAATCCCAGTGTCTTCAGAGTCACGGTGACGCCTGAAGAACAGGCAAGCCCCCAAAACCCCGGCATAGAGAGTAAAAAAACGAGCCTTGGGAATAGTCAGAGGCTACGCACTCGCCGTGTTGCTTCTAGCGCCCTCACAAGGTTCTTAGGTTCCTGCGATCTGGCTTCCCTTCACCCAGGCTTTTCCGCAGTGCTCATCTGCCTGAGCAGGTGGGTCCTGGCTCTTCTTGGAAGGGACTCAGCCCAGCACTTTGTTTCTCTTTGTTCTGGATGTCTGGAGTAATGGCTGAGACGTTCCCACCCCTTCTGTTGTTTAGCAAAGCCAACAGTGAAGCATGACTCCTTATTCAGAGTATCTGTGTGAGGGAGGGTTAAACAGCCACAAAAGATGACGAGTTCGGCAAGCAAAGCGGCCAGCATCTGTTACTGCTACGGTGTTTAAGAATATGACATCACACAAGAGGTTGCTGACTGGATTCAAAAAGAGTTATAAATAAAAGTGTACAAAAACGATTTTTCGTGTTCCTCCGAAAAGGGAAAGCGGGTTTTGATACCCACAGTGAATTTCCGTTTTTTGTGACTGGAGGAACAGTTACACAAAAAGATACCCAGAGGCTGTGCTCTCGGGGTGAGGGATGGGGCCAGCCCCACTCCCAGTCCCATCATACCTACTGCCCCTACCCTCCACCTGATGTTTGACCCAGGGTGCCAGAGCTCCGCCCTCCCCCCAACATTTGCAGGCAGCAGCGTCCCTGCAGGCTTCCTCTTGTGAGGTAGATACCCTCTGCATTGCCAAATGGCCTAGGGCAGCGGTTGGATTCTCAACCCGTGGGTTGTGACCTTTCACAGGGTCGCACATCAGTTATCCTGCGTATCAGGTACTTATGTTATGATTCGTAGTGTAGCAAAATTACAGTTATGAAGTAGCAAAGAAAATGTTGTCGTGGTGGTGGTGGTGGTGGTGGTGGTGGTGACCACAACAGGAGGAACTGTATTGTAGAGCCGCAGCATTAGGAAGGTTGAGAACGGCTCTCTTAGGGCAACCTGACTCAAGGGTTTGTGTTTGCCAAGGGTGGTTGACCCTAGAATTTTTTTTTCTTTAAAATTTTCCATGTTTTTCATCACCTACCAGTGGGTCCTGGGTCTGTGGTGGTGGTGGTGGGGGCCCGCTGCGTAGTTTGGAACGGACCTGGGCCAGGGGTGCAGTGAGGTTTGGGGTTCAAGAGTTAGCTACTTCCCGTTCTCAGTTAGTTCCCATGTAGTATTCCTCGGAGTTGAGAGCCTTTCCTGTTGCCGTGTGTCTGCATAACGTCTCTGTTTGCCCTTGGTAGGCCTTTCCGGAAGGTGAATGAGAAAGGTGTCTTACTCTGGGATAAAATCCACAAGCTACAGAAAGGCCAGATCTACAAGCAGGTACCCGCGCCCTTGCCAGTCTCTTCCTGTTGTTGCTTTGCAGCCAGCAGCCACAGGGCTGCGGATACTGAGGCTGTCCAGGGATGATCGGATCCCTCTATCGACTGATGATAAGATGGTAAAACTTAGGCCAAGGTCAATGGAGTTTCAGCACACATTCAGATTAACTCAAATTTGGCCGTTTTAAGAAATAACATTTAAAGCATTACCCTGTTTACTAAAATGTAAAATGTTAGTAGCAAACCTCGGAGATTTCCTTTGAGGAGCATTAATCTTGGCTTATTATTCACCCAACATATTTGCTGTTGAGAAGCATTTCATGTGCAGTTTTAAACGCTTTGGCATCCTATAAGGCTGTAAGAAGTTTGAACCACGGCTGGTCATTTTTATGGCCCTGGAGTTGTTTTCTTTACAGCATATTCTTGGTGGGTTTGTAATAGCCTGCTGGATTTAGCAATGAGTATATCCTCTAGGCCTGGGAAAATTAGTCTTAATTCAGACAGTTTACTCCTAACAAATTAGAAGTGGCTAATAGAACTTTCTGCAAGAATGTTTACAAGCTGGGCAAGGTGATGCCCTGTAATCTCAGCACTTGGGGAGGCAGAGGCAGGTGGATCTCTGTGAGTTCGAGGCCAGCCTGGTCTACAAAGAGAGTCTAGGACAGCCAAGGCTACACAGAGAAACCCTGTCTCTAAAAGCCAAAAAAAAAAAAGGAATGTTTACAAAATAGATGACATTGTGACTTTTCCCCATTAGGACATTGGCAGAAGGAATCCACTGTGGTAATTACAATAAAATTAGGAGTCATTTATATGGAATGACGGTCTCAGCATATTTGGTTAGGGTAAAGAGAATTGCCGAGAAGCAAACATTGTTCTTGTTTTTTGTTTTACATTTATTTTTACTTATTATTATGTATACAGTGCTCTGCCTGCATGTACACCTGCAGGCCAGAAGAGGGCACCAGACCACGTTATAGAGGGCTGTGAGCCACCATGTGGCTGCTGGAAATTGAACTCAGGACCTCTGGAAGAGCAGCCAGTGCTCTTAACCTCTGAGCCATCCCTCCAGCCTTGTTGTTATGTTTGAGATGGTCTCATTATGTAATCCTGGCTAGCCTGGAATATGTAGACCAGGCTGGCCCCAAACTCACGGAGATCCTCCCGACTGCCTCCAGAGTGCAGTGATTAAAGCCGTGTACCGTCATGCCTGACTGTGAAGTGTTTTCAGAGTACATTTGGCATCAAAGGAAGGCCTGAAAGATTTCCCAGGAGTGTGCTCTTAGCCTCATATGTTGGTATTTAAGATAAGTCGTAAGAGTTAAAAGCAATTCTTGCAAGTTTCAAAGCAGGTATTGTGGACCGTGGCTACTGAGTTTCTGATCTGTCCTGATCAATGCTTCTCTTTCATTTAGGGCAATTTGTATGAATTTCTGAAGCTCACTGGGTGGAGAGGATCCAAAGTGCTGTATTTTGGTGACCACATATACAGTGACCTGGCGGTGAGGAGCCTTCCCTACCTGTCAGGGATTCTCTGTTCTGTTGGGTTCTCTTCATGCTTTTCTTAGGAACTAGCAGGAGTGGGGCACGGTGTTGAACGCCCCATTTTTCAAAACAGGAGAGATTAGAGTTGCCAACGGATTTTTTCCCCCTCTCTCTCCGAAATGATGGGAACTAGAAATGTAGTCAAAGATTTTAATCAGGAAATGTCTATTTAGATCGCTGTGAAATACACTAAACGCTGGGAGCCTTTCTTTCCCTTTTATCAATATGTTAAAAACTTCAAGAATGCAACCTGGCTCGGTGGTGCATGTCTTTAATCCCGGCACTTGGAGAGGCAGAGGCAGGCGGCTCTCTGTGAGTTCGAGGCCAGCCTGGTCTAGAAAGTGAATCTAGGACAGCCAAGGCTACACAGAGAAACCCTGTCTTGAAAAACAAAACAAGACAAAACAAAACAAAAAAAACCCTAACAAACAAAAAACCCAAAACAACAAAAAATCCCACCCCACCCACAAAACAAAACAACACAAAACAAAAAACCTTCAAGAGTGCACGCAAATGCCCACAGCCAGCTGAGCTTCTTTTTAGGCAATCACTCTGAAGAGCAGGAGCTGGCACTGTCAGGGGCTGGGGGAGGCAGCGGGATGTTTTTTTTTTTCTGTGAACAAAACCTATACCCTGGCCTGTTGTGTACTCACAGGGTTGTGATATGAGGAATAAAAATGCTCCCACGTGCATGCACTATCTGATCATTTGAGGCCTGAGGTTCTGTGGTTTCCCCATAACCCAGAGGGCCTGGTACAGGGTAGATGTATCCCGAGGTCTAGGAAGTGCTGCAGTATTGAATAAAGGATGCCACCCACACATGCGCAGTATTAGGGGTTGGAGCTGGGGCCTCGTGCGTGACAGGCAAGTGCTCTGCCACCCATCTTCTTCCCAGGTCCTCTTACAAGACTGCATCACGTGGTGTATAGCTCGAGGCGTCTGGGAAATCTTGATCTAGTGCTGGGCTGTGGGGTGCAGGGATTCCAGGGGCACCTCACTCAGCTTGAACGAGGACCATGCCGAGCATTTGGGTTGAGACTCTTCCCTGTCCCTGACCTCAGAGGTCATGGTTAGCGGTTTGATACCACCGTCACCCAAAAGCATCCATTCCCCCCCCTGCCCCCCCAGCCTCAGCATCCCAGGCTATGAAGCGGCTGTGAATCATAGCCATTACTTCCGGAACAGAAACCTTCTCCCGGTGAACCGGTCAAAGCCCCGGGGCTCGAATTGGTTTTAATTAAGCGTAATTTGCCGCATTCACCTCAGTTAAATAACTAACTATTACAATTAAAGAGGGACCGAGGCAATGCCTCCCTTGTCTGCGAAAGGCAAGGCAGTGTAGAGTCTGAGGCGGGGCGGCTGATGGTAGCACCCTGTGGTTGTTTCCTGTGATCAGGATCTGACGCTAAAGCATGGCTGGCGAACCGGAGCCATCATCCCCGAGCTGCGGTCTGAGCTGAGAATTATGAACACGGAGCAGTACATCCAGACCATGACCTGGCTGCAAACCTTGACCGGCCTCTTGGAGCAGATGCAGGTTGGGGTTTCTGTTTTCTCTTTCTTTCTCCCCCCCCTCGCCCCCCCCTCTTTTTCCCCTGAGACAGGGTTTCTCTGTGTAGCCTTGGCTGTCCTGGACTCACTTTGTAGACCAGGCTGGCCTCGAACTCACAGCAATCCACCTGCCTTTGCCTCCCGAGTGCTGGGATTAAAGACGTGTGCCACCACTGCCCCGCTTTCTCTCATTTACAACCCCCCTCAAGCCTAAAGATAGTTACTGATCAAAACGATGCCCTGTGTTTTCTGTGTAATTATAAGGTTTAAGTTGTCCTCAGCAGACTGTAGAGCTGCTAGTGGTTATTCCATCCTCTCTTCTCTATGGGACCCTTACGAATGCTCCCAAGAGCCTTCCCAGGCTCTTAAAGGCAGGTGTGATTTTTTTGTGCCTCTGCTGGTGAAAATCTGCTCATTAGTCCCCACTCAGTTATATCGCCCACCCACCATGCCTTTAATTACCTCGGGGACTTCCCTGCACTGGCCTCAGTTTCCTCATCTGTAAAATGGTCTTTTGGAATGAACACACTAGTCTAGGCACTGAAGAGTTGCAAAGGGTGATGGGATACTGGGTCAGTCTCCAATGGCACTGAAATTAAGCAGCTTTCCTGAGTTCAGTGATGGAGTCCTGCAGCCAGCTTGGGCCAGTTAAGACCGATGCCTTTGTTATGTGCCCTAACCCAAGATGCAGCCCCTCTCTTGCACCTGTGACCGCTTTTCAGGGCAATTCCCACACCGTCTCGTAACCCACTGTGATTCTCCCCTCATGCAGCTCAGCTGGCCATGCTGTGTGAGTGGATGAAGAAGATGATTTGAGGTTGAGTGGCACAGGTGGCCACTCTGTTTTGGCTGGCACACTTGCAGGCTCTGGGCATGGCCTGCTGCCCACAGCATCTCCTGCCAAGCTTCGAGGAGAGGCAGGGCAGGCCGTGTCCTCTCTCCCAGAGTGCGCATTCCAGTGCGTGGGGCCCTGCACGTCCTCCAGGCCGGGGTTCTGGTAGGGCTTTCTTGACTTGAGGTTTTGTTTTGCTTTCTTTACTGTGTGCACGATGAGGTGATTTTCTAAAAATATCGGGCATCAAGCCTGGGCCAGCGTAGTTGAGCCTACACCTGTGTCACATGGTGGGAGTTCTTATTCCTCCCGTGCGCACCATCGTGCCGAGGGCTCGCGTGGTACCCGGGAGTCATTTAGAAGTCACAGCTGTCCCGTGTGTGCAGGTGTAATGTTTCCATCTTAGAACAAGGCACCTGGGTTTTGAGAGCATACAATGATCATAAGGCTCAACTTGAGGCCCTGTGAGGCCTAAGCCTGGGCTTTGCAGCACCTCCCGGAAGTGCTTGCTGCCTTAGCAGTTGTCAGGTGGAGCTAACACCCTGTGACAGGCTTATCTGTGAGCTCTCTTTCTGGGTTTTTATTTTAGTTGCCAATGACTAAGTAGTCCAAAAATAAGAAGTGGAAAATTTCAGAAACAAAGTTTATTAGGTTTTAAATAATGTTTACAGTATATTGTTAAAACTTCTGCTTAATTATTAGTGGGTTTTTTTGTTTGTTTGTTTTTGTTTTTTGTTTTGTCTTTTGGTTTTTTTGAGGCAGAGTTTCTCTGTGTAGCTGTGTCTGTCCTGGACTCACTTTGTAGACCAGGCTGGTCTCAAATTCACAGAGATCCTCCTGCCTCTGCCTCCCTGAGTGCTGGGATTAAAAAGGCAGTGCGCCACTGCACCCGGCTTATTAGTTATTAATCTCTTATTTTGTGCCTAATTTATAGATTGACCTCTGGTATAGGTATGCACACATAGGAAAAACAGTGGCCCCGCTCTGGAGGGTTCCATGTTGATCTGATGACTCATGCATCTGGAACTCTCCCGTGGTGGTTATTCTCAGATCATGCAGAAGAGCGTGTCCCGTGCGATTGGCTTTACTTTGGGGAAGAGCTGCGGAAGTGTTGTTTGGAGTAAAGCCTGATGAAATAAGCAGACGGATCTAATTTTTCCCTTAGTCATAAAGGACGTTTAAAGTGGTCATGACCAACAGTGATAGAGCTGGTATCTGTAGACCTTTGCAGGGCCCGTCCAGGCTGCATATGGATTTGGGGCTAGGGGATTTCTTTGAAGGCCAGATAGTGGGTGTTGTCGGGTGTGTGGGCTGTGGACCGGGTCCTGAGCACTCAGTTTTTTACAGTGCAGCCATAGACAGTGTGAGCAAATGGCTGCCGCTGCCCAAGGAAGGTACGGATGCTGATTTCACTTTCACCTACGATGGAATTATCCTTCCTTTGTTTCGCAGCCATTTTGTTTGTGGGCTCACAGACAGACAATAGAGTAGGTCCTGCCTGGGTCTGCTTACCTGCTGTCAGCTGCCTGCCGGGCTGGCCTGAGTGCAGTATCCCATTCAGATGAGGGGGCGGGCAGGGATGCACTAGCCAACCTTTGTTTTGCCTATGCAGAGTTAATTACATGGGTGACAGCGATGGGCAATATGCTGTAATCTTCTGGCATGTTCTGTCTTCATCTTTCACCCATGTCTAGCTTGTTCTCTTTTCAATCTGTCTCTGTAAAACTGCCCCCCCCCCCCGTGTGTGTGTGTGTGTGTGTGTGTGTGTGTGTGTGTGTGTGTGCGCGCGCGTGCGTGCATGTGTGTACACATGAGTTTGTTTTGTACTTCCACATCACAGTTCATCACCAAAGGAAGTCAGGACAGGAACTCAAGCAGGGCAGGAACCTGGAGGCAGGAGCTGATGCAGAGGCCATGGAGGGTGCTTCTCACTGGCTTGGCCCCCATGACTTGCTCACCTGCTTTCTTGTAGAACGCAGGACCCCCAGCCCAGGGAAGACATCACCCACAATGGGCTAGGCTCTCCCCCATCAGTCATGATTAAGAAAATGCCCTACAGTTGGATCTTACGGAGGCGTTCTCTCTGTTAAGGTTCCCTCCTTTCAGATCCCTCTAGCTTGTGTCCAGTTGGCATAAGGCCAGCCAGCCAGCTGACGCTTCTGTGTGTGTCAAGAAGCCAGGCTTTCCTTGGGGAAACACATTACTTCGCACGAGTGCTTGCCTGTTAAGACTTAAGGAGTAGGATTCCATCACGAGAACTTGCCTGTTAGGAAATTCTTACTGAGGGCTGGAGAGATGGCTCAGACGTTAAGAGCACTGTCTGTTTTTCCAAAGGACGCGAGTTCAATTCCCAGCAACCACATGGTGGCTCACAACCATCTATAATGAGATCTGGTGCTTTTTTCATGTGTGCAGGCATACATACTAGCAAAACACTGTATACATAATAATAATAAATAAATCTTAAAAAAAAAAGAAAGAAATTCTTATTGCTGATGAGTTTGTTTGAAACCAGAACCCTGAAAACTGTTGGCTTATGTCCCTGCAGGTCCACAGAGATGCCGAGTCACAGCTGGTTTTACAGGAGTGGAAAAAAAAGAGGAAGGAGATGAGGTAAGTGTGCTCCTGCTTGTCACCTGTGAATGCCCACCACCCTTGGTGTGCTCTGTGCATCAGGAAATAGCCTCTTCTAGCTCCCAGGTGATGATGACTCTTAGGTAGCCAGGATCAGCTCCCTGCTGATGGTGACATGTGGTGTTTTTTCAAAGCCAGCTGCCATCTCCAGCTGTCCTCTGCCTTTGTTGACAGAAGCCTCGCAGGAGGTGACATTTCCTCCCCTCCCCCTTTGTTCTTGCCCTGTTGTTGGTACTGGCAGCACATGTGGCTGTTGGCACAGTGCTGGGGGTGGGCTCTCAACACCCAGGGATCTTCAGAGCTCCTGCAGGTCTAGTTATGCTGCCTGCTCTTTCAGGAACGTGCCCCTGGCTTTTCTTGGTGAAGAAAGCCTTCCTGTTGTGAGCAGTTTCCTAAGTGTGTCCTTAGGGAAACAGTTGGCCATAGGGGGCCTCGGTGACACCCGCTTTCTATGGTGGATGCTTTCACACACTCTGTGAACTGTTGGTGGGTGGTCCCATGCCCTGGCATAGCCTGAGATTTGGAAACTGGTTGTTTCTGGGGGTTCTGGTCCTGAAGCAATGGCAGCCTGCTTGGACAAGGGATGCTGGGGCGGTTCCACAGAATCCTGTATTGAATCTCTTCCTTAGGTCTTCCTCAGACTGTTGGCTGGCTCAGGCATTTTCAGACTTGACTTCTTTTGCTTTAAAAATGTGGAGCAGAGGAGCATGGGAAAGGGGGATGATGTGGTTTGATTTCAGG
>OU015756.1:52046722-52064414 GCA_907169655.1 Acomys percivali
TCTTCTAAAGGTCCTGAGTTGAATTCCCAGCAACCACATGGTGGCTCACAACCATCTATAATGAGATCTGGTGCTTTTTTCATATGTGCAGGCGTACATACTAGCAAAACACTGTATACATAATAATAATAAATAAATCTTAAAAAAAAAAGAAAGAAATTCTTATTGCTGATGAGTTTGTTTGAAACCAGAACCCTGAAAACTGTTGGCTTATGTCCCTGCAGGTCCACAGAGATGCCGAGTCACAGCTGGTTTTACAGGAGTGGAAAAAAGAGAGGAAGGAGATGAGGTAAGTGTGCTCCTGCTTGTCACCTGTGAATGCCCACTACCCTTGGTGTGCTCTGTGCATCAGGAAATAGCCTCTTCTAGCTCCCAGGTGATGATGACTCTTAGGTAGCCAGGATCAACTCCCTGCTGATGGTGACATGTGGTGTTTTTTCAAAGCCAGCTGCCATCTCCAGCTGTCCTCTGCCTTTGTTGACAGAAGCCTCGCAGGAGGTGACATTTCCTCCCCCCCCCCTTTCTTCTTGCCCTGTTGTTGGTACTGGCAGCACATGTGGCTGTTGGCACAGTGCTGGGGGTGGGCTCTCAACACCCAGGGATCTTCAGAGCTCCTGCAGGTCTAGTTATGCTGCCTGCTCTTTCAGGAACGTGCCCCTGGCTTTTCTTGGTGAAGAAAGCCTTCCTGTTGTGAGCAGTTTCCTAAGTGTGTCCTTAGGGAAACAGTTGGCCATAGGGGGCCTCGGTGACACCAGCTTTCTATGGTGGATGCTTTCACACACTCTGTGAACTGTTGATGGGTGGTCCCATGCCCTGGCATAGCCTGAGATTTGGAAACTGGTTGTTTCTGGGGGTTCTGGTCCTGAAGCAATGGCAGCCTGCTTGGACAAGGGATGCTGGGGTGGCTCCACAGAATCCTGTATTGAATCTCTTCCTTAGGTCTTCCTCAGACTGTTGGCTGGCTCAGGCATTTTCAGACTTGACTTCTTTTGCTTTAAAAATGTGGAGCAGAGGAGCATGGGAAAGGGGGATGATGTGGTTTGATTTCAGGGCCCCCTGTCTCTGGAGGCCTGGGTCTGTCTGCAGTGCATGGATTACTCACTCCTAGGAACTTAATGTGGCTCATTAAGGAAGCATTTTACCTGCTAGAGATTTCCTCTCTCTCTCTCTCTCTCTCTCTCTCTCTCTCTCTCTCTCTCTCTCTCTCTCTCTCTCTCGCTCACATTATTTTTGTTTAGTTTAGTTTGTTTGTTTCTTTTTTAAATGTGTAGGAAAGTTTTGCCTGCATGTATGTCTGCACCCTGTGCACGCCTTCTGCCCTTGGAGGTCAGGAGTCATCAGATTCCTTGGATGTTATGGGCAGCCTTGGGCCGCCATGTGGGTGCTGGAAATCACACCTGGGTCCTCCGTGAGAACAAAGTGTGCTCCTAATCACTGAGCCATCTATGCAGCACCCCCCCACAAGCCCCCCAACCCCCCCCCCAGCTTTCATCACTGCATCTTAATGAGATGTTTCCATAAAAGTCTGAATACCATTTATGTTGTTTGCCTGCAGAGACCTGGCTGGGGTTTGGACAGCTGTGGTTATTTGGTTGTGGCATCTGGTCATTCTCGGATGACAACAGACAAATGCTACTAGAGAGTGGCTTTTATTCACAGTTGTGCAGTGAGTTAGGCTTCTGCTGTGTTTGTAACCAATTTATTAACCTATTTTGCTAGTGTGCTCTGCGTGTGGAGGACGTTGACTGAGATGAATGCACAGAGGTCTGACTGCAGAGGCCTGCCACCTTGGCTTGGGTGACTGACTGCAGATGCTGTGGGTTAGGCTGTGGGGGGGGGGGGGGGGGCATGAGGAAGCATTCGATAATAGCCATGACTCCTCCATAAGAGAACTTGGAGCCTTAGAGTGTTTTATTTCTGTGCCTTGCTTAGTTATTGGTCTAGAGAATTCTTAGTCTGGGTACCTCAAAAGCAGCTCTGCCCGCTCTGATTGGGCCACATTGTGAGGCGGGAGGAGCGCGAGGTTCACACCTCAGCCTTGAAGTAGTGTTTTAGCTGGCACCAGTAGGGGATGTGGTATTTTGTGGTTTGTTTGTTTTGTAAGATGGGGGTCTCATTGTGTAGCCCAGGCTGGCTGCCTGATCTGACCTCAGCCCCTGGTGAGATTATGGGCACAGGCCCCCATACTTGGCTTGCAGTTTTTTCTTGAGTAGTAATTAGGTCTGCCTTTGGCTCATGGGCTGTTTTCTCTTTTCAGTAGCTTTTTGTTTTAAAGATGTTTTTACTTCAGTATTAAAAGAAAAAAAAAAAGCCTTTGAAACTTTTAACTGTCACTTTGTTTTTTTCTTCTTGACACTTCAGAGAAATGACCAAAAGTTTCTTCAACGCCCAGTTCGGGAGCTTGTTCCGCACAGACCAGAACCCGACCTATTTCCTGAGGCGCCTGTCGAGGTTTGCTGACATCTACATGGCGTCTCTGAGCTGCCTCCTGAACTACGATGTCCACCACACATTCTACCCCAGGAGGACTCCCCTGCAGCACGAGCTCCCTGCCTGGTCGGACAGCCCCTCTGCCTTCAAAGCCCCTCTGCTGCAGGAGGCGCAGGCCAAGTAACCCGGAAGCTGCCTGAGGGAAAAGCCAGAGGCGGCCATGGCCTCACAGAGAGTCGAGCGACCCTCCTGAGAGTTGTTTTCCCAAAGAGTCAGATATGCCTTTTGTATTTTTTTCTACCTTACCACGAATACCATCCTGTCCAGGCTGAGACAGGAGCTGGCTGCCGCCTGGGGTTGACTTGCCCTCCCTCACACAGCTGAGGCACCCTTGTTTATTGCGGAACCAGCATCAGGCTTTCTGAGACAAGTGAGACCTCTTGATGCACTTTGTGTCCAGTAGGTCAAGAGTGGACACTTCTTGATTCTGTGAGACTTTTTTTTTTTTGGTTGTTTACGAGAAGAGCACTGGGGACTGTGAGGGCGTGGTGACACGTAAATGACAACTCTCCCAGGAAGCAAGTTGCTTAGGGAGCAGCCCCACCTCTAACCGGTTCCCCAGTCTTCAAGGCTTTCGAAGACTTTTTTCACGTACTGCTCCAAGAAACCACAGCCTCCGGGAATGACTTTGCTGAGAGAGAACAAGAGACATTTGTCCTGAGTGTGCACTTGTTCTGCCGGCCCTGTGCTGGCAGAGGGGTGATGAGCGAGCGACTTCCCTCCTAACCCCTGGGAGAGGGGTGGGGAGACAGTAGCTCTAGTTAAAATCGCCTTTCAGCCCGAGGGTCCGGACACTGTAGAAGAAGCAAAGCCTTGGGGCCCAGTCCGAGGCCAGTGTTAGCCTGTGCATGTGTGTGTGCTAGGACACTCCAGCTGGACATGGCAGCTGGCAAGTAGAAGTGACATTTCCTTCTGTGGCCGGTGCTGTCCTGTGTGCTAGGACATCCAGGACACAGCAGCTGGCTAGTGGAATGTTACATTTCACGCGGAGAGCCAAGCTGGGGACATCTCTTCAGCGGAGGGAAGAATCCTTTCTTACGTCTGTTTCACAGTATCGTCACACATATTTGATGCTTGGGTACCACAGGAGTGCCTGCTGTCAGGGGCACAGTTCTGTTTGATGGTGTTTCCATTGCAAAGGCCATGTGGATGCTTGTGGCCAGATTAGCCCTGTCTCATGTGGCCTGACTCATGTTAAGCATTTGCGCTAATGTGGCGTGGCCGCTACTGTTGCTACCATAGCTGCTGCTTCTTTCTTCCCCCACCCTCCCTCACCTCCTCCTTCATTCCCCCTCCCCTCCCCCCCACCCACCAAGTGAGGGTCTTGCTATGGAGCCCAGGCTGGCCTTGGACTCAATCCTCCTGCCTCAGTCTCCTGAGTATTGTATCATAGGCATGCATCTGTGGCGGTGCATATATAAAGCTAAAGAGGGGCGCGAACGTGGAGGAGGCTTGTGGCAAGTGCTTGCCCTTTGACCTCTGTACTGGACTAAGATGATGGTAACCAGCTCTGGATGGCCTGTTCACTTGGCCTCTCGTAGGCGGCCAAGCTAAGTGAATTGTCTAGCATTCGCTGTGATGCCCCGTGCTATCATGGGGACCTTCGATGTTTGCTGTATCCAACGCCATTGCAGAGGTGACCCTTTGGACCCCCGCTCCCCCTCCCCTCCTCCTGGGTTGTATTCTAAAACTGGGGTTCAGCATTCTCCTCCTTTTCAGAGTAGGATGGGCGGTTTTCTTTTTGCCTGTTCCCTAGTGTTAGCCACCAGGGGGTGGGTTGGCAGCTGGCATCAAATGCTCAGCAGGTGATGCTCAGCAGTGCTCGGTGTCAGGGTCCCCAAAGGATGCGTGCTGCTCGGGATGCCCCTAACTTGTGCTTTGTGGGAGTAGAATGAAGAAGCTAAAAAAAAAAAAAAAAAAAAAAAAAAGAAAGAAAGAAAGAAAAAGAAAAGAAAAGAAAAAGAATCATGGGTCTACTTAGATGTTTTTTGTGTGTAGACTAGATGCTTGTTTGGCCTAAGCCTTATGTGAGAAAACCATCTCGTCTCCTGGGTATGAGGGATGAACTTTACAGTCTGCTCCTGTGTACAAGGGTCACAGTCTTGAAGTCACCACATGTGACAGACGGTACTGGGATCGGCTGGGGTGGCACACCAAGCATGCCGCTGGCAGCGCGGCCTGGCGTAGCGTCCGTGTAGGGAGAACAAGGGGGTCTCCACTGGGTTACTGTCCTTATCTTGTGCACTCAGGACAAGTTTGACCTTGTCCCTGGGACCCTTGGCTAGGGTCTGACCTACTGCACTGGCATCTTGTTCTTTCCAGAGTGTCCTTTTGTGTGCACATAGATGACAGTATATAGATTTAAAAGAGGAGGCAGATCTTTTTTTCCACTGTAAGAAAAAAAAATCTAATTGTAAACCAAACAGGAACATTATTTTTAATACCTTTAAACTTACAGTATTTCTTTCTGACATTGCTTGGACTGACCTTCTAAGAATCATGTGAACAAAAATTCAGTCTGAGGGCAGTCACCCCCTCCCTCACTGCCGGCGTGACGTCCAGCAAGGTTTGTGGTGTCAGCAGGGGCCACTGGAGCAATCTGCACTGCTGGGTTTTTCCCAGCATTGCTTTTTCAGGGGAGAGCTGGCTTTAAAAATATCTTAGGTGCCGGGCTTTTGAAGCTCTAGCTCCTAAAATAGCATGGCCCTCTCCTACCCTCCCCCCTGTCCTTCCCCCACTTTTTCCTCACCCCCCCAGCTCCTCTCCTCCTTTGGCCTCTGCTCCCTACCCATGTGGGTCTCTGTCCCTGCACCCCTCCCATTTTACCATCAGTACACCTGCTACTGATTTGGTCCAGGCTAAATTACTAGTTGCTTTGAACGCATCAGCTCTCTTATTTATTGCAAGGGAGAGGTGAAAAGCAGTCGTGCCTCCTACTGAATTTAACTTCTGGTAAACTAAATGCCCCCCGCCCCCGAGCCCCCTTCTTTGAGCATTAGACACTGAAATTCAACTTTGTCCAAATACTCACTTGCTGCCCATAACCTACTTGGGGACTCAACTAAAATGCTCAAAAGACTAAGTTTGGCCAGATGCAGGGCCCCTTCATTGCTCTAGTCAACTGCTCAGGGAGGGGGCCCACCCCCGCTTTCCCCTCTTAATGATTTTCTTTTTCCTTGGTTTTGGGGATAGGGTCGCAGTAACATAGCTCTAGCTGTCCTGGGAGTTACTACGTAGACCAGGTTGGTCTCAAACTTTTAGATATTGCTTGCCTCTGCCTCCGTAGGGTGTTGGGATAAAAGGCGTGTACCACCATGTTTGTGTGGTGGGATTTTTTTTTCCTCCTTTTTTTATTTTTCTACTGTGATTTATTTATCTATGTTTTTGGCCTTAGCATTTGGGAGCTAGGCTCTTAAGTTCAGCCGATGAGTCAGACTTCTGATAGGCTAAGCAAAGGGAAGGCAGAGGAGAGGCTTTCTTCTGGTGAGGGAACCGTTTTCAACTTTGTAGGCTCTCCTGTTGAGCTGCCCGTGTAGGAGCGGATGGATACTCTGTTCCACTGGGATCTCACTCTCCAGCACAGGCCGTGGCTTGCCTGCTCCTGCTCGGATGGCAAAGAGTCTTTGCTTCCCGCACGTGAAGGATCCTCCCAGCCTGGGTGCAGCTGGTGTAGGGCCTGTGCCAGTGTGCTGCGTCCCCTTTGGGGCCTCTGTCTGCGGTATGCATCTGTCTCCACCCGGCCAGTGGCGAACACCAAGTCTGCGGTACCCGCCAAGACTGCTTGGCCCTGTGGGTCCGAGCTATGAGTTGTCTCTCTTGGTTATCCCTGCTCTCAGCTCAGGACTGACGGCTGATTCATCCCAGCTGCTGGGAGTGCTCCTTAATGCCCGGCCCTGCCTTGCCCCAGATCACATGCCTTTCCTGGGGATGTATCATCTATGACTGTTCCCTGTGAAGGTACCAGGGCCTGGCTGGCCTCTCCAGCACTACTTTGGAACCGTTCCAGAGCTCTCTTTGTGGGGCTACCAAGACCTTTCTGTATGCACTTGCCTTGCGTTTTCAGCACCCAGCTTACCAACTGCTCTGCCCCTTCCCCTCCCGGGGGTGCTCCTTCTAAGATCTTCCTGCATGAAGCACTTGTTCCCAGGGTTCCCTTCCATCAACAGTGCTCCCCCTGTTTTTCCGTTAGCACCGGCTTCAGCCCCTGTGTCGTGGAATGCCTGTGCCTGTGTGGTATCAGGCACGATAAACTCAAAGTAGGTCTACTATTTATTTGGGATGTGGATTGGCTATTTATTCTACATGTTGATTGTGTATGTTGTGATAGTGAACTTTACAGCCAAATAAAGCTAGATTGTATCTCTTGTCTGTCGGTGTGCCACCAGTCACATGTCCTTTAATCCAGTTGCAAAACATGGCTTCCCTCAGGATTTGAGGTTATTTCTACTAAAAGAAATCAGAGATCTGAGCCCCTCGAAAGGAGAAATCTGATGGACCCACAGAAGGGGGCTGAGAATGGGTGGAACATAGGTTGTTTTTGGGCCTTCAGACACACAAGACAAGCGCCACAGACAGAAACTCATGTGAGTGCTGCCTCAGGCAGGCGCATGTGGGGTAGGGTGGTGGTGATGGTCGGGGGATGGAGTGTGGGCTATATCGTCTAGGAGAATCAGAAGTGGCTTTTCACCTGTTTGCTTGTCATCATTTACCAGGGAAGCTGGGACATACTGGGGAAATGTGGAATTGAGGAATATTAAGAAAACTCGCAGCCGGGCGAGGTGGTGCACACCTGTAATCCCAGCACTCAGGGAGGCAGAGGCAGGTGACAGCCTGGTCTATAAAGTGAGTCCTGGACAGCCAAGGCTACACAGAGAAACTGTCTCAAAAAACCAACAAATAAATATTTTGAATGCCTTATTTTTACATTTCTTGATTGCATGTATGTAGATACTTAGCATCTCTCATTTGTAGCTCCTGTGACTGTCACGATTTCCCAGTGTGACCACTTACATTTTCTTGTTGTGATGATGGATGCCACAGAACCATTAGCTAATCTGTCCTACCTATGTTGTTTTGGGGTGGTTTCCTGGACATGTGGCATCACTCTTTCGTGATATGATGTCCTAGAGGTTGTTGTGGGGAACTGGGGCATCTTCAGTTCCCTGGAGTTGGGAGAGAGCCTCTAAGATGTTTTATGGCTTCCAGAACTCCATAGAGACTTGAGTGAGCAAACTTGTAGTGGGGTGGAACAGGGCGATTTGGTTTGTACATGCAAAAGAGAGGGGAGCCTGAGGTCTGGTCAACCCAGCCCTCCACCCTGTCTCCTGTAGTAACTTCATCCTGCTGACACTGAGCCCTTCTGATAACCGGGGAAAGAGTAGATGGGTGGGTGGCTGTTACAGCATGCTGAGGTGTGAGGTGGGAGAAAGGACCAGAATTTCACAGTGTGTTGAAATCTTTATGCCAGACCCACAGATGTGAGTCTGTAGGGCCTGGGCTCAGGGGCACAGAGCTCAGTTCTGCATTAATCCCAGCAAGTCAAGTCACTGGATGCTGCTCAGTCTGCTGCTAATCTGCAAAAGCGACTCACTTGGTGGTTTTAAAGCCTGTTTGTTTTTATTCCTCCTCCTAACTCCCCAATCTCAAGAAAAAATTTTATGGTAGCTTAAGCCCATGATCTTAGCACTCTGGGGCTAAGGCAGGGGTGTCTGGACTTTAGGGCTAGCCTGGGCTATATAGGACGGCGAGGAAAGGAGGGGAGGGCGTGAGAGAAGAGCAGCATGTCATCTGTGGCCAGGGTGCAAATAACACCTCATTTCTTTTGGGTTTTCGAGACAAGGTTTCTCTTTGTAGTCTTAGCTGTTCTGGAGCTCAGTCTGTAGACCAGGCCGGCCTTGAACTCACAGCAATCCTCCTGCCTCTGCCTCCCTGAGTGCTGGGATTAAAGACATACGCCACCACTGCCTGGCTAACAAATCATTTTCTAATGCTGTCAAGGTACATTGCTGCCTTTTTAAGAGGTGTACTGTTACGTGCCTACGCTATAGCTTGATCACAACGGACAAATAGCGTTTGAGTGGTTCTGCCTTTTGGCCGTTATGAACCATGTGAGTGTATGGGTGTTCCTTTCTCTTGGGTATACTCCTATGAGAGGTGGTTTTGGGTCCTGTGGTAATCCTGTGGGCTGTCTGAGCAGCTGTTCGACTTTCCCACAATCCCTCCACTTGGCATTCCCACCAGCAAAACATGGGCGCTCCGGTTCACCACACGTTCACCAAGGCTGTCCTCTGAGGGGCCATTTTGACTATTGCTCTCATGGTGGGTGTGGTGGGCGCTCATTTGCTTCAAGTAAATGCAAGGAAACAAAAACCAAAGAATCGATAAGAAATGTTGGCCAACTGAAAGGGCTCTAATTAGCCTCAATAAGCACATTTTGCTTTCGTAGTTTGACACCCCCCCCCCCCCCGCTGGCACACGGTGACTTTTTGTTGTTTGTTCCAAAAATGTTTATTGAACATAGCCCTGTGGCAGGTACTTCTGGGTACTGGGATACAAAATATGTGAGGCGAAGCCCTGCCTTTGGCCCTTAGAGTCAATGGGAAAACACCACAGGATCACAGCTCACCGCAATGGAACAGAACAAGCGCCCTCTGGAATGTGCAGAGGACGACAGTAAAGACTCTGCAGGTGGAGGTCCTGGCGGCATGGCACTTTACCCATGGGACCCAGCCCACGTTAGCCAGAGGGGTGAGGGATGGTTTCTGAGTGTCTCATATATTAAAACAGCAAATGATCCAAGAGACTGCTGGTGTTGAGAATTCACAGTGGACGGCGATGGCTCAGGGCTTGTGTGGTAGCGAGCGGCTCTTGCTGGCTGCTCACATCAGGACTTCAGGACTCCCAGAGGGTCGCTGCTCTCCAGCTCCTGATCTTCAGAGTCCTGGAAGACAGAGGGCTATAATACTGGGGTGGGGGATGTTCCTTCTGCTGCTGCGCCCTTCTGTGGGGTACACTGCTCCACTCTGGGGCCTCAAGCATGCCTTTCCTCATGCCTTTCCTCATAGTGCTGTGTCACATGGGGTGTGTGTGGAGGAGGGGCGTAAAGCATACCCCACCCCAGGAGCCTCAACACAGAAGCCTTCCCTCACACTGCTGCCTCCTGCGGGGGTGGGTGCTTGGTTAGGGCTGCTTGGGCCGGGGCCACGTGTGCTTTGCTGCTTGACATTTCCTGTGAGGTTCTCCGCAATGTTGCTTTGCCACCTCTGTCAGCACCACAGGAATATTCACCTCACGAGGAAGGTATGAGAGTTTTGTGAGCCCATGGCTGAAGTTCGGATGCAGTATTTTTACATGGGTTGAGAAACAAAGGGTTGTGATGTGGCTATTTTTTCAGCGTATCGCAAAGGTAATTCAGTCTGCCGCCACCGTGCACACGGATCCCCAGGGTGCTGACCAACATAGGGTTTACACCCATTGCAGTAAATAATCTTAGTGTTTTTGCCAGAAAACATTGTAGCGTTTCAGTGACAACCTGTCAAAATTCAACTATACACCCTGGTGTGGTTGCGCACGCCTCTAGTCCCAGCACTTGGGAGGCAGAAGGAGCTAAACCTCTATGAGGTCTGGGCAGCCTGGTCTAGCTAGTGAGTTCCAGGCCAGCAAGACCTTGTCTCGATAAGTAAATAAATAAATACTAGATGCACTTGATTTAATGGGATTTCCAGAGTCATATTTTAAAAAATTGAACTATATTATGGTACTATGGGAGAAATGTGTGTTCTAAGCATTAAACTGACAGCAGCCATCTGGCTTTGGGTAATACTATACGAGGGCTTAATCCAAAGAACACATTGGCCCGAGTGTGCTGGTCAGAGAGAGGTGCTCAGCACACTGGTTGTCAAGTTTTTTCATGGTTATGTAAGGGGGGGAAAATGCTTTTTCCTAGCTTCCCAGTCCAGAGCTGATTAAAAATAAAAGGCAGGTTACCATTCACATTTAATATGAATGGGGTGCTGTCCACAGGGCTACCCTGGGCTAAAGTATGAGTAGCTCCCACCCAAGCTCAAGTCTCACCAACACAATAAATAAATGGTCCCGTCTTGGAAGGCCACATCAGAACACCAGAAGCCGGTTGAAGACCTCCTCAAGCAAAGGCAGCTCCCAAGCAGGGAGCGGCTCTGCCCAAGGCAGAGTGGACGCAGATGAGAACATAGCTAAGGGAGCCCCTGTCTACAGACTTGCTTCTGAGCGTGGCGTCCCACCTGGCTCTGGTTTGAGGCTTCTGCCATCTATACAAAAGATGGGCACCCTGAACAGAAAACTGGCTGCTAGGCTAGCTCTCGCCCCCAGGGCGCAGCTCTACTGATCTTTGCTGGAAGAGAACATTTCTGCACCCCAGCTGAACCCCCTGACCTAGAGTGAAGTGCACACTCACGGTGAAGGGGTCACAGGTGGACTCGGGGGGTGCCGGCGCTGAGGTCTCATACAAAGGGTTGGTGATGTTCTCCCGTGGCTGCTGCTTGCCGAAAGCCGAGACATCAATGTTGTCGTCTGACTGTATGGAAAGAGAATCCCAAGCCTTAAGAGTCACGACTGTCCCCAAGCCACTCTTTGCCTTGGGAGCCTTTTCAGCAGCACTGTGTTGAAGTGACTGACGTGCTAGAAGGCACTGTGACCAAGTGACAACTTACATGTCTGCCCAGGTGTGTCTCCCAAACTGGCCCATAGGATATTTCCACCACCACCACCACCCCGCCCCAAAATGTTCCCACGGCTCATTCTCCCACCATAAGCATTGCTGAGCCTGCTCCCCTAGACTTGTGTGGTCATCCCTGAACTTAGGGAGGCTGTATGTGGTATGCACATTTGTACTGCAAGTGATGGTTTAAATGTTCTCACCCACACACACATTAAAGCTTAGTCCCCATTTTGAGCTTTTAGGAGGGCAGAAAGTTGATGGTGCGTCGTCGGTATTTGCAGGTAGGACCTTTGGTTAAGGATGCAGCAGGATGAAGCTATAATTCAGTGGGATTGTGCCTCTCTAAGAACAGATGCTCAAGCCGGGATTTGGCTCTGTCTTCCTACTTGACTCAACGCAGTGTGCTGAGAACTTGGCAGAGTCCCCGGCAGCAAGAAAGCCCTTGCCAGATGTGGCCACATGATCTGGGATCACCCAGCTTTTAGATCTGTGAGCTGAACAGACCTCTGATTCAAAGTGGTCTAGCTTGTAGTGTTTTGGTTGTAGTGATACACGGTTCTGAGAGCTGACTCTGAGCTTGCAAATAGGCACGCTGTCTTCTGGGGGGGCGCGGGGGGCATGGGCTGTTGCTTGAGAGCATTGTGCACCTGCCCAGCCCGATTCCCAGGGTCTCACAAAGACTCTGGATTAAAGATGACCCTATCCCGTGGCATTCTTGGGAGTTGGTGGGACTTTTAGGAGGTGTGGGGGGTGGGGTGGGGTGGGCTAGTGGAATGAAGTTTGGGAATCGAGGGATATGCCTCATGAAGGGGATTTGGGGACCCTGGCCCCTCTCTTCTTTCTCTTTGCATCTGAGCCACCATGGAGTGAATGCAGACTGTTCCATGTGCTCCTGTGACAATGTGCTGCCCTGCCACAGGTCCAAAGGCAGAGTCACCCAGTGACCATGTCACCAAGGGACCATGGGTTAAAACCAGAAGCTAAATTTTCGTTCCACAAAGCTTGATTACTGCAGGTATTTTGTCATAGTAGCAGAAAGCTGACTGGCACAAGGGGCCACTCCATGGTCACTTCAGGAGCTTGCTGATGATATGAGGTTGACTCAACCCGTCACATACAATGAAAAGAGATTTGCAGGCTAGAGAGTGAAGCTGTGCAGCTGTTTGACCCTGATCCTCATCTCTCAGGGCCACTCTCAATGCCCAAGGCCACCAACGGTGGGCAGGTCTCCAAGGAGGTAGGAGCATGGGGCTGGTGGTTATTTTTGTCACTGTAAACACACACAGCAGCTCTGGATGGGGACATTTTAGAGGTAGCTCAGCCCGTCAAGCAGGCTGGTAGAGGGGGCCTGTGTGGTATGTCCCTCCAGAACCCATAGTGAAGTACGGCTGTGGAGGTGAAGCCTGTAAGGGCTGAGGAACTGACTCTTTTCCAGGTGTTAGTCACCACGACAGGCTTGGAGCAGAGTGAGGCTGTCCCTGTGTCTTGCTGCTTCTGCGCGTGCCTACTTAACATTTTAGCTTTCTGCTGTGAGGTGAGGTGAGGTGGCATGAAGTTCTTGTCTGAAGCCAATTGATGCCAGCCCCTGGCCTCGGCACACCTCCCAGTCTCCATCCTGGTCTTATGCCAATGTGTGCTCGTGCATGCGGAGGCCAGAGGTCAGCCTCAGGTATTATCCACATTTTTTTTTTAAAAGACTTGTTCTCTCACTGAACTCAGAGCTTAACAGTTTAGCTAGATTGGCTAGCCAAGCAACCTCAGGGGTCCTTCCGTCTCTCTCCCCTGGGCTGGCTTTACAAGTGCATGCGATCGCACTTGGCTTTTATTGTGTGGGGTCAGGGACTGAACTCAGGTCCTCATGGTTGGAAAGCAAGCATTTCAGTGGCTGAGCTACCACTCCAGTCACACCCCCCCCCTTTTCATTTGTTTCACTGCATAGCTCCTCTGGCTGTGAAGTTGGGGTGTATCCCAGGCTGGCCTAGAACTCACGGTCCTGCTGCATCAGCCTGCTGAGCACGGGGACTACAGGCGTGTGCCACCTGCATGTGCACAGAAGCAGGTGAAAAGCAAGCCTGGCACCGCTTTCGCAGTTCTTTCTCTTACCTCAAAACGCTGGAAGCCAGTTGTTCTCTTGTTTAGCCGGAAGTAAGAATAGGCAGCCAGAGCAACTGCACCAGCTACCAGGATGACAGCACAGAATATGCCTGTCCCCAGGCCAGGGTGGGCGGCAGTCTATACACAGAAGAGAAAGGGGTTGGTTTTAAACTGGTGATTCTCCCAGAGAGCATGTCTGAGTTCACCCTGTTCTTGCTTGCCCAGGGACCTTGGAGTGACTCAGGAAAAACAATGTCAAATCAACACAGTTCTAGGCCTTATTACTGCCAGGGCCTATTTCTTATAGTGACCTAAAGAAATACGGACAGTCATCTATCTTGTTTTTATATGGGGGAACTGAGGCAAAGGGATGTTAAGTACTTGCCCAAAGCGCAGGAGAATGGGCCTTAAAGCTAGTCTGGTTTGGAACTTATATGCACAGCCACCGTGCTATGGAACTTTCCAGGAGCTAGCAGCGCACCTCTTGTGCTCCTGGGGAAACATTAGGGTACTAAGGATAACCACAGCCAGCCTTTCCAGAGCATGCAGGCTGTGCCAGGAACTACTTTAAGGACTCAGCATTTCTTCCTTTAGTCTCCCCAGGTCGGGGAAGTGTACATTGCACATGGAAGCTTACACGTTAGTGCACACACTGTGTAGAGGAGAAAACTGGGGCTCAGAGACACTCAGAGAAATCAGAGTCTAGGGTTTTTCACTTCCCCTGGTTCCCCCCAATTCATCTTTCCCTTTGGATCAGCAAATGAGTAGGGTTGGAAGGTGGTGGACAGTTTAGGGACTGCACATTTGGCCCTGGGTCTTCCTGGCAGTGCTCACCGGTGGTGTGGGAGGTGCTTTCAAAGGCTCAGCGATGATATGAATGAGCCCGTTGGAGGCGATGATGTCCCACTGCAGAATGGCTCTTCCATCCACAAACCTCGTCTCCTAGGGAAACGAGAAGACAGTCCAGAGACCCATGGCCTCTTTCCCTGCACAGGCAGTTTTTCCATTTGGCGTCTCTGAGGCCTCAGAGCCAAGGCTTTAGCCTAACCTCCCGTGTGTGCTGTCAAATGCCTGTTGACTTTGTGCCACCAAACAAACTGACCTGAGGACTGCCGAGACCTTTGAGCTTATTCACCCAACCCGCCGTGTGACAGAAGGAAAGTGGCCTGTCCAAGATCACTATAGCTTTCAATGTGAGTGCTAGCATGTGGTATAGGTGTTATTGAGGCCCCAGTGTCCCACACCTGAGTGGCAGTCACATTCTAACAGGCCTCAGGTGGCTCGGATGTGCACAGATGTTTAAGGAGAACCTGTCGGAAGCACAGCCATGTAGGACTCATTGTGTCAGGCGCTAATCTCCACACCTCACTAATGTTGAACCCCTGAAAGCCTCTGGATCTGAGTTCATAGCCACTGTGGTCATCGGCACCACCACCGACACTATCACTGCCACCACCGTCATCATTAACACTGTCACCCTCGTCGGGTGAGGACACAGCTCAGAGAAGTTGGGTGGATTAAGTTCTTAGAGCAACAAGAGGCAGCACGTGGGTTCACTCCAGGGTCATTGGACTTGGAAGCTTACACGTTAACACCCGAGACAGAGGACAAAGCATCTTTGAACAGTTTCATTTCTCTGGCCTGGTGGTGGTGCACACCTTTAACCCCAGCACTCCAGAGGCAGAAGCAGGTGGATCTCTGTGACTTCAAAGTCAGTCTAGTCTATAGGATTTCTAAGAGCCGGGGATACAAAAAGAAACCCTGCCTTAAAACACCCCAAACCAAACCAAATCAGTTTCATTTCTCAATACTCAATACCCAGGTCCTGGGGCCAGTCTATTCTCAAGGTTCTGAGGTAGCCCGTGAGTAATTAATGTCACAGCCACAATTTTTATCAATACCACTCCAATCTGTGGATCTAAAGCCGACTTTCATATTATGATAGTTGACATCTGTAGAGGAATTTTAATCCAGCAACATGGTTGCTCTGGCAAGGGATCATACCCAAAGACCTAGGTTTGTGTGATCTGGCTGGAATACAGACACACCCTTAGTACACACCTTTAATCCCAAACAATGATGTCTAATTGAAGGACAGGCAAAGTGAGAAATCAGAGAAAGATTTGACAGAATGAGTCAGATAGGATATGCCCACCTCTCATGTGAACAGGCAGGAAAGAGAAGCTACTTAAGAGCAGGCAGAAGGGGGGGGAAGGGGGGAGAGAGAGAGAGAGAGAGAGAGAGAGAGAGAGAGAGAGAGAGAGAGAGGAGAGGAGCTTGTGAAGACAGTAATAGAGTCCGAGAGTACAGTACAATTCAGTGCAGTTCAGCGCAGCTCAGTTAAGTGAAGTTGAGTTTGTGGAGTTGTGGAGTTCAGAGGCAGTTTTTCTAAGCAAAGCAACTTAGTGAGAAGTGGAGAGAAGTCTGTTTGAATCAGTCAGCTTGAAGAGGAGTTTTGAGCCAGACAGCTGAGTTGAACCAGCCAGCCAGAATTCAGAAAGAACTAGAAAGGGTGAGCTTATTCAGCAGTAAGTCTTGGAGGCTGAAAACATTCTAGGACTTGGTTAGCAGATGGAGGCTGGAAAGCTGAAATCTTCAAGGTCTGGGCTTGCAGAAAATTAGATTGTACATAGGCTAGAAGCTTCCAGGACAGGCTAGAAGCTTCCAAGCCTAGGCCTAGGGATAGTTAGATATAAACACTCTTGGCTCAACCCAGGCCATGTCTTAGTAAAGCTGTGTATGACTCTCATCCCATCCCCTCATTAGAGGAAATAAAAACAACGTGTACAGGCATCTACTGAGTGTCTACTTATGGCAGGAGCTTTGCATGTGTTTTTTCTAGCTCTCTCAATAGACCCAGAAGACTTTTCATACTTGGCGGAGCTGGTCCTGGCTGCAGGTAATGAGTAGTTGGCTTCCCAGCCTTGTCCTCAGAATGGTGCCATTGACAAGGTCATTGTAAAAAGAGACGTTGACATTAGTGAGGTGGTGCTCAATGTCCCGCCCAGACAGGCTCTAAGGGAAACAAAGCAGATGAACAGTCTTAGGTCTGAGCAATGGCTGGGAATAACACATTTTTCTTAGGTGTTTGGTTTTCGGGGTCCTTCCCAAGGCTCGTATATAACTGGCACACGGAGAGTCCTCTTTATTCTTTGAGGAGAGTTTCCTGGAGGTGTCCATGGCAGGTCTAGAGTGAGTTCCAGGCAGGCAGAGCGTCTCTCTTCAGCCCTGTGATTGGGTAGTGCCTGGAGCTCACAGCCTGTTGGTCAAGCCTCCACAGGTGAGTTGAACAAGTCCTCTCCTTCTGGACTAAGTCATGAGGAGGGTGGTGCTGGACTCATTGCACCAGGGGCCCCAAGTCTTCTCTCCTCCCTGGGTCCTTGCCTCTGGCCCATTATTTCCTCTCCTGACTTTGGGCTCAGCCTTGTGAGCTATTGACTGGCTGGTGTTAGCAAATATGGCCAGAGGACTGAACAGAACCAAGGATAGTAGGTTGGCCCTCCTGCTTCCTGCCGTGACTAGGTTAGTCTGGTTGGTTATGGGAACCCTGCAGGGCAGAGCCATCAACAGGCCAGTCTGGACTGCTGACTCTGCTGAGACCAGCAGCTGGTCATCAGACACATGTGGTGGATAATTGTGAGCCATGGTATCTGGGCTATTTGTTGCTCGTTTGCTGTGATAAGGTCCTGTACCTTGGCTTCCAAAGTGCTGAGAGTTCAGGCCTGAACCATCAATGCCTAGTGGATTGATTTGTAATACCCTGCTGTGGTGGTGACAGATAGCACACTCCCATCTAAAGTGCAGACACCAGGAACCCTACTCACCTTATTTTCGGGTAGCCCACTGTTCTGTGGCACGAATAGGGTGCCACGGATGGACAGGTCAGTCAGGTGTTTCAGAAATGCCCGGCCTCGGGCTGAGCTGTTAGAAAAAGCCAGCACCTCCTAGGGAGCAGAAGGAAGTGTCAGATGGGCCAACATGGTGTGGGGGTTAGGGTGGCTGGAGAAGCTGGTGGGGTGTAACCTGAGACTCCCCTGATACTAGGCTATGGGTACCTTTGTGCTTTTCTCACTGGCCCTCGGGAGAGTACCAGGATGACTTTTCCTTTCCTCAGTGAATCCTACAGTCCTAAGATGCCCTGGTAACTGATCCACTCCACATGGCGTGAGGCAGAACCTGTTTCCTGCCTCAGGCTACCACTCTGTCTTACTGCTGGCTCTACGTTGAGTGCAAACCCAGAGGCAGGGTGGTTCCGCAGACACTGCCATCTGTCTAGCAGGAGCTACGACACACAGGCAGATAAACAACTCATTCACACAAGTGAAAAAGAGCCTCCTATGAGCTTATTCTACATCCTCCTGATGGAGACCCAGCCCTGATGGAGACCCAGCCCTGATGGAGACCCAGCCC
>OU015756.1:52064424-52074528 GCA_907169655.1 Acomys percivali
GGAGACCCAGCCCTGATGGAGACCCAGCCCTGATGGAGACCCAGCCCCCTAACACTGGTCCTCACTGATGCGTCATCCAGCCATCTGGTGCGGTGCACGCATCTCATGACTGACGGACAGAGAACTCAGAGTGCTCTAGGACGTCAGCTCAGCAGACTGTGTTGCTACCCAAGGCCCATTCAGTTGCAGTTCAGCCTGACTTGACCAACCCTGAGCCTCACCTGCCTCCTATTCCTAGGCTGTCTTCCAGTCTCTGCCATTGGGTTCTTTTGATATCTAACCACCTGGGGTGATTGGGAATTGAGTAAATCCTCTGGTTATCATAAGATGCCTCTTTGGGCTTTGTGGTCTCTTTAACTCTTTTGTAGCTATTCTGCTGTGTGTGTATGTGTGTGTGTGTGCACACGTGCATGTTTTATAGCCATTCTGCCATGTGTATGTGTGTGTTTGTGTGCATGTGTGTGTGTGTATTACCATGGGAATATAATAGATAGCCCAAGAGTTAGTATTAGTAATTGATAGTGGTTGTCAGTGGCCATATTACCAAGGAGAAAGAGGATTACATGGTAAATTATAGCCAATGAAATGGACATAGCTTGTGAATTTACTGTTAATAAATTCTAATGCCATGGAAAGAAAAACAATGTCTCCCTTTGCTTCTGATAGAAAGTGCTCATGATATGCGAAATAGCCATGCTATTTTTTGTTTGTTTGTTCAGTCTCTTAAACCGTTTTGGATGGAAACAGGCAATATCTGAGTTGCACTGATGAATCCAAAAGTTTCTACCTGCTTACAAGGTCAAAATACCAACCCATTTAAAGATTCCAACCATGCCAGGAGGCAGCTGCTGTCAGCACCTCCATTTCACCGATGAGAACTGAGGTTCAGCCTGGGAGGAGGTAACTTGTTTAAAGCGGAAGTTAGTGGTAAAGCTCAACTTTAGGCAAGGTGGCCTAGAGCCTAGGCTCTTCACCCCAGCTGTGAGCCTCTAATTATTTGCTTGCCGTGCGGCCTGAGCAGACAGGGTACGTACTGTCAGGAAGTTCGTGAGTGAGGGGAAGGACATGAGGACTTGCAGCAGGTTCCCGTGGCACGAGAAGCCATCTCCCACATAGCCTGCCTTGCAGGTGCAGTTCACATCTGGAAAAGACAGGCCATGCACAGTGAGGCGAGACGTGGGCCACCCCGCTCACTCTCGGGGACCTGCAGTGGGATGGGGCAATGACCTTTCATCCGGTAACAGAAGACATCCCACATTTCGCTCTTGTTGGTCCTGGTCCCGTAGTCCACTATCCCAACAACATTTGCACCGCACTTCTGAGAGGCATAAGTAGTGGGGTAGCCGACCCGCCCGCTCTCCAGCCAGCCAGCTGAGCAGAGGTGATAATTAGCCTGCAGAGACAGGAAAATGACTCTGGGTCACTCATAATGTCTGGTTTGTTGTAGAACCATTGGGTTAATTCTGATCCCTACCCAGACTGCAAACTCTGTGGTGCCTGGAATATAGCAGGTCACTACATTTTTGTCCATTGAGCCATTGGGTGAGTGACTGTGGTACTCTCTTTCTCTAGGTGCCCAGGCCTTTCACGCCTACTTCTCTTTTGAGAAGGAATTTACCGCCAGACATTTACCCCAGGGCAAATGCTTCTGTTTAGGAACAAACGAAACTCTGATTGATGACAGAGTTTTAATTCATCATTATCACCATCACCTTCACACCCCTCCCCCCCTGGGGTGGCTGTAATTTTTAAATCATTATCAGATAATCAAGATGACTGAGGCATGGGGTGATAGTGTTTGCCCCAGTGCCAGGCATGGAAAAACCCGTTCTCTAAGTGTTGATCAGTGGAGTCCAAGGGACTCCCCAAACACCACAGGCTTCTGGCATTGCTCTAGGCTGTCTCTGAGAATCTGAAGGCAAGGCTCTATTGCAGAAGACATGGTACACTTTGGACATAGGACTTGGAACAATCAAACTGGGACTGACTGGGAGACCTCCTTCCTAGGGACTAGCTCTTAGACTCTTTTTTTTTTTTTTTTTTTGGTTTTTCGAGACAGGGTCTCTCTGTGTAGCCTTGGCTGTCCTAGACTCACTTTGTAGACCAGGATGGCCTCGAACTCACAGCGATCCGCCTGCCTCTGCCTCCCGAGTGCTGGGATTAAAGGCATGCACCACCACAGCCCGGCTAGTTCTTAGACTCTTAAGAGTGTTGGAATGTGCCACGCAAACTGCCAAGGGAGAAAAGCAATCAGTAGTCCTATCCAGCTATAGCGATTTCATACCCCAACAGCTAGCTCGGCAAGGTACTTCCAAGGGTGCAAAGGCGGCACTTACATTTTGGAGGTCACCATCAGCTGTCCACTATGACTCGGGGCCTGCTCCATAGGAGGGCACTCGCCAACTGGAGCTGTACTCCTAGCCTACCTGTGGCTGCCGAGGTCATGGACACTAGAGGAGAACCTGCTACAGCCATTTTCTTTCTTGATTTCTTTTTTGGTTTTTCAAGACAGGGTTTCTATGTGTAGCCTTGGATGTCCTAGACTGGCTTTATAGACGAGGATGGCCTTGAACTCACAGAGATCCATCTGCCTCTGCCTCCCGAGTGCTGGGATTAAAGGTGTGTGCCACCACGCCCAGCTCAGCCCTTCTCATAAACCAGTACAATTTCTAACTGTATTTTAAATACTCAGCATTATAATTATAGATAAGTATAGCTCTTGCCCCTCATTAAGGAAACTTTTTTTTTTTTTTTTTTTTTTTTTTTTTTTTTACAGCAGATGGAGACTATTACAGAGATCTATAACAGATCAAAGTGCAAACAACAAGTGACTACAGCATGTCCAGCATTGGATGATACATCTACAACACAACTCCTCTATTTAAGCCTTAGTGGGAGACGGGGCAGAAAGACTCTAAGAGCCAGAGGACCAGGACATCTGCTGAGAGAAATGTGTCTTCTACATGCGACAGGGAACCTGCACCCACGACCTCACAACCACATGGCTGCCTCAAAAAGAGTTGCATGAGGACAACACCAGCTGACAGGACAATGAGAATGAAAGGCACCTCACAGGCCCCATCCCTAGAGGAAGAGCTACAGGCAGTTAATGGCTGCTGAGAGGGGAGGAACCAGTCTTCTCCAGGGATGAGCTGCCTGGTAAGTTCCCCAATCCCTTGTGGTCAGCCCCGAACAAATACTCATATAAGTAACATTAATAATGGACTCCGAGGGCAGTGTGTGTATGCATGTGTGCGTGTGTGGCTATGTGTGTGTGCCTGTAAGTGTGTGTGTGTGTGTGCGTATGTGTGTGTGCTTGTATGTGTGTGCCTATATGTGTATGTGTCCCTGTATATGCATGTGCCTGTATGTGTGTGTGTGTACACGTGTGCCTGTGTGTGCGCGCATGTGCCTCTGTGTGTGTGTGTGTGCCTCTGTGTGTGTGAGACAATAAGGAAGAGGTCGTGAATTTGAGGAGCGTGGGTGAGGGGAGAAGGGTGGAAATGATGTAAATATGGTACTTATGTATGAAATTCTCAAAAAGTTAAAAAAAAAAAAGATGGAGGCAAAACAAAGTAAGTTGCTCAGACTCATAGATCCAGCACCTAGAAGACCCAGATGTACTCGGTGTACCCCAAATCTTTCAGTAATCGAAAGCTGATCTCTGTCCGCATGCCACGTTACCATTAGTCCTGTACACACACACAGCAGGGCCACCGGTTTTAGCAGCTTGATCACAATAAGGAAGATTCAGACCCTCCCAGAAGCCAAATCCTTGCGATGAAGGCTTTGCTCCTTGGGAAGGTCTGAAGAAAGGTAGCAGGCTCTTGCTGTGATGGAGATGGGAGGAAGGGTCTGAAAGTCAGACCACTAGGGACATACTCCTGTGGCTAGTGAGAACCACCAGCCGGCAGCTCCTTGCAGCTGGTTTTTCCCAGTGGGTGGGGCCTCTGGTTCCAGGCAATGAGAGCAGCTTGACGTGAGAGTGCCACCCTTCCCTCTGGGCTGGAAGCCTGCTGCCCCCAGGACTTTCTTTTATGGATTCTGTAGATCCCTGGCTGTTTCTGGGGTCAGAGAGACCCTGCCTAGGCTGTGGTTCTTAATCTTACTAGCAAATTCCCTGTGATGTTTGCACCTCCTGCCTCTTGGATGACACTGGGCATTTCTTTTTTTTTTTTAATTAATTTATTCATATTACATCTCAATTGTTAGCCCTTCCCTTGTATCCTCCTTTTCTTTCCTCCCTCCCGCTTCCCCCTCTACTCCCTTCCCCTATGTCTGTGACTGAGGGGGACCTCCTCTCCCTGTATATGCTCCTAGGGTATCGAGTCTCTTCTTGGTGACTTATTATCTTTCCTCTGAGTGCCACCAGGCCTCCCCATCCAAGGGACATGGTCCAATATGGGGCACCAGAGTTTGTGTGAAAGTCAGATCTCCTTCTCCACTTAACGGTGGAGAATGTCCTGTCCATCAACTAGACTGGGTAGGGGTTCGAAGTTTACTGCCTATATTTTCCTTGGCTGGTGCCATAGTTTGAGGAGGACCCCAGGGCCCAGACCTGCCTGTAGTTTTCCAGGACCCTCTGGATCCTTCTATTTCCTCATTCTCCTAGGCTTCTCACCCCTAAGGTCTCAATAGGATTTTCTCCCCTCTGACCCACTTTCCTGGTAGGTAAAGTTTTTCATGGGGGCATACCCCTTGGACTAGTGTCTCGATATATATAAGTGAGTATATACCATTTGACTCTTTTTGCTTCTGGGTGAACTCACTCATTATGATAATTTCTAGTTCAATCCATTTGTCCACAAATTTCGGAAATTCCTTGTTTTTAATAGCTGAGTAGTATTCCATAGTGTAAATATACCACAGTTTCTTTATCCATTCTTCTACTGAGGGACACGTAGGACACTGGGCATTTCCTTTAACCTTTGTGAGCCCCAGTTTCCCTATGTGTAAAACCGAAGGAGTGACACCCACCTCTAAGGATGCCAACATGACACCCTACACAGTGTTGGACATAGCAGATGGCTGACTTTGGACGTGGTGAACTCTTACCATTGCTTCAGGAATTTCCTGTGCTTGCTTCCAAGAAGCCAGTCATCCGAATTTCATCTGGCTTTAGAGGAAGCTGCCTGCACACCCTCCCTGTCGGCTCTGCCTGAAGTATCTGTTTAACTGGAAACCCACCTTCTGGGCATAGGAGAGCTGGTTGTAGGTGGCTATGGATGCAGCTTCCTTGGCACAGGCCTCTTTGGCTTTGTCAAAGGTCAGTTTGTATTGGCCCAGTGGGGAGCGTAGGTGGAACACGCCGACTGTAGAGTCTAGAAGAGAAGAGAGATTATGAAGTCAACCCACTTGGCTGTCAGGGATTGAACTAAAAGACTTAGACAGATTTCCAAGGTGGAGGTCAACTGTAGCCCAGGCTGCTCTGGGATACCACTTCTCCCAACTGTAGCCCTGGGTACCCTGGAATGCTACTTCTCCCAACTGTAGCCCTGGGTACCCTGGGATGCCACTTCCCCTCCAAGTTATGTTGCAGCACATCATTTGAAATATTTATCCTTTAAAAAAAGAAAGAAATATTCATTCTTTTATAGTTATAAAAATAGGCTAGAGAGATGGCTTAGCAGTTAAGAGAACTGGCTGCTCTTTGAGGGCAGTGCCCACACAGCAGCTGTGGTCCATCAGGAGGTGTATCTGATGCCCCCTCACTCCCTCCATCATCAGCGTGCAGAACAGCTAACAGGTAGATGCAATAAGAGCTTCTGTGGACAGATAAACAAATGTAGCATATCCATGCAGCAGGGCAGCCGCCACCCAGGAAGCACTAGAGATTCTGAAAGATGCTACAACACAGCACTAACTAACTAACTAACTAACTAACTAACCTCGGTACATTACACTGGGTAATGTAAGACACAAAAAGCCAGCCATTCTGTGAGTAGCTGTCTGAGAAACCTAGAACAGGCAGATTCATGTGGAGAAAGAATAGAAGAGAGACGTCCACGGGACCGAGGAAGGGAGGATGAGAAGTGACTATTTAGTGGACGAGCCTCAGTTGGAATTATGGAAATGCACTATAAATGGATCGTTTGCCCAGCAGAGTGCATGTATTTAAAATTGTACACTTAAAACAGTCAAAAGAGCAACATTTTATGTTATATATATGTGTCTATATATTACATATACCTAGTTATAAAACCTTTTAAAAACAGCGAGAGGTTGGACATGATAGTACATGCTTTAATCCCAGGAGGCAGAGGCAGTTAGATTTCTGTGCATTTGAGGTCAGCCTGGTCTACGTAGAAAGTTCCAGCCTCCTCTCCGCCACTCTCCCCTACCGCCCCCCCACCGCAAAAAAAAAAAAGAAAGAAAGTTCCAGGTCAGGAGGGACTACATAATGAAACTCTGTCCCAAACCAAACCAAAATAAAACAAAAACAAAAAACAACAAACAAAAATAAATAAATACCCCCCCCCCCTTTTCTGGATAAAGAGGAGAAATATATCTGGGTGAGTTGAGAGAGAGATTTTCTAGAGATGTACATACAGTAGAGGTTTGGGACTCCAGTAGAGACCCAACAAATGCCTGAATTGGGTCAAACCCAGAGAAGACGGGGGAGAAAATGGACAAGGAGAGGAGTATTCTGGGTTAGGGGAGACAACCCAGGTAGTTGCCACCGTTCCATGTGTGTGCAGTGCCTACAAAGGCCAGAAGAGGGCGCTGGATCCTCTGGGACCGGATCCAAACAGAAATTCCTGTTGCCCCTACCTCTCTGTTAACTGTTCTACACGTTGACGATGGTGCATCCGAAAGCTGTGGGCATGCAGATAGCTAAGATTTCTGAGCCCATCTGTACAACTTTCTTCTCTCTATTGCATTGTTATTATAGCTGCAGAAACATGGGGTGAAATTTTGTCCTCTGTTTTACCATGTTTCCCCCTTATCTTATCCATTTACATTTCTCCGATACATTGGGTCTCTTCTTGAAGTAACAGTCTCTGTCTTCCGTGCCCCCTCTATTCTGTTTGCTTATACTTCCTCTGTCTTACTCTGGAAGGGATTTGACACATGCCTCAGGGTTGGTGTAGGATGAGTGTTAAATCAATAGTTGCTATTTTGAGTTATGGAAAAAAAAAAAAGAAAAAGAACAACAAAAGCCTCTCTAAGTTGGCCATGCCTATAAGACAGCCAGACACCCAGAGATCTCCAGTCAATATGAACAGGACACATTGCATGTAACTCGAGTAACATTGGAAAGAGAGGTCCCTCTCTGCTCTGACTCTGTGGGCTCTTTGCGATTTTCCTCTGGAGAGTTTCCACACGCCCTACCTGCTGGGCCTCTGTACTGCGGCCTTTTACTTTCTTGTGTGAGTTTACTACACACCATCCACCTCATCCTCAGAAGCACCTGCAATGTACGCCAGGACTGTTTGAGGCACAAAGAGCTGTTAGGAAATTGCTGCCGAAGTGACAGCCTCTTCTTTGTTGTTGACCACCATAACTTGTGCTTCCCAGACTCAATTCCAACCACTGGTTGTGAGGGTTGCTAAGCAACATGGGAAAGGAAAACCCTGGGAAGGTCCTTTGAGCCTCTCTAGCTCTAGCCTTCAAGGTCAACTGTGAGCTGATGCTCCGGTCTCACCGGGTCTGGAGAACGCATGGATCCTTTAGTTGCTGTTAATTTATGTTGTTTTCTATTTCTTTTCTCCCCTGCACACAGCCCTCGCCCAAGCCCAAAGAGAAAGGTGCTTCAGGCCACCGACCCTCGAAGTGAAGGTCCGCACAGGTGGCATCTGGGTGGCACTGCCCATTGTCCTGTAAGCAGCGGTCCATGGGCAGCTCTTCAGGCTCACAGTCCACTCCGTCCCCCACGTAGTGACTCTTACATGTACACTTGCGCTTGCCCTGTGGAAAGAGGGCAGGAGAAAGTGAAACGCCCTATGACCCCAAAGTACCAGAGGGCACCCCTCATCTGGCACAGGAGCAGTTCGGAAATACCACGTGGTAGGCTCTGTGCTAGCTGAATAAAGGTTGCCTCGCTCTTGAGCAGGCTCAAGGTGAGAGGCTGCCACCCTTCTCAGCATAAATGTTACTTTCTCAGAGAGCCCTTCCCTCCACAGCACCTTGCAGGAAGCACAACTCTTGGCTGCCACTCCAACACAAGGACGTGATCTCTGCTCGTGGCCTTTCTTGCTCTGTGCCAGGGTTGTCCATTGATTTCTGTACTAAGTGCCACCCGTTTTCTCTACTTGCGCATATGCTCCTGGAAGGCAGGGACCCTGTCTGTCTGTCTCCCCCCGCCCCATCCCGGGCACCCGCTACAGCCCATAATTGTTGCTTGGTGACCACTGGTCCAATTGGAGAGTGTCCTCATTTAATCTTATAGACCTGGTGATGTCTCTGTTATTAGACTCCCGTCACGTGAGGCAACTGGGGTTTAGAGACATCAAGGGGTCTTACTTCAGCCACACAACATACACGTTCAGAGCTAAGTCTCAAAGGTTGCTTGACTCTAAATCTCTGTTTGTAACTGGCAACAGGCATCGTGTCCCACCAGTTCTCTTAACAACAACAACAACAACAACAACAACAACAACGACAACAAATGGGGCACTGACTCCATTCCCAAAAGCCTTAAGGATGTGTCACTTTGTTTTTCAAGACAAGAGTTTTTCTGTGTAGTCTCTACTGTCCTGGACTCACTCTGTAGACCAGGCTGGCCTCGAACTCATAGAGACCCACCTGCCTCCCAAGTGCTTGGATTAAAGGCGTGTGCCACCACTGCCTGGTCAAGGTGTCCCTTTTATGCCAGTTGTAATCAACTTTTTTCTTTTGACGAACTCTAGATCTGGAGTCAGGACAGATGTAAAGGGACGCTGGGAAGACAGCATTCTCTATGGCCTGTCAGTTTCCCTCAGGGTGAGCGAGCATCTCATGTGGCTGCAGTGGGAGTTAAGCGACGCTGGTAGAGCCCTACTAACTAAACAATAGACCTTCCGTGGATTTCACTAACCCTGACTCTAATAACCCTTTCTGCTGAGGACACAAAACTGCATCAACAGTGACTTTTACTAGAAACACACCAAGGTGGGAAGATAGTGTAGCAGAGGCTGGAAGGGAAGTGGGGGGAGTGGGTGGGCCAGGGAGTGGAGGACACCAAAGGGCTTGCCATTCCAAGTGTCCTCAGGGACCTGGGACTTACCGGGCCAGTCATCCTGCAGGTAGCATGCTCATGACATCCTCCGTTGACACCATCTGTGCAGGGGTCTATCTCTATGCAGCTGTAGCCATCCCCCCTGTAGCCCTTCGTGCAGCTGCAGGAGACTTGCGTGTCATTCTGGGAGCACTTGGCGACCTTCGCACAGCCTCCGTTGTTCTGTTTGCAGAAATCCACGACTGCAAGAGAGAGGGCAGAGGGTGCCATGTGCCACGGTCTGGGGCTATCAGTCAGCCGTTTACAGTGAGTGGCACGGGGGGGGGGGGAAACAAGCCCACACAGGTCCATGTCTTTGGTATCCCCAGCCTGTGGACTCTCTGCTAGCTTGTATAGGATTCATGGCACGGTTATGACACCCTGACAGACTTGTCACATACTCACAGGATGGCTTAGATAACAACTTTCAGAATGAGTTGGGGTTTTTGATGTTAGGGTCCCCCTTCCCCCCGTGTCTTGGTTAACTTGACCACAGGCCAGAATAATTTGAGGGTCTGCTCAGTTGAGGGTCTGCTCAGATCCAGATCTGACTGACTTGTGGCCATGTCTGTGATAAATTGTCTTGATTGATGATTAACGTAGGAGGGTGCACCTTAGCCCACTGTGGGCGGGCACCATCCTTAGGCAGGTGGGTCAGGACTGACCATAAGCCTGCGTGCGAGTGAGCCAGTAGCATTTCCTCCATGGTTTCTGCTTCAGTCCCACTTGAGTTCCTGTTCTGATTTCCTTTGCTGATGGACTGTGGCCTCAAGATGCGTGCTAGGTCGATTCTTTTCTCTCCAAGCTGTTTTTAGTCAGAGTGTTTTAGTATGGCAACAGAAAAAGCAAACTAGAAGAATAGTGTGTGTGTGTGTGTGTGTGTGTGTGTGTGTGTGTGTGTGTGTGTG
>OU015756.1:52074538-52099278 GCA_907169655.1 Acomys percivali
GTGTGTGTGTGTGTGTGTGTGTGTGTGTGTGTGTGTGTGTGTGTGTGTAGGTATAAGGTTAGTACAATAAGGGACACCTTGTGAGACAGACATCTCCAATCCTGCTCTACAGGATCACTCTCAGAGTGCTTGATTGACTTGACATAGGTAAAAAAGGTACAGTGGGCATACATCCCAGAGGCAGGGCTGGGACTTAAACCCAGCTTGGTTTGGCATCACCGTGCCGTGTTTGCTCTTAGGGACTTTGTTTTCATAATCTCCAAATTTCAGCTCAATATTAGTCTATCTAGTGTTGAACTTATTTTTACAAAACAGTGGTTGTTTCTCTTAGCTTACCTCTTAACCCAGCTATCACACAGATAATTGAGACTCTTTTATAATACAAGGCTTCACAACACAGTATGAGCAGTTGAAGTCTGTTCTTAACCCTCCATGTTATTTTGTCTTACTCTCAGCAAACATCCCAGTGATACTTGCACTTTGTAGCTTTCCTCAGCTCCAGCTCCTTCCTCCTGATCTGCCTTGGACCTCTACCCATGGCTGAACCCCATGGCTGAGTCCCTTACTTCCTCTTCTAACTCTTCCTCCCCTGGCTGGCAGGAAGTCCCACCCTATTCTCATCAATTGGCTGTAAGCTGCTTTATTGACATATTAGGGGGACAATTGGGAAGCAGAGTTACGCAACATTTAGACAGGAAATCAGAATTTAACCCTCTGCCTACAATTTGGAGCTGTAGGAGCATCTGGCAAGCCATCTTATTTCTCTTGCCTGCTTGGAGTTGCTCAATCCTGTTGAGACCCTGAGATCATAAACATGGGGGCCAAGAGCCTCCTCGAGGACAGCAGGGGAGAGTGAGGGAGTTGAGCCTTTGTTGGCATTCTTGAGACCTGCTTCTGTCTTGCAGGAGGCTGCAAAAGGGTAGGCATGGGCACATCTATTGTTTGTAAAGCACATTTCTCTGTTCTGGTCTTTACTCATAGAAAACTTCAGAAAACACACAAGGCTGAGCCCTCCCATCACCCGCTTCTTTTTCCGTTGTAAACAGAGCTGTAGGTGGAATGTGTTATGGCTTGTCTAGCAAGATGGTGGCATTGTGATGAGTGCCAGACAGCGAGACGGGAGATCTGACTTTTAGCAACTTTTAGGTCGTGTTATCAAAGGGATGGAGGATTGTCTTTTTTTCCCCTTCTTCATCATACAGTCTAGGTGTGTTGGCTCTGAAGACCTCCCTTCAAACTGTTATACAACACAGAATAAACGTTTACTTCATTTGTGCACCTTTAAACTTTAGCCTCTGTGTGCCAAGCACACATCTAAACGACCGTGGACCACTGGTGCTGATGCTGGGAGTAACTCAGTGGTAGAGTGCTTGCCTAGCATTTGAAATGGTCTGGGTTCATTCTCATTGAGGGACAGGGCAATTCGGGACAGAGGAGATGTAGTCATCAGCCTTAACTTTTTCATCTTAATGCTGTAATCAGCTTCTGAATTTCTGAAGCAAGACTGATTGCTTATTGAGTTAAAAAAAAATACTAAAGGCCAGGTGGTGGTGTGTATGCCTTTAATCTTAGAACTTGTGAGGCAGAGGCAGGTGGATCTTTGTGAGTTCGAGGCCAGCCTGGTCTACAAAGTGAGATCCAGGCCAGCTAGGTCTACATGGAGGAACCCTGTCTTGAAAAACCAAAACTATAAAATACAGGGCATCTTTACTTTGCAAAGCAATGTAAAAAAATTAAAGCCATGCTTGGGAGGTAGGCAGGGCAACTGTGAGCAAACAGAGTCCTAAAAAATATGAGCACTGTTGCAGAGGCCCAAGGAGAAAGCACAAGTGTCAGGGTGGAGCCCAGCCACTGCGACCGCACCCTGCTCCTCACCCGTGCCTGCTGCTGCCTTCCAAGTAAGTAAGCCAAAGGGACTCACCTGTGCACGTGATCCCATCACCTTCATAATTCAAGTTACACACACACGTGTTGTTCTCCATACAGGTGGCATGCACAGAACAAGGAGGTATGCACACTGGAAGGACAACTGTAAAGAAAGGGGCCTCCTGTCACACTGCACCCTCCTGTCACACTGCGCCCTCCTGTCACACTGCGTCCTCCTGTCACACTGTGCCCTCCTGTCACACTGCGCCCTCCTGTCGTCACACTGCGCCCTCCTGTCACACTGCGCCCTCCTGTCACACTGCGCCCTCCTGTCACACTGAGCCCTCCTGTCACACTGAGCCCTCCTGTCACACTGCGCCCTCCCTCCTGTCACACTGCGCCCTCCTGTCGTCACACTGCGCCCCACTGGGCAGAGTCAGCCTCGCCTATGCAGTTTTCTCAAGACTCTTTTCCGATGCTTTGTAAATGGCAGAAAGACGGGGCGATTGCTAAGGAGCCTCCCAGGTGGAGATTCTGAGCTGTGTCTGTAAAGCAGTTCAGATTATAATGCATTATAATGCACAGGTTGCCTTAATGGTAGCTACTTAAAACTTTATCCCGCCAAGCTTGCAAGCAGGGATGAGCCTGACCAATAGACTCTTTTGCCCTAAGGAACATGGGATGGTAGGCAGAAAGGTTAAAACTGGAGAGGAATTTCACTGTCTTCCAAGGGCACCGCTGAGCCGGGGAGAAGTCTGGCCCTTTGGTGATCAGGTGGGGCTGTGTTGAGCACAGGCAGTCTGAAGCCGAGAGGTATTTTAGGTGGGTAGGCAGGGATGGAAGCAAAGCCAACCATCCTGTTGGGGTTGCTGAAGGCCATGCGAGAGCCTCGTGATGCCTTTCTGACCCCAGGGAGGAGGAAATGTCATTGGTTTAGGCAGAAGAATTTGGCCTTCCCATCTTAGAACAGACTTTGGGTCTCTGAAAACAGCAAAGCATGGATCAAGATTATGACGGTGACAATAACCACAACAGTATGGAAGCAACTGCGCTCGACACTGCAGATATGAACACTTAACTTCAGTCATCCCTGCGGAGTGTGCAGCAGGTATGCCTTTCTACAGATGAGCAAGGTGAGGGTGGGCTGTCCAAGGCCATTCGTGCAGTGAGAAGCAGGATCAGGGACCACGTCCTGATCTCAGGACTGCAAAGACCAAGCTGTCCCGTGACCATCTGATTCTGTCATCATGCATTCTCACGGCATGACTTTTAGATTTGAGTAAAATCTCTTCACCAAGTTTTCTTCTGACCCACCTACCTCCAGAGGTCCAGCCTACAGTTCAAATGACTTTTTTACAGATGGAAGTGGGAATACCTACACTGTTTACAGGTGGAAGTGGGAACACCTACACTGTTTACAGATAGAAGTGGGAACATCTAAACTGTTTACAGGTGGAAGTGGGAACATCTAAACTGTTTACAGGTGGAAGTGGGAACACCTACACTGTTTACAGATGGAAGTGGGAACATCTACACTGTTTACAGATGGAAGTGGGAACATCTACACTGTTTACAGATGGAAGTGGGAACATCTACACTGTTTACAGATGGAAGTGGGAACATCTACACTATTTATAGACGGAAGTGGGAACACCTACACTGTTTACAGATGGAAGTGGGAATACCCACACTGTTTACAGATGGAAGTGGGAACACCCACACTGTTTGCAGGTGGGGGTGGGAGCACCCACACTGTCATTTTCTCGGTTGTCACTCAGATTCCCTCCCTCACTTGCCCTCCCTCAATAGGGTCTCCTGTAGAAAAAGGCTGCCAGTGGCTGGCCATTCCCCCAACAGACCTGTGTGAGTGTCACAGAAGCGGCCTGTCCACCCTGTTTCACAAAAGCACTGTCCGGAGCCTGTGATCCCCTCGTCGCACTGTCCATGTTCTGAGCAGCCACAGGCTGTAACAGAAATCAGAGTGCCCAGTAATTAGTGACCAGCAGCCAACGTCTAGTCAGCCCTATTTACTGCCTGCCTGCTGTTGGGCATCGTCAGTGTGGGGGCCACCAGGATTCTACCACAGTACTCATTTATTTCCCTCAAAATTCTAAAGATTGTTTTCATTGTGCATACAGAGGCTAACAGCTTCTGAGTGTGTTGTGATAGTAAGTGTCACAAAGGCTGTGCTGTAGAAGTAGGGTGCCATGGGACACGTCACAGAGCAGATAGGGGTGGCAACCTCACTGGGTGCTTTTTGCTTCAGAAATCTATTTAAAAAGGAAATTTAAAACCACATGCCAGTCTTGCTGCTCAGCATTTCAGTATGGCTACGCCAGCTCAAGTCACCCCAGCCTCCGTGGCTGCCTCAGCCTCCCTGTCGGTGGCCCTGTCTTTACAATGCCAATGTGTACTCCACAGGGCTCTTACAGCCATCCCTTTTAATGTGGCCACAGCAGTTCTCTGCTCCAAACCTTCCACTGGCTGCTGGTCTAGAATTCTCTATGTGCTCTGGCTCCTGGTGACACTCACGTTTCATCTCCTTCCTTTCCCTTCCCTTCCCTTCCCTTCCCTTCCCTTCCCTTCCCTTCCCTTTCCTACTCTTGCTGTTTCTGGCCGGCCAGCCCCACCCGACCTCTACATCTGTGCATTTCCTTCATTTGGGAAAGCCACTTTGACTTGCCCTCCTGACAGAGGCGGTTGAAATGGTAAGAAACTGAAAACTTCAGTCCCTCCTCACAGACTCCCGGTACTCAGTGGCCCTGTGTGGTGAGGGAAGACATCTCGAGCCTTGCTGCATGTTGTGTCTGCCTACTCACGCTACTCCTGCGAGCTCAGATCCTCTGTGTGGGAGCCTTTTGTTCAGATCTGTTACCTGCCTACACCTACACAGCTTTTGCAACTATTTTCATCTCTCTACACTCTTCGTCCCTACACCTCCATAACCTCTGTATCCCTAAACCATAGGACCACTCCAAGCTGGCAAGTGCATCACTCCATCTCTTCCCACCTTAGTTTCTTCATCAACATCAACTCCTACCTCAAAGGTTGTGTTAAGGACTGAATGGAAAACTATGTGTGCCTGGCACATGGTAGGCACTTGATAAATGCCCATGGTCACCATATGTGTGCAGCATGACTCAGTGGGTGGGTATGGCTCAGTCACAGGTTCCCGGGTGGCTTCAGGGACTGCAAGTTTCAGTTGTAGAAGTGAGGCTCTTTCAAGGGATGAATACAGAGCAGGTGGTAGGAGAACGCTAAAGTGACTACTCCCAGGCCAAGTGGCTGGAGCAGACGAGGACAGGGAACATACAGCGACAAACAGGCTAACACAGGCAAGCGGCCCCTTACGCTGACAGTCCGGTCCAAATCTGCCAGGCCAGCAGAGCTCGCAGGCTGTCCCGTTGAAACCTGTGTGGCATTGGCACTGTCCTGTGATTGAGTAATAATCATGGCAGATGCCCCGGTTATTACATGGCATGTCTGGTCCTCCAGGGCAGGCTGGAAGAAAAATGAAAGAGCAGTGAACACACGGTCTCCCAGACCAGGGCGGCTCAGCATGGCTGTTCACACACTGTCAGTTCTCACAGTCACTCAGTGCTCCTGGGCGTCAGTGCACGTACAGGGCGAGACAATGGCATATGATACCCGAGTAGCATGAGTCTGATCTCATCTACTTTGGCACGGGCTGAACTGGATGCTGTAACTGGGGTCAGGAGACTCAAGTGTGAGGAGGCCTGGGCCAAGTAAAGAACCTACTCTGAGCTTTAGTTCTTTGTAGCTTTGAGTGATGGTGGTGAGGACAATGGAGCTTGCTAGCTTGACCTATGCGACACTGTTACCGAGAAGATCTGATGGCGTATTCTCAGAATATTTTGTTTTTATTTATTTGACAAAGTCTTACGTATCCAAGGCTGGCCTTGAACTTGCTATGCAGCCAAGGGTTTAACTTGGACGTTTGATCCTCCTGCCTCTACCTCCTGAGTGCTGGGGTTACAAGTGTCTGCCACCTACACCTTGCATGCTGTGCTGGGAATCAAACCTAGCACCTCGTACATCTGAGACAAGAATTCTGCCAGTGGAGCTACAGTCCTAACCTCTGAGAGAGTCTTACAAGTTGTAGCAAGGTTTCCAAATGGAGATCAAACTCCCTTTGTCGAGGAGCTGAAGGAGAGAGGATGACGCCATATCCCCTGTAGGTGTGGACTTAAAGATAATCATGGTCCACTGCTCTGATAGAATCGCCAAGGCACTGAAACAAATGTGCTTCCCAACATTACGTCGGACATTGAATAGAATCAACACTAAATGATACAGCATGCATTTTAAAGCACCTGTGTGCGTGTTGGGGGGGGCCGGAGATGCCTGTATTCTAATTTGATTAGAATTATTATGTATTAGTATTTCTGCAGACCTGGAAATTAAGCCCAGGGCATTACACATGCTGACCACATGCTCTACTAAGGAACTATATCAGCCTTCTGTTTGTTTTGAGACTGGGTCAAGGCTGCCCAGGCTGTCCTCGCATGTCCTTACTCTGTAGTTCAGGCAGGCCCCGAACTCGTGGCCACCTTGCTTCAGCCTCCTGACTAGCTGAGATTACAGGCCTGTGCTTCTGGTCCAGCTGTGGTCTGAGTTTAACCACGAAAGCAGATGTTCAGTAGGAGCTCAGTAAAACACAAGCTATGAAGACGGCGGGAGAGACACACTTGTTCACAGAGCTGGGCTGAGGCCTGGGAGTGGCCTTTCCCCACATGCTTAGAACTTGGTTACTTTAAAAAGCACAGTCCGCCCACACCCCTCTAGAATGGCAAGAAGAAGAAGAAGAAGAAGAAGAAGAAGAAGAAGAAGAAGAAGAAGAAGAAGAAGAAGAAGAAGAAGAAGAAGAAGAAGAAGGAGTGCCCTCACCCTGACAGCTTGGCATGAAGTAACCCTTGCAGCATCTGAGGACCGGGACCACCAGGGAGCACAGCTGCTGGCAGCCATCCAGTTTCTTCCTGTAGAGCGACGAGGCGTACACACACTTCTGCGTCACAGCCTGGAGGGAGGGAGGAGACTCTGTGGCTTCCTTCCTCCACTGGGGCTGGGCTGCTGAGGCTCCAGCACCTGCCTAGTGGAGGGTCTTGGCACTGCCCAGGTTGATGATGGGATTTTCTTTTCTTTTCTTTTTCTTTTTTTTTTAATCTTGTAAAAAAATTATTTATTTACTTTTTATTTTATGTAGCATTGGTGTTGTGCCTGCATGCATGTCTGTGTGAGGGTGTCAGATCTCAGAGTTACAGACAGTTGTGAGCTGCCATGTGGGTGCTGGGAGTTGAACCCGGGTCCTTTGGAAGAGCAGGCAGTGCTCTTAACCGCCGAGCCATCTCTCCGGCCCTTTCAAGGCAGGCCAAGAGTGAAGGGAGAGGAGCAGAACAGGGGCCCTGAACAGAATTTCCCATCGTTCCATGGAATGACTGCACAGAGGCACAGTCCCATCCCATCCGTCCTCAGCAAGGAAGGGGTGAGGGGAGATTCCCTTTGCATGAGGGATGTGCACGTGTGTGTGCGTGCATGCATGCGTGTGCGTGTGTGTGTGTGTATGTGTGTGTATATGCATACATGTGTGTATTCATCCATGTGTGTGTGCATGTGTGTATGCATACATGTGTGTGTATTTATGCATGCATATGTGTGCATACGTGCGTATATGTGTGTGTGTGTGTGTGTGTGTGTGTGTGTTCGTGCATGTACATGTGTAAGGAAAAGGATGATGTGGGTGTTCCCCTCAGCTGCTTTCCATCTTATGTTCTGAAACTGGGTCTCCCCGTGAATCTGGAGCTCGTTCACTCACTGGCTGTACAGTGAGTCCTTGGGATCTTCCTTTCCTCAGTCCCAGTGTTGGGACTGCAGGCACCGGCTGATGCCTCTGGACTTTTGTGTGGGTGCTGCAGGCCTGAACTCAGGTCCTCAGGCTTGTTCAGTAAGCACTGTATTAACGGAGCCTTTTCCACAGCCGTGAAGACCTGTTTTTGTAGACACTTAACTCTTGTGTGTGCTGAGGACTAAACTCAAGGTCTCGTGCAGGCTGACTGTAAGTAAGCTTTACCACCGAGTCACAGCCCCAGTTCTTGACTCTAAGATAAGTAATAAAAATACTTCCTGAGTGCTTACTCTGTGCCAGTGACTCAGATGTACTTCTGCTTAAAGTTGTGTGTTTTCCTAATTTATATACAGAGAATATTATCTCACTTTTTTTTCTGTAGAGGCAGTGTTGGCAGCTCCTGTAATTTGCAAAGACTACGAGAGTCTGTCCTCTTACCCATGGACTCCAAGACTGGTGGCCTTACTCCTACTCTGTGGCTTCCTAGTGTTTATTCCTAGCATTGCTTTTCACCAGCCATGTAGCCTTGGCCTGAGAGCCTTCTTTCTCTGCAATTTATTCCTCCTCATATATACACCTCCCGGCACACAACAGCTCACAATAGCCACTATTTTTTATAATGATAGTATTTTTCTACTCTTCTAGGTATTTGTAATCCCATGAATTTTCAAGGTAGTTCCTAAAAGATGGGCAGTAAACTGACAGGCAGCCTGGGTTGAGAACACACTTCTCACTACATGAAACATACTCACAGACCCCTACCCATGTACACACACCCCTACCCATGTACACACATTCATACCGATGTACACACACCCTTACCCATATTCACACAACCCTACCCATGTGCACACACCCATACCAACGTACACACACCCATACCCATATAAACACCCCTACCCATGTGCACACACCTCTACCATGTATACACACCCCTACCCATGTGCACACACACATACCAATGTACACACACTCATACCCATGTACACACAACCCTACCCATGCGCACACACACACACCAATGTAAACACACTCCTACCTATGTACACATATTGATGTCCATGTACACACACTCCTACCCATGCACACACACCCATACCCATGTATACACACCATACCCATGTTACACACACCCCTACCCATGCACACATACCCCATCCCATGTACCCATACCCCTACCATGTACACACACCTATAGCCATGTACACATACCCTCACCCAAAAAAAATGAGGTCTGAAAACGAAACACACAGTCTATGGCCATACCACCCCGAAAGAGTCTGCTCTTGTATGAAAATGCAACATCTCCATTGCCCTTTAAATGTCATGATTCATAATTACCTTTGGTTTGCTCCATCGTGGGCATCTGGGAGTACTGTCACAGCTCCCACAGTCCCCCTAGTGTGCAATATGAGAAACTTTAATATCAAGAATATTGGCAATCACAAGGACATGTCCCCGGCTGCTGTCTGGATGAGCTAATTAAGATCTTAATCCAGGGCTGGGGAAATAGTTCCGTGCGACAAGACCACGAGGGCCTGAGTTCAATTCCCAGAAATCACATACAAAGCCAGGCTTGATGGTGCATGCTGGCTGTCCCTGGACGGCAGCCTAGCTGACTCAGTGAACCCTAGGTCCCAGGGAGAGACCTTGTCTCAAAAACAAAACAAAACAAAAAACAAAAAACTGCAAGGTGGATGGCTTCTGGGGAATGGAACCTAGGGCTGTCCTCTGGCTTCTACACACACACTTCACTTTGCCCTGGAGAATTCTGAAGGTCTGCCTTGGATGCCCACTTGAAAGCAGTCCCCTCAGGTTCAGAGCTGAGGCCTGGCCGTATGGTGTGGTCATACTATAGCAGCGGGGAGTGTGGGTACAGACACTTTCATTTTAAGTTAGCTGTGAGACTTTTGACCCATCACCGACACATCCGGACTTCAGTTTTCATAAGCTATAGCACGGGGACAAAACTTCTTGCTGCCATTTGACCTTTGGGGACTTGGCAAGAGAAACTAATTAGCTGGGAAAGGGCATATCAGTACATTTTAGAATTGTGGGATGTTTACTAAACTGTCTCAGAGATGCCAGATATTGACAGTGAGCAGCTACAGGCTCTGCTGTGTAGCCATGTCACCTCAGTTCCCAAGTCTACATGGTGGAGTTGGCAGTAGCCACCATCACGATTGGGTCGCTGTGAAGTCAGATCAGCACTGGGCGGGGCAGCTCAAGGCGGGCGTTCATCCAGCGGCACTGGCTGGATGAGCAAAGGCAAATAGGGCCTGCGACACAGGTTCACTCAGTGTTGCAGACTGAATGAACCGGGAAACTGAATGGAGGCATATAGGGCATATGTCATGCATCATACGCATCAGGATGAACCAGTTTTGTTAATTGCCAAGTATGATGCAATCTGGCAGGAATAAAAACAAAACAAAACAAAACAACCAAAAACCAAACCAAACCAACCAACCAACCAACCAACCAACCAACAAACAAAAAAACCTGTTTGCCAGTTGAGTAAATGGACGGATGGGTTTGAAAATGATGGCCCAATATAAGGCTGACATTTGGTACCCAAGCACCGTTTCCTTAGGGATGAAGGGATCATTGGTGGGTGGTGGCTAAGCAGGAATATTCAAGGCCTGCCACTGGCTAAGCAGATGCTAGCTGATTCTGAGTTTGAAGAATGCCATCTATTGGTCTTTAGGTATCTCGAGACCTGGTCTCGCCCTTCCTTGGGGTCCAGCTGGATCACCAGGGTGGGTCTCTGGTCCAAGGATCTTTCACTATTTTAGTGACTTTAGGACTAACCGGAAAAATGAAGGTAGTAAAAGTGTCACATCGGCCACCCAGGGTGGGATTTGTTAGAAAGCAGTCGATGCCATAGGCCATGCCCAGGTCAAACAAGAGCTCCCGCTGTACGATCCTGCACATTTGTCCATTCAGAAAGAGCTCACCCTGGAAGAGAAGAGAGAGACAGAGACAGAGAGAGATCAACAGTCTCTTCCAAACTTCTCTTCTCCCCACAGCCTACAAGACTTAGAAAGAACTAAAACAAACAAACAAACAAACAAACAAACACATAGGGGGTTTCCTGCACCTGTCATGAGGGCCTGGAATTCCAGGGTGTATCAGATGTGTCATAGGCACCTCTGAAGGCAGTGACAGAAAAACAGCTTGCTGATAATGTAAAGCAAAGCAAAACAAAACACAACCCCCCCAACACACCCCAAGACACCTGAATGCCTCTCAAAATGGGAACAGTTGGCAGAACAGCTTTCGTGTCACCTGGTCACTGTCACCCCCATGACACTTACGATGTCACTGCCAGTTCCACACTTGACACTCAGCTCTGAACCTTCCATGGTCTTCCAGGAAGCATGCCTGGAGAGGTCTGAAGCTAAAATCTGAGGGAGACAGGAAGCTGTGTTAATACCTACATTGGGGCCAAAGGGCCAGAGGGGCTTTGCCAGCAAACTAAGTTCAAGTGGAAGATTCCTTGTGTGTTGTAACTCAAGCTAAAGCAACAGTGGATGTGATCAAAGGCCAGGCGTGACTGACTTCCTAGGAGCTGGGCATGCCTTCTGGAGGGACGTCTGTGCTTGGGTATCCTGGAAGAAGCTATCTGGGTACATGGAGCCCATGAAAGGGTGAGCAGGGCTAGCTGGGATGTGGCCAGGGCATCTTTATGGCCTGGAACATGCTCCTTTAAAAGTTACAGAAGCCAGCCGCGGTGGCGCAAACCTTTAATCGCAACCTTCAGGAGGCAGAGGCAGGCAGACCTCTCAGTTCAAAGCTAGCCTAGTCTTATCTAGTTAGAGAGTTCCAAAGTATCGAGAACTGCACAGTGAGACCCTGTTTCAATAACGTAATATAAAAAGTAACAAAATGACATTCAAAACCTTGACCCCAAGGGCCTTAGAATATGACCTTATTCGGAAGCAAGGTCTCTGCAAATAGACTTAACAGTTAGGCAAGATGAAATAATCCCGGAGCAGGGTGGGCTCTTGATACAATATAAACGATGTCCTTAGAAGGAGAGGAAGAGAATATCACAGGGAAAAGATGGCTGTGGGAGGATGGAGGCAGTTTGCATGGATGCACCTGCACGTCAAGGAATGCCAGAGAGTGCCAGAAACGACCAGCACCCAGGGAGACTCAGGGAACAGTCTTCTTCAGAGCCTCTCGAGGACATGACCTTGGCGACTTCGATGGCAGCAATCTAGCCTCTACTGCTGTGAGGCAATGACTCTCTGCAGTTCCAAGGCACCTAGCCTGTGGTAATTGGTTATGCAGACCTAGGAAGTCGCCTGGACACTACAAGTGAACTGAAGTCAGGGCACTGGCATCTTGGAGTGGATAGCCTCATCTCCATGTGACAGGAGTCTTCACGGAAGACTCAGAGTGACTGCCATGTCCCTATGTGATCCGGTTTCTCCTGGCCAGCTGACTAGTTCAGGGGGCTGATGGATGATTGCATTAAGATGAACCAGTCATTTGCTTAGGGGTTGTCGGAAGGGGGCAGAGACTGCATGGAAAAGCTTGGTATGGGTGTAGGGGGGGGGGCTTTGTCAGCTGCCATTCTGCCATGTGAAGTGGGAAAGTGAAAATGAAGCACACAGTCCAGGAAGGGGATGGGTGCTCTTGGGTACGGGATGCTGGTCCAACCAAGCACAGCGGTCAGGACAGAGGGGCAGAAGGGGTGAGGCTTCTCACGGAGGCATGGTGGCACATGGTCGACTGTGGGTCGTGGGGCCTCAGGGCTAGACCGCACCTTTCTCTGGGACATTTAAAAGCACACCTTGGAATCCCGGATCACGTGGAACTTCAGGTACGCCTTCAGCCTGTCTTTGTTGTCTTGACTGAACAGGAAGTCCTGTTGCTCCCGGGGCAGGGCTTGGAGGGCTTCGTCCGTGGGCCAGAAGACAGTGACTGGGGTGTGGATGTGGTCAGTGATGACACTCAGCAAGCCCAAGTCCTGAAACACAGGGCACCACCCTCTGGCTGGTGTGCACACACACTGTGCAATATAAGGCCCCCGCCTGACATGCAGGCAAAGGGCCTCTCTGAGCCCATCTCTTCATGACCTGTACTGTGTGCCTTGTCAGGATTACTGAAAGTTCCAGAGGGATAAAGCCAGAAGATAGAGCACTGCACCCCAACCATTCTGACCCCCATTTCCTTAGAAGGCAAACCAGAAAGTCAAACGTCAAGCTTCTGTAGTGGGAAAGTACATTTCAATGAATATCTTAATTTTGATCCCACTTCTGTTCAAATATTTTAACTTCTTTTTAAAATTATTATTAATTTATTCATATTACCTCTCAATGGTTATCTCCTCCCTTGCAGCCTCCCATTCCTCCCTCCCTCCCATTTTCCCCTTATTCCCCTCCCCTATGACTGTGACTGAGGGGGACTTCCTCCCCCTCTATATACTCATAGGGTATCAAGTCTCTTCTTGGTAGCCTGCTATCCTTCCTCTGAGTGCCACCAGGTCTCCCCATCCAGGGGACGTGGTCAAATATGAGGCACCAGAGCACGTGTGAAAGTTCGACCCTACTCTCCACTCAACTGTGGAGAATGTCCTGTCCATTGGCTAGATTTGGGTACGGGTTTGAAGTTTATGGCTTGTATTGTCCTTGGCTGGTGCCATAGTTTGAGCGGGACCCCTGGGCCTAGATCTGCCTATCATAATTTTCTTCTTGTAGGTTTCTAGGATCCTCTGGATCCTTCAACTTTGCCATTCTTTAACTTCTCAAGACTAGTTTTTTTCTCACATTTCATTAAAAAATACCATATACAATATTGATGTATGCATGTTTGCTTATAAAGTTTCTAGATAAAATGTACTCCAAAGAAATGTCAAGATGAATAGGAGAAGTCTTTTTGAGCCTTATGTGGTAAGGGACTGTCACACACATTGATTTTTTTTTCCATGTGAAGGAGGCTTTACGATCTACTTTGGTCTAAAACTGTTTGTCCAACCAGATCCTGTGGAACAGGTACAAGATGACTGCAGAGTTTTGTGGTGGCTAGGTGGACAAAGGTTACTGATTCATGACATCTTTGGATAGTCTCATCTAAAAAGTATTTTACACTTATTATTATTTATTTATTTATATTTACTGGAGGCTGAGTGCAGAGGTCAGAGGATACCTTGTAGGAGCTGGTTCTTTCCTCCTGTCATGACAGTCTTTGGGATTTTCAGTTTGAACGCGTGGGAACCCCCATTTCCAACCAGCTCCCCAGAGAATCTGAGACACAGATCTTCTACGCAATTGAGGACCTACAGAGTGTACTTTGTGGGGAACCAAAGTTCTTGGAGCTCTTTGGGGGACTGGTCAGTGTGGGGTGCCTCTGGCAGATATAAGCACAAGCAAACGTAAGAAATCAGAGTTTCATGTGGGCCATACCCAACTCCTCTTTCCCTCTAGTGTTTTACCTGTATTAACTTGCTGAATCTGGTGTATCCATGGTTTACTGCCACTGTAGTGAGATTCTGTTGCAAAGATAAGGACAGAAAACATTTCTCTCATCTCTCACCTGTGCCCAATCATTTGACATTGTGACACGACATGGTTATCTACAAAGTTCATACCTAAGAGCTGTGCAGGCACTACAGCTTCCCTGACTGGAGGATGGCTCCTTCCTGAGGTGGCCACTTTCACTCAAGGGACAGAGATACAGAAACAAATCTAATATCATAAGTAAGTTTGGTTACTTCGTGTTGGGCCACTTTTTTTTTATTGCTATCTTGGGATGTATCTGTCAGTTGAACCTGCCCCCTTTGGACAGTTTGCCAGGTACTTTAACACAACCCAGCTGCGTACAATGGTAACACAGCAGGGGCTAACCATTGGCTCATTAGCACTCAAAGAAACTATTTTTTTTTATTCTGCCCATGATTTTCTGCATTATAGAGTCTGGGAAGCTAGATATGACATCTTCCTGACTCCTTTGCAGCTAGAAGCCCACAAGCAATGCAGGGTCAACCAAATATAAGCACCATGGAGATTTTTTTTTTTTTTTTGGTGCAAAGGAAGAACATGAAGTAGAGCTAACATGGATGCTAGTCTCCTGGTACACAATGGTGTGGAGGTGAGCAGGTTAGTCTTTAGTGCCCTGGGTGGAGAGGCTAAAGAGCTGCAACCTGAGGAGCTGTAACCGTCAGAATGGTCTTCATTTCAAGATTTTCTAGTTTTCTTTGTTTTCACATGTACAGCATTGAAATTAGACTAGGGTCTCAAAAAATATTTATTCATATACATAATATCTCAAGAAACTCCTCTTTGTAAGTGAGGTTTAGTGGATTCTGACACCTGCAATGAAGGAGAGTGGCCAATACTAACAACTAAAACAAAGTGAACTGGGCCTGGAGGCTGAGGCCTATAATCTTACCTACTTTGGAGTCTGAGGCAGGAGAATGAACAGTTAATAAAGGAAAGGAAAGAAAAGAAAAAGAAAAATTTGAGGCCTATCTGGGCTGCAGAAGTGACTTTAACACCAGCCTAAGCAAATTAGTAAGACCCTGTCTCAAAATAGAAAATGAAAAAAAGGCTAATTTGTAGTTCAGGAGGAAGGCACTTGCCTACTATACAAAGCTCTAGGTTCAATCCCCAGTACCACGGAAAGAAACACTTAAGAGAACAAATGAATAAATAGTTAAAATTGTTTGTTCTGTGTGTTAGGAAGAAATTTTATTCCCGGTGTAGTTTTTGTGATATCTAATTATCCACTTTTCCTTCCCTCTTTCCCCTCCCCTCCCTCTCCTCCCTTCCCTTCCTTCTCCAAATCTATATAAGACAACTTTCCCTTGTGGGCACTAAAGAAAAACTCATAAACATTTATTTATAAAACACTTTGTTAGGAGACAGGGTTTCACTATATTGGCAAGGTTGGCATGTGACTCCTGGGCGCACACAACCCTTGTACTTGAACCTGCTGAGTACCTGGGCTGCAGCACGTACTGCTGCCCCTGGCTAAAAGCCACATACTGATTTTAAGGCAACCTTTGCTGACTTATGTATCTTAGGCTTGTAGCGACAGGATTACAATGCTTCAAAGTGATGCCTCCAGCCAGATCTGAGCGGACGACACAGACAGCACGTGCTGGAGGGTGACAGTGGGTTACCTACCAGAACATTGCCTGAGGCATCTTTGGGGGTGATAATCAAGTTTTTGGGAGACAGCAGTTTGTCTATGATGTGGATGACTCCGTTGGTGCTGATGATGTCACTGGACAGGACTTTTGCCTTATCATTGATATACACGGTGTCCTGAAGACAAATGAAACTGAGAGATATGAACACAGAGAGACTGCACAGCATGTTTCTCCACAGAACTAACGCTTCTCAGATGTGCCCAATCATCAGAGGCGGAGCTTGAAGGTCCATGGGACTTAAGCACATTATTTATTAAGATCCTAAAAGGAAATTAACGACGAGAATGCAGTCTTCACTTGTGCGGTTATCAGCAGGTAATATATAATCAGCCAGCCTGGCTGGTTGCTTATTTCTACACAATTCTGAACACGCATAGAGTAAACAGCTCACAGTTGGCTTCTCGCTAGCGTGTCCTCAACATCACCCTCCACACCATCTGTGCTGTCGGGAGCTGCCTTGTCTCTGAGTCGGAATTCCAACTCAGCTGCTTTTTTGCGGATGTGACTTTGGACAAGCTTCTTTTGCCTCTTTGAGCTCAGCTTCTGTGTTTGGAAATTGGGGACAAGGATGGTATTCACATCCCGAGGCTGCTGGACCAACCAAACCAGTGCACGTGAAATCCTTAGCACGCTGCTCTACACACAGTAAAAACGGCTCAGTGGGGTTGAGGCTGTCACTCCAGGGGAGGGAAGCCAGACGCCTGTAGGACGAGGACAGCATCTTCCTGAGGCGGCTGCTCTTACCTGAGAGACAGAAATGGAGATTGGCTCGCCTTGGAGGGTCGTGGCATTCCTGGTTACTTTTAGGCTTTCCAGCAGCAGCTGTTGGCAGGCAACCACATGGTACCGAAGAACCTGAGGCATGAGGCCTTGCTGAGCCCACTCTGCAATCTGGAAGAGAGGACAGGTGGGGGTGGAGGAAGGAGGAGGAGGAGGAGAAGGAGGAGGAGGAGAAAGAGGAGGAAGAGGAGGAGGTGGGGGTCACTCTCTCATCCTCTGAGAAGCTAGTGACAGGCTTGGTTTGTGTTGGGGACACAGGGAGAGTCTGGTCAGGGAGGGGGTGAGAATCACAGGTGAGAGATGCCTCAGGGAGCCTCCTGCCCAGCCTGTCACAGCACTGCTTGAAGGATGCTGGTGTCCTACAGTGCTCCTTGGAAAAGAATGTCCTTGGGAAGCATGTTAGGAGAGAGCATGGGAGGGCCCCACCTAGAGAGGACTGGAAGATACTATGACATTTTTCTACTTGGATTCAAGATACAAAGAAGGGGCCGGAGAGATGGCTCAGTAGTTAAGGGCATTGGCTGCTCTTCCAGAGGACTCAGGTTCAATCCCCAGCACCCACATGGCAGCTCACAACTGTCTATAAATCAAATTCTAGGGAATCTGGCATCCCCAAGCAGATACACATGCAGGCGAAACACCAAAGCACATAAAAATAAGTGAGCCCTGAGAGAAAAAAATAAAAATTCAGATCTAAAAATGCAGCATATTAAAAAAAAAGATACAAAGAATACAATTCTGAAATCACTGTAATAAAAAGCCCATGAAACATCATTTCACTCCATTGAGGCTTTAAGTTAAAATAGACAAAGGTCAAATGATTTAATGATTTTAAATATTATACTTATGTCTTCGCTTTGCTGGTACCCAAAACATGCACAGAGAGAGAGAGAGAGAGAGAGAGAGAGAGAGAGAGAGAGAGAGAGAGAGAGAGAGAGAGAGAGAGGGCAGTGTGCTCGGTGGCTAAGAACAAGTCCTTTCTCCAACATCTCCCAACAATGGGTCTTGGGCAAAGTTACTTCCCCCAGTGTTCTCCTCTGTAAAATGGGGGTAACACTTTGCTTCAGGTCTGACAGGAGAATAAAGTGGATACATGCAGGCCAGGCCCTGTTCTGAGTGCAGTTATCAATGCAGATGCTAGCTGTCTATATTTATAGGCAACGTGGCACAGGGCACAGTGACCTACAGAGCAGAAAGGCTCTGATAAGTCCTGCAAATCAAGAATTTACTTAAATTCCTTTAATTCAGCATCTGCTTGGCCCAATTTTTTTTTTTTTGTTGTTGTTGTTTGTCTATACGGAGTTGGATCCCTCGACTACTTGTAACTTCTCCAATTTCTTACTCTGGTTAGGCATGCCTTTAGAAAGCCTCTGGCCAGTGGCACCCCAACAATGCTTCACACAGGTGAGCAACCTCTTCCATTGCTGGTCTGCTCTACCTGAGCCCAGATCTCTTATCCACAAACATCACCATGGTGGCTTCTGAGATCATGCCTTTCCCAAGCCCTCCACAGTCCCCAGCCTCGTGCTCACTTTGGGCTCCTGATTGAAGGAGTTGGATGAAGGTGCAAACACCGTGAAGGGGCCAGGTCCAGCCAGCTCTCGGACAGCATGCTCCTGCGGGAAGGGAGGTGGGGCCACATGCCTCTCTTTCACAGACAGGCATAGCAGCATCTTCTCTCACAGACACAGATTGAGGCTCAAAGAGATGCCAGAGTTAGTGTTTTTGTCTCAGGCTCAGAGTAAACCCAGAATCTATGCTGTCAAAATTATGTTTTTTTCCTAATTAAAAAAAATTAACACGTAGCTATTAGATTAATGATTTTGAAAGCAGACTCCCAAGAAGATAACTCCTCTGTAGCCCCCATCAAAGATGACTCCCGCCTCTCCTCTCCACGTGCTGGCTATACTCACACGACTGTAGCAAGCAAGATGACTCGCTTAACTGTCTAGCTGTCTTCTTGGCATCCTAAGGTGGCAAGGCTGCTAGGGCATTTGTTTCTAGTCTCTCGAGTCTCATTCTTCAGTGCATCTGGGATTTATGTGGCTGGTTCCCAGAAGGTCAGCATGCTCTCACCTAACTAGCCTTCCCATTGAGAGTCAATCTTGACTGTCAACTTCATCGGGTTAAAGGACCGCCCAGGAGGAGACTGAGTAGCACACTTCCAGGAGTGCCTGAGAGGCGGTTTTCTCAGACAGGGGAGAAACTCTGAGGTCTGACTTAGTGAACAGGTTACTTCCTCCAGGCATTCAGACTGTGCAGGAGGTGGAAGATGGGAGGTGGGGACTGGTTGAGCAAGGGAGCTTCCCTGGGAGGTGTATCTTGCCCTGCTTCTTCCGGTAAGCTGAGCCCGTGTTCTCTGCTTCCTGTGTGCCAGGACAAAAGCTCCTCTGCTGCATGTTCCTGGTGCTATGACGTTCTGCCTCACAATGGCCCAGAAGCATAGAGCCTGCAAACACTTTCCTCCCTTGGGCTGTTTCTGTCAGCACCGCTATGAAAAAGCAGCCCACACACCCACGAAAGTCTCTTTTCTCCACTGCTGTGACAGGTACTTTCATCCACAGCCGCAGTCACTTAACCATGGGATCTGTTCTGAGACAAGCGTTCTTAGGCCACTTTGCTACTGTGTGAACGTCCCCCTCCTCCGTGACTCACACAGATCAAGCCCCACTGGTGGTGAGAGCCCTATATGACGAACTCCTTCACTTTCCCTATTGTATTTTTACTGTACCCTTTCAATGTTTAGATGGGACGAGCGTCACAAATGTCAACCTGTGTATTTACACCTGAGGCATGAGAGATGGAGTTCTCAGATGGCCAACAACTGGGCTGGTGCCATAAATCCTAGTTCCAGACTTCTTTCTGCCTTCCAAGACTTCGGAAGCTACAGCTTTATCTAATATCTTGCTGGCAACATGGCATGTTGATATATGTATGCATACATTCATACACATGTACACACATATAGTTAAATATACATATGCAAACACACACACACACACACACACACACACACACACACACACACACACACTCTGGTAGTGGAAGGAATCCAGGGCCTGGCACATGCCTCAGAAGTAGAAACACACTTTTTTACCTGTAACTGGAAGAAATACTGGGATGTTGCTGGGTACTTAGGAAGTTCCTGCCAACAAGAAGAGAAAAATGTCATTACTTCAACTGTGAATTACACAAGGGAGGGTTTGTCTGCTGGAAAACCACGTGATGGTTTTCTTCTAGCCTCACAGAAAAGCTTGTAGTTGGTGCTAAGAATGACCTAGTGATACGTTGACTCTCAGTTTCTTTCTGGACTCTCCAATTTACAAAAGAAAGATCCAGCCACCCTCCCACCACCCTCCCCGACCCCCGCCAAAGCAGTTACAAGCATTTCAAATGGAGCTCAAATCTTTACAAAACACACCAAACATAGCTGAAATCTTGTAAAAGGCCAGTTATTACTTATGGCTCAATTGGCCTCCCTGACAACGAGAAGGTTGGATCAGTTGGAATGCTTTGGTCTCTCCTTAAGACAATTTTATGAGTGTTTACAGTATGTGGAAACCAGGAAACATCATACCAGCTCTTCTTCTACCTGCAGTATGGGCAGATGGGGCAAACAGCAGGCATGCACATGAGCACACATACGTATCACAAACACACCACACATCCATACCCCATACACCGCACCTCCCCCCATGCATACACATACACAAACACACCCACCATATACCTACATCTACACCATAAATACACCACACCACACCAAATAACACACTCCCCCATACACCTCCCCATCCCCACACTCCCATACAACCCAGACACCACACACACACCATACATACACACACACACACATCATCTGCCACACACTCCATATACAACATATACATCATACACTGTACATACACACACATGCACACATCACAAGTATACCCCTTCCACACACACCTCCATACATCATACACACATACACACCCATTGTATACTACACACACACAATATAATACAAATACACAATAGCACACAGAGACATGCACACCATAACACATATATAGTATTCATACCAAACATTATACACATAGACACACACATACACATATACCCCATATACCAATACACACTCTATACTCCACACACAACATATACACATGCCATAGAAACCACTCCCACCATAGCACACTCCTAGTCCAAGACACTGCATGCACACACATATACCACACATAATCACACGCCATCCACACTGTGCCACACATCCACACACCATACACAGTACATCATACAATCACTGCACTCTGCATACACATGCTACACCATACACCATACATCCACACTCACATTATATCACATACATGACACACACAGTCAACACATTCTGCACATCCATGCCACATACACCACACATACCACATACATCTATTCACATACAAACCCCAAACATGGCAATGCTTTGGCATTGCTGCATGTTCTTGATATACATATTTACTTTTTAATAACATGACTCAGTTGGTGTCCTTATCATTTCCTTTTCCAGATTCAGAGTGCATAGAAAAGTGACATCACGTGCTCGGAGCCACAATGCTACTCCCTGGCAGAGCTGAATGCAAACCCAGATGTCTCTGGCTCCAGAGGTGCGTCAGTCTTACTCATGAAACCACTCACTTCCCAGGCTACAGGGATTTCCCTGCGCAGACAAATCCATTTCATTGCAACTGATTTGCAAGTCCCTGGGAACCTGGGCTCTTGGGAACTGGAGCTGTCTTCCCGAAGGCTTGTCACTACCTCATAGATGTTGCCCCGGCAGATGAATCCGTCCCCTGTGTAGTTCGGCTTGCAGGTGCATATCCTCTGGTCTTGTCCAGTGTGATTGCAGATGGCATATGGACTGCAGCCTCCATTATTCTGGTAAAATTGCCAAGAGATGGAGAAGTAAGTTTGATGGCTTTGCCGATATTTGCTAAGCAATTTGTGCTGAAATTCATATTTTGAGGGACACTTGTCTGTCATGTGGAAAACACTGGACCGAATCCCTAGCAACACATGCACGCGCGCACACACACACACACACACACACACACACACACACACACACACACACACAAACACACACACACACACACACACACACACACACACACACGCTCCAAACATGGCTGGGTCCTTAAGCCCCAGGTCACCTGAAACTGTGATCTTATTTAGAAAAGCATCTTTGTAGATGTCATGAAGGGTCTTGAGATGAGGCCCCTTAAACCCATAGGTGTCTGTGTAGGAGCAGAAGGCAGGCATGGAGGTGAAGAGAGAGGCAGAAGGCTGCAGTTTGCACACACAGCCAGTGGCTCTGGAATTCCTGGCTGTGAGTTTAAGGAGCTTCATCTCAGGACCCTTCATGACAAAGGAGGGTCTTCAGAAACATCCCTGCTGACACTGGGCTTAGATTTTAGCCCTCCAGAGCCATATATAAACTTCTGTGCCCAGCCTATGGTTAAACATTACCACAGCCCTGTTGTGATGTTTAGTTTGAACTGTCAGTGTGACGCAATCTAGAACCACCCAGGAAGGGACTGTTAGTCAGGACTTGCCTAGATCAGGCTGGCTGGTAAGCACGCCTACAGGGGGAAATCATTATTTTTTTAAAGTTAATTATGTATTTTTTATGTGTATAGGTGTTTTGCCTACATGTATGTCTGCGCAGCACATGTGTGCCTGGAACCCAGGGATTGGCATCAGACCCTCTTGAGTCTGGAATTACAGACCATTGTGAGCTGCCATGTGGGTGCTGACAATGAAACCCTGGTCTTCTGGAAGAGCAGCCAGTGTTCTTAACTGCCGAGCCATCTCTCCAGTCCCTACGGGTGCTTTATCTTGATTAAGTAAATTGAGGTTTAATGATTTCCCCACTCTGGGTGGTGCCTTCTCTAGGCAGGTGACCCTGAACTGTATGAGTGGAAAAGGTGGATCTCAGCACAGGAGAAACATGCATTAATTCATCGCTCTCTGACCCTGGCTATGGATATAATGTCACCAGCTTTCTAAGGTTCTGGCCACCGTGCCTTCTCTGCAGTGGCGGACTATGACCTGGAATTGTGACTCAGATAAACCCCTTTGCTTTGAGAGGGCATTTTATCATGCAACAGGAAATGAAACTAAGATGCCTAGGAAAATAATTCACAGCTAGAGTCTTTTCATCAGGAAGTTGTGGGGTAATCAGTCCTCGTCCCGCTGGGTCGCTGAAGAATTAAAAATGAAAGAAAGCACGGAAACCCAGATCTCTAGAGACTGGTGCGTATATAAATGTCACACTGACGCAGGTGGTCAGAGGCCTGCATGACCAAAGTCCCCACATGTGACACGCCAGGCTGTCAGGTTTATGGAACCTCTCAGTCTACAGGAAGCATGGGCCTGGGGTAGGCTGAACAGGAGTGGATAGCGTGGCCAGTTTCAGGCTTAGTGTGATCCTCATTGGCTGGCACCGCGTGGAGCTAGTCTACAGTCAGAAGCCGTGGGAGAACCGTGGAAGGGACGCAGGCTGCTCACAACAGGACAACATATCTGAGAAAACTAGGACCTGTTTTTAAAATTGTGTGCTCTCAAAAAAACAACAACAACAAAAAATTGTGTGCTCTCTTGAGCACATTCTCCTTAGTTCACAGAAGATAGCGAATCAGGAAAGACACAACAAATCTGGGTAGTCGAACCTATGTTCTGGTGTGTGTGTGTGTGTGTGTGTGTGTGTACGTGTACATGCATGCACGTGCAAGTGCCCTTGTGTGTGTGTAAAAGATAGGAGAATTGACAATTGGCTTCCGTATGAAGTTTTTTTTTTAACTGATTGGTTTTAAGAGCTGGTTTAGGTTTGCAGAAAAACAGTGGCAAATACAGACAGACCTATGGAGACACTGCCACTCCCTGGTTTTCTCCATCATTAAGGGCTAGTCCGTAGCTTGTCTGTTGGTCCACTCTTGCTGGTGTACATTCTGTGGGTCTTGACAAATGTTTAGTGATATGTGCCCATCATGGACAGCTTCCTATTGAGTAGTTTCTGTAGCCAGTATTTGATATCTTGGGGCTCTTCTGTCTTCCAACCTTCCTCACCCCCTTTCACCCGTTTAACCTCCTCACACTAGAAAAGAGAGGAAGAAAGAATAGAGAAGAAGAGGGGAAAGTATCACTAGACTACTTCCTGTTGATTAGGAGTGTTGAGCTCCTTGGGGGCAAGTTTGATATAGTCAAGGATATAGAGATATATACGTAGGCGTAGATGTAGATATATAAGGATATAGTCAGGACATCTAACTTCTTCTCGTTGTTCCTTCTTTGCTCGTGGCTACTTAACAATCCACAATCAACAGTATTCAACTAGTAACTAGCAACCCACCCACTAGGCATCTAGAATTTATATATCCTTTGAAAAGTTCCCAGAATTCCAAACATCACACACTCCCAGAAACTATGTGCAGCTTGCAAAAATCACGTCCCTGCTAGGGTACGAGGTAAATCATAGTTAACTGCTGTGAAACAGCCCCATATCCCACCCCTGAGACTAAAAACGAAAACATACTCTTCTAATATTTCTGTGTCTTTTAAAGAAACCAAAATTCTTACTACAAGTTTCTTATCCCTAAGAACTCCCATGGTCCCCTTATTCCTCCCACGCCCTCTCAACTTCTTGCCACCGACTGATCTAACCAACCCTGCAGCTTTTTCTTTTCCACAACATAACCTCTGTGCTTGCCAGGGTTTGTTTGAGCTGACCTTCTCTTCTTCCCCATTAGGTACATAAAGAACAAACAAAGAACAAACTCAAGCAACATACCAACACTCTCTCACCCAGGCACTGTGGCTAGGGAACTGGATTTTGAGCAGGATACTAAGGCCTGTTAGTTGACTCGTAAACACTTCTTAGCACCCCCAGCCCCCATACCCTGGGAAACTAATCGAGCTAGCTTTGGGACACTTGCATCAGATGAATGCTGGACCAACTCTGTGTAGTTAGATCCCTTCAGAATCTTGTAGCCAAGGGGCAGGCTGTGTGTGTGTGTGTGTGTGTGTGTGTGTGTGTGTGTGTGTGTGTGT
>OU015756.1:52099288-52153995 GCA_907169655.1 Acomys percivali
TGTGTGTGTGTGTGTGTGTGTGTGTGTGTGTGTGTGTGTGTGTGTGTATAGCAGTCTGTTCTCTCTAGTCTCCCCAATATGACAATGGCACATAAGAGGAAAAAGGAGCCTCAGAATCAGTTTTGGGAGTCTGGGGAGAGCACCTGGCCTCTGTACTCCTTAGAAGGTGGGAGGAGGCCCTGAGGCCATGCGCCTGGAAGCGTACTCACGGTGAGGCAGACGTTGATGAACGTGCAGACCTTCCCATCTCCAGTATACTTCGGCAAGCAGTTACAGACGGACTGTTGGGGAGCAGAGGCAAACAGCATCATTTAAGAGGGGAGGTCTGCTCTGGCCAGTGCGCTGGATCTCAGACTTGAATTTGATTGTAGAATAGCAGTATACGGAGGGACTGTGCTTTCATCATTATTGTTTGGTAATACCTAGTCTAGTATACTTGAGTACTAGATCTCACGGATGTCCCATCCTTGTTGCCAAGGAATGCGGTCAGACACCACTGCTGGCAGAGGCGAGGGGAAGGCTTTGCAGCTCACAGGATTATACACAGAGCAAGTGGTCGTACCCTTTCGATGGACAGACAAGGGAGGTAGCTGGGAACGCCAGGGAGTTGGGTACAGGCCCCCACAGGCCTGATGGCTACTTGTTAGGACTTGAATCCACAGTCGGGGCTAGCCAGGGCAACCTGAAAAGTTTTCCACTGTTTCTCCTCTTCTGTCACCATTGGTCCCAACCTTGTTCAAACCTTTGCCAAGATGCCTACCAGCTATGTGTTCTCAGCTGAAATTGTATTCTTAGAGCTATTTCCCATCGCTTCCTTCCAGGTCTGCAGGAACTGTTATAGGTCCTAGAGGCTGGAAACCTTACGGAGTTTCCTCATTCCACATATATTTAAAAACTCTACTGAGCTGGGTGTGGTGGCGCACGCCTGTAATCCCAGCACTCGGGAGGCAGAGGCAGGCGGCAGATCTCTGTGTGTTTGAAGCCAGCCTGGTCTAGAGAGGGAGTCCAGGATGCCAAGGCCACACAGAGAAACCCTGTCTTGAAAAGCCAAAGCCAAAAACAAACAAAAAACCCTCTACTGAGACACTAAACTGTGTGAGTAAAAGTATATAGACTGTTAAGATTTTCTGATGATTAAATTCACACATTCAACACACACACACACACACATATGCACATGAGCATGCATGCAAGCAAAGCACACATTCACATACTCACAGAGCACATCCACATCCACATGCATATGCATGCATATGCATGCACACACATACATGCACACATGTGTACACACACACAGAATTTGGTTAGCATTCTGTTCTCTCCATTCTCCCCACTATGACAATGGCACACAAGAGGAAAAAGGAGCCTCAGAATCACAATCAGTTTTGGGAGTCTGGGGAGAGCACCTGGCCTCTGTATTCCTTAGAAGGTGGGAGAAAGCTCCGAGGCCATGCGTCTGGAAGCTACTCACGGTTAATTAAGGGTTCTTCAGTCAGGCATGAGCTTGATCTGCCCGCTGCAGTCTCCTACGTGGCTCAGTGAGCTCCAGGGGACATATCCTGGGTATCTGACTTGTTACCAGGTGTTATGATCTATGAACTGCCCTGCCTGGCCATTTTGTGTGTTCACTGTGCATCTGAGTGTGAGGGAGGGAGGCAGAGTGTGGGTCTTTGCTCCTCTGTCGCTCCCTGTGTCCTTTTGCTGCATGACCGCCACCCAGTGCTGGCTTATTTTTCACACTCCCCCAAATTCACTTGCCCCAGGGTAGCTGCACAGCTCTGTGTTGGGGGCCATATTAACGGTAGATGTCTGAACTATGAACTTCTGGCATGGCACAGTGACCCCTATAGCCAAAGAAAAGTAGTAGGTATTCTGGAGATCAGCAAGCTGACAGGCAAATTTCTTTTAGAAACTTCTAGGATCACGTGGGGTTTGCAGATGTGCACACCCCATTCTTAGAAAGCCCTTTCCTAGTCCGCCCCCCATTTGTCTTCTCCCCACCCCCAGATTTCCTCTTGTGCTTTTATTATCTGTTCTACAGTATTTCTGGCTGCATCGGGGACCAGTATCCGCTCTGCACTTTGCTCCCTTAGGCCTGGGTCTTAAGATGCAGGCGTTTCCTCCCAGCAAACCTGCCAGAGGCAGCTCACCTGATTGGGCCCCGTCTGAGTGCACTCTGCATTCTTGTCACAACCGCCGTTGTTCTCCAAACATGGGTTTATTTCTTTAAAACAAAAGTCAACACGTGTCATGCGCGGCAAGCTTTATTTCTGTGAAAAGCCATTTTGAGGGATAACTGAACAAGAGCGGCAGGGATCACCGTGGGATTCAGGTTTCTGGAAGTTCAGTGATGGAAGTGACTCAGTGGGGAAGAAGGGTTTCTCCAAGCAACCCCTGCCCCCCCTGCCCCTCCAGCCCCCGCCCCCCCCCCCCCCGGCCCCTGCCCCCCCACCCCAGCCCCTGCCTCCCTCTCCCCTGCCTCCGCCCCCGCCCCCCATTGGGCCAATTCTAGCAGAGGCATCTGACCCTCTGTGGAACAAATATAAATGTTTCTAATGAGATTCTTAACATCCAGCCCACTCCTGCTACAAACGAGGAGACTTGGGAATGAGAATGCAGCTGTTTGCACCGCCACAACGCAGGCTGGTTTAGAGGGGGCTCGGCCACTGGTGCTGAGTTTAGGACACTCTGAGGAGGAGCGAACTTCTCCAGCTAAAGCATCTCTCCATCATCTGCTTAATCGTGGCAGAGGGGAAAGGGCTGCACAGTGCACAGCTCAGGCAGCATGCTGACCTAGCGGTCAGAGTGCACATTATAAACAAGGGCTGGATGGAAAGCCAGAGATTTGTGACATTCTGCCAAGGAGGCAACATCATTTTTGTCATACTCTGGTCTGGAAAATGCAAGTGGAATCTAATAATTAGAAAAACCCTCAAACCCCAAATAAAAGGCACACTATCACAGGAACAGAGCAAAGAGCTAAGGCACTCAATGCAATGCCCAGTCCTCCAAAGACCCCGTACTAGAGAAATGTTCAGACAATTGACGGAATTGGAATGTGAATATAATTAGGAAAAGGGTTATAGTGATAATCAATTTACTGACGTCAGGAATGGTGTGTGGTAACGCTGAAAGCTGCTCTTATTCTTAGGAAATTCACACTCAGTTATTAGGGACAAATACAATGTGACTCACACAGCTTAGTCTGAAATGACTAAGGGAATACAGGAAAATATACAAAGAGAACAACGGAAAAAGTGTGCAGAAGACTGTTAATGAGCAGATGTGGATCAAGAGCCCCCCCCTTCTCTTTTTTGTTTTTTTTTGTGCCGAGACAGAGTTTCTCTGTGCAGCCCTGGCTGTCCTGGAACTCATTCTATAGACCAGACTGGGCTTGAACTCAGAGATCCACCTGCCTCTGTGCCCTGACCTGCAGGGTTCGACTAAAATTCGGGAGGGAGGTCACCTGTTGAGAATGCAAGACACAAGGAAGGAGAGCAAGTCTGATTGATCAAACTCTCAGTCTTTATTAGCCAGGCAGCAGCTTTTATAAGTCAGAAGGCAGGGAAGCATCTTGCTATAGCAACCCAACTGCAGGCCTTTCTCAAAACACAGGGAATTCCAGGCAGGGACATAATGTCCTGCCACACAGGCTATCTTGCTTTGTCTTCATCTAGCTGACTTACAACAGGGTCGCTCCATCCCTATCTGTCTTTCGTCTAATTGCTGACTCACAACAGGGTCAGCTAGTTTCTGGTGAAAGGTAAGCTCTGGGAAAGACAGAGACTTAAAGGTGCAGACTTAGACAAGATGGCTGAACATTGGCCATATGACCCACTGTCCCCAACACCTCTGCCTCCTCAGTGCTGCATGATTCTTTTTTTGCTTTGTTTTGTTTTTTCGAGCAGGGGTTCTCTGTGTAGCCCTGGATGACCTGTACTCCTTGTATAGACCAGGCTGACCTCACAGAGATCCACCTGCCTCCGCCTCCCTGAGCACTGGGATTAAACGTGTGTGCCACCACTGCCAGGCTCCTAGTGCCTGATTCTTATTAGCATGTCTATTGCAATCCTCCTGTGAGTGAAAATTCAGACTGCTTCCTAGAGCAGGCCTCTAGAGCAGGGCTGTGTGCTGTCAGCAGAGTGTGCTAACTCTCAGGACTTATTCTGTCACACCATTAAGTTTGAACACTGGGTATACTAAGACACATTTTTTTTTGTTAAAAATACCAAAAAAAATTAAATATTAAAAAATAGGTATATAATAAAATGGGGTAATGTAAACATTTTAAAACTTCCTGTCTCTGTAGAATCTTATGCTGGGCCAGAAGTTCAGGCCAGTACAGCTCTTCCCAGTCATGAGAGAAGAGGAGCTGACCTCCACTGTAGCATGCAGGAGCCTCAGAAGGGCGAGGACTTCAAGCCTCTTCCCTCTTCCTGGTAGGCCGATCTATCTTTTCCTTCTTCCCCTCCCCCCCCCCCCCCCAGTCTGCAATTTTCTACAGCAAAGACGTGCAACATTGTAAATCTACTGTGCAACACTGTAAATCAATGAAAGCCCAAAACGTCCTTGGGGCTGGAATTTTTTAAATGGAAAATGTCTCTTTCTAATTCAAAGTGACTTTTTTTTTCTTTGCACCAGATGTTTACATGCTCCTGTGGGTACATCATGCATCCCCATACCCTCAGGCTTACCTGTCCATATTACCATCCCAGCATCAGTCCTAACAATGAGAGCTCACAGACCCGAACCATCCAGCAGGCCTCTGACTGACACCATGTCCACCAGATGGACAAGGGGTGGTCACCTACCGAGGCACACGATGCCGTCGCCTGTATAGCCAGCCTTGCACAAACACACGCGACTTCCTGGGGTGGTTCTTTTACAATAAGCCTTGGCAGAGCATCCTCCATTGCTGGTGTCACAGGCGTTGATGGCTAAAAAAAGGGAGGGATGACACCGACAAGATGAGAGACAAAAGGAGACATTCTTTTTTCCTAAAAGGAAGCCTTAAGAACAATTCCAGCATGGACTGGATTAATGTGGCTAATTCCTCAACATGGAGAGTGTGCTGGCTGGTTTTACGTCAACTTTACACAAGCTATGGTCATCTGAGAGGAGGGAGCCTCGATAGAGGAAATGTCTCCGTAGGGCTGGGGTGTAGGCAAGCCTGTAGAGCATACTCTTACTTAGTGATTGAAGAGGGAGAGCCCAGCCCATTGTGGGTGGTCCTGGGTTTTATGAGACAGCAGTCTTAGCAAGCCATGAGGAGCAAACCAGGAAACAGCATCCCTCTGTGGCCTCTGCATCAGCTCCCGCCTCCAGGTTCCTGCCTTTGAATTCCTGTCTTGACTTTATTCAGCGCTGAAGAGTTTGGTATGGAAGCAGACACCAAACAAGCCCTTTCATCCATCAAGTTGCTTTGGGCATTGTGTTTCATCACAATAACAAGTAACCCTGACTAAGACAGAGGGCAAGAAAAAAAAAATCACCGTATTTACTAGCAGACGGTGTACTTCCCTCTGCAGTCACCTTCCTTCATTGCCAAGAGACGCTTCTCTGATGAAGGCTGAGGCCAGCATTTTTCCCCGTGCCAGACACCTCAGAGATCACTAAGTTTCTCCTCTTCTAGTTCTAATTATGTGCTCTGTACCCTAAGAATAACAGCTCACAGTTCTTCTCATTTTTTAAGGATAATCTGGACCATACACAACTGCCCAATGTAAATGGTTCTCTCAGTACCTCCAACTTGCAGATGAGCAAAAGGTGAGAGGGCAGCCATGCGACATCCTTGAAGTAACCCAGATTGTGAGCATTTCAGTTTAAACTCGGGGACGAATGAATGATGAGGTAAGGGGCTAACCTCTGACCTCTGCCCTATTCTGCCATTGAACCCAGAGAGGCCATTTCACCCTAATACACTCTGCAGGGATGGTGGTTATGCTTACTTTACAAATGAGTTGAGAGGCTCAGGATAGTTAAATACCTCTGCAAGGTCACACCTTTGGCAGGAGGAAGAATAAGGGCTTAAATCCTTTACTGGCCCATTCTTGAGTCCTGATGACTCAGCCATACCTTTGGCCAGTCAAAGCCAGGAGGTGATTCTAACTGCTCTCAAATCTGTGCACCACTGCTCAGCTTCAATGTAGTTTTGTATAAAAAACAAAAACAAAAACAAAAAACCCAAAACCACATCAAACCAAAACAAAAAGCCAAACAGATGCAATGCCTGCCCATCGCAAACCAACATGCCCCAGCCATGCGGAGCTGGCTTCCTGTCCCTGGGCCTCATCTTGTTTCACGTGAGTCACCACCAGTGGCTGGCTGCAGCTTCCGAGGCCCAGTCAGATCTCTCAGCCCACACAGATCCATTCCTGCTCCACCTGCCTGTGCAGACTGTTCCGTTCCCTTGGAACCCTGCCGCACATTTGCAGAAGGCTTTGCCATCTGGGTCGAGGAGGCAGCTGCAGTGGGAAAGGGCAAACAGCATTTTCAGAGAAACACAGCATTCCTGCGTGTGACTTACAATTCTCCTCCAGCTCAGCATCCAGGCACCAGCTCCATGAAGCTCTCAGAGGCTTTGCCTATGGCTTGAAGGGACAGTTGGTTCCTGGCATGATCCCACAACAGCCAGTGACAATCACAGCCAATCCAGCCAAACCACACAGCATGCATAGGAAGGGCTTATCTTGACAGCGCTACCCATGTGCTTTGCTTAGCTTTGGGCTTATTCATGTTATCCACAGGTGAGACGACAGCCCCTGACAGTCAGTGCAATTATCATTGCCATTCATAAGTGAAGAAACTGAGGCTAGGAGGAAGTAAAGAATTGACTCCAGGTCACGTGATGATCAAGAGTGGTAGAGGATGACCATGGGTCCGGGTCTAACTCCAGCCACCAGGCTTTTCATTAGTTTACAGGAGGATGTGTCCTATGACATCGGAAACTATTGTGGGCTGGGCTGTGGACTTGGGCAAGGTTTGCTGAAACCAATGCCCCCTCCATGAAAGAAGTATGGGCTGGGGTGACAAATGGCATCCTTGTCAGTGTGCCAGGTAAGTCACTGGCTGCTTGTTGACCCTGCTGGATGTTGGCAACCGATGGGTGTTTTCTTCACAGATACCCAGTTTCTTCTTTAAATGTATCCTACATTCTCTTAAAGGGTGTTGGGGAACATCCTCAGGACAGGGCTTGAGGTAAGAATTACTGAGTTTGTACCTGGAGGTCAGTGGACACCTACTTGGCACTGGTGTGGCAGGTTCCATTGCAATTGTCTTTCGTGATCTCTGAAAAAGAAGACCAGTTGCTCCGTGAATTCTTGCTTTAGTCCCTAGTGGTAGGAAAAGACTGAGTTCCTTGAAGTCATTTGTTACTATGTAAATCCTTGCCACTGTGTGAACGATTTCCACATTGGTTACCAGGGAGCTCTGAGACAAATGTGAAGGTCAAGGAGGTGTCTCTCAGAGAGGGAGCTCCCTGTGACGACCACACACTTTGGACTCTGAACCTTGTTCTTAGGTGATGAAATGCCATAGCAAGTAGTTAAATCCTGGGGAAGGATTGGGGGTGAAAAACGTTCTCTCTTTCATTTATGTTTTGGAAGGTTCTTTCTTGCAGTTCTGTGGCGTATAGAAAAGAAAGGGGCGGGGCCTACGATGAAGGGTAAAGAGCTGGATCACAAGGTTTCTGGTGGCAGGGTGTTGCAGGATATTTGGTCCCACTGAGAACCCTGAGGTTGTGAACTGTAAAAACCTGTTTCTAATTGTGGTATGTCTCAGTCTTTGATCCTAGAGCTTTCTGTTTACTGTAAACAAGTACTTGTGGTGTGGCTCAGCCCTAGCACACACCTTTAATCCAAGAGCTTTCTGTAAACAGGATTAAATAAAATTAACCCTACATCAAGAGGCAGAGCAAGCAACCAGGAAGTGAACTTGGTGGAAAAACAGAGAGTGAGAGGAAGCCTGGAGGGCAGTGGAGGGAAGATAGAGAGACACACAGGAAGTAGAAAGAAGGGACGCTGAGTTGAAAGGAATTTAAGACACACACAAAAGTGTGAAGGAGAAGGGGCTTTTTTCTTCTGGGATGTCAGCTGAGTAAGAAGGTCAGCTGGTGCTTTCTCTGCCTCTCTTGAGCTAGCAGGTTTTCACCCCAGCATCAGGCTCCTGAGTTTTTATTGATAAAATCGAACGATTGAAATTTTCTTTCTTTATAAGAGCAGCAGGGTGCAGGTGGAAGAGACAGTTTCCAGAGACGTGGCTAAGTAGAGTATCCAGAGATGCTAGTAAAAAGGGATATTAAAAAGCAAGGGGCGGTTTCTAGGATGAGTGGTGTAGCTGTTCTCTTCCATGACTGACCACCATCCATGCTGCTGCCTGAGTCATGGTCTGGGTACCACCCTCAGCATCTCCTGAATCTGCCAGTCTTTGCTTTCTTTGACCCCCAGGGCACCACTGTCAGCATCTCCTAGTCTCTGCTTCATTTGACCCCCAGGGGCGCATCTCCAATATCTGCATTTATCAGTCTCTGGCCTCCATTGTCCACATCAAATATCTGCTGCTGCCTGGTTTGAGAACTACACTGATTGTCTCCTGGAAAGTTGCCAGAGCTTCCAGGCAGCTCCCTGTCCCTTTAAATGAGGTTGGTTTTCCACGCACTATGCTCTTAGAAGCGTAAAGGGGCAGGGAGTGGTGAGAAATTGCATTTAGCCCAGGTATTTACTCAGGGTATCGTCCTGATTGAGTGACCCCCACCACTCTCTGGTCCCCTCCCAGACTGTCTGAATCCAGATTCTGTACCCCAACACGTGGTACCTGCTCTGGGATGTTTCCTTGGTCTGGAATCCTTCACATTCCCCATTTTGGTGTTTTTCATAGCTCTACCTTCTCCTGGACTTAGCATTCTCCTGGAGCTTTGGTGATGTCAGTCCCTCAGACAAGGCACATCGTTAGAGCCTTTACTGGGTAGGTGGGCACCTGTGACCTTTCCAGTTCTTGCCTCAGAAGGGACAATAAGGTCTCTGATGCTGGCTTCCAGGGCCACTCTCTTCAATCTGGTGCCTGACTGACTTCTCTTAAATACAAATGGGATATCATTGCAAGCGTGTTTAAAACTTTTCAGTGGCTCCCTGCTAGTTTGAGTTGGGAAGCCATATGTGATCTGGCTCCTGCCTGCTCTCTAGCCTCACTCAGCGTGCCTCTTTGCCTCTGTTCTCACATCCTGCAAGGATACAGTAGATCCTTAAACGTCTGCAGATTTCCTGTGTCTTTGACACACTGTCTCCAGTGGAGCTAGAAACATCAACGCAATGTGATACTGGACCAAATGAGCTCTCCATCAGACCCGAAAGCTGAGAGAGTAATACGCTGGTATTGGACTGATCAGCAACGGGCAGCAAAACCTTGAGATTACCAGCTCCTAAATCTGACTCCCCATCCCACAGAGTTGAACGCATGAGTTGACAAGAGGCATATGAAATATGCCTTGTTTACGACAACAGAAAATTGGTTTTAGGAAGCGTTAAGTAGGAAGAGGATGCAACCCAGGGCCAGATCGGTCATGCAGGAGCCAGCTGTTGAGTCACCAGCAACGCAGCAAACAGACTCAAAGTGCTTTGGTGTATGATAACATTATTAATGATGTTGATCTAGATGCGTTCATTCACATGGAGGAAAAATGCCCATGGTTTACTGTGGAGTGAAAAAGGAGGTTATAAAAAAGCAGCCTGGTCCCTGACACATAGTATTCCATACTAAGTCACACAGAATATCGCAAGTAAGTTTTTCCAGCATTGGGGACACGAGGAACTTGATTTCTTGTGCTTTTCTTTTTCTCACAAACTTTTCACAGCAAGGGGTTACGTTTCTCAGGGGAGCACTAATGGCATCATTTCTACTCTAGGAAGGAAAACGACGTGTTTTCTCAGAAGCTGGGCTAAGGACTGAAGACCAGGATGAAGGATTCGCTCTTACCACTGTCGCATTTCACTCCTCGCCAGCCAACTTCACAGTCACAGGAGCCGTCGCCTGAGGGGCCTTGGCTACATCTCCCATGGACACAAGAGCATTCTAGGCAGAGAAACATTTGCAAGTGACCAGACTTTGACTCACGTTCAACATTTCCTTTACCATTTACTGGGTGTGCTTCTCTCTCTCCTGTGCGACCGGAGTCGCAGGACATAGGGACACAGGTTACAGGGTGAAACAGGTCACATTTCAATGAAGCAGTTCATACCGCTGTTCTCAGATTGTGTGGCACTGTGGGAATGTGACTCAGTGCCAAATTATCCTCATCTAAGGTCATCTGAGGATCCAGGATCACATGGGACCCTAAGAGCAGACTTTACAAGTGCACACCTGTCATCTCAGCACGTAGGAGACAGAGACAGGTTCTGTGAGTTCAAGGCCAGCCTGGAAGACATGGTGAGATCCAGGCAGCCAAGGTTAATAGTGAGACCCTGTTTCAAAAAAAAAAGTCTATTTGATATCAGGTTTGCAGAAACCAGTTTGCTTTGCCTCCTCCAAAGACACAGAACTGATGGTCCCTTCATTTTATGGCAGGACCCTGAATCTCCTTAAGAATCTGGTGAAAGCTGAGGGGCCGAGGAGTTTTTGGACTTAAGTCATGGCTTATGGGGATAGACATGTAAGAATCCATTAAGCTTCACATAGAAGACATAGCAACATCATTGTAGGTCAGAGGGCATGTGCAAAATGTTAAGGGGAAATGCATCATTAAGCATGTAGTAAATATCCAATAAACACGAGAATAAAAAAATAATAATTCAGATGGGTGATGCTGGTACACTTCTTTAATCCCAGCACTCGGGAGGCAGAGGCAGGCAGATTACTATGAATTCTAGGCCAGTCTAGTCTACAGAAAGAGAGTTCCAGGACAGCCAAGGCTACACAGAAAAGCCCTGTCTCAACAAACAAACAAAGAATTTGATGAAAATATGAAAAAGCCATAGGGAAATCTATTATGTTGTAAGCAAGTTAAACAATAGTATAAAAAAGTGTGTAGCCGGGCGGTGGTGGCGCACGCCTTTAATCCCAGCACTTGGGAGGCAGAGGCAGGCGGATCGCTGTGAGTTCGAAGCCAGCCTGGTCTACAAAGGGAGTCCAGGACAGCCAAGGCTACACAGAGAAACCCTATCTCAAAAAACAAACAAACAAACAAACAAAAAAAAGTGTGAGCCCAGCTGGTGGCACACACTGATAATCCCAGCACTCTGGGAGGCAGAGGTAGGTGGATCTCTATGAGTTCGAGGCCAGCCTGGTCTACAAAGTGAGTCCAGGAAAGCTAAGGCTACACAGGGAAACCCTGTCTCGAAAAACAAAACAAAACAAAACCAACCAACCAAACAAAAGAGTGTGGACAATGCTACTCCTAAAGCCCATGAGTACTAAACAAAACTCCATTGCTAGGTGTGGAGTGCCTCCTCGTGAGCTGTTGGTCAGGGAGGTCCCAAAGGCTCCCAGAACTATGTAGGCTCTTGCTATTCCAGGTAAGATGTGACCATCAGTGCAATAGTGTCCCTTGCTAAAGGGGAAGCCAACACATTTCTGACTGGGTTTTAGGTCTGTTGGACAAGAGAAGCCCATATGCATGGTCCTGTAAACATGATCGAACTCAGGGCGAGGGAGGCAGCAGTTCTAGAGAGGAACTTATCACTGCTGTTCTGACGGGCGGATGTGGTATCAACCATTCTCTAAATATTTATGCACCTATGCCTAGATTAGTGCTGCTCTCAGCCTTGTTCAGAAAATATTTTGCTTGTTTATTTACTTACAGCGGGAATTAGCTAACTGGTTAATGTAGAGGCTCATAACTGGTTCAAGTGCTGAGGGCACGTGACTGTTGAGAGTGCTCAGGCCTGAACAGTACATTTATAGCACACCCTGGGGTGGTTTGGATGAGAGTGGTCCTCACAGGCTCCTGTATTTGAATGTTTGGTCCCAGTTGGCAGAATTGTTTGGGAAGGATTAGGAGGCGTGGCTTTGTTGGAGGTGTGTCCACTGGGGGTGGGCTTTAGGGTTTCAAGAGCCCATACTTTCTTTTGTAAGTTGTTTTGGCCGTGGTGTTTTGTTACAGCAATGGAAAATAGCTAAGATTCCCCTCTTAGGCCCAGGGAACACTGTGGAAGAGGGAGCTGAAAGAATCTAAGAGCTGCAGGGAAGGGAAGGAGTGCTGTAAGATGCTGCTTCTAGGCCTGACGTGGTTGTCTTGCACCTACGAACTCATATCGGCACTACTGTCATTCATGATTCAGCCGCTGCCACCTGCCCAAGACCTGCACTTGGCCGCATGGAAATTCCATGCATGGGAGAGGAGTTTGTAAGGACCTGCCCCTCCCAAGGGAGCGTGCCAGCAGACGGAGTCATCGTCCTTGGCAGTGTAACCAATGACACACTGCTCGTGCTCAAGTAAATAGCCATTGACCCACGCTCATGCACTCAGCCCTGATTAAATGGAAATAGACTGTGGACCTGGGAAGAAGGGGCTGGGGGGGAGGGGGAGGGGAGAGGAGGATAACGATGGGAACCTTGATGAAAGAACATTATAGATAAGTGTCCATGGAATTGTAAAAGAAAGAAAGAATGAATAAATGAGAACCTGGCGAAAGCCATCAACACCATTCTTTATAAAAAAAAAAAAGCAGTCGCCTTTTGGTCTTGCTGAACCCCATGGAGTTACCCACAGAGTCTAGGTCAGGAAGTGTGGCATCAACAGAAGCAAGTCTTCCAAACAACACAGAAAAAACAAACCAACACTCTGATTTCAATGCGACATTACCCATCATGTTTCAGCCATGTGTAAGTTATGTGTAAGTTTCGTCTGGCTTAGATGGGCTGCCAAGAAAACAGCGATAGCTGAGTTGATGGTTTCAGGACCAGCTGGACGGAGAATCATCTGCTTACTGACTAAACATTAAAGCACGTTGCTTGCTGATGGTGAATGGAGAAGTGACCTTCCCAAGGCGGAGAGTTTGATTTAAGAAGCAGGCTTTGGGGTCAGAAAGGGTCTGTCTCCTCAACTGACCTCGGGGGGGAACTCATTCATGGTCCTGCCCTTAATATCCTTATTTGTCAAACGGGCAGCACCAATGTGGGTAAAGTTGCAGACTGGGATTAAATGAGTCATTAGAATAGATCTGCTTGCCCTGCTCCCCCCAACTACTGAGCAATGTCCACAAAGAAAGTTTAATTATGGTGATTAGCACATACAGGCAAACTGAGAGACAGACTTGGGCTGCACATATCAGCAAACAGATGTAGGGTGGCTACATCCAGGTCAACGACTGGAAATGTTTTGGAACACTGTGATATACAAAGGAAGTAACATAGGCTTAGATAAACAAACAAACAAACAAACAAACAAAAGCCAGCGATTCCCTCTGTACCCCAGGCTGGTCTCAGACTCACAGCAATCTTCCTGCTTCAGCCTCCTCCTAAATGCTGGGAATACTGTAACTGGCTCACAGAGGGTCTCATGCCCGGTGGAAAGGCCAGGCAGGCGTAATGCTCACCTTGGTCGCAGTGGGCACCGTACTTGCCCTCTGTGCAGGTCTCGCAGGCTGTCCCATTGAAGCCCTGCCCACAGTCACACGCGCCGGTGCCATTGAGGCCATCTAGGCAGAAGCCGTTCCCAGAGCACACATTCTGACCTTTGCTGGGGCAGGGTTGGCACTGTGGGCCAAAGTAGCCAGCACAGCATGCTTTCATCTGAAACAAGACAGAGTGCGGGGTTCATGTTTTTCTTCTGCTTTGGGGACTCCTGGGGACTCCGTGCGAGCCTGCCTGTTTCTTAGACTCCAGGGTTTCTAAGGGACAGGGGACAGAGCCTTCTGAGGACTGAGTGAGGCTCAGCAATTTCCCTGGGTGCCTGCCAACCCTGCAGGCAGGGAAGACAGAAGATCAAAAGACAAGAGATGGAGATGAAGAATGCCAAGGCAGGATGGCAGGAAGAACAAACCAAAGGAAGCCTGGCAGGCAGCGCATGCCTGAGATGCGAGTACATAGGAGGGTGGCCACTCAGCTTGACAACCTTTTTGTTATTGTTATTATTGTTGTTGTTACTGTTACTGTTATTGCTCTGCTGTTGTTCTAACAGGGTCTCATATAGCTGATGCTGGCCTTGAACATCTGGTCATCTACTGAGCATTGGGATTATAAGCCGGCGCTCCTGACAATAGCACAGGTGATACAGGAGGGATGGGAGGACCAACAAGCCTCCAGCACTCCCAACCTGGGGGATTCTCCGCCTGAGGTTGCCTCATCTCTGGAAGGGGTGGGTGCTTTGGCATGTCATGAGAGTACCTTGTTGTTCAGGGACACCCCCGGGAAGTCTGTTTGGCTTTGTCTGACTTTATTCTTTTTTTTTTTTTTTTTAGTTTTTTGAGATAGGGTTTCTCTGTGTAGCCTTGGCTATCCTGGACTCACTTTGTAGACCAGGCTGGCCCCAAACTCACATGATCCACCTGCCTCTGCCTCCTGAGTGCTGAAATTAAAGGCATGAGCCACCACCGCAAGGCTCTGACTTTATTCTTAAGTGCATTAGCACATAAAATGCTACCCAGTCCCTAGCTCCACAGTATAAGAGGCCTCCTCTAGAGAAGAAGCAGGACAGTCAGTTGTAAGGAATTTTCCAGAAGATTCTGGGTATTGGGGTTCTACTTTCTGAATGACCACGTGCCCCACTGCCTTCCCTTGGTGACTATGGCCTTTGTCTCTTGATTACACTTAACCACTAATTAATGTAGTGAAGTTTAATTGCACATGTGTGTGCTGTGACATCCCCTTCCACGTCCCACGCCCTCAGTTTCTTCCTTACTCAAATGAGTGCTTTTGGGTTTTGCCCATTTTCAGATTTGGAGACTTTTCTACATCTTCTGGTAGCCAGGACTACTTTGGGGGGTGGTGACAATGATGAAGATGAGGAGCGGACGGCAGGAAGAACACCTGCCAAAGCATTCTGAGAAGTCGAACGTACTTTTGGCTATACCAATGTTACTGAGGGCACAGGAGGGCTAGCTCATACTTACGATGATGTTCTTCACACACTTTGGCTGGCATCCAATGAGTATGGATCGTTTCCCCATGAAGTAAGTGGTATAAATGCATCTCCTTCCCTCACCCTGTGAAACCAGAAGGACGTTGTTATCCCTTTAGTCAGGAAGGTTTCTTAGTCTCCATTAGGTGAGGAAGTGGGCCATGTCGGAGGACACATGAGGGTAAAGTTTGTTTGTAAAAGGAAGCACCGATGTTTGAAAGTGGTGTCTAATTGAGTAGCAGACAAAGTGACAAATCCAAGAAAGATTTGACAGAATCCATTATGTCCAACTCTCACGAGGAGAGAGAGGAAAGGGAAGCTACTTAAGGGAGCAACACAGTGAGGAGAGAGGAGGCAGTTTCATGGAGAGAGGTCTCTGAAGAGAGGACAAGATGGACACAGGTGAAGACAGAACAAGTCAGAGAAAGAGAAGGAGCCAGAGGCCAAGCTGAGCAATTCAGTCAGAAGCTGAGAGAAACCAGTCTGAACCATTCACCTTGGAGAGGAGTTTGAGCCAGAACTCAGAAAGAACCAGAAAGGGTGAGTTTATTAAGCAGTAAGTCTCAGAGGCTGAAAAACATTCTAGGCCTGGGTTAGATTGTATGCAGTCTAGAAGCTTCCAGGACTAGGCTGAAGTCAGCAGCCGGAGGCAGTAAGACTCAGAGACTACAGTTGCCTCAGGGCAATAAAATTTGCTCCTACAGGTGGAATAAAAAAAACTAAAAAGGAAGTATGCAGAGCATCGCTCCGCGACCCCCGCCCCCCGATTGTGGACAAATTTGGATTCTCTCCTATCTGGAGGCTGTTTTATGTTTATTTGTTTGTTTGGTTTGCTTTGTTTAACAGATAAGAGTACTTACGACGACAGGTTTTGTCCCGAATGGGCAGACTGGATGACTGGAACACTTATCACACTTCCCCTTGGTAAAAAAAAAAAAAAAAAAAAAAGTGTAGAGACAAAGAGGACATCGTCAAGGTGTGCAAACTGAGGCCACAAACGAGAGCTTGGAGCTGCAGGTTTTAGAATGCAGTGCTGAAAACCACGGGGGCGGGGTGGGGGTGGGGGTGGGGGTGTGGAACATCTGTTCAATCTCATTAATATTCTCGGAGACAAGCTCTTCTGCCCCAGGTCTTGTGTATCTGAACACTGCTTTCATCCACAACTGTCCTCAGAATCCAATCATCTTTCAGATCCCGGAAGACATCACTCATTTCCGTCTGAATTCTTTAGCACTAATTGACTGATGCACCGGAACCCTTGTTTAGTGAACTGGGTCAGACACGTACAGAGACAAACAATGCGTCGCAGACAATGCCTGCCTTGACAAAACATGGTGCAGCCGATGGCTGCGGATCCGGGACGCTCCACTGAGATACCTCACACCAAGAACAAACAATAGAATGGCAGAAACTTTTTTGAGTGTCACCGCCCCGATTAGGAGAAGGTCTAGCTATTGGTACCTACTCAGCGGTGTAGTCCCATTGTTGGGAAGTCTGTTTCTAGGACCAGGCTGCCATGCGAATATCAATATCAGAAGCTGATACTGTTACTAAAAGAAGCTCCACTGTCTCACAGCCTGCAGTAACAAGCTTGCACGATTGCATGTGTTTTCACATTGAATTCACCCAGGACTATTTTCTTCTCCTGATTGGCCAGCCTTAGCCAATACCTGCCATAGGTGAACCATGGACTTCTCCCTGGTACAGTCTCCCTTTGCAAGGGAGCCAGGGCTTCAGAGTCCTGCTCAATATAGCCGTCCATCTAACCTTCCCTAGGCATGTAGTTGCGATCCATCCCATTAGATGATGGTATGTCTTACTCATCTTTGTAATCTATAGCTTTTATTCTTTTTTTGGTACACTAGAGATGCTCACTACCTAGTTTTTTTTTTTCAGGGCCTCATGCATTCTAGGCAAGTGTTCTACTTCTGAACTATAACCCTAGTCAAAATTAAAGAGGGTGTTTTAAATTAACCTGAGATAATCTAATAGAAAATTCTCAAGTTTAAAATTATTATTTAAATATTTTACTTACATTGTGTGTGTGTGTGTGTGCATGTGCAAGTGCATGAGTGTGTCTGTCCCTGTGTGGAGGACAACTTGCAGAATTCACTTCTGGGTCATGGGGATTGAACTCAGGTTGCTGGGCATTGTGGCAATCATCTTTACCTACTGAGGCATTTCCCTGGCCCCATGCTTAAAAAATTAAAGTCATCACCGATTATTTTCATCACTGGTCCTTGGTGTAACTTACACTCCTAATAATGGTTTGATCTTTGTCACATCTATTCTTCTGAATTCCCACAACTTTCCCCAGCCCATGGATCACTCCTTTGTCAGTGGCCACGTTGGTGTAGTTTATTGGCGCTCCATTGACATACAGCTGTGAATAAGAGAAGCAGACATATTTTTAGTAAGGTAGGCTTAAGGGAGATGCAGAAGATGGGACAGTAACGACCCCACTATTGTTAGAGTAAGCTACACCAGGTAAGCTACATTGTCACCTCAGGATGGTAACAGTCTGGGAGACATTCCAGTCTGGCAGGAAAGTAGCACAATGTAGTTGACAGAGCGCTGGCTTGGAAGAGGGGAGTTGGAATCATATGGTCCTGCCTCTGGTACCATGAAGCTGTGTGATACTGCGTCAATTGTGCTTTTCTTGAACCTCAACCTTCCTTTTTGTAAGAGGAAAGCATTGTTGGAAATCACCTCTGAGGTAGTCTCCATCTCTGAAACCCATTGGTTTATGTTATGTAATGACTGGCTTAAGATACTTAGGCTCATGCCCCTTGGCAAGCTGCCATTATGGACATGCTCATCTGAACTGTACCAAGTGTGGGTGTCTCCCTAACAAAGGCACAGAGAACACAGTGCATCCTTTTGGCATCTGTCGGCTAATTTGCCAGCAACTCTTAGAAAGGACAATGAGAATGGGAGAGGGAGAAAACGTATTCTTTTGAGCATACAATGTGTTTGTCTTCAGTAAGGATTTAAAATTCACAAAATAATACCGGACAGCATCATCAAGACTTCTTCCTGTTGAAATGGATACTAAATACCATAGTCTATTATGATTGGCTGGCAGTGAAGTGGCAGGCTGCTTGGATGTCGGGATAAGTGAGGAGGGAGCTCTGTGCTGCTGTTTTCAAGCTCAACGAACTTCGAGAAAATCATGAGGAAAACTCATGTAGTCTCAATGGTGATTATAGCACACATTTCTAGAATTCCAAGATGTTGAGCTATTTTTGAATACTCGGACAGCAGAACATTTGATGTACTCCTACTTAATTTGACATTTAGAGAGCCTGAATCAATTCTATTATGGCATATAGCTAGATAATTATGGGATGCACTGAAAATTTTATGTAAACACACCCACTCATTAGGAATGCACTTTCCCTCTACTTTCGTTTCAACAGAGAACTTACAGGCAAGCCTTCTATTGTGTTAATTTTTTTGCTCTCTATCAGGAAATTTCTGAGCTAATAGAAAAGGAACATCACAACACTGAAAGTAACTCAATTAACAGTATTTGCATATTCATCTCTGCCTGATGAGATAGAAAAGACAGATTAAAAATAACAACAACAACAAAAAAGCGTTCTAACAATAAGATAAATGCTATTTCTGGAAAAGTAAATTTATTTAAAAGGAAAATGAATTTATATAAATTCTGAACACTAATATAAAATTAGAGAAAAATGTTAGGAATTAAATTATTCTCCAAGTAACGAAGAAAGTAAAAGAGCCCTTAAAAAATCTCTAGCTACGTTTTCTTTTTTAAGTAAAATTTTGCTTATTTCAATGATGGTAACAGTGAAAATATTTTTTTAAAGGATCAATAATATTATTGCTTCTAAGATTGCACAATTAAATTCTCATTCCAATACAGTGCATTTGTACTCTTTCGCTGCCCTGCCCCCACCATCTCTTCCTGGCAAGTTCTTGCTATGTAGCTCAGTGTCTTAGTTACTGTTCTATTTCTATGAAGAGACACCATGACCAACTCACACAATGAAGCATTTGATTGAGGCTTATTTATAGTTTGGAGAGTTTTTTCCAAGATTATCATGGTGGGAAGTAGAGAGGCATGGCACTGGAGCAGTAGCTGAGAGCTTTACATCATGAGAGAGAGCGAGAAAGGACTGGGATTGGTGGGGGAGGGGGGCGTGAGACAGAGACAGAGAGGGACACAGAGAGAGAGAGAGAGAGAGGGAGAGGGAGAGGGAGAGGGAGAGGGAGAGGGAGAGGGAGAGAGAAACCAGGTTTTTTGAAACTTTAAAGTCCACTGCCAAACTTATTCTAACAAGGCCATGCCTTCTAACCCTTCCCAGACAGTTCTACTGACTAGGACCAAGCACCCAAACATATGAACCTATAGGGGCCGTTTTTATTTAAACCCCGGCACTCAGACTGTCCTAGGATGGCCTCAAGTGTGATACTTCCTGCTCAGCTTTTGTGCTGCCTAATTTTTATATCAACTTGACATAAGGTAGGGTGGGTCATCTAGAAGATGGAATCTTAATCAAGAAACTGCCTCTATAGGATTGGCCTGTAGACAAGTAAGTACGCAGGATATTTTCTTGATTGATGGTTGATATAGGAGGGCCCAGCCCATTGTGGGCGATACCACCCCTAGGCAAGGAGTGCTTGGGTATATAAAAAACAAACAAACATACAAGGGATGGGATAACCATAGAGATGTAACAAGAATAAATTAAAAAAAAAAAAAGATTGTAACAAAAATGTCAAGAATTCTTGAAAAGCCTCGCCAATTCATTGTTATATAGCAATAAAATCATTTTACGTGTATTAGTTTACAAAAAACAAGCAAACAAACAAGCTGAGCAAGCCGGAAGCAAGCCAGTAAGCAGCACTCCTCTGTGGCCTCTGCTTCGGGTCATGCATTGCCCTCCCTCAGTGATGGACTGTGACCTAAAGGTATAAAGTGAAATAAACCCTCTTCTCCAAGTTACTTTTGGTCATGGCATTTTCTCACAGCAACAGAAAACCTCACAAGGATAGCCTCCACAACCCTATGACTACAGGCACGTGACGTACACACGGCTTCTTATTGACTCTTAAATAAATTTTTTTAAAATAAAAATTTTCATCTGAGAATTTATTTTAGAATTATAATGTTTCTTCTTAAATTGTCATACTGTTTAAAAATGTGTCACTTCAACTACCTCATCAGAAGTTTGTGTTAGAACCTAGTTTCATGAAATCTCTTTTATGAATGCTAATCATTTAGTTCCTTAGGCATTGTGTGAGGGAATCATGGGAGTGCCAGGGCGGTGGCTGATGCATCCCCCCTGATTGCGCAAGATTAATATTAATTTGTTTGACTGCGGCAGGGGTCTTATGCATGTCACCAGACGCCTGACTTTCTGAAGCCAGTGCCATATCCTGGCAGCCATTTTGAGGAACGAGGGTCCCTCCCATCTTGGAAACTGGAGACTGTCTGCTGCTGGGTTTGTGGCACCACAGCTAAAGAGCGCCTGTTACTGCTGGGACTCAAATACCACAGTCGGGAGGGCCATGCTGGTTAGCTGAAGGCTGATCACATGACAGGTGAGGGAGGGACTGACTCGTGTAGTTTACCCACCGCTTTCTCACTCAACATAAACAACTTTTTCTTACTGATAAGGCTTGGAAGTACTAGAGGTACTTTTCCAGTATGGAAGAAATGGTTGACAGTAGTGGGGACATTTGCTCTTGAGTTCTGTTAAACAGATGTACCTGGTCATTGTGGACAAGGAAGGTGAGGAGGAAGGAGGACCCCAACATGGTCTCTCGGTGCATGCCATTGTGCAAGTCATTCTTCAGGAGCGTCTCCCCCAGGACCACATGGTACTGAATTATGTCTTCCTTCTGTGCCACACATATAAGGAAAAGTCAGCCAGTGAACCCATCAGTTGGCCACACTCTGCTCTACTGAGCCAAAACCATGGGGCTGCAAAGCAGAGCTGTGGCTTGTCCATGCGTAAGACACACAGGGCCCAGAAGTATTAACATAATGAGATGGGTTCTGAATCTCCACGTAGGATGCTCAAGAACGTCTAGATGAAAGTGGTTAATAGATTGTAAAAATGATTTCTTTGAGCCAGGCGTGGTGGCGCATGTCTTTAATCCCAGGACTCAGGAGGCAGAGGCAGAGGCAGAGGCAGAGGCAGGCGGATCGCTGTGAGTTCCAGGCCAGCCTGGTCTACAACAGCAAGTCCAGGACAGCCCGGGCTACACAGAGGGACCCTGTCTCGAAAACAAAACAAAACAAAACAAGACATGATTTCTTTGATAGTACCAATACTTCAGCTTCAAAAATCCAACAGAAAGTGAGCTTTACCAGTTAATGCCATAAAATTACATATTTCTCAATAAAATAGAAAATAATATTAATGGCAAAAATTTCCAAGTATTTTAGTACTATTAAAATAATATACCTCCCAAAAAGGAATATGCATTTAAAAGCACTCTCCAAAGTAACTGCAATCACTTATACCAATGCAAAGATTTTGGAATTAAAAAACAAAAGCTGCAGTGGCAAAAGGGGTATTTTTTTTTCTGACATTAAAAAAAAATGACACTGTGGAGGAAAAAAAATCTACAAACAAATGCACAGTGGTTTCCGCCTACATAAGTGGTTTAGACTATAATTATAAATGTTTCTTTGATATGCAAATTAATATTTTCAGCTGATTTTATTTTATATCCCTAATGAAATGTTAAGCCATTTTTTTTCTACATAAAAAAAGAAAACACAAGCCTGGCGTTGTGGTGCAGGTTTTTAATCCTAGCACTTAGGGAGACAAAGGCAGGCAAATCTTTGTGAGTTTGAGGCCAGCCTGGTCTACAAAGTGAGTCCAGGACAGGCAAGTCTACACAGAGAAAGCTTGTCTCAAAAAACAAAAACAAACAAACAACAACAACCCCCCCATCACCGCCACAACCTCTCCAAAAACACCCTCCCAAGAGAGCGAACACATGGTTTTATGAACACTAGGTAAATGTCTTCTGCTTACATTTTTTTTGTTAAATCTCTCTCTCTCTCTCTCTCTCTCTCTCTCTCTCTCTCTATCTCTATCTATCTATCTATCTCCCTCCCTCTCTCTGTCTCTCTCTCCCTCCCTTCCCTCTCTCTCTCCCCCTCCTTCCCTCTCTCCCTCCTCCCCCTCATGGCAGCTGTGACATGGAAAGGTTCGTGACATGCCTGGGTCTCTCTACTAAGCATGCACAGCTGAATGAACAAGTTCTGACAAAACCACGAAATGGCGTATGACTGATGAATTGAAAATGTTGATGACGCTTGACAGCTGGCTCAGAAGTTAAATGTGGGGACTACAGTCAAGGACGACCCTAGTTCAGTTGCCAATATCCGTTATCCGGTGGCTCATCACCACCTGTAGCTCCAGCTCTGGGGGAGTTATAACACCTCTGGATATAACATCTCTGGCCTCTGTGAGCATCTGTGCTCATGTACACACATACACATACACACACACACCATTAAAAATAAAAATAAATCTTGTTTGTTTGTTGTTTTTTGAAACAGAGTTTCTCTGTGTAGCCCTGGCTGTCCTGGACACTCACACTTTATAGGGCAGGCTGGCCTCAAACTCACTGAGATCCTCCCGCCTCTGCCTCACAAATGCTGGAATTAAAGGCGTGCGCCACCACTTCCTGGCTTAAAAATTAAGTCTTAAAGAGACAATGTTGACAGCTGCAGTGGACGCTTACTAGAGTTGTGACTTTCCTCTGTCTGGTGTAGTTCTCCATGGCTCCGTTGTTTGGAGCAAACACAGTGTAGGCATCGGCATCCTCGATAGCGTGGGCCAGATGGTATTGCTACAGAGCAAAGACAGGACAGTCATTGAGGGGGTCTCAGGTCCCAGGAGCTTGACAAAATGGTTTTGCACTGAATATGTTACTTACAATGATGTAGCCTCGGAAGATGGAATAGTCAGGCATCTGGTCCAGACGGGTGAGGAGGTTTGGTAAGGAGCCAGTTAGACCTCTTTGAGGGACCAGAACCTGGGAAAAGAAGCCCCAAAATCCTATTTAGCAAATTTTGCTATCATTTTCTGTTTACTAATAACTATGGAAGCCCTGCTGGCTTCTTTGGGCAGTTAAAAGAATTGACTGAAGACATTTTATTTACAGAATAAGTTATTCCAGGATGCTAAGTGACTAGGCTGGAAGGAACTTTGAAATGTTAGCTTAATTTTAAGTCTTCCCCTTAAATTTATTTTTCCATTTAGAGAAAATTTTATATTGTACAAAAGATTTTAGGGATCCAGCTAAGGAATTCTATTTTTTATTAGCTTATTCTGTCAATTCTTCACTTATCCTGAGAACGTTAAGTCTACTATAAGCCAGTAACTGAATTTGCCTGTAAAACCTGTTTTGCTCTATAAAATTAGAAAGATTGGTCAATTTTACATAAAAAATTAGATCCCTCTCGATCTAGGTTTGGAGTTCAGAGCCTTGTGTGAACAGGTCAAGAAACAATTGCTGAGACATTCCCCCTTCTATTGGATTCCCCTCTCCTCCCTTTCTTCCTCTTCCTCCTCCTCCTCTTCTTTCTCTTCTTCTTCTTCCCATTTTTGAAACAAGGGTTTTACCACATAGTCCAGGCTGTTTTCAAACTTTCTGTGATGTAGCTTCCTGAATGCTGGGACTAAGGTATGTACCACGACACGCAGTCTGACTTCTTTTAGTCTCCAGTGCCGTAAACAACATTCATTTGTAGAGTAGCGGCAGCAGTTACACACTGCCTCTCCTCCCCATCTCTCAACCAGGCCCGATGCGCTCATGTTGCCACCTTTCTGGTCCGCATGGGCACCGCGATTTCCAAGCCCAGCATAGCTAACTCTCTGGCCAAGGTGACCAGTTCAATCTTCTCATTCTAGAACCTTGTCAAACAGAAAACCCCAACACTGTAACATTTTCTTCCTTCCTTCCTTCAGCCTTGAACTGACATTTTTTGGGTGTCTAGTGTGGCTCAGGATTGTGTTTGAGGTATGGATTTCGCCCTTGAAGCGTACGATAGGAGGCGGCACCACACCAGACTGCCCGCCTAAGTGAAAACGCAGTCCTGAGTAAATGCCATTGGCATCTGGCGGAAGGATGGGGGCGGAATGGGAAGGGGCGAGGCCCGAGAGGACGCTCAAGCACTCTTTATTGCCATTGGCTGCCTGGTGCGAGTATGCAAATGAGGGAACGTCACTTCCTGATATATTTGGGCGCCATCTTGGAGCGCCGCCTTCTCTCTCGCGCTGGTGCAGGAAGACCGGAGGGTGGTGAGCAGCGCTGACTGGCAAGCCAGGAGAGGACTGAGGGCCTCCCAGTGTAAGTGAAGACTTGGGGGACTGGGGCGCGAGGTGGTCTGTGTGACTGGAGGCCGGGGAAGAGGTGCGGCTCGAGGCCCGTTGTGGCCCGTTTCTTTCCGGGAAGGACTGTGGCGCGAGCGAGGCCCGCGCGTGACTGGAAGCTGGGGAAGGACTGTGGCGCGAGGCCCGTGCGTGACTGGAAGCCGGGGAAGGGTTGTGGCGCGAGCGAGGCCCGTGCGTGACTGGAAGCCGGGGAAGGACTGTGGCGCGAGCGAGGCCCGTGCGTGACTGGAAGCGGGGGAAGGACTGTGGCGCGAGCGAGGCCCGTGCGTGACTGGAAGCCGGGGAAGGGTTGTGGCGCGAGGCCTGTGCGTGACTGGAAGCCCGGGAAGGGTTGTGGCGCGAGGCCTGTGCGTGACTTAACCGGGGAAGGACTGTGGTGTGACTGGAGGAATGGAAAAGCTGGAGTGCCAGGCGGCCATTGTGTGACTAGATGCCTGCGTGTGACTGGAGGCTATGGCATGAGGCCTGGGAAAGTTGAGGCCTGTGTGTGACTTGGAAGTCAGAGAACGTGGGGCCGCCAGGCCGTCATTGTGTGATTTTGAGGTCTTTATGTGATTGGAGGCCGAGGAGAGCTGTGGCAGGAGGTCCCTGTGTGACTGGAGACAGTGTGAGTGGAAGTCATGTGTGACTGGAGACAGGGTGTAGCTTGAGGCTGCCTGTGTCTCCAGGGAAGAGCTGTGGCTTGAAGTCTATGTGTGACTGAAAGCTGGGGTGCTAGGCAGTCACTGAGAGACTAGAGGCCAGTTTGTGACTGGATGCCGTGGAAGGACTGTGGCAGGAGGCGGTCAGTGTGTGACTGGAGCAGGGGCGGAGAGGGGTGTGTGTGTGTGTGTGTGTGTGTGTGTGTGCGCGCGCGCTCTGGGAACTGAGGGCAGGGCAGGTTGTAGGAGGGCTGGTACAGGCTGGGTTCTCATTGCTGAGAGCTGTTACTGAGCAAAGGCTCCCCTTATTGCAGGACAGAAACATCAAAAATGTTTCAAGTTCCTGTGGAAAATCTGGACTATGTCAGAAGTTTGCGGCCATGGGTGAAGAGCATTCTTCCGGAGATTGGACTTGACAGCTGCAAAGGATTGTTGAAGGACCTTGAAGCCTTTGCCCCAAGTGACAGATACTTTTATAATACATCTTGGCCAGATGTTACTCCAGGGAAATATATCACAAAGAAAATGAGATACCGTTCCAAGCCATACTGCTGTAGCCTCTGCCAATACTCAGCAGATGTGCTTTTTTCTCTAAAAAATCATTTGCATCATTGCCATGAAGATGAGGTGGACCAGGAGATGCAGATCCAGTGTCCAGATTGCTCATTTGTTTCAAGGCCTGTTGTTGTGAGCAGGCACTTCTGGTTGTTCCATGAGCCTGCTGAGAAGGTTCACAGCCCAAAGGAGAAGGTTCTGGGAAATGGGAAGCCATTGGAGGGTTATATAAAACACTTCACATGTTTAAAATGTAACTTTTCCAACACTTCCTTCTGTAGCATGAAGAAACATGTGCTGAACAGCCATTTTCACTCTTTACTTAATGCCTACATTGGCTTTCAAACTAAGGAAGACCACCAGCAGCCAAAAGCCAGTGATACTCTTTCTGTGGCAAACACTCCACCACCTGAAAGATACTACTGTAAAAAGTGTAGTACCAATATGCGAAGCCAGGATGATCTGTTTTCCCATATTTTGACATCAGACATACACAAGGATTTGGAGAATAAGTTGAGGTCTGTGATTTCAGAACACAACAAGAGGACTGGGCTTCTGAAGCAAATGCCCATTGTTCCAAAGCTAAAGGTAAGCTTGTCCAGACCATCAAACAGCAGTGTTCCACTCACAACTGCTCCAGCAAAGCCACCTTCGTCCCATCTTGCCTTGTTTCAGAACACTCCAAGTCCAGCCATGGTGCAGCCAGTGACCTTGGCCCAACCTGTGATCTCTGCCAATGTACGGCCACCGATGGGGGTCCCAGGCTCTTCCTGGAGCCTCACCAATTCTTTGTCAGATACTGCCCAGTCCCACATGGCTTTTGTCTCCAGCCCTCTACCTGTGGGCCAGACCAGCCTCACACTGCAGACTTCAGCTCCCTCAACTGTCTTCTTTTCAGGCAAGGCTTCACCTCATAAGCCTATAGACCCTCCTGCACTACCCATGACTCAGCCACTTGGGCCTGTGAAAAAGTCTGTTGGAATGAGCAATCACCTGATGAGTCAAGCCATCCAACCTGGGATTTTACCCTTCACACAGCCCATGGAGTCTACACATCGGCCAGTGGGACCTCCAGTCAGATCAGTGGGGCTTACAAGCAGGCCAGTGTACCCCACAAGCAGATTAATCAGGCCTGGTGCCTTCACTTCTGGTCTTTCGAAAAGTCCTGGGGTTCTGCAGAACACATCACCAGGAACGATATCTGTTGGTCAGGTTGTCTCATTGGCAGACCTTCCTGAAGGTCAGATGACCCCTGCTTCTATGATTCCTGCACAGACCATAGCTTCTGGGGTCCTTCCCACTGGCCAGGCAGTCCAGTCCAGGGTTCTCCATGTTGGTCAGACAGTCTCATCACAGGCTCTCCCCTCTTGTCAGACAGTGTCTTTTAGGGTTTTCCCTGCAGATCAAGTGGTATCTGGGTTGCAAACCCCCAAGCAGCTGGTGGTCTCAGATGTCCCTGCGAACCAGGGTGTGAATTCTGGTATTCCTCTGCTTGGTCAGCCTGTCATATCAGGTCCACTAGTTAGACCCAGTATGCTTCAGCTCAATCAGTCTGTTGGCACCAGCATCCTGCCGGTAACCCATTTAGGGAGAGCTGAAACTAAACAGAATACCATGTTCATTGAGCCAGGCACTGTCTACAGGAAGCTCCTTCCAACAGGGACACAGGTTAATGGGAAGCCCATTTACACGGTGGACCCCATACCTGTCATTCTGTCTGTTCCTCAAGGTGCTAGCCTCATGACTTCTGTTCCATCCCAGGTACCCAACCAATTCCCACCCCCCAGTGTGGGTACGCAGATGTCCAGTGCTCTACCCAGCATGTCCTCTTCACAGGGGCCGGTAAGCACTGCAGACCAGAACATACTTGTTCAGGTCTCTTCATCTGAGGTGGATATGAATTTGGTTGTCAGACAGGCCAAGCAGTGGAAAATCTGCTCAATTTGTAATGTATTCTTCCCATCCAATGTCTACCAGGCTCACATGGAAGTGGCTCACAAACAAAGTGAGTTCAACTCCAGTGCGAAACTTGAACCAGTAAAGCTGGCAGTGCGCGCACCATTTCTGAAGTGGACAAGAGAGAAGGCCATGCGTTGCCTCTTCTGCAAATGCCTAGTTTCAGAGGGGGAGCTAATGTACCACTTACTTACACATGGCTTGGGGTGCCTGTTTTGCCCATGTACTTTCCACAACATTCAGGGTTTCTTGGAGCATAGCAGAATTAAACACCTTGAGAGGAAGAGGCTATTTTTGGATTATAGTAACAGGGGCTTCCAGTTGAGCCTGGATGCTAATGGCAACCTTTTGTTCCCCCATCTTGATTTCATTATCACTCTGCCAAGAGAGGAGATTGGAGAACAGGAGGTCTGCCTGGCTATCCTCTCAGGGATATATTCCACATCACTGGTGCCTTTGTATGTTAAGGTGAGGCCTCAGGTTAAGGTTGTACCTCAGGTCAGTAAACAAGAGCTGATCTGTCGCCTCTGCTTGAGCACATTTATGACAGCCGATGCCTACATATTACATTTGAAGGACAGACACCATATTATGCCTGTGGCCTATACAGTGCTGAGTTCTCCAGCCTTCAGGTGTGTCCATTGTTGTGGAATCTATGCTGAAAACTTGACTGGGGCAGCCATCACTCTTCATTTGATGCATTGTGAACATGCTCCCAAAGATAGCTCAGAACTGCAAGTTCAGTCCAGTTTTGTCAAGAGCAGTGAACTACAGTTTGTCAGTGAGGAAAAGATTCCTGATTCTACCTGTCCTGTAAAAAGAAAGTGGCCAGATGGCTATTTGGGGGCAGAAGACCTGAGGAAGGATGGGAAGGATCCCTTACATGTACTTAAGGGTAAGACAGCATCAGATCCAGAAGAAGGGACTAGTGCTGTGCCTTTGAAGAGACAAAGGAATGAAAGCACAACTAAAGGACTAGTGGTCAATGAGGATTTACTCCAAATCTTAGCATTAGATTTTAAGAAAGACAAAGACTACTCCTCTGAGGAAAAAAAGCAGTTTCTTAGAAAATATTTCCACAAGAAACCATATCCTAGCAGAAAAGAAATAGAACTATTGTATTTATTCTTGAAGATGGAAAAAATTCATGTAACTTTGTTTTTTGGAACAAGAAGATATAATTGCTTGAAAGCAATAGAAGTCTTCAGACCCTCAGTAGTTCTAGGTTTTGATATGTCTGAACTTAAAAATGTTAAGCACAGACTGATCTTTGAGTAGGAACCACAAAACTCAGTTTAAAGTTGTAGGCAGTAGCGTGAGGTGATTTTGGTACTCCATTCTGTTCTCTTGTATTGGTTTCTGTGGCTTTCCTGGGTGTTGCAGGTACTCAGAAATACTTAGGTTAAGAAGTAAATGCTACTCCAGAAGTACAGATTCCTGTAGTTTAGTCTCTTAGCAGTTAATCTTAAGGCCCCCTCCCCCAGTCATGTGAGTTAAGTTTTGGTATTTCATATATGGCTTATTCTTGGAAGCTTCTATATCAAATGATAAAAACTGAAGTCTATACAAATACTTGACTTTACACTGTAGAAAATTTCTGCTTGTTTGCAAATGATTAGTTGAAAGTAAGAGCATGGTTCTGGAGTGTTAGAGGCAGAAGCCCAAGACACAACAGTAGAGAAGGAAGGATTGTCATGTATGTGGCTTTCTAAGAACATCATTTTGAACATTACTTTTGATTCATATTTTAAGGTTTGTCCTGAAATCTTAAAAACACAACTCATAGAAAAACTAAATGTTTTCATTATTAATATATCCCCATCTCAGAGTCTGGTGTGTAGTTTATAATATAAATCAAATATTTGTAGAGGCTGGAATGCATTCTTTGGTGAACTTTATAGTGACAAGTCAGTCACCTCTCCTTAACAAATAAGATAATAAATTTTTTAGCACCTTAGATATTGAAAAAACACACACAGTTCTTTCTTACTGCTCACAAGCAGTTTGGAGGAAAGGGCCATGGTCACATGTATGGAATTTCTATCCATGTGTGTGGATCCTACTTGAAATGGAGTACAGGTTTCAGGCTTATGATGAAAGGGATACATCAGGACTTCTGTCCTCCTGGTTGGAATAACTTAGTCAATGTGTTAGAGTTGGAAAGATAGGATTTCCTCTGGCCCAGGTACCCAGATGACTAGTTCAGGCACTACTAAGGAATCTGTGTTGTGTTACTGGGCTATGGATGCCAAACCCTGTGTTTTCCACATAGTGCAAGTGTTAGCAGGGTGCATAGTGATACAGACCAGCCAGTTTAGGTTTGGAATCATTGCTTTTTTCCCCTAGCAAAACAAACTAATTTTGATCAAGAGGTGTGCTCAGGAAGAGGGAACACACATAGACAGAGGAAGTATATTTGGTTTTTATTCTGAGAAAGGTGTTAATTTTGTCTTTACCCCCATGGGCTGAGGTCTGACCTCTCAGTCTTATTCATTTGGCTAGTGCACAGGAAAATGGAGGAAGGGGAAAGGAGTCATTGTTCTAAGGAGAAAAGGGTTACTGCTTCAGGCTATCACATTTCTAGAATAGGAATAGGACCTTTGAGTAAACAAAACTGAGGTGGGGGAGGGATTATAGTGTTTGCAAATCTTACAAGATGAGGAAGACAAGATAATTCCTAGACATAATTTTTATAGTATTTGTTAGAAAAAACTCATATTTCTTACAACTCCCTCCGACTTTTGTTCTTTTAAAACATTCCTCAAAACACCAACCAAACAACATTCTTCAAACTCATTATAGCTTCCTTTTTCTTTCCTATTTCGGAATAAGAAACTGCAATAGGGATGGAGCAGTACCGATTTATTAATAGTTGACTCAACTATCTTGTGTTAGGGTCCTTGTACGAAGACTTAGTTGTTGTTCTATTTAATTAGCATGGTTTAAGGTGAACCTTCCTATCCCTGCATAGGGGTAGTTCCTTGGCCAGGAGATTGACCTACCTGTATTGGAAAGTTAATGGAATCATTGCCCTTTGATGTACAAAGGAGGAACTTGTCTCCCTCCAGGCGAAGAGAAACCCCCAGAGTATGGGGCTCCAGGAAACAGTACAGTGTGGCTATATGGAATATTATTTTTGTTTGAGACAGGGCTTCTCTGTGTAGCCTTGGCAGTCCTGGAACTCACTGTGCAGACCAGGCTGGCCTTGAAATAAAAGACACCCACCTGCCTCTGCCTCTCAAGTTCCGGGGTTAAAAGGCGCCTCCACTGCTTGGCTGCTATATGGCTTTTTTAATTTTAATTTTTTTCTATATGGATTTTAAAAGTAGTATTTGCATGTAACTGCATCGGGCAGTTTTGAATTTGTTTTGACTATTGCTAAACTGACAATTCTGAGAGTTTGTTAGGCTTTTTTTGTTGTTACTGTTTTTACCTACACTGTGAATTAAAATTTGTTATACCACTGCCAAAAAATAAAGTTTATTTTGGAACACAGTCCTAGAAAATTTGTTTACATGTTGTCTGAGGTCAATTTTGTACCACAAAGGCAGAGTTGAATAGTGATAGAGATCAGGGGACCTGGAAGCTAATATTGGCTATCTGATTTCTTTACAGATCATTTCCAGCACCTAGATTAGAGGAAGACAAACATTTCTGAGTTTTGGGAAACTTGCTCCCCTGGATCACTCCTTCCTTCCTTATTACCCACATACTTTGGTTATTATCCTATCTTTTAACTATTTTACATAGTGAACTTAACCCTATACTAAAAATGTTCCATGTAAGCTCTTCAGTAGCTCTTACCCACAACAACTCCATTTGTTTCTGATACATCTGCAAGAGACCTTTTAGATGCTGTGAAGAAACTGGCCAAAGGGGACCTTCATCCTTTCACCCCAGGCTGCATTTTCTCCTGTTCTTCCTTGATGCTCTGTAGCCCCCTGCTACTACTTGTAGTTCATTTTGGTGCAGTAGTCGTGGCAATAGGACTAGTCACTGTCACTCTAAATCAACTTTATGCCCACTCACCAACCCACTTTGTTTCTCTCTATATCTCAACCTTCCCAGAAAAATCACATGATTTTACTCTGTTACCAAATCATCTGTTTACAGCTCTATTTTCCAAGTCTCTTGGATGCAGACAACAGTTGGGCATGGTGGCACACACCCTTAATCTCAGTACTCAGGAGGCAGAGACAGGCAGATCTCTTCTTAGTTTGAGGCCAGCCTGTCTACAAAGCAAGTTCCAGGATGGCCAAGGGCTACTCAGAGAAACCCTGACTCGAAAACAAAACCAAAGGATGCAGACAGCAATTGCATGATGAATTGCAGTCCATCAAGCTAAGACTCTTCCCCCCTGCTATGGGACCTGAGGATTCTCTATCTTCAGTGGGCCCAGAAGTACCCCCTCTGACAAAGATCCTCCTCAGCAAAAAACAGTTATAATGTTCCTACCCTACATTTATATATCCTCTTAGAGTTCAGAATGATAGTTTCCTGCTAAAAGATTACACTTCCCATTTTCCCTTGTGACCAGACCAAGCAGCTCCAGGAAGCGAGGGACTATGATTGGGTAGTAGTTTCCATCCACATAAGGGTCTGGATCCCATTGTATATAGCCTTTTGGCATCCACACAAGTGGGTGACAAGATGGCTCCCTGATGTGAATAAACACTCTCCTAGCTGTGCTGGATAGGTTTATGCCAAATTGATAAGCTAACATGATCTGAGAGAAGGGAATCTCAAGGAAATAAACCTCTGTAAGATCAGGTTGTAGGCAGGCCCATAGGGCATTTTCTTAATTAGTGATTGATGGAGCAAGGCCCAGTCCATTGTGAGTGGTGCTATCCCTGGACTGGTAAGAAAGCAGAGTGAGCAAGCCACATGAAACAAGACAATAACCAACACCCCTTCAGATAGCCTCTGAATCAGTTTCTGTCTTCAGGTTCTTGCCGTGTTTGAGTTCCTGTCCTGACTTCCTTTGATGACGATGAGTGATGTGGAAGCCTAAGACAAATAAACCCTTTCCTCCTCAAGTAGCTTTTTTATCACAGTGTTTCATCACAGCAATAGCAACCATAGCTAAAACACCACTTGAAGTCAAACCTAGCCTCTCTTTGCCGTCTGTCTTCTGTACAGCTTCTTCAGTAATCTAACAGAGCTGAAGTGGGGTGGGGTGGTGGACTTTTTTTTTTTTTTTTTCGAGACAGGGTTTCTCTGTGTAGCCTTGACTGTCCTGGACTCACTTTGTAGTCCAGGCTGGCCTCGAACTCACAGCGATCCGCCTGCCTCTGCCTCCCGAGTGCTGGGATTAAAGGCGTGCGCCACCACGCCCGGCTTGGGGTGGTGGACTTTGGATTAGACAGGCATAGTGGATTTGAGAGCTGTGAGGCGGTCTGCTACTGTTAGACCTTGATGGATTTATGTTCATGGCACAACCATATACATTTATGAAGGCTAGACTTTTTAAAAACTACCCTTTCTTGAGAAGTTTTAATTCCTGATGGATACAAAGCAAAGTACTGTGGGCTGGACTTCTCCACTCACCCTTTGGCCAACTGCCTTTATGTAGCACACAGCCTACACAACTGTACATAGTGGTACTAACAAAGGAGGCGTGATGCCAGCTGACAGGGGAGTTTGTGAGGGAGCAGTATAGTCCAGGGGCTAAAAAGAGAACATTCATGAACTTTCCATGTTCACGAAATTCTTCCTTAACCCAGTCACTTGTCTTGGAGTGTTGTCTCATCTGTGACATGAGAATGCTATGGCACTCACTGTTTTATTGTTATAAAAACACAAGGGACATCAGGTAGGGTAGGGTGTGATCCCTAACAGACCTTCAGAAGTTCAGTTATCATACATAGGGCAAAGTGCTTGTTCTGATGAGAGACACAGAAAGATGCAGTCACATGCCTCCAGGACATCATCACTACAGGGTCTCAGGAAAACAGGCATCAGTATAGGCCAGTTGGTGGTTATGTCAAATAAATCCCATACAGATTATCCCATGGAATTTCAAAGGAAGAAGGGAATCAGGGCAGCAATTACTGAGGGCTCTTTAGTGGCAAGCCTTGAAGTAGAGGGTGTTATTTAATCCTCACAAAGAAAAATAAGTGAAGCTTGGAAAGGACTTCCGTAAGATAAAGAGCTCAAACTTCAACTATCACTTTAACTTATACTCTGTAGACATGGCCTGAGTGAGAAGGCCACAGAAGGGTTGGGACTTACTATCCCATAGTGATCAGCTCAGAGTAAGAGGTGGGTTGAGGTGCCATCTTACTAAGGAAGTTGCATCCACCCAAAATATGTAAGCAGGGAGAAGAGGTGAGTGAGTGAGTGTGTGTGTGCGTGTGTGTGTATTCACCACGCTTGGAGCTCAGTGTCTCTGCTACATTGTCTGGCTAAAGATCTTTCTGTTTCTGCTCCCCTGTGCTAGGGTTACAGATCCGTGAAGCTATACTCAGCTTTTCCCATAGACTCTGGCGATCTGAATTCAACTCTTCAAGCTTGTGTGACAGCCACTTTACCCACTGAGCCAGCTCCCCAAGCCCTATTTTATGTTTTTTTTTAAATTAATTTTTATAAAGGTATTTTAGTGCTCTGAAGAGCAAACATTAGAAAGAAGAGCTGTTGCTAAGCGGTCAGTTGGCACTCCACAGAGTCATAATTTCTTATAAGCGTTTCATCTCTTGCTTAACAGTGCGGTGTTTAAAACATCTGGATAATGCAGAAGTGTTGCAAGGGCTTTGGCCATCATAGAGACTTATAAATAGCCTCTCTTTTGAACAGAAGTAGTCCAGTTACGGCTTAAAAAAAACTAAGGGTATTAATACCAAGCGAGAACAATTTTAATTCAAATGCAATTAGTTAATAATTGTCCCCCTAGCCTTTCACCTTCTGAAAGTTTCCAGTGTACTAGAAATTTCTTTTAAAATGAAGATCCTAATACAGTAGCTGGAAATTATGGGTTAACTTACAACCCCATTTCCCACTTATTTCTTCTTCATACCTGTGGATACTATTGAATTGAGACGTAGGTGAAAAGTGAAAATCTTAGGGGAATTTTCCCTGTGCTTTCCTATTTTTTTCTCTTAGGTTTTTCTGTACCCTTCTTTAGGTTACAATAGTGCAAAGAGGGGAGTGAATAATGGCAACCAATTGCTTTCCCCTTTGTTCTTGATTTTAGACTCGTGCCTCTTAAGATGTTTTTATATACAAGAGAGAGAAAGCTCATGTGAGGCCACATGCAACAGAGGCCCTGCTGCAAGTACGGAGGGGGCGGGTTATAGCAGCATCCACTGAAGAGAGCATCCATGATCCATGAGGTTACAGCAGAGCTAGCAAAGCACAGTAAGGCTCATTTGATGTTAAGACTTAAGTATTCATTATTTGCCCAAACAGCACTATGTGGGAAGACACCACAGAGGGGGATGCAGCTCTGGCTGTTGGGGAGGGGCGCCTTTACCTTATTGATGATGTGTATCACTCCGTTTGTGGCTGCATTGTCACCGTCCACAATGGATGCCCCCTCAATGGTGATATTCTGCAAGTGCAAACGCAGTGGGAAGGTGAGTGCACTTGGGGGTCGCGTTACCTTTGGGGTCCCTGCTTTCTGAGCAACAGTAACCGTCATAGTTTTCATCCATGAAGTGCTTTAAATTGTGACCCATTAGACACCACAGATAGACATCCACACACAAATGGAAAGATGGCTTTCTTCCACGTGAGAGGTCTACTGCCATTGTCAGTCTGTTCCACTGTTGATTTAAAAAAAAAAAAAGTAGGGGAAATTCACATAAAGCACCATAGAGCAAAGAAGCCCATTAGATCAGTAACACAGACATCAAAAAGCCAAGGAGGCAGCTGGGAGCATCTCCTTCCTTCCTTCTCACAGGGACCCAACTCTTGCCAACACCTTGATCTTGGAATTCCAGAAGCCTTCAGAATTATGAGGATACCAACTGTTACTAGAGCCCCAGTCTGTGGTACTTTTTTTTTTTTTTTTTTTTAAAACAGAGATCACTGCAAACTTATATAGACAGTGACTGTTTATCATTCAAAGGCAACTGAGCTCCAGTCTTTTTGGTTTCCTCTTTTTTCCCCACTGCGACCTCTGTTTGCAGTTTCTTCTGGATCTTAGGGAAAAGGGCCTCCATGTACATAGATTGTGGAGACACACTAGGCCATCTGTCACATCTCTTTTTGTTAAAATGGGATGTTTTTATTGTATTAGATGCAGTAATGAACTTAAGGAAAGATACATGTTTGATGGTTATCTCCTCTAGGTCAGGGCCTTGATTGATTTATTTTGGGACCTGTACAGCCTGTGACATGCAGGGTGGATGGTAATATTGCTAAGAAATTGATGGATTAGCTTGACTTTATCACACTATATGAGTATACACAAAGTCATGTTGTAAATTAAAAAAATATTAATAATGATACCTACCTATTGTGTGCAGTGTGGTGCTTAGGCACGTTGTATACACTGCACAAGGATGTAATTAGGACACTTAGGCTCAACGTCATCTGAATCATTTATTTCTTCTTGGGATGACAACATTTAAATCCTCTCTTTCCAGCTATTTGATGGGTTTGTCTGGGAGCACTGGAGGTTACATGTAGGACTCTGCACGAGTGTTCTTCCACTGAGCTACATCTCCAATCCTCTTTTCGTCTTCATTTCAAAACAGGGACTCGCTAAGTTGCCCAGGCCGGCCATGACATCAGTCTGTACCCCAGAAGGCTTTAACTTGTAATCCTCTTGCCTCAGCCGCGGGAGCAGCTGGGATCGCAGTCCCACAGCATCAGGCCTGGCTTGCTTATTTGATTTATATAGTGTGCTGTTGTTAAGCAGATACACCCAGCTGTGCAATACTCCACAGGATGTGTTCCTATACTAGTTGTATACTTATACGTCTATATTTGTGTATAATTTTTCTATATTTGATATAATTTTTTTTTTTTTTTAGTTAGAGTCTCACTGTGTATCTCTGGCTGGCCTGGAACTTGCTATATAGACCAGACTGGTCTTGAGCTCACAGGCTCCATCTGCTTCTGCTTTCTCCAGGGCTGAGGTTAAACTCATGTTCCACAAAGCCAACTGTACCCAAAATCTTTACCTCAAATTAGTATTTAAATAATTCAGGATACAACATGAGAGAATTTCCAAAGAGTTACAAAAAAAGGTTTAGAAACTCTCCACAGAATTGTATGTTAGGATTTTCTGCTTGCTACATCAGCTGGTGAGCCTGCTGTTTAGGCTTGACTCCATGGGTTCTTTTCTTAGTGCTCAGGCTGCCAGGAAGCCGGGAAGCTGGGAGCCATCTCTGCCCAAGTTAGGGCAGCAGCAGTCTTCACTGCTTGCTAGAACCCTTGCTCACTTTCCCTTTGCTCAACTCAGGGAAAGACTTTAACACTCAGCCCCTCACAGCCACGAAGCCAGACTCCCCATGGAACCGGCATGGGAGTCCTTGACAGACTCGGGAATGCCAGACAAACAGGCTCTCTGGAGCGCCACTCTCCAGTGGCCGCTGCCCTGGCTCTAGCACCAGGATGCACGCGTATGCAGAGTCAGCACTCACTACAGACTCACAGTCCGGCTAACTTAAATGACATCCGGTTACTGCTGATGGCTCCACCAGGAGGTTGTGAGTCATCAGTCTTAGTTAACTACACCAGAATGAAAGATGTCGCATTGACCATCTTTCACCCTTTCTGGGTCATGTCAAGAAGACCTTGCTGGTCCGCAATTTAGATGACTGCTTCCGAGAACTATTCCTTTTTAATTTATTAAAATTTTCATACAACATATTTTGATCATATTTCCCTTTTCCCCACTTCTCCTAGACCCTCCTCACTTTCTTCCTCACCTAGCGGTGTTCTTTCTTTTAACTAACACACACACACATGAAAATCAAAACAAATGGAGAGGTAGTAAGACAAAAAACAAACCAAACCAAAACAAAACCCAACCAACCAAAACAAACAAACAAAAAACCAAACAAACCCAAAACAAAAACCCCAATATAAACATGGGGTCCATTTCGTGTTGCTCAACAACCCCCGCGCATGGGGAGTATGGCTGATAGACCCAGAGACACTTCATTGGATAAAACCGATTTTCTCTTTTGTAATGGCAAATCTTGATTGTCACCTTGGTGTGATTTAGGAACCTTGGAACAAGTCCAGGGCAGGTCTATGGGGGTCTCTTTAGAATAGGTTGAGGCAGGAAGACCTGCCTTAAATATCAGTAACATTAGTCCATGGGCTGGAGTCCTGACTTTATAAAATATAGAAAGCTACCCGAGCACCCTCTCATTCATATCTCTAGACTGCAGGCAGTGTCACCACCTGCCTTAAGCTCTTGCCATCATGACCTCCCTCAGTGACAGGCTGTATCCTCAAACCCTGAGCCAGAATAGACCCTCAGGTTGCTTTTATCAGATGTTTGATTCCAGAGACTATGAATGTAATGAATAAACTTCTGTGTACTAGTTGTTTTTCTATTTTTCCCCTTCATTTTTCTTCTCTTTTAAATGTGCATGTGTGTGATCATTGTTGCACCTGGGTGCCGCTCACACAGGCTTCTGTTCTCTCTGTACACATGTGGAAATTTCCACCACAAAAATCAGAAAGGACAACATGGTCAAAGGTGCTAGGCTCTACACAGCCAGATGCTCTTACCCCGTCTGCCTTGTCCAGGTGAAGGAAGCTTCCCTGCAAGGATGTTGCTAGCAAGTGCGAGGATGACAGGGTCTGCAGATCGGCCACTCCGTATGTGCCCTGTAGGGTGTGGTGTCTAGGGCAGCAGACCATAAGAATCACAATCAAATATCCATGCACCAAGAAGTATCACTGAACAGGGAAATAAGCTCTGGGGCCAGGCTCCCATACTCAAATGTCACACTCACTTTAGCCTCAGCTGGATAGAGCTATTAACCACTCTGTGCCTCACTTTCCACATCTGTCATATGGGGATGATTGTAACAGCTATCTCAGAGGTGTTGGGAGGGTTAACTAAATGATATGCAAAGCTCATTGCTTGGTTTAGCAGTGGTTCTCAAACCATTGTGGGTCGCAACCCCTTTTGGGGGGGGTCACATATCAGATATCCTGCATATCAGATATTTACATGACGATCCATGAACAGTTTGGAAGCAGCAATGAAAATAATTTTATGGTTGTGTGTCACCACAACATGAAGAACTGTATTAAAGGGTTGCAGCATTAGGATGGTTGATGGGAGGGTTGCTAGGGGCATCCTAGTGAAGGATCATATGGCTCCTCTACACTGAACTTAGGAATGTTCACCCCGATGCCAGTAGCATAACATGGAAAATAAGGTAAATGACACCCACTTTATCAGGGCTGGAATGTTGTTCCCTGACAACCAGAAGGCTTTCTCATTCTGGTCCATGCCCTTGATGGCTTGCTGGGACGGCACGAGGACAGTGAGATTCGAGGTGGCCGACAGCATGGACTGCAGGGAAGTGTTCTGAATCACAGGCAGAGAGAAAGTGGTCTGATTAGTGTGGGGGGCTAGCTGGATAGCCAGCTATGCTGTCAGAGATGACAGCTTCCCATGTGATGTAACCCCAGGAATGCTGGGAAGAGTCTAGGCTTTCCCTCCCCAGCTCCACCCAGCCCTTGACTGATGATTTACAGTCTTTTTTGAGACTCAATCTTTTTCCTCTTTAATGTGCAGATCTTTATAACAATACAGATTTTCCAGATTGCCTCATAATTTGTCATTGTAAGGCTGAATGAAAAGCCAGATAAATAGTCTTTGTGTGTGTGTGTGTGTGTGTGAGTGTGCGCGCGCGTGTGCGCGCGTGCGCACTCGCACACATAAGCATTCACACAAAGGACTATGTGAATTTTTCCGTGTCTTTAATGTAGGACTGTAAGAAGGTTGCAGAGAGGGAAGGCCTGATTCAAACTTAACTACATCTCATTCATGCCCTGAAAGTCTACTTTATGTTTAACAATTGGATGGGAAAAAAATCAACCAAAATTAAAAACTGACTCCATATCCCTAAATCTTAGTTTATAGAACTTGTTAATTCTTGGTGAATACACCCATCATAAGTGATGTTAAACTTGTAACACAACAGCATTTAAAGCAGGCTGGAGGAAAATGTGCCCTGTCTAGCCTGCACCTGGGCTGGCCTTGCATGTGGAGACTGTAGATGGTGTGGCTACAAGGAAGCTGACAAGCCCAGAAAGGGAGCAGTTCCCTGCCTTGCCTGTATGGAGAGGGTTGTACAGAGAGCCTCCACTGTAGAAACAAGTAGTTCCTGGAATATTCTGGAACATATGGGGGGTGGGGTTGGGGGGGAGGGGAGCTGTTCCCTGAGTGAGTGCTGACTAAGCAACACCAATTTGGGCACATACTTATTTAAAGGGATAAACAACCTGTTATGCTGTCTGGCTAGGTCAGGCACCTGATCCATTCAGACAAAGAGGATGGAGATCCAGACCATGAGACTGGACTCTTTTACATGATACCTTTCAGAGTTGGGAAGGAGAGAGCTAAGCATATATGAAGTTACCCAAATGTCAACTAGGAGCCCAAATCTTAGTGGATTATGGCATACACTGTGCTAAGCTTTCAAAGAAAGTGCTAACGTGATGGATAGTATTATCCTTGTGTATTTGAATTGCTTGGAGCTCAGCTACACCACGCCTTAACCTGGACCAGCAATTTCTAGCTTGGCTGTACACGTTAGCACTGGGCTCCATGCCAAGCCTCTGATTTATCAAATCAGAGTCTCCAGGGGTGGGGATGCCCCCGCCTCCATGATGCTAAAGTGCAGGCAAGGTGGGGAGCTGCTGCTCAGGACCCTCCCCCACCCTGCACCACCAGACCCCTTTCCATTTTTCTACTGCACAAACTCTCGATCTCTAGAACTCGCGATCTCTAGAATGGTTTGTGTTGCCGATGCTAAAGTGTGAATGCGGGAACTCACGGTAATCCACTGGTGAAACACAGCTGCTTCAGAGAGGAATGACAGTTCCTTATCCATTTTTTCGAAGGAGGGTGGGGGAGGGGAAAAAGAACACAGAAACGTTATCTCAGTGAGGTTCTGGACATGCCCTCTTGAGCTGCGCTGTCCACAGAGCCATCCTCCCCAGGCTGATGTGAATCCCGCACCCCAGCTATGTGAGCCTCTGAGCAAGAACCGCTGGTGGCCTACACACTCAGGGACCCGACTGTCCTTTAGAACAGAGGTTCTCAACCTTCCCAATGCTGTGACCCTTTGATACAGTTTCCTCATGTTGAGGTGACTCCCCCTCTCCCCCCAACCAAAATTTATTCTCACTGCTACTTCATAACTGTAATTTTGCTACTGTTATGAGTCATAATGTAAATATCTGTGTTTTTCAATGGTCTTAGGTGACTCCTGTGAAAGGGTCATTCTGCCCCCAAAGGGTAGCGACCCACAGGTTGAGAACTGCTGCTTTAGAGGTAGGCGTGTCCAACCCGTTGACACTACAAGACAATGTTGTCATCTACAGAGTTCACACTTGAGAACCACATAACAAAGAAGAATTATAAAGGGGGAAAAAGTGTGAAAGCAGATCTGGTCATGTTTTACACAAACCGTTTTTGGGTCATAGTTATCTTGGGGTGCGCAGGTCTATAGGCTACAAATGGGACATGCCTGTTAGACTGAGGTAAGTCTAGCTTACTGGCAAGAAGCACAGACGCCCAGGCCCCCGCGAGCTCTCTCTGCGACTTTGCACTTGAGGTTCTCAACAGGGACTTACCACGAGCACATTTCCATAGCACAGGAAGCCATCTCCTTCATAGCCCTCTCGACAAATGCAGCTCCAAGCGCCAGAAGAAGTAGACTGACAAGTAGCCTGAGAAAACCAAGGTGGAGGGAACAGCTTGCTTTCCTAACTGCGATGTTAGAACTCACCCACATGCATCTGTGAGAAGGTTGCCTCCAAGGTAAGAGCTCTGAGCTCAGACCTGGGAATTGTGTAGGGGAACACTTGGAATGTTTGCACTTGGCCCTGAGTTTGATCCCCAGTTTTACAGGAACAGCAGCAGCAGCAGCAGCACAACAACAGCAGCAACAGCAGCAACAGCCCCCCCTCCCCGCAAGTACAGTGCTAAAAGAGTAGAAGCAACCCAGGGATGCCAGCGTTGTAGCTGGATGCTCTTGCCTGCTGCTTACAGTCACAACAAATTTCCTTCTTTCCATTCCTGCCAGATTTAGCAAATGAAAAATCTGAGCGAGTTAAATTTGATTTTCTGACAGATTGATGGATATATTTTAGTATAAACTTAATCTTGTGCAATATTTTGGGCACACCGAACCTTTGCCCAAAACTTACTCTCTCTGTATCTTAGATTAAAATTCAACTCCTGCCTGGCATCTTCTCTTGCAACCCACGCGGTTTCTTCTAAGCTTTGAAATAGAGCGGAGATTGCACTAGCTGCTCGGGTTCTGTGTAGGGACGCCCTTTGGAGGCGAGAGATTTTGTTTGTGGCTAGGCACAGACAAGAGAGAGTGGCTGCGGTTTAGATATGAAGCATCTTCCCCAAAGAATACTGGGTTAACGGCTTGCTCCCTTCTGCAGCAGGTTCAGGGGTGGGGCTTGGGGAAACAACTGAGTCATGGAGCACCTGATTTCATCAACATGACTGTATTGATGGGTTTAAAATTTAATGACACTACTAGGAGGTGGCCAAAAATCCTAGAGGTTGGGCCTAGTTGGAGGAAGGAGGTCACTGGGCACATGCCCATGGTGTCATGCTTTGCTTCCAACTACTTCCTCTCTGGCATCTGTCCACCAGGAAGTGAGGCACTTTGATTCTGCCATGCTCCTTACCACAGTGCTCTGCCTCAACACACATATCCCATGCAGCCAGGTGACCATGCAGTAAAACCTTTGAAACCAGGAGCCAGTCAAACCTTCTTCCTCAAGTTGTTTGCTCAGGTATTTTCTACCATCGCCACAAGAAGTGACCACACAACCCGATTTTTGTCCTTTCTCAAGAATTTTGTGTGTGTGTGTTGTAGTATTTAAGGAAGTGTCAAGTAACTCACCAGGGGGTGGCATTTCTCTGTTTGTTCCAAGCACGAAATGACTGGTTCGCACTCAACCCCATTTCCTCGGAATCCTTTCTTGCACTCACATTCATTCTGTGGTTCCAAGAACACGGAAGGGATTACTAAGCAACTGCTCTCAGGCCTTGCCCTCCGTTACTCGGAAAAGCAGACTGTGGAGACCATAGCCATGCATGCCAGCTAAGGAACAGAGTCTAGATCCCAGACGGTCAGTCGGTCACTGCACTTGATTACACTGCACAGTCAGCTGTACTTGATTACCACAACATATCACGATGCTGCCCAATCATAGTCTTTTTTTACTTTCTGTTAAAATTCTGGACCTCACAAAGTCCTATAAGGAGAGCTTTGACTCAATGGCCATCACAACGGGAAAGCTGACCCCATACTCCGAGAGAAGTGTTAAGCCAGCCAGGCGTAGCCACTTGGTGGAGATCCATGTACAAGGCTGTTCTAGCTTGAGGGACACTCTGCTTAGGTCAGATAATGCCTCCCCATGGGTAGACGGATTCAAGGCATCACACCTGCACAGACAGCCTGCAGCCTAGGGCTCAGCAGCTGATGTAGCTTCATGCAGCTAGTAAGTGTCCCTTCTTCTTTGAGGGCTTAGTCCCTGACTACAGTGGGCAGGCTCCAGGCTGTATTGCAGCCCTCGCATGCCCCATGGGCAGAATGTATACTTCTAAATATATATTCTGGGGTCCTGTGTATGCAGCTAATCAATAAAGTGTGATGATGACAGTGACATGATAAAATAAGAACATTTTCACGTTAAATGGCAGAAGAGGGACTGATGACGCTGCAGTAGAGTACTTTAAGGGAAAGAAAACTAACAACCTGGGCATAGAAAAGGCTAGAAGGAAAAAAAAAACCCACATCAGCTCAGAATTAATTTTTTATTATATTTTCCCCTAAAATGCAATATTTTGACATTTAAAACATGATTTAAGAGAATTCCTTCAATTGAGTTAAACAAGACAGGTGTTTTGGGAATTATCCTGGAACAGACCCTGCGTCTAGAGAACGACAGGGATCCATGAAAAGATAACCAGGAAGGGTCTAACCTTAACAAACTGCAAAGAATTTAAGAGACGCTGTAAGTTTTGTGGAGCCATTGGCTTGTGAGGAGCTTATGGGACTGGACTACTGTTCTGAGGGGGTGCGGTGGGCTTGGGCTGTCCTTCTAAGAGTGTTCTTTAAGAACTGGGAGCCGGGCATAGTGATGCACACCTGTTATCCCAGCACTTGGGGAGGTTGGGGAGGTAGAGAAAGAGGCAGAGGCAGGCGGGTCTCAGTGAGTTTGAGGCCAACCTGGTCTAAAAAACAAGTCTGGGACAGCCAAGACTACACAGAGGAACCTTGTCTTGGAAAAAAAAGTCAGGAGAGATGAACAGAAGTGAGGAGGTATGTCTGGCTGGAGAAGGGATGTTTAGGATGGATTTTGAAAGTATAGTACTCCCCAGTTGGGGTTGATGTAACACCGTTCAGTTGTGGGAAGAAATGAGTAGAACTTCCGCTGTATGAAGTTTCTCTTTAACAGTATCACTTGCTATGCAAACTTTATAAGGCAAGTGCGTATATTTTATACACTTGTGTGCAATGTTTTATAACCACATGAAACCCAAGCACACCCTGTGCATGATAGAACCCAATCTCATCAGCTAGAGGTTTAATTTCCTCTATCTGCTGTTAGGAGAGCACGTCTATGTCCCCAACCCTCTCACTTCTTCATATACTTGATCCAATCATGGCTTATTTTCTTAAAGCAATAGTCATAGAAGTTAAAGTCAGTATGCGTTGGATGTGTCAAAAATCCTTCAAACCAACTGTGACCGAGGGATGGCGATCTCAGATGGGGTTTCTTTGATTAGTTAAATATGTCATCTAGAGACTCTATCTTTCTTCCCTATCTTTTGCCCCCTGAGGACATTTAACATTTGTTAAGGAGAGGATATAGACATTGTAGACACTGAAGTGTGTTCTCCAACCCCAAATTCATATGTTAAAGCCCTGACCTGCAGTACCCTACGACATGATCCTACTTAAGGTAGCTATTATACACTTACTTAAGATGAGGTCACAGTTGAGTAGGGTGGATACTGAATCTGGTGGACCAGCAACCACATAAAAACGTGAAAACGGCATGTATGCACAGAGAGAATGCCATGGGAAGGTCAAGTTGGGGGTCAGGTAATGTGTCTCTACCAAAGATAGCCAGCAGGCCACCCAAGGCTAGGGGAGGAGCAGGGGACAGGCTGTCTCTAGTAGCCCTCAGAAGGGTGCACTAGTTGACCTTGATCTCAGGCCTCTGGACCATGAGACAATATGTTCGTGGTTCTCTGCTGCCCAGTTTGTGGCACTTTCACTATGGTAAGCCCTAGAAAATGATTACGGACTCTAAGACACTTTTGTTTTCTTTTCTGTGCTGCAGTCTGGTAATACAAGTGAACCAAGGGTACAATCATTTACTAAGTGCTCCGTGAGGCATGGGCCCTCAGCGGGCTCCTCCGTGATTAGACCCCTGGGGGCTCACTGGAAAGCTCATCTGTTCTAGATCCATGAGTGGGCGCGGCTGTCAGAGTAATCAGTAATCAGGGTAAGTAGGACAGTAGCCTCTAGACACTGTGGAGCGACAGGCACACCAGGGGTTTAAAGCATTTATCACGCTGTCACTTATCTGGGTCTGTGTCCTTACACGAGGTCATTCCTCCAGGGTGGCTTGTGGGCCTTGGCCCTAGTAACTGATTATCCCCCAAACCTAGCTCAGCGGTTCCCAAGAAGATTCAGACAAAACAGTGACTGTATGGATGCTTATATAAACACCTATTTTATTCTGTCAGCCGGCATCTGTTCTTTTTCTAGAAAATGTACCCTGTTTGGCTTTGGGGACTCCGCTATTCCCTCTTGTGGTTTATATAACAAAACATGGGTCTTTCCTTCAGCCCAGGTTCCCAGCACAGAGCTTAAGACTGAATTTGTCCCTGCCTGGGCACATCCTGGCCATAGGATCTGATTTCTGCAGTTGTAGGCTGATTGCCATCCCATGGGCTAGTGGGGATGTGGAGGGCTGGGAAAGTGTTCAGTTTGAGCCAACAAGAGACGAGTCCCGGGTTTTGGGAGACATGATCATAAGATGTACTCCATTGTGCCTGAGAGAGACCAGAGGTAAGGCTGGAGCTGTTGGAGGGCAAGCCCTTACCCAGGGGAATGGGAAAAACCTGGGGCCAGACAGACACCCTTCGCATGGCCTTCTGAGCTATGTGTCACACTGCTCCTACATCAACACCTGCCCGTCAACATCTGCCTACTGTCATCAGAGTTGTGGGAGCCCCAAACTCTTGCTTTTCTTTTAGGCTTTTGTTTCCCCCTTTTCATATCCTTAAAGGATGTGTAGAGTATCTGGTAGAACCCATCACTGTAACCATTTTCAGTAGACAGTTCAGTGGCATGAACCACACTTAGACTGCTGTTCAGCCACAGTCACACCATCACCGACGTGGCTTCAGAACTTCCTCATGGCCACAAACTGAAACCACCTGCTCAGGAGAAACTCCATCCTCCATCCCAGGCCCTAGCAGCTGCGCTTCCAGGCCCTGTCTTTGGCTTCTTTAGAGATTTCATTTAAGGGGTTGGAGAGGCGGCTCAGCAATTAGGAGCACTCTTAACTGCTCTTCCAAAGGACCCGAGTTCAACTCCCAGCACCCACATGGCGGCTCACACCTGTCTGTAACCCCAGTTCCAGGGATTCTGACACCCTCACACAGACACAAATGCAGACAAAACACCAATGCACATAAAATAAAAAATGAATTATAAATGTATTTTTTCTATAAGAGGAATCAGTGATATTTTCTGCCTCTCCCCACTGCTATTGACTTAGTAAGTCTTCAAGTTCCTCTAGGCTGCAGCGTGCGTCAGAGAATCCTTCCTAAGGCTGATGGCGGCTTCATCACATGCTGCTTCCATTTTTGATTAGTGTGAATAATGTTCTTAGCATCAAGTTATACAAATGTCCCTTGGAGTCCCTGAGTTTAATTCTTTTCAGGAAGTTGAGTTACTGGGTCATATTGTAATTCCATCTTTAATTTTCTGGAAAAACACTATTCTATTTTCCATGGCCATGCCAGTTTCCATTCTCGCCAGGAATGCACAGGTAATTAGATTCTCTATTACAGCCAAAAGATGTCCCAGTGATCCAAGTATATCCCCACCCCTAGCCGTCACAGCCTAAGAAGTACCCATTGTGGTCTGTGTTGGTTTGAATGAAAATGGTCCGGACAGGCTCATATATCTGAATGCTTGGTTCTTAATTGATGGAACTGTTTTGGGAAGGACTAGGAGGCGTGGCCTTATTGAGAGAGGGGTGGCTTTGTTGGAGTAGGTGTGTCACTGGGGGTGGGCTTTGGGGTTTCAAGAGCTCACATCAGGCCTAGTCAGTCAGTCAGTCAGTCAGTCAGTCAGTCAGTCAGTCAGTCAGTCAGTCTGTCTGTCTTCCTGTTTCCAAATTACAGATAAAATATAAGCTCTCAGTCACTGTTCCAGCGCCATGTTTTTTTGTTTTGCTGTCATGCCCTGCCCCCCACCATGATGGCCATAGACTAACCCTCTGAAACTTTAAGCGATCCCCAACTGAATGCTTTCTTTTCTAAGTTGCTTTAGTTACGGCGTCTCTTCACAGCCAAAAAAAAAACCAGTAACAAACATGTGATCTAGGTTACTAATCTATTACCACAGTGAGCCCTCGGCACTACATGAACAGACATTGAACCATTGACCTGGAGGGACCAGGAAGGTTGTCTGGTCTGGCGCCTGGAGAGGGAAGTGGGCTGGGTAGTACCCTGCATGCTCTTGGCTGCACAGTTCCTTTTCCTCCCTTTTTTCTCATCACCTTCACTACCCTTTAGCCACCCGAGGATCTCACTAGAAAGACTCCCAAGAAGATATCTTTGTTTGGTAGTTATGAGCTCCCAAGGGCTCCCAGTTCTCTAAGGGTTAGCCACCCATTTTCTGCCCAGGTGTTAGCCCTGCACTGCTTCTTTAGGAGAGAGGCCCAGTCCCTCACTCCTGACGCTGGGAAGAGATGAGAGAAAGAACAGCATCTGAACCTCCTAGAGACCTCCATCTCTGGCTCTGTAACTAGGCCAGGCCTTCATCTGTTGGGTGAATTCCATCCTTGAGCAAAGGAGAGGCACGATCTGGCCGTAAGGTCTCAACAAGCACCGTCCAAGCACAGTGCTACCCCAGTTGCTAACACATACAAGGGAACGTGCTGTCTAAGGCAGAAGGCTTGTGATGAAAGGCCTGGGCCATCACAGGAAGCAAGGTTAAGCCTTGCACTGTGCCCAACCTCACAGGGAACATACATTTCTCAACAGAATAACCTGAAGGTTTAACCAGTCCAGTCTTAGAACACCAGTGTGAGAAATTATGTTATCGTTCAAAATGTGTGTGCAGGGAGAATACCCTGGTTTGTAGTTTCTAAGTCTTGTGATCCTTTGGCCTTATGGAGCATACCTATACTGTTTTGGGGGAGAGGAGGGGCCGGGTGGAATGGATTGGGAGTGGGACCTGTCATTTTCATGACCACAATCTTAATGTAGATAGTATCTCCTCCTCTGTAATTCACTAATTCCAAGGCAGCAGCCTCTGCCTCTTGTCATGAAAGGAAGCTACCTTAAATTGAGTGACAATCAATAGAATGTTCTAGATATATGTATTTCATCTATGGAGGGGGGGGATGACTGGGGCATTTCTGAGTTCTGACTCTGTGTTACTTACAGGGTGACTGACTGATTTTCTGTGCCACCGAGCACATGGCTGACCTCCCGGCACCACAGTTCCACTTCTGTAAGGTGGCATCACGATGACACCATGTCACAGATTCAATATAATAACCAGCCCATTCTCCCTTCCTCAACTAAGGGCAAAGCCATAGTAACTTCGAACCAAAGTACTTCTGTGGTTGTGGTTAAAAAAAAAAAAAAGTCACAACAGGAATCCTGATTCCTCTTTTCTTTCTTCCCCAAGTTACCTACCTGCCCAGGGCCTACATATAAGCAGGTAGCATTGTCATGGCAACCACCTGTGCCAGGTAGCAGGCAATTGTTGATCTCTACACAGTCTCTTCCGTTTCCTGTCCAGCCCTGCTGGCACACACAGCTGTATGTCCCTGTGGCAGTTTGGATGCATTTGGCCTGGAGGAGGAAGAACAAAAGCAAGGCCTTTGAGACCACAGTCCAGCTGCCCGAGGGGCCACTGTGGGAAAGATTAAGCTTTGTCACAGGTAGAAGCAGTCTTGGCTGGCTTTACCCTTGGGGCACCCCATGAATACCTTGTGACAGACTGAGTGGAGCCCTCCTGGGCCTGGAATTCAGGAAGCAGACCTGGGAACCCCACCTGGGCTATTGTTTTCCTAATTGACCCTCAATGGGAGAAGGAGACCACCCTTCCCACGTGACTCAGGCAGGTGGGGAGGAGGGAACAACAGGTTCAGCCCGGGCTTGAGTGCCTGTGGAGCAGCAAACAGGCCGGACCAGCAGGCAGGCCAGAGACGCCTAAGGACGCCTATCCCGTGGAACGGATACCGGAAGGTTCACTCTTTTGTCCCTTTAACCTTTTTTCCTTCTTGTGTAAACTAGTTGGGTTATATAATAAAGTTTAATTGTTAAGAAACAGAGCCAACAGGCCACAGAGTCAGAAAGGGTATGGAAGAATGTTCTAGAAACATATAATGGCACAGAATGCAATGGAAATGATTGAAATGCTTATTCACATGAACATAATAAGCCAACTGGGTGATTTCGAGAGCAAGATTGCTTGGAACTGGTCAGCTGAGGGCTACATCACTCACAGCGTTCTGTAGCTGATTCAGCCAGAGCCTGCTCTTACTGGTTTACAGAAGTTAAGAATCCTGAGGGGCGGGTTCTCAACCTTTCTAATGCTGCCACCCTTTAATACAGTTCCTCATGGTATGGTAATCCCCTAATCATAAAATTTTTTTGTTGTTGCTACTTTGTAACTGTAATTTTGCAACCGTAAACATCTGATAACCAGGATATCTGATAAGCGACCCTTGTGGAAGGGTCATTTGACCACACAAAGGGGTCATGACCCACAGGTTGAGGACCACTGCTCTGGAATCAGGCACTGTGATTATTTGTATTTCTCCTTGGGGCAAGAGGTGTCCCCAAGGTCACACAGCTACAGAGAGAAGCATGAATCAAGAGCACCAGGCTCTTGAGGTCCAAGACTCTCTAAGCTACACGGCGACTCTTGATCCGATGGTATGATAGTCAATAGTGTCAACACCCAGAGTCACATAGGAGACAAACCCCTGGGCGTGTCTGCAAAGGACCTTCTATATTAGGGTAACTGAGAGGAGAAGACCCACCCTAAACACGGGTGGTACCATGTCATGGGCTGAACTCCTGGACAGAATAAACAGAATCAGCCGAGCACCGGCTAGCTTCTCGGCTCTTCAGCTGTGGTTGCAAACTCCCTGGTGTTTCTGGTTGTAGGGCTCACCAAAGGTTACGCTCTTGAATTGAGAGCTAACACAAGCACTTTCTTCCTGAGTTGTTTTTATTTTTGTTTTTTGTTTTCAAGACAGGGTTTCTCTGAGTAGCCCTGGCTGTCCTAGACTCACTTTGTAGACCAGGCTGGCCCCGAACTCACAGAGATTCACCTGCCTGTGCCTCCCGGGTGCTGGGATTAAAGGCCAGCGCCACTGCGCCCACACCTGCTCTGAAATTGCTTTTGTTAAGTACTTTGCTACAGGAACAAGAAAAGTAGCAATATACAGGGAGACTGAAGGGGGCTGAAGGACCCCAGGAAAGGAGGAGTGGCCCAGAAGTCGTTGAGACAGGGCACTCTGAAGTGGGTGGGGCTCAGTCATGGGGAACTCTGGTGTGCAGGGCCTCAAGTTGTGTCTAGATTTCACTCCCCAGGCCCAGGGAAGTTTCTGAAAGGGGGTAAGCCTCAGAGACAGGATATGATTTGCTCCAAATCACTCTGACTATATACACCTGGGTAGTGCCAGAGGCAGCAAGCAAACCAGCTGTTTGATCGTGGGTGACGAGTGAGAGTGATAAGATCAGGTGGGGTCTCGATATTTGAAAGATACACGTAAAGGCAACGGCAGCCCTGGCTATGCTAACAAAAGCAAAATGTAGGCACATTTCTTAACTCTCGTGAGTCTGCTCTCTCCTTAGCAGGACAAGGCTAATGTGTCTACCTCACTGGGCTGGTGCAAGGGGTAAATGAGATCAGACACGCTAGAGTCCTTGTTAGCTACCGAGTTTGAAGCAAGGGATGTAGTTCTCAACGTCGCATCTCCCCAGAGCCCCCAGATATCTGAGTTTGGGGAAGAGTGACAGAGGGCACTCACCGGATAGCCTTATTCATGTGCAAAATTTGGAAAGACTGATGCCACCTTTGTTCTCTTATACTTGAATCTGAAATTAGTGTGTGTGTTTGTGTGTGTGTGTGTTTGTGTGTGTGTGTGTGTGTGTGTGTGTTGGTCATGAAACTAGGAAGGGGACCATGACAGTGGAAAGGAGGATCCCCTCCCCTTTTCAGGTTTTATTAGTTGTACAAACTAACGGGTCTCATTATGACATTCACATACATGTACGATATAGTTCACATACATGTGCAATATACTTCATACACATGTACGATATACTTCACATACATGTACGATATGCTTCACACATGTATGATATACTTCACATACATGTACAATATGCTTCACATACATGTATGATATACTTCACATACATGTATGATATACTTCACATACATGTATGATATACTTTGATCATCCTTGGCCCTCTACTGCCATGGCGTGCTCCTCCCAGCCACCTCCCCCTTTTTCTACCTTCAGTCCCTCCTCCTACTTCCCTGCATATCTCTAATGGACTTCCTGTGACAGGAAGGCAGCAGGGGACTTGTGAGGGTAGGAAGAAGACCAAAGCAGGACGGCAAGGAGATGGGAGGGGCTGGGGGAAGAAGAAAAGCAAGCCAAAGTGTATACGGCAAAGGCATAACAAGACCCATTACTGTATATGCTACTGCAAAAACTCTAATACAAAATATACCTTCAAGTTCAAGCCTCAGTGCTTTGCGCATGTGAAGAGTCACCAGGCGCTGCCTTTTGGCACGTCTCTCCCCTAGGATTTCTTTTAAAAGGGTTAGGCCACAAAACGGGCCGCAAATGCCAGTACTGATGGCAATAGGGTGATGGCTCTGGGCCACCTGGGCTGGGTTTTCTAGGAAACAGAAACCTAAAGCATTTCTTAAAAGCCCTTCACGGCTGGCTGGACGCCTCTGGCTTCAACTGTCAGCCCTTCGTCTGCCTGGAAGAGTGTCCATGCTGACCGCCTGCCCAGCCCGGTCCGAGCTGCCTCCCCCCGCCATACACCCATAGGAAACCCAACACGCTCTTGCAGCTTTGATGGGCGGTTATCTTGCTACATCTACTTACAAAAAGAAAACAAAACAAAACGAAGGAGAAGCCTGGGTGCTTGGCTGTGAGAAGCAACACTCACATTTGGACTGCAGCCTCCTCTGGAGGTTGACTCCATGCAAGGGTCGTTCTTAGAACAGAGAGCTCCATCCCCGTCATAGCCCGCATTGCAGACACAGCTGTGAGGAAGAAAACGCACAGAATCGCCCCCAAGATTCCTAGCTCCCGCTGTGCAGGTGCCTGTAGCCAGCTGGGGAGGAGCCGGAAGTGCCTGGGCTTGGTGGTTAGCTTTGGGCAGGAAGCCTGGGTGTGCAAACATGGATAGGTGATTTTGGGGCGGGCGGGGGCGGGGGTTGGCAGTCAGGGCTGGATGGGAACCCGGGCCCTACGTTAGCCATTGTGTGGCCCACCCGAGTCTCTTCCCAGCTGGAACGCGGTCTTCTCACTTGGAAAAATGGGTCTGATACTTAGGGGGTGCTTGTCAGAATTCACTGACACCATTAGGTGGCCGCTGACCTGCTCTTACTGGGCCAGAGTTCGATTGTTCTGGTAACCTTCTGCTCTGTGCTAGTTTGAGAGAAAAACCATCTGTGGCACACTTGTGAAGATACTGAACATGTCAACCAGGTGAGACCTCTCTTCCCTTCTCATCTCCTTCAAATATTACACACACATACACACACACACACACACACACACACACACACACAGAGACAGACACAAACACGCACATGTGTTTACACATGCATGCACTTGTGTGTACTCAAAAGATTGCGCACACAAACATACACACCTGACACACATATGCAAACACACACACACACACACACATCATTAGAGGCCAAAACACAGTGTTGGCGCTGTAGTGCAAGTGCAGGTTTGCCTGCTGGTGCCCAACTCAGATCCTCTGGAGGAGCAGCGAGTACTCTTCCAGGCTGAAGCACCTTTCTAACCAGCCCCGCGGCCATCCCCCCCCCCCCGTACCCCGCCCCCCCAGCCCCCTGCCTAGAACTGGCATTCAGAGTGCTGGAATTGTAATATTCACACCCCGGCCTTTATTGTTTTCTAAGTGTGCTCATCATAATGACAGAGCCAGGCTGGGACACCGTGCTCTTATACTGGGGTCTTTTCATCTCTACCATTGTTCTGTTAGGTAGAGTTCATCACTACTAAGGAGGAAGGTGAAGCTCAGAGAGGCTCGGGAACTTGCCCCAGGTCACACAGAGGCTTCATTTCAAAGCAAGGAGAGCTAAGACTTGGATTCAGCTCAGTCTTCCGCAAGAGCCATACTGTCCTCTGGGCAGAACATGCCTCACTTTATAAAGCATTACATATGGGATGGCTCCACCCACAGGTGACACTGTAGCCTTGGCCTGTGACCTACCTGGCTGACCCATTGATGTATTCACAGGTGGCATGGATGTGACAGACCTGCACATAGGGCCCGCAGGCGGAAGTCTTCTTGTCACAGAACCTCCCAACCATGCCCTTTCTGCACGTTCCTGAGAGGCAGGCTCCATCGCTGTCTACTCTGTTATCACATGTTCCGTGAACACACAGGCAGGCTGGAAGAGAAGGGGAGAAGGTGCTCAGGGCTTGGAGAACCGTTTCCTATGGGCCACAGTGCCATGGAGGATGGGGACTGTCTCCTCCCCATCCCACTGCTGTCAAGTCAGAGCTGGGTTGAACTCAGAGTCACCAGCATTTCTCAGAGTGCCAGGGGCAGCCTTGGAGAGCCATCTATGTCCCACCCCCCTACCCCCACCTCCACCCATAAGGAGGATATATTGGTCCCAGTTGCTTTCTATGTATTTGTGTGCGTGAGTGTGGAGAAGGAGGTGGCTTGTGGCAAAAGAAGCCAGAGAACCCAATTTTCAACACCTCTGTGGTTGGAGAGGTTAGCTGAGAAGTTTCTCATTTTCTGAGAACATTCTAGAATACACAGACAGGCTTCCTTCTATTTGGAGAACTCCAGATGTGCTCTTGTGTCCATTCTCTGCTGTCATTCACAGCAAAGCAGTGATAGCTAGGGGCCAGTATTTAGGACCCTGACTTCACTCAAGTCCCTGGACTGGCTTTTCCCCATCTCATTAATGACTCTCGGTCCCATTAATGACTCTTGGTCCCAGAAGGTAGGTGCACTCTACTTTCCAGATGCATAGGCAGAGGCCCAGAGAGCAGAAGCAAACCACCCGGTTTGTTTCCGAGTTCCCAAGCAAGGACATGAGCCTGTGCTGCCCAAGTCCACATCCGTGGTGACTGTACACATAGTGGGGCCATGGTGTTGGCCAGCACTTCCACAGGTCCTTTCGTTTTAAACCTTAGCTACCTTACCTTGCTTCTGAATATTAGTATCTGAAAATGTCAAAGTGGGGACCCAAGTTCAATCCTCAGAACATGTTTAAAACGAAATAAACAAACAAACAAAAAGCCTAGACATGGTGACATGTGCTTGTAATTCCAACACTGAAGAGGCAGAGACAGGTGGGTCCCTAGGATCACTGGCTGACGAGAGACCCCATCTCAGAAAATAAGGTAATTGGTCTCTGAGCAAAGATA
>OU015756.1:52154005-52165805 GCA_907169655.1 Acomys percivali
CAGGACTAGGCCTAGGTGAGCAGACAGAGGCAGTAAGACTCAGAGACAATTACATCATTTACCGAGGTATGTTCATACCAAATGTGTGGGGCTAGCATATGTGTGACTTTGTTTATTGATCATTTAGTAGATATGGTTTCTCTGCCCCAATTACTATCTGGCTTGATATTATAAATAACCTGTGATGTATTCTAGGATTTTGTTATCTGTGGCTTACCAAACTTGATTAAAAAAAAAAAAAGACAGAAAATCCCTAACCAATGCACACAAGATTTTAGCGGGGCAGTGGTGGCACACACCTTTAATCCCAGCACTTGGGATTTTGTTTTGTTTTTGTTTGTTTGTTTGCTTGTTTTTTGAGACAGGGTAGTGTAGCCTTAGCGGTCCTAGAACTCACTCTGTAGACCAGGCTGGCCTCAAACTCACAGAGTTCCACCTGCTTCTGCCCCCACCCCTGCCCCTCCCCTGGATGCTGGGATTAAAGGCATCTGCCACTCTCCTACTCCCCTGCGCCGGCCCCCCTTAAGGCCCCCTCTTGTTTTATAGATGGAAAACTGATAGGTAAGGGTTTCTTGAAATGGACGATATATATCTTCATAGACATAGAAAGTGATTTCTAAAGTGCGGTTCTTGGATGGGCACTGTTAGCACACCCCAGGAAACTGTTAAAAATGCAATTTCCCGGTCATCCCAGAAGAGAGTAAAAAACTCAGCAGCGTGTGCCTGGCTGTCCGGCACATGCCATAGAGAAAAAGCTCATAAGATGCCCCCCCCACTTCTCTATCATGACACACAGTGTAAGCAAAACCTGCAAGATGCCAGACTACACCATTAGCACGCTTAGTGTGAGAGGGGGCCCCTGGAAGCGTGCTCTAGAAGCCCCATTTACCTCTGTTACAGTGAGGTCCATATCTGTTGGGGTCGGAGCAGAACTGACACCTGGAGCCGTGGAAGCCGTCCTCACAAATGCAGGTCCCGTTGCCACCGAGGCCGTCCATGCACTGAGAGCAAAGGCAGCCCCAGGGGCCGTTAGGATACATGTGGCAGCAAAGTTCCTGTTTTTGCCTCATGGCTTGAATTTGAACTCACGGTTGGTGCCACTTTGGACTCCTTTGTGGGAGGTGGAGTCCTTTTGGTAAGATGTAAAAACCAGTACCTGGCTTGGGGATCCTGCTCTAGGATTTAGTACTTTAAAGGGCAAGGCGCGAAGGTATGTTGTGCAGCTGGTCCCTCTCAACTGAAACAGTTTGCGTGAGGCTCAGCACTCAGAAGGTTAACTAGATCTAGGAGGCTGGAGAAATCACTAAACACAAGACTCAAGAAGCCTAAACAGGAGCCGGGTGTGGTGGCGCACGCCTTTAATCCCAGCACTCGGGAGGCAGAGGCAGGTGGATCGCTGTGAGTTCGAGGCCAGCCTGGTATACAAAGTGAGTCTAGGACAGCCAAGATTACACAGAGAAACCCTGTCTCGAAAAAAACAAAAAAAAAAAAAACCCAAAACAAACAAACAAAAAGAAGCCTAAATAGTTACGAGCCACAGGGAGCCTCGCGGAGTTTATATAAACAGGAAAGCTTGCTGAGGCAGGAGACTCTTCCGGTGGGACCGGCTGACATTTGGGCAGGCAGCTCCTTGGTGGATGCAGCTATCCTGACTGGTGCTGGGGTGGGCCTTTTCAGTGACATGGCTACTCAGAGTCCGGATGTAAACCCAATGAACTCACTGGTTCACCAAGAGAGACTTGGATGACTCTGTCTATCTGTCTGTCTGTCTGTCTGTCTGTCTTCTTTCTGGTGTGAATACACCTGTTCATGTCTCCTCAGAATAACAGGGTTACAAATGTGAAACGAGACCCTTCCCACAATGTTTAGGGGATGGCAGTAGGAAGACAGGAGCCCTGCTGAGCCGAGACCTGGCCCTGCTCTCTCTTACACTCTTGCTTGCTCAGCTGCGGTCTGTGCTGCAGTGTTTTCTCTCCATTACAAATCTCGTCTGCTCTCCCTACCTGTGTAGCCCTGGCAAGACCAGGTTGGTATTAATGGCTACATGTCAGAATTGTGTGAAGGCTACCTTCCCCACTAACCAGCAGGCCCCATGCATTACTACTGGCCTCTTCTTACTCTTACTGTCTTTCTAAGACCCCCCAACCTCCAACCCCACCCCCAGGCCATGTTTCTTTCTCTTTGCAAGAGCCATAGTTTAGATGTGCATCTATTAAATTCCCAGATCTATAGTTTTTCTGCATGAATCACAGCTACTTTTTTTTTTTTTTTAACCTTCCTTTGTTTGGTCTTGGCCTCCGAGCAGATGAGTTAAGCTTTGCCTTTTACATCTCAGTAGGTTATAAGTTGGGTTTAAAAAAAAACAAAACACAAAGCAACCACTGGCCAATGCTACTATTATTTTTAAGTACCATAAAAATCCTTCCACCTTAGGATCTTCCACAGGTTTGGAGAGTGAGGTCCAGAGAGTTTTGAGTTGTCCAAGATCTCACGATGAACTACAGGAGAGATGATGGCTCCCCTCCCTGGGCCCAGACTGCTCTGCTGTAGATACCTCCTGTTTTAGTAACAGATCTTTTGATTCCTGGGAATCCTGGCCAGCGTTGTGCCATTTTTTGGTTTATCAGTTTTTAAAGTTACTGTGAGCGGCGTGAACCAGGGGCTGTACTCACCTCCCCATTTCCAGAACAGGGATTCAAGAACCCTCCTGGACACGGGTTGCAGTCAGGCCCGAAGAATCCTCTACAGCATTTTGGTACCTGGAAACAACACAGATGCTGCCCCTGGGGACCCCAAGGAGAGCACTGATTTCCCAAAAGTGGGGCGTTCCAATTTCCAGTAATGGGCGACAGTGCCAACACTTCTTATAAACTTGTTAGCCCTTTATCATCCAACCTATCGAATGCCTCTCGTGTGAACAAGAGAGTGAGGTAGTTGAGAGGACGGAAGAGTCAACGTGGGAGATAAAACAGAGAAAATAACGGGGCTGGAGAATCGCTCAGAGGTGGAGTTCTTGTGTAGCATCTGCAAGGCCTGGGGTTTGATTCCATAAGCAAAAGAACAGATGGGAAATAAAAAAAAAAAGCACTCCAGGGAATGGAAGTGTTAGGAAGACAAGTGTTGGGATGGAGTGGGGGCATGAAGAGACAGAGTTTGAGGGTCTGCTGGGTAGTAACAGGAAGGGCTGGGTAGAAGGAAACTGCTGGAAGAGGAGCCAGCCCCTGCATGCCTGGGTGAGCATTCTGAAGAGAATATCACATGTGCATAGGATGGGGGCAGGAATGCGGGTAAGAGGCAGGTCAGGGACTTGGGTGGAGAGTGGCCCATGCAGAGGGGTCATGGACTCTGTGTTAAGGGGCAAGGGGACTCAGGGAGACACTTTGGGAAGACACCCTAAAAATTCCCGTAGGCCACTTGTGACCACGCGGACCCTGGAGCTCAATAACGTAGCTCAGGGCTTCATGAGTTTTGGTGTCCTGGACAAGACCCTGGCTGTACCCTCCTTACCTTCACAGTGGCATTACAGTATCGGGCACAGCCTCTCCTCAGGTTCCACACTTTGCTGTTGTAGATACATTTGTGTGTGAAGATTGCCTGGAAGAAAGCCAGAGGGCAAAATCCCTGTTGTGTGCATTCTAGCATCCCCTGGGCTTTACACAGCCTCTCCCCGTGTCAGCCACTGATACCAGAGCAAGGGCCATGCCAGCACACCCGAGTCCAAGTCAGACTGCCATTTTCAGGAGGTCCTTTTTTTTGTTGATGGAATATAGGTCAAGCTTTGAACAACCCATGGCACAGGATCTTTACGCCTCCTCTCATGTTACTGCAGACATCTCTAATCGATCAGTGAACACTCTAATTCATCCTGCGTGCGGTCTGGCTTCTTCCTCTGTTATACAGCCATCCTTAAGCTCATGTGGACATTTTGGAGCCAATAAATATCTATCCCTTCTCTGTGGGAAAAAAAAATCCACCAACTAAAATAAATATCAACAGCCCAAGGGTTGGCTCTTAGATTAAGGGGCTGATTAAATGCACCCTTCCGTTCTTTCATCTTTGATGCCCATTGCTGTGAGATGTAACTCCCATTTATTGAGGACTTACAGACGCATTGCATGTGGTTCACCAGTTTGCCAATTCCCATGAGTCTTTTTTCGTTTTTTTTTTTTTTTTTTTTTTTTTTTAATATATAAGGAAATTGGGAGGTCAGATAGGCTAAGCCACTTACCCCTGTCCCTCCTCCCCCAGCACTGCTTATACCTGGTCCAGAGGCCAAGTCTCATGGCTCGTTAAGTTTAGGACTAAGAGCCAATCATATGGTCTCTGCGGTCTCAGGCACAAGGGACAGTGACGCTGGTGTTGCACCTCAAGCCCTGGTTAATCCCCAGCTCAAGTCTTGCATTAGATACATCTTTGTATCAAGTTCATGCCCTTGTCCAGGCCACCAGATCCTAAACATCTGACCTACAGAGATGCACCCTGAGGTCACAAGGGAAGGGATATTTTAGGCAGGTAGGCAGTCGTGGGTCAGGGGATCTCAGGAGCCTTTGTGGGTCTCCCCATTTCCTTTCCCTCCCTCCTTTCCTCCCGCTTATTTGTGGCTCACTAAATGGCGTCAGACTCACAGTCCAAATGGGCGATTCTACTGCGTGTCAGCTGTGTGCCTTTGCCTTGTGTCCCCAAGCTGCGCAGCAGTGACGCTGATAATATACATCCCTCCCAGGTTTGATGGTCAATATTTATTGTTAACTCTATAGGATCTGGACTCGCCCATGAGGGATCATCTAGAGTAATTAATCTAGGTAATCTAGATCGCCCAGGGAAACCACACTCCTGAATGGGAGCAGCACCATCCCATGGGTTCCCAGGCCACATAGAAACGAGAAAGCTAGCCAGCTAAGCACGTGGCATTCACCTGCCTCTGGTTCCCGACTGCAGGTGCAATGTGAGAAGTGGCCTCATGCTATGTTTTCCCTTCGGTGGTGAACTGTGTCCCTCTGGACTGTGAGCCAAAATGACTCCTCCCTTTCCTCAGGTTGATTTTGTCAAGGAATTTTTTTTTTTTTTTTTATCACAGCAGCTGAAGAAGTAACTAATACTCCAGGGCTGCTGCACAGAGTGGGTAGAACAACATCTGTCACCCAGCTGTCACTGTGGTACCAACTGAATTCTTCTCTTCCTCCTGTTTACTGGTGAAGAGTTTCCCAAAGGACTTGTGGGAAACGGCTTCATTAGGCACAACGGACACTTGGGCACCTGCACTTACTTAAGTTTAATGTTCTGCTTTATTAAGTATTTCCTACTAGGGATGTATTAAAGATCTTGTCATTTTTCATAATGATATAGTCATAGTCTATTAGTGAAAGAATCTTCTGTTTAGGAAAGTATTTCTTTTTATTTATTTATTTATTGGGGGGGGGAGTATTTCTTTTCTTTTCTTTTTTTTAGATGTATTTATTTATTATGTACACAGTGCTCTGCCTGCATGCCAGAAGAGGGCATCAGATCACATTATAGATGGTTGTTGGCCACCATGTGGTTGCTGGGAATTGAACTCAGGACCTCTGGAAGAGCAGACAGTGCTCTTAACCTCTGAGCCATCTCTCAAGCCCGGAAAGTATTTCTTAAAAGGCAGAAATGCCTGTCATCCTTCTTTTACCATTTGCCTTTTCCAAAAGAGTACTTGGTATGTAATTGCAGATTGCTGTACAATTGTACCCCATACATACATGCATACATACATAACATGTACATACATAGCATGCATACATACATAATATACATACATACATATTTTGGTCTGAACTTCTCAAGGCAAAACCCAAACCCATATAATAATCTTATTTATTTGGCCCATAATAAGCAAGGTGTCTAAGAGGTGATCAAACTTCAACAAACATGTGCAGAATTCAATTAAACATACAACATTTGAAATAGTTTCAATGTTATTTCCTGACATTTATTTTTATTTTTTAATTTAGTTTTTTTTTTTTTTAACTTGTGTGTATATTTGTCTGTATGTGAGGGCCAGAGGAGGGTACTGGATGGCCTGGAGCTGGGTTGCAGGTGGTTGTGAGCCACCTGACATGAGTCCTGGAACTGAACTTAGGTCCTCTTGAGTGGCAGTTAGTGCTCTTAACCACTGAGCCATTTCTCCAGCTCCTATTTTTATTCCCATTGACACATAATAAATGTTTATAGGATAATGTTACATATTCCACGTGAATGGACTAATTCAAGCTAATTAATGTCATTATTACCTAATCTACTTGTTATTTCTTTGTGGGGAGGACATTTAAAATCCAGTCTTAGCATTTTTTTAAGTACACAGGACATTAAACACTATCCTATGCGGCCAGGTTACTGTGCCTAACCTGGGACTTACTTTTCTTTTTCTTTTTTTTTTTTTTGGTTTTTCGAGACAGGGTTTCTCTGTGTAGCCTTGACTGTCCTGGACTCGCTTTGTAGTCCAGGCTGGCCTCGAACTCACAGCGATCCACCTGCCTCTGCCTCCCAAGTGCTGGGATTAAAGGCGTGCGCCACCACGCCCGGCGACTTACTTTTCTTGTCTAACTGAACAGCTTTCCTGATATTTCCTGTGTCTTCCTCCGGGATTATGCGAGGGTAAGAGAGCAAATGCCAACACTGGGCTTCATTTGGGAGGGAGAAATAGGAAGTTCTGAGAGGCTGTTTGTCCTTGGTTCTTATGAATTTTATTTATACTAAATGTGTTGTTAGCTACAGAGAAAGAAAATTAGGAGAAAGAGGGTAAGTGGCTTAACCAAGGCCAGCTAGGGGTCAAACAGGGATCTGTGGGGTCTCTTCCTCCCACCCCTGCTATGGGAGGCCAGGAGCCATACATTAGTTAGCCCAGGTTTAAAGAAGGAAGAAAAAGATTAGAAAGGGCGGAGTGGGCTTGCTCAGGTTGCTCATAAAACAGCCTTATGACACTCACTGTGGGCTCCGAGTCAGCAGGACATTTGCTCCAATTTATCAGGGAACAGCTCACGCAAGTGCCCTGGAAGAAAGAAAGGTAGCAGTTACCACAGGCATCCCCCTGGGGGTCCCAGAGACAGCCTCCGGGGAGGCGGCCCTCAGAGGGCGTGGCTTCGCTCTGATTCGTCCACTGTCCTTCCAACTCCTCCCCTGGGTGCAGGAGGGAAGCCAATGCTGGACAAGTGTTGGGGAAGTCGAATATACCCAGAACACGTGCTTCTCCCACTGGATGGAACAGTCCGCAAACAGGCTGTAGCTTCTGATCGCTGCAAGAAGCACCTGCCCAACCCCTGCCCCCGCCCCCCGCCCTGCCCCACCGAGGGAACCCTTCAGGCATTCTTGTCCAGGGCTTTAGTGCCCGCACTGGCACAGCGCTAAGACTGCCATTCCCAATTAGCTTAGCAGTAATAAAGCTGAACTATAAAACCTCGGCCTTCTCATTCTTGCCTCTGCTTCCACTGGTTCTTAATTGGGGAACAGACAAAATGCTTGTCCTCAGTTCCATCCAGAGCTGTTCTCAGACGTCCTCTGTCTAGCTCTGTGACCAACTTTCCACCTGCTTTCGGTGAACGGGAGGCACCAGCAGAGAACAAATGGAGGATTTCCTCTCTGCTTCCACACTGATTAGCACAGTGTCCCTACAGCTCTACATATCATCTTTTGCTTTTCCTACTGTCACAGGGAACCCTGTTCCTCACTCTCAGGCCTTTGGTCCTGGGTGGGATGGTTGCTGTGCTTGTTTCTCTCTGGTTTTTCAGCATCACATGCTTGTGTCCTTTTGAACCACTGGGATAAGTTTTGTTTCTTGTGGGGACTTGAATTAGTGAAGTGCTATTTTAAAATTATTATTATTTTATTATATTAATTTTTTTCTAGACAGGGTTTCTCTGTGTAGCCCTGGCCATCCTGGAACTCACTCTTTAAACTAGGCTGGCCTCAAACGCAGAGATCCTCCTGCCTCTGCCTCATGGGTGTTAGGATCAAAGGTGTGCGCCACCACCACCTGGTTTGTAAAGTGCTATTTATTAAATATCTAAAGTCCAAACATAACATGTCCAAAAGCAGTCGTGCTCTGAGTGTGTCCAAAAAGGAGGTTTTAGGAAGTTCCAACTAGACACACACACACACACACACACACACACACACACACACACACACACACACACTTTCCAGGGAATGAATTCACTTGGACTTTTAAGATAGCTATCCTATTGAAAGCACTCTGGTCTAAGAAGAGCAGGCAGAGGGGGACTTCAAACCTGGAGAAAATAGTGAAGGTTAAGGGTTAGCTGCCTAGAAGTTCTTCTCCCTGTGGAAGCACAATTCTTCGCGCTGTAACCCAAGCCCACATCTCGAGTTTGTCCCTTGGACAAAGAACAAGCATTTGAACAACCAGAAACACAACACGGCCAGCAGGGGGCACTACCCTTGCCCCTCTGCAAACTTCTTTTTCTGTACCAACAGTAGTGGAAGGCTTACATGATTGAATCCTATTCTCTTTCTCAGTTTTGCAGGTCCAGACTTTCCTAATAGGTTCACACTAGACCTAGGAAGCCACCCTCACTGGCTTAAGCCACAGGATTGTACCTACCAGTGGGGATTATGTCCAGAATAGAAACCACATACATTGCTGCGAGGGGCTGGCTAGGAAAGCAAATGTTTCAACCTCTCTTAAGAAGGGCTGATCAGAGAGGCAGAAAGTTCTCTGGATGGCAGCTGACTTTCAGAAGTTACTGTCAATGGCCAAGAAATTGGTCATTGTATCAGTTACGAGCCCTGGGACCAGAAAGCCGGTCGCCATTCTAAGCAGGCACTTAGCTATTCCCAGCCTCCAACAGGAGAGGACAGGACAGTGGAATCCCAGCACGTGGCGGCTGTGCCAGGAAGATTGTGAGTTCAAGGCCAGACGGGCTACATATTGAGACCCTGTTTCAAAGAGAAGAGAAAGAAGAAAGGAGGAGAAAGATTTTTTTTAATTTAATTTATTCTTGTTACATCTCAATGGTTATCCCATCCCTTGTATCCTCCCATTCTTCCCTCCCTCCCATTTTCCCCTTATTCCCCTCCCCTATGACTGTTTCTGAGGGGGATTACCTCCCCCTGTATATGCTCATAGGGTATCAAGTCTCTTCTCGGTGAGAGAAAGATTTTTTAAAAAGTAAAATTAGGTGCTTTTTCCCTTATTCAGTGTCCATGTTCCAAAGACACTGAGATCAATCATTGTGATTGAAGTTATCTTGCAAAGAAAGATTCAGCCCCACTTCCACTGTAATTTGGGGTTTATAGTTCCATCTTAAGTTAGAGATCACATGGGGAAAAGTATTAGGATTAAGGGTGCTTTAGTTAAAATCGGCTGAGCCAAAACAGCCGATACCCAATTAGAAAAGGTCATTAGGGGGCTCAGAAGTTCATGGAGAATCGGAAAGACAGGCACCAGAAAAGAATCGAAGATGAATGAGTTGCTGGCCAGAGCATCCACCGGCAAAGGAGGTTTCATCTTCGGCCCCTCTTGGAGAGAGCAAAGCTAAGAGCCTCGAGCAGGTGCCTTCAGCTGACTGGACGGTGGAAGGAAAAGGAAGAAGACTAACCCTGAACCCCGACGGGGGAAACTGATCAGATTCCACCTCTGTGACTGAATAGGATGAATAGCAACTTCTCCTCAAATGCATGTCCCCCAAAACCTTAGGGTGTGACTTTGCTTGGAAATAAAGTCTGCAGTTATAATTGGGCTAGGGAATTGCTAAGTCCAGTGGCTGCTGTCCTTGCAAACATGGGAGAAGACACGAGGGGGACAAAGCCCAAAGAAGTGAGGGCAGCGCTGGGACCGTGCAGCTGTGAGATGAAGAATGACCAGGGCAGTGCTGGGACCGTGCAGCTGTGAGATGAAGAGTGACCAGGGCTTCTGGGAACTGTTAGGAACTGAAGTGGCATGTGTCTACGCCTCCAGCCACTTAGGAGGCAGAGGCCGGAAGATCTCTTAAAAACACACACAAATGTGAAGCCACCTTGGGGACCGTCAAGAGCCCTTATTAAAAGGACAAAAGAATTCTGGGATTTTAGAGCCACCAAGGACAGGATGGCCTTGCTGACACTTTGATTTCAGAGTTCTAGTCTCCATACATGTTTAGAGTAAATGACTGGCGCCTATGGTAATTCGTTACGGCCACATCAAGAACCCTGCTCACCTGCCGGCCATCTCTGGTAGAAACTCCACCAGAACCTTGGGTCACGGCTGGTAGGACCACATGCCTTCTAATGGACATGAACCTTCAAGGAGTGTGTTCAGCTTTCTCAGAACTGTGAGCACAGGATGATGACTGCCTCCAACGGCTACCCAGGACCCCGGTTTCCCCAATTTTCCCTTACCAGTTTTAGCTCTCTCTTCGTTTCATCGCATCGGTGGGGAAGAATCGGGACGATGGAGGGAGGAATGAGAACGCCGGACAGCGTGTAAATTAGGCCACTTTTGGCAGCGACCTCAGTTTCTTCCACAGCTACATCGTTTACCAGAATCTGCCCCTGAAAGAAGCATTGACGTCTTCCATTCTGACAGTGAGGGCTGGAGCCGCCCCCAGACAGATGGGCACAGTTACAGCGTCCCTATTTTTCTTTTCTTTCTTTTCTGAGAAGGGTTTCTCTGTGTAGCCTTGGCTGTCCTGGATTCACTTTGTAGACCAGGCTGGCCTCGAACTCACAGCGATCTGCTTGCCTCTGCCTCCCGAGTGCTGGGATTAAAGGCGTGCGCCACCGATGTTACCTTATCTCTCATTGGAAGGAAGGTTGCTACTAGGTGGTTTTCCATTAGGAAATGATTGTGTCTGGGAACTGAATCTTGTCCTGGGCAATGAGGTCCCTGCATATGCTGCGGTGGGGCAGAGGCCTGTCCACTTCTACTGCATACACCACTGTCTTACTTTACGTGTTAGTTCTCAATAGAGGATCCATCTAGTCAATACATTTGTTAAGCTCATATTAACTCAGTTTGAGGCCCTATGGATACATCAGTAAACAAACAGACGTATTGCTGTTTAGCAGCCAGTGGAGGGAGCAAAAACAAAGCAAAGCAACAAAACAAAATAAGTGAATTGGCCCGGATTGCTGAGTTCTGCTTTCCCCACACCTGCTCCCCCTGCAGAGCAATGGTGACATCATCCTTATTGGTCAAGCCAAAAGCCTGAGTCATGCTTGGCTTCCTCAGCCCTTATCGCCCTTCAGATATATTGGCAAGGCTGGGGATGGGGGTGCATGCATTTAATCCCAGCACTCAGGAGGTAGAGACAGGTGCATCTGGGTGAGTTTAAGGCCAGCCTGGTCTACATAATGAGTTTTAGGACAGACAGGGCTAATATAATGAGACCTTATTTCAACAAAACAACACACACACACACACACACACACACACACAGACACACACACACCATGTTTTATTGGGTTTATCTTCAAAATGCATTCATAATTCAACCACTTCTTTACCACATCCCTGGCTATCCTTATGTAAGACACCGTCATTATTTTCTTTGTGTGTACAATTAGGCATATGGAGGCCAGAGGCCAACCATGAGTATGGTTCCTTAGGTACTGTAATTAATTAATTAAGTAACTAAGACACAGCCTTCTGCCAGGCATGGTGGCACATGCCTTTAATGCCAGCACTTGGGAGGCAGAGGCAGGTAGATCACTGTGAGTTTGAGGCCAGCCTGGTCTACAAAGTGAATCCAGGACAGCCAAGGCTACACAGAGAAACCCTGACTCAAAAAAGAGAGAGAGAGAGAGAGAGAGAGAGAGAGAGAGAGAGAGAGAGAGA
>OU015756.1:52165815-52205326 GCA_907169655.1 Acomys percivali
AGAGAGAGAGAGAGAGAGAGAGAGAGAGAGAGAGAGAGAGAGAGAGAAAGAAAGAAAGAAAAGAAAGAAAAAAAGGTCTTCCACTGGTCTGAAACTCATCAAGTAGCACATACTGACTGTCCAACGAACCCCAGGAAGCTGTCTATCTCCGCCTCCCCAGAACTGGGGTTTGGAAGTATGTGCCGTCACAGTTGGGGTTTCTAATGTGGGTTCTGGGATAGAACTGAGGTCCTCATGCTTGAGTGGCAAGCACTTCACCAACTGAGCTATTTTCTGTGCCCTCACTGCCATTTTTACTGGCTTACTGTAATCAAGTCTCATATTTTGTCTCCCCGGAATTGTGTATCTCATCAGATCACTCTCCCATAATCCTCTGGTTGCTTCTCATCTCCTTAGAGTAAGAGCCGATATCCACATCCTGACTTCGTAGGGCACAAGGGGCGCTGGCCCTGCATCTCCATCTCTTGGGTGTCTGACTGCTTCACACCCTCTCCTCTTCCCGATGCGTCTGTTCTGGCCACCCTCTCTTCTTCCTCCTTAAATAGCTCAGCATGTTCCTTACTGTACAACATGTACATTTGGTTTTGGCTGTTTCTCTCCAGAAACTTCTGTCCCCAGAGAGTCACACTCCTGAAACCTCCACTTCCTTCAAGTCTTCGCTCAGATTGTTTTTTTCCTTCTTTGTGAGGACTTTTGGAACTTTATCTAAAATGCTAGTCCCCTGAAAGCAGAAGGTTGGCTAAGAGTTGGGGGAAGAATCCTAAAGATTGGGGAAGGAGGAATGAGAAGGGGGTAATGAGGGATACAAAGCAGGACAAAACATGGAACGGTTTGAATATATATATATATATATATATATACACACACACACACACATACATATACACACATACATACATATACACACATACATACATACATACATACATACATACATACATATATGGCATGAAGACAGAAGAGGGGAGGAAGGGGATTATAGGGGGACATTGTAGAGGGAAGTAGGAAGAGATATGCATGGGGGCAGTGATATACACATAAGTATATGCATATACATGAAAATGTTATCATAGCCCAATATTTTCTATACCAGCTAAAACAATAATAAATACATGTAAAGTCCTGCCCTGACTTTCTATTCTCACTTCCTGTTTTGACCCCTTTCCCTCATTGCTTCCTATGATAAACATCTTTCATTAGCATCTTTGTTGACTACTATTTTCTGTTTATTAGGATGAAAGTTCCATACAACCAGAGACTCTTGTCTGTTTGCTTTGTGTTCTTCTGGACCTAGGACAGTGCCTGGCACATATTGGTACTCAGTAGGTGTCTGCTGATGTCGTCGTCGTCATCATCATCATCATCATCATCATCATCATCATCATCAATCATCCACAGTGGAGAGGAGAACCAACAGGAGACATTCTTTCTGCTCCTAGACTTATCCACCCCAGACAGGAAACTTCTTTGAGCTTCTTAAGTAAACCGTGATCCTCCACCTCAAGGGTTCTCATATGCTCTCTTTCTACCCCAAACTCTCTTTTATTCATCTTTACAAACTCATTCTACTCGTCCTTCAAGTCTTGACCGGCTGCCTTTCTCCGACTCTTCCCCTATGCGCTTTCCAACTCCCTGATCAACAGTCATTGCCAACAGCAATTCATTGATCATTTAATGGAGGCTTGTGGAATGTCACCTAAGTGGTCCTGTTACATCCTACTTTCTCTGCTAGGATGTAAGCTTTTCTTCTTCTTCTTTCCTTCTTGCTTTAACCCGATTGTTACTCATAGAGGTGCTCAGCTGGTATTTGCTGCAAGAACTGAGCAAAGACTGAAACACCTGTAAAGACACTGGGACTGTGGAACAGGGGAGATAACTCAGTTGGTAAGGTGCTTGGATTTCAAATAGGGAGACCCGATCCCTAGAACCTGTCTTTAAAAAGCCAGGCACAGTAGCATGCACTTGTGATTCTAATACCGGGGAAGTAAAGACATGTAGGTTTGTGATGCTTACTGGCCAGCTAGCCTAGCCTATTTAGTGAACTCCAGGCCAATGTTTCAAAAGGGAAGAGGCCTATGGAATGACACTTGAGTGGTCCTCTGCCCTCTTCCGTGTACACACACATACCTGCACACACAAGGGCACTCCTACAGATGTTACTTAATAAGAAAAGGCTTCAGATCTGTGAGTTAGTATAGAAGCAAGGTAACCTGCTGAGTGGGCATTGCCGGAGCAAACACGCATGAGTGGGTACCGGCCGTAGATTTCTCACTTACGTTGCCCGTTATGTTAATCCGTATCATCTGGTTGGCCATGGTATTGATGTGAGGTGTCGAAACGAGAGTGGCCACTTCCAGCTGCAATGGGGAGAGATCAGGGGTCAGCCGCAGCCATGTCCAGAATCTCCATTTCTCACAGTTCTTGCTCCAAGAGTCCTTAACTATCGATGAACTAACGGGAGCTTTGACGCCATGAGCATTTGTGGCTTTAAGGATTTTGTTGATAGGAATAGCAGAGACAACACTTACAGGCTGAAGGTCTCCTCAGAGCTAATAAGTGTCACAAACAATTCTCTAGCCCCATGTTGGAATTGAAGACTAGGATCTGGTATTTTAAAAGCAGGGATAGGAAGGAGAATAGGGCCAACCTTGGTAAGTGGGATAATGTGGTTCCGGACGAGTTCCAGACATTTCCGAAAGCCCTGCAAAGGAACCAGTATTCCAAGTCAAGCAATGAAGAAAACCCTATATGCTCCCTTTTTTGAGAGCCCTTCACATGAATGACTTTGGATGCTAATCATAAAAGACAATGGCCCAACCTCTGTATAGGGAAAATGGAGATAAGAAAAATTCCATGTACAAATAGCTGACATTCATCAAATCTGTTGGCTGCTCCAAAAACATAGCATGCATGTTTCTTGTAACCCCCAGCATCCCTGTGAGTAGAGACCATCACTAGCCCATATTATGTGCGATAACACTGAGTATCAGGACACACCTGAGTCACCCAGCTTCCTCTGTATATTAACCCAAGGTCTCAGCCATTGTGTTCAACCGCCCCACCGCTGCAGGTCTTAGGCTACCTTTTGGAATTCTTATAGCATCCTTCTAATTATGGGTCTCACTTGCTCCATAAACAAAATTTTCTTGTCAAGCCACATACTGATATTTTAGGAGGGTTCAGCTATGGGGACCCTGATCACCTAGTCCCTCAAAAGAAGTCACTCTTCACCAGAGACATTTTCAAAGTTTCCTCCTCCTTCAAAACACTGAAGAGAAGGAATACACACAAACACCAAAATAAACCATAACAGCGCAACCCTGCCACTATCACAATTGGGCTCCCAGAGCTCTCAGGGAGAACTGCAAGCAGGTGTCTGGGAGGGAGTCCATAGAACGGAGGGGCACATGGCCACTTTGCCCAGGGCACTCACTCAGCTAGGCATAAGAAGCTTAGGTCTGCAGCACAGGTTGGACAGACAAAGGATCACAGATCATGGGCCTAATGATTACCAGGTGATTATCCTTTCAGGGCACATGTTCCTACACCATCAAGGCTCAGGCCGAATAAAATCTTTGCTGCACCTGAGTTCTCTTGAGCGCACACTCCTCTTGGCATTTGACCTTGGCATTACAGCTGGGGAGTCAGCTGTAATGGCCACATGCCTAGTTTGCCTGGTCCAGTTCTAGCGTAGACCTACTGTCTGGCTGCTCTATTCAATCTCAGAAGTATCCTGGTGTGGATGATGAATGATAAGGCTGCCATAGCTACTAGCTGATAGTGCGATGTGCACAACTGTGCTACAGTAAGGGCGCTGAGCTTGCCTCTAGCTACCAACTCTAGACATGATGCTTTTCTTTGCTCTTCCGTGGGTCACCCTATGACCTTGAACAAGTCAGCCTGTGGGTCTCCGTGTTTCCATGTTTCCCAGAAATAGGGACTCGCAAGAGAAAAGACCGTCAGTTCCTTTAGCACTTTTAGAATGCAAAATGTCCTTGTTTCTGAAGTTATTCTAGCAGGGACTATATCCATGGATCTACCAGCCAAAAAGGCAATGTGTTTCAGGGTCACCACAGCATCGCAGCCGAGACTGCTTGTCTTAGAGCGGGTGTGTGCCTGCAGGTCTGTTACTTAGTCTCTTAGTGCCACCAGCCACAGTGCTTGGGATCAGGCCTCGGAACCTGCTTTCTTGACAAGCCCCACAGGTGACTCCTGATCACACTGGAGCCTTGGAATCACTGCTTTTTAAGAACTCTGTGTCATCAATACTGATCACAGGTAGCCTTGACCCTCTGCTGAGATGGCAGCACAGTTTCTGGAAAGTCATAGAACAAATATGTAGCCATGATAATGTCCCACTGTTTGTCATTTTAGTGAAAAAAATTTTTTCCATAGCCAGCTAGTTATCTCTTCAGATTTCGAGTGTTAGGTTGGAGAGACAAAATACCTAAGATGATTTCAACCATTTTAACCTTGATCTTGATATAAAGTAATCCACAATCTATTCTCCAGGGGCAACTATGAAAGCACCAAAGAGCTCAGGTGGCTAAGAGAAAGATCATAGACGAGGGAAGGGAGATGAAAAGAAAGAAGGGGCTAGAGTGTCTTAAAATGACACTTAGGTTTTTGAAAGTTTAGTTCAGGCTGGATGACTTTAGAGTTGTAAGTAACTTAAAATATTTGTCTGCCTATTATCTATCTATCTATCTATTCAATTCTATCTATCTATTATCTATCTACTCATCAATCTACTTTCTATCTATCTATTATCTATCTATCTATCCATCAATCCATCTTCTATCTATTTATCCATCAATCCATCTTCTATATATTATCTGCCTATTTATGTATCCATCAATCAATCTTCATTCTATTTATTATCTGTCTATCCATCAATCCATTTTCTATCATCTATCTATCTATCTATCTATCTATCTATCTATCTATCTATTATCTACCTATCTATCCATCTTCTATCTGTCTATTATCTATATATCCATCTATCTCCTGTCTCTTTCCTTTTAGTACAGAGAGATGTCAGGATGGACAGAGACTGAGACAGAGATACTGATGCAGTGCGTTGTACAGGTGGGATCATTTACCTCTGGAGAAAGGAGGTAATCGAGGGTTCCAGCCTTCATGTTATTCAGAGCTTCATTACTTGGGACAAAAATGGTGTATAAATCACGAACGCGACCTTCATCTAGGATCTCTCCCATATAAGTTTCCTGCGTTTGAAAAATTAAAACTTATATTCTTCTTCATTGAAAATAATATTTGGAGTAGTTGCCAGAAAAAATATTTAAAGTTGGCATCTCTGCTGATTTTACAAAGGACCTGGCTCCATTCTTCTGAAATGTATGAAAGCTCGTACCTCTATCATAGATCTGAACTTGCCATATCTTGGTTGTAGTATTGTCATGATGGCTTGCTGAAAAGAGAGATTGTGGTCAAAGGTCAGTAAAAAAAAAACATAGCTTGGGAATATGAACCTTCCTGTTAAGAGAGACAAGGCAGAGTTAAGGTGAAAGTGTGAGTATGGGTAAAAGGACAAAGCCAACCGCTATGTAGTATATGACTGATTTGATCTGACCAGTCATCCAATCCCATGCATTTTACGGCAGTCTCTGGCCATATCATGCAGGTCAGAAAGAAGAAATTCCTTATGACTATGACTGTCCTTCATGAAGCACAAAGAATGAACTGCCGTGACAACATGACATCAGTCAGAGTTGTCTGACATGGCTATAAATGAGGTTAAAAAAATCCATAAAAACTTCTCCCACACCAGCATGCCTTGCTTTCCCTTTGTAGAAACACTCAGAAGTCTACTGAAGATTGGCAAACCATCCTGACTTCTCTTAGCTTGAGGCCCTCCTTGTAAAACGAAGGCTAAGAGCTGGCAAACACTTTCTTCTTGGATGTGACCTCACTTGTACTTGACTGGTCTCACCTGGGGGTTGCTCTCAAGTGTGGGCTTTATCTTGTCCATGGCTCTGTCGAGGATATGGATCAGCCCATTGGAAGCCACTATGTTCCCCTGGATAATTTTCACCGCACTGCCTCCGTGAAGTTTGAGCTGTAGTTGATTGTCCTAAAATACCAAAGAAAGAAAATAAGTAAGTAAAATCAATAGGGCATTCCGGAAAGAACAATTCTGATATTAGAGGTCAGAAGCCCTAGGGTTCTGAGACTGAGTAAATTGCAGGATCTTACAGGAGGAGGAAGGGGTCTGTGCAGCCCACTTTGCGTTCACTAAGTTCACTTTGCGTTCCACTAAGTTCAAATGAGATAGCGTGTGATGACACCACTGAAGAGTAGCATGAGCAAGATGTGGGCAGGTCGGTGTATGCTCTCCTCCAATAAGCTGCAAGCTCCACTAGGGTGTAACCGTTTGATTGGTTGTAAATACATCTCTCGCTTTAATACAGTGGTTCTCAGTCTGTGTGTGTGTGTGTGTGTGTGTGTGTGTGTGTGTGTGTGTGTGTGACCCCTTGGGGGGTCAAATGACCCTGTCACAGAAGTCACATATCAGCTATCCTGCATATCAGATTTTTACATGATGATTCATACCAGTAGCAAAATTACAGTTGTGAAGTAGCAATAAGATAACGTTATGGTTGGGGGGGGACGGTCACCACAACATGAGGAACTGTGTTAAAGGGTGCTTTGATATATTGCCCAAAGAAAGGAGCACAATACACGCACCTAATTGCTTTCCTTCTCGTGTGACTCTTATGAGTTACAGACAATAAATATGGATAAATGAATACATGAATATATGCCTGCCCGTCTCATATATACACTGCTCTATTGTATCATCCATTCTCACACACAGAGAATAGCAGATTGGTGTCAGTCAGATCCACACTTGAGCCCTGGTGGGACCTCGCCACTGTCCCACAGGAAAAACAAGGATTCTAGTGAGACTTCTTTCCTGAGTTATTTTGCATAACACAAATAAAGATTCATGCCTGCGCTTAACATAGAACGAACACCCAGCAATCTGCCAGTCACTGATATGAAGGGAGATAAAACAAAGAGCCTAGGACACAATCACCTGTTAAACACTGCTCCCAGTTTAGTAAAATACACACACACACACACACACACACACACACACACATACACACACACACATACACACACACATACACACACACACATACACACACACACACACACACACACACACACACACACACACACAAAGAGTTTGTGAAGGGAAGTGAGGTAGTCTGATTAAAAAACAAAACAAAACAAAACAAAAAACCAGGCAAAGTGAATGGAACGGGTGGATCAGTGCCAGTAACCCAACCCAAACCCACTGGATTCGTTTCCTTTTGTAAGACGAATGCTGATGGTTTGGGGCCCAGGCTTCCAGGAAGCAGCAGGCTCACAGCACTTTGTCTTCATGGTGGTGGCAAGCCAGCCTACCTCTCATCTTAGGCTTGAAAGCCACTTTATAATGAGGGCAAACTAGTTTATGAGTAAGTATCTGTTTTTTAAGGATTGGGCTACAAATGGTTCTAACGTGCCTGTTCTAGAAAACGGCAACCATGTCTTTGTTTCAAAAGGTTATGAGGACCACCTGCTGTTATGATACTTTGTTATGTCCACCTTGCAACCATGTCTTTGTTTCGGGAGGTTGTTATGACCAACTTGTTATGCTTACGTTTTGCTTTTGTAGCCCTGCCTACTTGCCTGCCAAATCCCCCATTTGAACTCCTTCCCATACTCTATAAAACTATAAAAACCCATATTTCACCCTTGTCCAATGCTGATCTCTCAAATCCTACCTTTAAGGAGAGATAGCCTGTGTACATGAATTTTTTTTAAAAAGCTTGCTTTAATTAATTTGGTCATGATGATTTGGGTCGGTGGTCTTTCTCCTCGAATCTGTAGGGTTAACAGTGGCAGCGGAGTGATGGTTGTCTTGAAAGCTAACTCAGGCCAGACCCAAATCATACACTAGAGTCCCCTTTCTGTAACAGCTGCCCCAACCCCCTCCAGCCCAGGTGTCGCCCTGGTGTTGTCACAGGAGTGAGATACAGAGAAATTCTGACCTTATTCCTGTTGAAGATTTCCCCTGACTTCCCCGTCAAGGTGTAGAAGGTGTCTGTGCCATTCATCTGTCCCGTGCTCATCTGCCCAGGAATGATGTGGAGCTTCACGAAGTACCAAGCAGCCTGTCTGTCCGTCAAGAGCTCCTTTACCTAAGAAAAGAGAGCCAGCAGGGATGATGTCTGGAGAAAACCAGCATTATAATACATCCCACGCCTCATCCATCATCAAAGACATCCAAGCTAGAGTGCTCTCTCTGATGTAGGGGATGTTCTGGGTGAGCACAAGCCTTAAAGGGAGTGGGAATCTGGAGAGAGTCTGAGCTGATGCCCAGTGCACTGTGGGACACAGGGGGATGCCTCACCCTGAAACTGGCATGGTGAGAGAGCACAGCAATGGCTTGCAAGGGGGAGCAAGAGGGTACCAGGCATAGAGGAATCTAGGAAAGAGGACCAGAATGAAAGCTTCCCAAGACTTTTTTTTTAAATGAAAAGAGAAGGTATCCCTGAGTGCTGGTCTTACAGGTGTGTCTCTCCCCAGCTTTTAGAAGGTACACTTACTTAACACAATTAAAGAGCAGTAAAAAAAATACAGAGCAGGTAGTGTGAAATGATGGCGTTTTTAAATAGTAAATTTATGAGACCAAATCTGCATCTTTGCTATGAACTAACTTCATGGTCAACAATCAACACACACAGTTTTAATGAAGTCTGTACAAACTTTATATACTAAAGGGGAGGACTTTTCCTCAGAAAGCACCTAGGTTATAGGCTTGTGACACTGTCCTTTCTCCACAGCAGAAGAGACACAGGACATCCCTGCAGGTCACCAGTAGACAGACTTATCTTAGATGCAAGAATGCAAGACTGGTGATGTAATATCAGTTTGAAGCAGCCTTCCACATACTGGACTTTTGATTTAAGGCAGCAAAAACCATCATCTGAGACCATCTTGGATGAAGGAGAGCCCGTTTTATACAAGTTGCTAAGTACTAGTTATGGTAGACCAAATAGAAGTGCTGTGTTGATAGCATCACCACAGGACACCTTGGCCAGAGCCAGATCCAGGTCTCATCCCTTCTCCATGACATCATCTTTAACAACAGCTGTGCGCATTGAAGAGCAAAGTTCTCTTCTTGTTCCCCTGTCACTGTGGCTATTCCTGATGATGTAAACGGACACTCAGCTAATGTTTTCATTCATGTGCAGGTGAGGAAAAACGTTGATTTCTTAGAAAGAGATAGTACCAGTGAAAGTCACTAGAGGCAAGAAAACACAAAGAGGAGTGGAGATAAAGGCCAGTGAAATAATGGGTACCATAATTCAGTTAGGCAAGAGGAACAAACTGGCATTCTATAACGTATAATGGTGTCTATAATTTAGGGAACCATAACATACTCTAGAAAGTACTGAAAGAATGAAAATTAAACCTTAGCCGCACAAAGGAGCGATAAATGTTTAAGGAGATGGAAATGATAATTATTCTGATTTGACAATTATACATTATTTATATACATCAGAAATAGTTTTACAATGATTATGTGTTAATTTGAAACAAAACACATGTTCATTAAAAAAACCACACTGGTGGCTTGAAAGAGAATGGGCCCCCATAGGTTCATATATTGAATGTTTGATTCCCAGTTAGTGGAACTGTTAGGGGGGATCAGAATATATGACTTTGTTGGAGAAGGTGTGACCTTTTTTGAGTAAGTGTGTCCTTGGTGGGGTAGGCTCTCAGCTTTAAAAAAAAATATTTATTTGTGTATTGTTTTAAAGATGTGTGAGTGCTCTACTTGTATACCTGCATGCCAAAAGAGGGCATCAGCTCCCTTTATAGATGGCTGTGAGCCACCATGTGGTTGCTGGGAATTGAACCCAGGACCTCTGGAAGAGCAGCCAGTGTTCTTAACCTCTGAGCCATCTCACCAGCTCCAGTTCTCAGGTTTTAAAAGTCCACTCTAGGCACAATTTTGTTCATTTTCTGCCTGCTGCCTGTGGGTCAGGATATAAGTTCTTAGCTCCAGGACTATGCCTGCCTGCCACCATGCTTCCCACCACAGTGAGTCATGGGCTCACTTGTAAGTCCTCAATTAAACGTTTTCTTCTATTAGCTCCTTTGGTCATGAGGTCTCTTCACAGCTATAGCTCAGTAACTAAGACAGAGGTTGGTACCAGAGACTGGGGAATTGCCTGACCATGCTGTTTACTGTAGAAATAGGGAAGGCTCGGAATTAGAAAAGCAGTTGAACACTTTAATTAGGGCTCAATGGGCCATCCTAGTAGGAACATGGAAGGCAGTAGAGCTGAGGGCAAGGTGAACGATGGAAAACTCAAGAGATTTCAGAAGGAAGAACAGTAGCAAGAAGTCTAGAAACCATTCTTAAGATATTTTGGCAAAGAATGTGGCTGCTTTTTGTCCCTGCCCAAAAATTCTGTTGGAGGCTAAGTCAAAGAGTTTTGGACTAATGGTGCTGGCAGAGGAGATTCCAAGACAGTCTAGTATTGACTGTGTCACATGGCTACTAATGGTCACTCTTGTGTAGATGTACAATGAAAAGGAGCAAGTGGAACAAGAAAAAAAAATCAAGATGTACAGCTTGAGGAGAAAAGAAGCACCAGGAAACGTGACATTCCAGCCAGGTCTGATGTTCAAAGAGATTAAAAAAAAAAAATTAAATGCCTGATGCTGAATGCTCAGTGGAATAAAGGGAGTGGTTCAGCCAATCCTGAATCTTGTGGGAAAAAAAAAAAAAAGGAAAGCTTGTGTTGCAAGGGAAACCATCAACAAACATAGTGTAATTAAAAGAGGGCAACAAATTCCATCCCAAGCAAGTGGAAGAACATGGCAGCTTGGGTTGTGGCTTCATCAAGAAAGATAGAGGGGTAAAGCAGCTGTGGAATCTTCCACCATGGTTAAGGAAGGCAGCCAGCCATGCGGCAGGGGAGTTCTTACATGGGGGCACAGAGAGGCCATTATGTCAAGCTGTGAACGTAAAGCCTGGGCTGCACTGGAGACCCCAAGAAGTTGGAGGTGATGCCAGAACCCCGGGGATGCCTGTCAAGGAGAGCAGCAGATCTGGCATGGAACCAGTTTAGGAAAGGGGAGTGTGATGAAATCAGCAAGGATGGAGGGAGTGGGAGACTGGAAGAGCCATCTAAGTCAGGATTTGGGGTTCGCTGGGAAGTGTTTCACTCTGGCTTTGAGGTAGTATTTCCTCATTCTCTTCCATTTCTCCCGCCCCCCCATGGTGTGTTGGAATCATGAAGCTTGCCTTTTTTTGTTTTACAGGGGTTTGCCATTAAGAGATTTCCTTGACAAACTCGAGGAAAGGGTAAGGTCACAAAGTTTCTAAGTTAAGCAATACTGGAGCAAGACTTGGACCTTGAAGTGGGCAATCTGCACCCCTTCTCCAAGAAGAGCCCTGGAGGCATCTTGGAGGCAAGGGGTTCAATTGACAGCACAAAGCCTTTTGGTTTCTGGAGACAACCTGTCAATAAAAGCTGCTTCCCATGGTTAAAAAAAAAAAAAAAAAGAGAGATTTCCTTGAGTCTCTGAAAAGACTTTGGACTTTTAAAGCTGTTGAGACTGTGAAGATTATGAGTACTTTTGAAGTTGGATTGAATGCATCCCCGCATTATGTTGTGGCTATAACAAGCCCATGGGGCCAGGGAGTGGAATAATGTGGTTTGAATGAGAACGGTCCCCAGTGGCTCTTATATGTGAAAGTTTGGTTCCCAGTTGGTGGAACTGTTTAGGAAGGATTTGGAGGTGTGGCCTTGTTGGAGGAAATGTGTCATTGGATTGAGCCTTGAGGTACTGAAAGCCTATTCCAGATCCAGTCCTCTCTCTCTGTCTCTGTCTCTCTCTGTCTCTGTCTCTCTCTCCCTCCCTCCCTCCCTCCCTCTCTCCCTCCCTCCCTCCCTCTCTCTCTTTGTCTCTGTCTGTCTCTGTCTCTCTGTGTCTCTGTGTCTCTGTCTCTGTCTCTCTCTCCCCTCCTCCTGTGGGTCAGGATGTAAGCTCTTAGCTACTGCTCCATCACCATGCCTACCTGGCATCCTGCTCCCTGCCATGACGGTCACTATCAGCTGCCTTTGATATGGTGTTTCTTCACAGCAACAGACCAGTAAATAAGACACCCGCCATGCTTATCTTAACCTAATATAGGTTTCTCACTTTAAATAAGAGACTGCCTACTACGGCATTTTATATTGGCTACTCAGATGGGGTTATTTTAGATACTCACATCAATTCCTTTTAGTCCCTTGTCTGAGGGCAGCAGCACAGTGAAGGGTCCCAGGGCACTCAATTGCCAGACATGGATTCTGTCTTCAGAGTCCAAACACACAAAAGAAGAAAGTGTCAGGTGAATCAGAGCTATATCGGCAGTGAGACTGTTCAGTGGGTCTTGTGTCAAGCCTAGTCCCTTCGTGGCTTCTCTGTTCTCATTGCTCTGTGGCGTCCTTAGTAAACTGAGGCACTCTAGTACTGTGATGTGCTAGCCTCATGTATTCCCATAACTCTCTGGGAGTTTCCCAGGAGACCTACTTGTGGCTTTATATGTGCTCTGTCATGAAAGGGCAGGGTGTGACAAGGGCTTCTGGTAGTCCTACCATCCCTGACCATGCACCTGGCTTGCTGAGCTGTCTCATCTCCATGTGTTGGGATGCACAGTCCATCCAAAGGCAGCTCAGGGGAGCCCACAATAGGCTTATTGCTGCATTTATATCTTCTTGAGAAGCAGAATATTTGAACAAAGGACTTCATATTTGCATTCTGCCCTGGGCCTTGCAAGTTATGTAGTTAGCTGGTTTCCACCACCTGGGGGATGCTGGGACATTAGGCTCTGTACACTCACATAGGAGCAAGATGCATGGAATAGGAGAAAGGTGAGCAGGACACTGTCTAGGAAAATGTTTCTGTGTGTGTTCTGTTCTTTGAAGAACACTGCACCTCCTGCCACTCTCATTGGACGTCCTGAGAGTTCTTAGCTGAAGGTGAGAGATGCTGCAAGACTGTCCTGAAGCCCAGGCCATGTCTACAGTACTTGGTTCTCCCTAGGAGGCCTTGTAGAGAGTGGGACTATCACATAGAAAGTATTCAGAGAACACAGCATTAGCCTGCAAGGACATGGACTTCTTTACTGTGTTCCTTCTGGGAAATTATTTTGGCATGCTCTGTCAATTCTAACATAAATTTTAAGGTTTCTGTTGTGTCAAGTCTGTGATATGTGTGTGTGTGTAATATATATATATATATACTAGTTTGTAGAAGGCATTTGTAAATGACTGTGCACGTTGTGCTATTGCACTGCCCAGGGCCCAGAGGAGATCTGTTACTACACCAGGTTGACTATTAGCTTCTGACTAAGGGCACACACAGGCAAGATTGGTCCAAAACACAAACGACACCTTCCCTGCTGAGCATGGGCACTGCCACGCAGCTTTAGTGAGTCTCTCTTCTCAATGTTCTCTACCAATGTTTACTCAACCTTGAAAAACCACAGGAAGTCAACGAAAAGGGAGACAATCTTTTCCATCCGTGGCTTTCACTGCTGGTCTGTTCATCTATGGCAGACTCATGACCCTGTCCTCAGCTATCCTCCTAGTCTTTTCGTTGCTAGTCTCCCTGGCCAACAGCTGTCTCCTTGGAAGCCGCCATCGGCTTGTCCTCCCTTTTCACTTGCATGGCCTGTCCCTACAAGGACTAGTCCCAATGCCCCAGCATTGTCTGCCCCCTTTCTGACTACTTGTATCTTGCAGATGCCTTCAGCCTGGCCTGTAAGAATGCTGCCCTCCTGGAGAAAATGTGCATTACCCAGGATGTAGAGGAAAGATGTCAGCCTTCCTTGCCACGGTCCTCTGGGTTCAGTATTTATCTCCCTGAGTCTCTCCATGATGTTTCCATAGCAGGTCTGGCCGTCGCCCACGTAACCTTTATGGCAAGTGCATCTGTAGAGAGGGTGAAATCACATTCTCAGGGCCCTGGAGCCACCAAGAGTTGAGGGCCTGGAGCTCAGAGCCCGGTGCTTCATTTCACAGATGAGAATGATATGAGGAACGGCATTGGAGGTGCTGGGAGAAACAAAGACTCAGTGAGCAGTGAGGTGCAGACCCTGAGTTGCCTTTCTTTCCAGAACGGGCTTTGATAATATAATATGCGCATTTACAAACACTAAATAACTTTGCATGTTCTTTGTAGAGGCGACTTCCAAAGTGGGGTCCAGATTAGCAGCCACCTCCCAATCCCTTGGAGTGTTTGCTGCAAAGGTAGACAGACTCTAGGGCCTCGGAGCAGAATAAACTGCTCCATGGTGAGGACTGATTGACTGCCAACCTGATCGGCTGCCGTTGCCTTGGAGACACATCTACAGATGTGCCTGTGTGAGATTATCTAGATTAGGTTCATTGAGGAGGGTAAGTCCCCTTTAACTGTGGGTGGCGCTATTCACAGAACTAGGATGCTGGGCTAACCCAGAAGGAGAAGGGGCTGGCCACAAGCAAGTGCTCATCACTCTGCGTTCTGACAGCAGCAGAGGCAGCTGCCTCAGGCTCCTGGAGCTGTGACTTCCGCACCATGGCACCATGATGGAGTGTCCCTCGAAACTGTGCACCCAAGCAAACCCCGCCTTTCATAAGAGTATATTGTCACAGCCACAGAAGACTTAGAACCATCCAGGTATAATACGTGCTCCCTGCTTTCTCCCTTCCTAGGTGAGGTTTCTTCTTCCTCAGGGAAGCCTCTGCAGAGGCTTAGAAACTTAATGCAATAGTTTAGCCTCATAAGAAGAAGAGGTAGAGATGTGCTAGCCATGACTGGTGACTGTCTAGTTACTAGCTCTCAAGCGGCTGGCGGGAAAGCATGGATGGGCAGCATTTGGCACTCTCGTTGATTTGCTGTTGTACCCTGGCTAATTTCAAACTACTGACAGGTTGTTAACAAAGTCTGGGAAATTCCTGAAATTTTATCACCCAGCTCTGAATCAGGACGTGCGGTGGCTGCTTGCCACTGCTTTCCGAAAAGTTGACAGCTGAAACTGAGAAAGAGTGTAGGAAGAAGGGGGATGCTGACTGGGAACCAAACAGGAGGAGCAGGGAAGAAGAACGTTCCAGAGAGGCGAGCTAAGGGGGTTGCAGAGGTACTGGTCGGTTCCCGCCACAGCACAGACATGATGTGTTTAGGGCTGTATTCCAGAGAAAACTATACTCTCCTGACCACAGATGTGGATAAATAACCATCTCTTGGAAAATAGATCCCTGTTTAACTGGGTTTTCTGTCATTCCCATTGTTTTCCAATCTACCCTTCATTGAACCTCAAAGTGATTTCCTCCAACGAGAACCCTGTTAGCAGCATGTTCCAGCCCTCTGACTCCGTTCTCTTACAGACGAATATGCAAGAATTAGGTCCTTTCTGCCCACCAGAAACATTAAAGTGATGGGTGTTTTAGATCCGATCTCCTCACGTAGTCCAGGCTGGCCTCCAATTCTCAATCCTCCCGCCTCAGCTTTACAAATTCCAGGGTACAGTTGTACACCACCATGCTATGCTTCCTTCTAAAAGGCTGATACAAGTTTCCTCACACCAGTTTTTCCCCCGTCGGCAGTTATCCGATCGCTAAGTACCACGCCACCCTAATTAAAACGTAGGAAGCTTGTTAAGGATTGTAACTTTCCGAAGTGACGTGGTCCTCACTGAGGAGGTTTAAAAATCTCAGCACAAACCACACAGGCTTAATCCGGTGACAACTGGCAGGATGTGCTGTGGTGCTCTTGCCAGCTCCTCAGGATGTTTCTCTCTTGCAAGTCCGTGTGAGGCCAATGGTCTGTTTCACGTGTGAAGTGGGAATCCCGCGTCAATGGCCTCAGCATTGAGAAATGTAGGAGACATAAATATTTTTAATTTTTACGTCAAGCCTCAGGCCAAAGTCCAAGCCTTTGTCACTGTTTTCTGCCTTGAATATTCTCAGTTTTCCCATGGCACACTCAGAGCCTAGCCTTTTTTTTTTTTTTTTTTAAATTTTAATTTTTAAACTGCGTCTTGCATTGTCTTAAGGCTTTAGAAGGACCCACAGGACATTTGCATTTTATATTATGGGCTGGCGTTGCCCGCTCTGGACGCTGTGTAAGTTGTTAGCGTAGGTATTGTAGGAGCCTTGGGTCAGTTGCTTCCTTCATTTTTTTTTTTTATTCCTTCGCTGATTCATTTGTTCTAAACCCTTGTTCATCTCCTTGTTTTAGCCAGTGACAGACGCTTACAGCAAAGGTGAGTAGGACGGAACCTTGTATTCTAGTGGGACATAGAAATCAGTAGCAACAGGAATAACTAGTGTTTATTGACATCTCCTAGGCGAGGCAGTCTTTCCAGAGGCCACTGTGGTATCTAATTTAACACAACTGCTATATGAGATTAGATCTGTTATTAGCCTTATTAAATTGCTTTTAAATGTCTAAAGTGTGTGTGTACATGTCTCTGTGTGTGTCGATGGGTGTGTACACTTGAGGGAAGTGTCTGAAGAGGCCAGAGGTATCAGATCCCCTGGAACTGGAGTTACAAGTAGTTGAGACATGCATGTTGGGAACAGCACTTGGTCCTCTGTAAGGGTGCAGATCCACCTTTCCAGCCTCATTAGCCCTGTTTTACATATTTTACATATTCATTTACATATGAGAGGTTACATTTCTCACTGAAGATCGCACAGTCTCTGGTTGTGCCAAGTACTCATCACAGAGCTGGTCCACAAGAAGTAATAGAAGTGTACGTGTTTGTGTAGCTACCCAGAGGAGGAGACACGTCAGATGAGCAGCAAAGCATCTGGGTGTGTCTAACTCAGAGGAAGCAGGTGTACATAGATGCGAGAGGACGTTCTAAATGGAAGAAAAGGTGGGAGGCATGCAGTTGATACTATCATGGCACAGAACAGTGTTTGAGACTGGTGGGGTTGTGCAAATTCTCATGTTGAAATCCTAATCTCCTGAGTGATACAACAGGAGCGGGGAGGGAGGGGGGAGAGTGGGGGGGGGACGGACATGCTAAGTTATAAAAGTGGGATCACCAATGGGATCGATGCTTTTCGGAAAGGGACCTCAGAGCCCTCTCTGGCCTCCTTCCTACTGCATGAGGAGACAGTGAATGAGAAGGAGCTGGCTGTTGACCCAGAACGTCCGTAGCGCCCACCACTGTTTGCTGTGCTTGCCTGGGGTTGGCATGTGAACTTGCCGTTTTCGCTCCACCTTTTCAGTCTGGCTCAGTCAGTTTGGCGTCTTTTCAGCTAAGAAGAATTACATAAGAGAAAGCTTTTCCTTGGTTGGTGCCATAGTTTGAGCAGGACCTCTGGGCCCAGATCTGCCTGTCATAATGTTCTTCTTGTAGGTTTCTAGGACCCTCTGGACCCTCCTTCTATTTCCCTATGGAACCAACCAAGGACAATACGTGCAGTAAACATTAAACCCCTACCCAGATCTAGCCGATGGACAGGACATTCTCCACAGATGAGTGAAGAGTGGGGACTGACTTTCACATGAACTCTGGTACCCCATATTTGACCACGTCCCCTTGATGGGGAGGCCTGGTGGCACTCAGAGGAAGGACAGCAGGCTACCAAGAAGAGACTTGATACCCTGTGAGCATATACAGGGGGGGAGGTCCCCTTCAGTCACAGCCATAGGAGAGGGGAGTAGGGTGAAAGTGGGAGGGAGGGAGGAATGGGAGGATAGAAGGGATGGGATAACAATTGAGATGTAATATGAATGAATTAATAAATAAATAAAAATACTATAACACTGAAAAAAAAAGAGACAGCTTTTCTCCTCTATTGTCTCTTACTTCTTGCCCTGACTGAGAAATGAAATGGGAAGTGACCTCATCACAGGAATGACACCATTTGCTCTTTTGTTAGTAATAATACAAATAGAGTTTAGAGCAAAAACATGTAAGTGGCTCTTCACGGGAAGGTAAGGGTGGTCTCTTGCTCTCTTGTCGGGTGAGGAGACTGTGGTTAGAGTTTAGACTTGTCCCGGGGTCACCCTAGTGGTGAGTGGCTGAGCCCACATTTGAGCCTCTTTTCCCCCCTGGGCAGCCTTCTGTTTATTGGTTTGAGATTCTGGAGAAAGTTGCCATATTGAGCCATAAGCTTAATGAATACTTTAATGTGGATCAACAGTTGCCCATTGCCCAAGGCAAATGGCTTCACCTTTTACCAATCTCATCTAGCCAGACATTCTATCTTGGCCTCTTTTAAGTGAAGATTATTTGTGTTCCTGAGGAGGAAGAGGGCAGGAAAGTTTACACATGGCACACGCAGTCCTAAGGCTTGCCATTGGTTCTACTGAGCATCCTAGACACAAGATGGGTGAAGCTCACGGTGTTCTATCATTCCGTTTTCATTTTTCTGAACACGAAGGGTAGAGGTTATATAAGGTAGTGTGCTCAGCCTTTCTAAGGGTGGTTAAACTGGCTGGTTTAGTCCCATCTCTACTTCCCTGGATTCTGAGGAAGAGGTGTATGCATGTTTACATTTGTCTTAGGGGGCCTGTGTATCCCAACTTGTGGCTGTGGTTGGTTGGTGTGTGTGTTATTTCTGTGTAAGGCTCCATCCAAGGAGAAATGAAGGTAATTTCATTTGGTCCTCATCATGGCCCGCATAGGAGATAAAGTTCTTGCTTAAGGAGCATCAGTTCATGGAGGTTGAGGGGCAGAGTTATGATGTAAGTGCAAGGATCCTGATACCCAAGCCTGATATTCCATCCACATCTAGTATATTTGTCTACAGAGAGTGTGGTGGTTATAAAATTCATCTGGGGAAGAATCTGTACACCGAAGACCCAATTATAAGGAACAAGCCCTGAGAAAGCTGAAGTGGCAGGGTTTCTGGAAGCAAAGAAGCTGTTTTATGATTGCTTGATTCAACGCAGCCATGATTTGAGCTCACAAAAGAGGCATGAGTCCTTCACAGAAGCCAAGGCCGTGAGAACCGAGTGGTGCAGAGATGGTCTGAGACTTGAAGGATGTAGTTTCTAGTTTCTGTTCAATTCCTGATGAAATCACAACACGCCCACTCTGAGTTTGCACAGTATATTTTCTCACATTGTCATGACAGCTCTATGAAGCAGACATCATTTTAATGTACACAAGAGGCAGTGCCCCTTTCCAAGGGCCTGCACTGGGCAGCTACCAGGGTCATGACTTAAGCTCAAGTCTTTATCGCTCCCTCCTTCCCTCTCTCCCTCTCTTCCTTCTTCCTCCCTCCCCCTCCCTCCCTCCCTCCATCTCTCTCTCTCCTTCTCTCCCCCCTCCCTTTGAGACAGGGTCTCACTAAGTCACCCTGGCCTACTTGGAACTTGCTATATAGACAAGGCTGGCCCTGAACTCACAGAGATCAGACTACCTCTGACTGCCAAGTGCTGGGATTAAAGGCGTGCGCCACCAAGTCCAGCTTAACCTCAGGTCTTTAAACTCTCCTTCCCATTCCCCTCCCACAATGAGAGTTGCCCTTGCCTTGGGAATGTACACACAAATGTTTCCCCTCTTGGTAAGCTTTTTCTAAAACTCAGTATCCAAGAAGTACACCTCATGCTTTTTCACTTTTCCAAGTCTTACTTTGTGTCATTCACAAGCACTTGAAACCGGAATGTACATTACTGGTGTAATTCCCGCAACCCCCACAGCCATTTGTTTCCTCAGGCACAGTCATTTCCTTTTGGGTTCTGTTCTCGTTAGCCCCAATATTGGGCCAAGTCAATGCTCCGAATACTCCCATAGTCATCAGGGAGGAAATACATATTGACTGATTCATTGATGAAACAGACCTATGGAACACACACCATGCTCCTCGCTGCTACTATCTGGGATGGAGTGGATAGAGGGCTGACTGAGAAATGTTTTCTCTTCTTCAAGGAACTTACCACATTGACTGGTTCCCATTTTCCACCATCCGGGAAACATCTGGTAAGACTGAGAAGACTTACTGGGTTTGGCCTGGTGTGACTGTGCTGCAGTTTGCATTCTTATGACATGGGTTGTTTGATTCACAGATGTCGGTCATACTGCACCCCACTCCAGGTACAAAATTGTGGTAATGTTCTTTACACTCGCAGTGAGACTTTAAGAGACGGAGAGAAAAAAACCAAATTGGACCTCAGTTAGTCTCGTCAGCGGATAGTCTTTAATCCATATGTGTGTTCTCCCAGAAAAGCGAACAGTAAGCAGAACTGAAGTGTGGGCTTACACAAAACACTTGTATATCTTCCCTATAAGAAAGCTCATATCCCTTGCATGGAAAGATTGGATGTTTAGTTTTACTGTGTTGGGTATCTTAACCCCGCCCATGATTCCCTTTAGACCACTGATAGGTCTGTAGAAGTTGGCATTCCAATGGGATGCACTATTCCTCCGGGACAGGGAAGGAGGATCCCTGGCCAACGTCTAGAGGAACTTTTCCTTGTCACAAGAAGAGAACAGAGATGCTAGAGACCAAGAATGTTGTGATGCACTTAACCCAACAAAGAAAGATGCAGTTCAAAATGTGCACAAAATCAAGATTAAAAGGCCTAGGGCTGGAGAGATGGTTCAGTGGTTAAGAGCACCGCCTGCTCTTCCAAAGGTCCTGAGTTCAATTCCCAGCAACCACATGGTGGCTCACAACCATCTGTAATGAGATCTGATGCCCTCTTCTGGCATGCAGGTGTACATGCAGACAGAACACTGTATACATAATAATAAATAAATCTTTAAAATAAAAAGATTAAAAAGCCTGCTGTGAGGGCATGCAAATGCCCTGCTTCTATGCAAAAACAAACAAACAAACAAACAAAAAAACTCAGAGGTTTGCTAAACCTTCAAAGTCCACCATGAGGGACAGTTTTAAAGACACAAATAGGGCTTTAAGTCATAATTCCAAGTCCTGACACGCATGACATAAGATGGATTTTCCCGCAGAAGCCTGCATATTGAGAAAGAGACTTTTTAGCCCTTTACATTTTTATGCAAACCTGGCTCAGAAACTGGCACGGAGGATGTCGTATGACACACCCACTCCTCAGAGGAGTGAGAGAGAGACCCGAGTCTCTGCAGGTCTTGGGCTCCCCACTGAGCATTTTCTTCATCCTGTGTAGCAATCCTCCACATGGATGTGACGTGTGGTCCTGGCTACACTCAGCATCCACTGAATGCGTGGTGGACAAATGTCTTACAGGGGACAGGGCTCTTTCGACTGTACAGCTCGCTGCTGTAAAGTTCTCCCGGCCACCGCAACTTTTTGTCACTCAAGGCCATAACGTAAGTCAGTGTCTCTCCCAGGATGCCCTCAGTCCCTACTGCCTGTCAGTGCTGCTGACTTGTGCTCAGTTTCCATCCTATAAAGGCTTCTAGGGTCCCCCTTGATCTAAAAAGACATTACCCAGAACAGAGACTCGAAGGTGGATGTCGGCTGCATGCGTGTGGCTAAACAAATCTACTCTACGTCTGAATTCTGTCCATATTTTGCCACTCACCACACGGGATGGGGTTAGGAGACAATGCAGGGCAGTTAAGTTTTGACTGGAGGGTGGGAAGAGTGTGAGTTTAGCAGGTGCATAGGATAGGGAAGCCTTGTGATCAGACCCCGAGCACAGTGTCTAGTAAAGGATGACAAAACTGAACTTGTGAGACCAGAAACGGAGGACCCGAAAGACGCGCATGCTCACTGGTCTGAGTTATTTGCGCTCCTTTCTGGATACGCCAGTTCCACGCGTTCCTTAGCTCACCTTGCCAGGCCCATCGTACTTGCACACTGTCGATTTCATAGGACAGTTTCCAAAGTTTGTTTGGCAGGGGTCTACTGGGAGACACACTTGGCCATCCCCTTGGTAGCCTTCTTGGCATACACAGCTGTGCCGATTTGGTGCCAGGTAGGAACAGGTTGCGTGAGGGTGGCAGATGTTCTTTAAACACGGGTTGATGGCTTGAGAGGCAACAAGGAGAGGTGGTTAGCATTCTCAGAGACGGAGGAGACAGAAACGCACCGCCAGGCAACTGCGGCTCAAACGCATCGCAGACGTAAAGGCAGTTTGCATAGTGTTCAGGCGGAAGGGTATCCTTTCAACCCATCTGACCACCCTACTCTGCCAAACGGATTCTCACAGGAACATCAGATATGGAAACTGTGGGTACCGTGCCGGTGAACGATACACGAGCGCTCATTAACGGAAGGAGAGCTGCCGTGCTTTGAAGACTAAGTTCTCCGCCTGTGGCTTCCTATGTATAGTTCTTACTGAGCTACCCAGCAATGCAAACACGGTGGGATCCTACTCACGCTTGCAGTTTTGGCCGTCGCCCTCGTAACCGGGAAGGCATTTGCATTGGAGTTTGGTTTCGTCTTCGCTGGAAGGTGAGCACCGGGAGCTTTCCGGGCAGAGCAAGGCTGCACACTCAGGGATGGCTGCATAGGGAGGTTGTTGAAGCATTTTATTAGCATTAGTAGGACAACCGGTTAGGGAAGCCTTTTATTAAAGAGTTTTAAGGCTTATGGCAATAATTATTAAAATATAGCACACATGAAGTAAACGTTAATTGCGATTGTTTCGTTTTGGTTTTGAGACAGGATCTCACGTAACTAACTCAGACTGGCTTCAAACTTGCTATATAGTCTTAGGCTTTTGAAATAGAGTCTCTCACTGAACCTGGAGGTAGGCTTGTAGCCAGTCAGCCCCAACTGTCCTCTCGTCTCTGGGTCCTTCAGTGCTGGATTTCTATGTGTACAATCTACACCAGGTTGTAGACAGTTGAACTCAGGGCCTCATGTTTACACAGCAAGTACGCTAATCCACGGGGTCATCTCCCTAGCCCGGGATTTACTTTAACCCCAGCAACCACTAAAAGGGCAGCAAGGCAAAGATACTATGTCATGGGAAAAGAAAACCGTAGTGTGATCTCACATGAAATCGTGAACTGACCCAGGCTGGCAGGTCTTACAGCATTAGACAGCAGCATCTTTCCGTCTCCATGCTTCTCCCAACAAGTTAAATAATCCAAAAGTGTCTCATGGCTTTGATGTGGTACCCTGCTATATAGCTTGAGAGCCATAATGTTAAATCAGAGAGAGAGAGAGAGAGAGAGAGAGAGAGAGAGAGAGAGAGAGAGAGAGTGTGTGTGTGTGTGTGTGTGTGTGTGTGTGTGTGTGTGTGTGTGTGTGTGTTTATTTCACATAGAAGTTAGAATTAACCTAACTAGTTTAGGATCAACTGAAACTTATTCACCCAAGGTCAACATTCCGGTTATTTCCAGCTTGTTTTTTCTTACAAATCCTATGCCATGGATGTGTTGGTCCTTGTGTACGTAACTACCCTTTCTCAGGCCTCCCCTGTTTCAAGGTGAATATTAGAAGTGGGGGCCACAGCACCACCCTGTCAGTCTGTGTTAGAGTGTGGTAGGCACTGCCCCACCCCCCTTCAGCTGGTAGGAATCCACACCTCCACTGTCATCTCTCTCCATCTGCAAACTGAGAAGTAGAGTGGGCAAGAAATCAGAACCAACAGGAACACCGATGCACTCCTCTCTCCACCCCACCCCCAGCTGCCACCTGACTTGTGCCTGGCTTTGTGTGTGTTAGAGCAGTTACTCCTGGGTTTGGGCCCTGTGGCTATGGGTGCTTCCTATGTCTGATCCTGAGTCCCTAGGTCTGTCTTTTAAAAAAACCTCAGACATGGTCTTCACATTAATAAAAGTGCACTTGCCATGAGAATTGCACAATTTTGTTTATTTGTTTATTTTTGTTTTTTGTTTTTTTGAGACAAGGTTTCTCTGTATAGCCTTGGCTGTCCTGGACTCACTTTGTAGACCAGGCTGGCCTCGAACTCACAGAGATCTGCCTACCTCTGCCTCCCGAGTGCTGGGATTAAAGGTGTGTGCCACCACCGCCCAGCTTTGCAAATATTTTTTTGTACTAGCCTCTTGTTTATCTTTTCATTTGACAAAAATTACTTTTCACTTGGAAGCAAATTTGACAGTGTTCTTCCTTGGGAAGCTTTCTGGACTGGGTTCCTGTTTGCTGAGACGGTATCTGCTCATAGGTTTACTGGGCGATGATGGTGATGATGATGATGATTGATGATGATGATGGTGGTGGTGGTGGTGTGTGTGTGTGTGTGTGTGTGTGTGTGTGTGTGTGTGTGTGTGTGTGTGTGCAGGTTAGAAGGAAGCTGTTGAGGTCGCAGGGAGGGCAGCCCAGCTACCTGGGATTAGTGTGAGCGGGCCAGTTTGCAGGGCTTCCTCCTCTGCAGAGAAGACAGAAGCTGATCTACACACTTGCCACTTCCACATGGGTTTCAGTAAAATGACTTTGCCCTGTGTGGAATTCCAAAATGTTCTAACCTTTTTATTCCACAGGAGACTAAAGTCCAGAGGATAAACTGAGTGAGCCTAGTGTTACCGGCTAAATACAACCATGGTGTTTATTAAAGGCAACAACACCCCCCCCCCACCTTCTTATTCGCCCTGTGGAAACTGCGTTGACTTGATATATGGCTGAGCTAGGACTGTCATAGGCATGTAAAGGGGGCGGGTTGAAAGGGCCTTTCTCCTTTCTAGAGGGAATCAAAGTTTTGCCAGTAGAGGGCGCTGGCAGGGCAGTGGAACAGGCCGAAGCCGCTCTGGCACTTAGTGTGGTGCCCCTGCCGCATTTGCGGTTGCTGATGCTAGGCAGGCCTCAGTGGGGTGTCTGCCCAGGCTGTGCACCCAGAGGGCACCGTCCTCATCTTCACGGTCAGCTCCCCTCGTTTAACTCACCTCTGCTCTAAATCTTTCTAGCTCGATGACCCAGCGTCATAGACCGTTTATTAAGTAGTTTCCCACGGATCCCAATGCTTCCGCCCCCACTTCTAATTGTCATTTCTGTGCCCCTGGGTAAGTCACGTAGGTTTGGAGACTGTTTCTGCCATCTGTGTTTTTGCAAATGAGATCATGCTTTGTCCCCTTTGTGGACTGACTATCTCTCTGGGATGGCCCATTTTGACCTCCCCACCTGAATGCGACCCTCCACACCACCCGCTTCACGCCGCCTCCTGTACGGCCTGTTCAGCGCAATTCTGGCCACATCACCCACTGCTTCGCCCTTTTCTCTTCTCTTTAGCTCTTTTGTCATGTTTGCCTACTTTCTGGTCTCCTCTTACTAAACACTTGACAACCACCACCTCTCGAGGAGCCCCCCGTAACATATGGAAAAGCGAAGCGTCCCCCTCCATCTCCTGTGTCTGGTGTAGCAGTGAGGAAACACAGTCACTTACGCTTGTCGCACTTGGGGCCCCTGTACGCAGAGAAGCACTCACAGGTCCCGTCACCATGGAGACCGCTGTGGCACACACCGTGGACACAGCTGCACACTGTAGGCAGAAAATGGGGGTGGGTCATCACCGGATAGGGCTTGCTCCTAAAGATCCCGGAGGGGTGACAGTCTCATACAACCCTTCTGAGAGTGTCTCTGCATAATGAGGCGGAGGAAACTCCCAGAGAAACAAGCTTTAGTCTTGGCTTCATCTCTCTGTTCAGTGTGTAAGGTAGATAGTGGTGCCTAGGCTAATAGAGCGTTAAGTAAGGAAATGCATCTATAGTGTGTCTGGCACATTATGGGCAATGGGATGCCTTTCCCCACTGAGCTGCCCGCTTCCCCTTTGAGTAATCTGAGGCAGATTAGTGTCTCCATATGAAGAGAAGCAGTCCCCCTCCCCTGCTGACTCTGTCCCTGCTGGTGGCTGACATCTCTGTAAGCAAGTCTTCATGAATGAAGAAGGCAGTGCTATGATTAGAAAAGAAACGTAAACAAACAAACAAACAAACAAACAAACAAACAAAAAACCGTAACCCAATAGGGCCCAGAATGACGATGTCCTATTTTCTGCTCAGTATAGATGGCTTCTCAGCCCACTGACAGGTCACGGATGACAAATGAAGGGCCTTTGATACAAATGATCAACACTTCAGCACCTAGCCGGTGGCTCTTCTGTTAACCCAGTTTACTGACAAGCCAGCTGGTATTCTGAAGCTAAGACTCCCACAAAGCACGTTGTATGAGGTTTCTGTAGCTGCTGTAACAAACCACCCTGAAGCAGAGCCTGGCACAGTCCAAGTTCATTGGACAGTTCTGGAGGACAAAGCGCCGCATCAGATTAAAATCAAAGCAGCAGTATGGCTGATTTTTTCTGGGACCTCTTATATTTCCATTCTCAGATTCTGCAAGGGTCCCATGTTTCTAGACTCATGACCCCTGTCTTCACTTTGAGGTGAAGCACCAAGGCCTCTACATACAGCTGTCTCTATGGTTACCTCCTCTGCCCATGCTGGACCCATCTCCTACATCAAGCCAACTGGTTAGCAGCCCCGACCCACCCTTAATTCCCCTGTCATGGGACTTACCATGCTCACAAGTTCCAGGATTAGGGCATGGCTCTTTGGGGGTGGGGTGGGGGAACATTGTTCTAACTATACATATTTTGATGCACGTGAGTAAGTTAAAAGCATTCTAAACATCTAAAACTGCATCAGACCCATAGTGTTCTTCGTCTGCATCTCCTTCCTGGACATCATTGTCTCACTGGTCCTATGCTTGCTCAGGTCCTTTCCACGCTTTGTCTAGACTGTTGCAGTAGCGTTCTCCCGCACTGTCTCCAGTGTGTTGCCAGCCCATCCACCCTTGTGTTTTACATGTTTGATCTCCAAGTGCGTAAACTCCTGCTTGTCCCCTTCCGCTTCGCGATTAGCCAGCAAGCTGCCATGCTCAGAATACTGACTAGACAAGTCTCCATCCTCAAAGGGCTCACAGTGCAATGGCAGAAGGAAACAGCCAATCACAGTGCAGTGTGACAAATTTTACCACCCAACACACCAATGGGAGCTGGCCAGGAAGAGGTGGGGTGGGCACAGGCCTCTTGCAGACCACTGCAGGAGGGAAATAGCATGTGTGTAGTACACTCACTCACACTGCATAGCCTGCACTCATGTACCCTATAGGTCCTTCACTCACGCACCATGTGTGTCCTGCACTCATGTACCCTATGGGTCCTTCACTCATGCACCCTATAGGTCTTTCACTCACTCACCTTTCATCCTGCACTCCTGCACTCTGTGTGTCCTGCACACCAACCCCCCATGGGTTGGCTTCCCTTTGATGTGGCAGGTGACGCCCTTCTCATCCTTTAAAGGACAGCCTGCTTCTGTGCTGCCATCCCAGGAGTCCCGAAGGAGAACCTTTGCTCCTTTGGGCTCCAGCAGTAGAAGAATATTAAGAGGAGCAAACTCCACCAACACCTTGACTCTGAGCTTTCAGCTTTCTGAATGAGTTGCCCGGTGTGAGGTGCCCTGTCACACTGGCCATAAGAAGCTAATTTGCTGATTTATCTTGACTGAGCTATTTCTCTTCTTGTTAAATTTTGCCTCTGAGGCACGTTCTCTCCCTCACCTTATCCAGGCTTGCACCCGTGGTTGCCTTTACTGGTCACTTGTGTTCTCTTGGGCATTTTCGCATGCGTTTTTAGGTTTAGTGTCACACGAGGCAGGTGACGTTATTAATCTCACTTTACCGATGGGAGAAATGGGAGCTAAATAGCTGAAGCATTTGAACTTATCACTGTCATCTTTAAGTCCTGGTTGTGGAAGCATTTCAATGCCTCCAGATGGCTGCAGCTTTCGGAAGAGGCAAACTCTGGAGAAAACTCAAGTTGATTTTAGAACTGCCTGGAGTGAGGTGAGATCCCAACAGAAAGGATTCTTACATAGAATTTAATAGAAAAGACTCCCGTCAATTCCATTAAACAATATTCACCCTGTTTCTGCCTAGCAGCAGGAGAGGCATCTGGCATGAGGCATGCAAACACACATGGCTAGTAGTACCTCACTTTAAGGAGGTCACAGAGTGGCAGAGAAGCCAGACCCTTGGGACCAAGTGATGACCAGTGTTTTGTATTTCCACATGGCCAGCAGGAGAGGGTGGTGACACGGGGGTGGGGTCTAGTGGGAAGATGGAATGGCCTCACATGCTAACAGCAAGCACTGTTATTATTGGTAAGACTGCTCTCCCAGCTGTGTGCTGTGAGACCCAGCAGCTCCGGCATCGGCCTCTCACTGTGTCTCATCCTTCCGCACTGGGTTAACTGGCAGGCACAGGCAGCCTCTGAAGCTTGTGACACCGCATTGCAGGGCCATCAGCCAAAACTGCCAAGAAAGTGTCCTTGTGAAGGAGAAGCAAGGAGCTGAGGGATTCCCAGATGGTCACCCAAAGGCCTTGGTTGCACTGTGAACTAGTCTCAGCAAATCTCTAGAGAAATGTGCAACTTGCGTGGTGTGACTTTTAAAGTAGCTCAGACCTTGGCCATTTCAGTCACAGGGACATGCCTGGAGCTTCTCTGTCTCCTGTGTCCCCACAGAATCTTGCATAAGCCATGCACAGCACATCGTGATTATTACTCATATTTGCAGCTCCTTGGGAACGGGGACTCCCATCTGTCATCCGAGGAGCTCATCACCTGCTTGGTGTTGAGTGCACGGTGCATATTTACCAAGGCCAGAACAGTGAAGTGCTGGGGGCCAAGGTCTTGAGTCAGACACCTGGCTAAATCCTCTGCCCCTGTAATAGTCAGATGGCCTTCTGTCACTTCTTTGCTCCTTTAAAGAATGTTAGCTCAAAGAGATTTACTGAGGACTTGGGGAGACTGTGGATGGGAACATTGCCGGGCATACAGTAGGGGGTTACATGGATGTGAGTTGGTTTAGGGAGGTTTACATAGAGAATGTGGGTTTTGCACTGGGCTCTCAACGAAAACAAAGCACCAAGTCGCTCTGGCACTGGCAAAGATGAAAGCTACTGGCTGACCTGCTGACGTAGCTCTGAATCATCTCCAACCAACAAACAGCCTGGTAAGGGAGCACTCTGGCAGCAGTCAGCATTAAAAATAGATGACAGCTAATAGAGCTGTCCCACTTTCGGGCAGGAGTGCCACCTCCTGGGACCAGTGCTCCAGGCGGTGAGACACCAGTACCTAGTAGGCGCCTGGCTGAAAGAGTTTATGAGTTCCGTGGGTCTTGCCAACGGGGAATGCCCAGCTGCCATGATCTACTCATTTCTTCACCCACGGACACACTAGGAGCCTGGCTGTGTTGTCACCCCCAAGAGGTAGATGACAGTCCTGTTTCATAAGGCACAGCAATTGAAGTTGGTTCGAGACCCAGGCCAGTCTGAATTCACTGGCTGCTCTCTTATCCATGATGTTTTGTCCAGTAGGACACACAGTGGCCACATTTGGTTATCTCTATTTAAATTCAATAGTGTGCGCTAAAATGTAAAAGTTAGCGCCTTGGTTGTTTTAGCCCCATTTCAGGAGCTCAGGGGCCACAGGTGGCCTGAGGCTACCAGGATGGACAGTGCACATACGGAAAACATCACAGGAAGGCCTATTGAAATCTAGAACTTGGAGAGATTTTTTCCTGGGTCTCCTTTTTAGGCTTAATTCTTTTTAACAGTTCAGGGGTTGGGGCCAGCAAGATGGCTCAGCAGGTTAAGGTGCTTGAGGCAAAGCCAGACCCAGAGGACCCGAGTTCAGTTCCCAGCAGAACCTCACATGATAAAAGGGGAGAACGGATGGACCTCTGCAATTTGCCCTCTGACATCCACATGTGTACTGTGGCATGCCCACACATAAACACACACATACACACACACACACACACACATGTTAAAAAATTTAGTAAGAATAAATAATAAATTTATTTATTTGAATAAAGAAATGAACACAATTTCATCTATTAAAAACAACTGAGGTCCAAACCATCATCCTTTTTGCCTTTGCTTCCTCCATGGCACAAACAGGAAACATATCCTCTTTCCCTTGGTAATGTTCGGATTTTCCATCATGTCTGTGCGCACTAGCAACCACTGCCCAGTATCATGGAGGGTTCATGGACTGTCTCCTCCTACCTTCTCATTCCCACACAGCCACTCAGCTTTTCTGAGGTGCTGGGGGCTTGCTTCCTCTTTTTCCCACCTCCGCATTTACTTAGTTCATATCATTTAGCTTCTACTTGGTCGTGGGAGGGAAGGAGCCGTGTAGAAGGAGACACAAACACACGGCTTCTAATCACTTTGGTTGGGTTTTAGTTGCGCGCCTTTAAAGCGATGGATAATGCTGAGAACACGTGGAATACCGAGGCCTGGTTTCAATTTGCTTTTGCTAGTGCCCTCATGGAACAGTCTTTGAAGAGCCAAGAGTGAAGGCACACTTGTGGCTTAGGAGGAACTAGGCAACAGTGGTGACAGTGACAGCTTACGACTGCCATGTTCTGTCTCATGAAGCACTGTCCCCATCACTGGTTTTTGTAGGGAAGAAACAGACAGAGACCATGTTCTATACATGTTAGCAGCCTTGGAGCAGCAGCCCTGCCTGGCTCCTATCGTTTCATCTGTTACCTCTTGAAATTATGCTTCCGTGTCAGGATAGTATTACTGGTGTCATTCATTCATTCATTCATTCATTCATCATCCATCCATCCATCCATACACTTATGTGTTCATTTGGCCAACAACAGCTGTGTTTCCATGCAGCCAACACTATAGAAGCTACTAGGAGAAAAATACAATGGATTCTTGCCTTCAACAACCCCGTGGATCAGGATGAGGGAGGCTTCCCTCTGCTGCAGGTGAAATGTATTATGGGACATGACAAAGAACTTGTGGGTGTTAATGAATGTATGTGTTTGTAGATTTTCTTGAAAAAAAAAAAACTAAAGAAAAACAAAATGATTGGCCAGATATACTATTTAAGCCAGCTATACTACTCCTGGGTGTATTCACAAAGGACTCCATATCCTACCACAGAGATAGGTGAGCATCTACTTATTGTAGCTCTATTCTCAATAGCAACTGGGACTGATCTGGCTGTCCATCAACACATGAATGGATAATGACAATGTGGCACATATACACTTTCTGCTTCCCAAACTGAGTTGCGCCAACCTTCTCTATCCACTAAGGCACCAGTTTCATGCTCTTTGTGACAGCAATGGAAAAGTAGGATACTGTGTATTTTAAAATAACACAAATCTGTGGAGGCTAGAAATCTATATCCATTGTTAAGAATCAAAGTAACCATCTTTGGGGACTTTAAACCCTCACAGTGTTTTAAATGAACAAAACTTAGACCTACCTGCTGAACAATTGGGCCCAAAAACATTGTCAGTGGCACAGATTTCACAGGCTGTTCCACGAAAGCCCACCTGCAAAACACAGGTAGGTGATGTCAGAGACAAGGTCATCCTGGGTGACTCCTGTGTTATCCACAAAGCCTCTGGGCAACCCACTGATGGTCTGGCCACTGGGTGCTTCTCAAATGTGTCTTTGCTCTGGGCCTTTCTTTTCTCAGGCCCCTTGAAGTCTGCACATATGTCATAATGCACACACACACTTTCTTGTTGTTGTTGTTGTTGTTGTTTTTTCTGATTTTTCGAGACAGGGTCTCTCTGTGTTAGCCTTGGCTGTCCTGGACTCGCTTTGTAGACCAAGCTGGCTTCGAACTCACAGTAATCCGCCTGCCTCTGCCTCCCAAGTGCTGGGATTAATTGTTGTTTGTATTTTATTTAATTATTTTTTAATTTGTTTTCAATACATTTTGGCTGCATTTCCCTTCCCCCACCCCTTCCGGTCCCCACTTTTCAACTTCCCTTCTCCCCCAGATCCACTGCTACTCTGTCCCTTCAGAAAAGGACAGGCCTCCCAGGGACATCAACTAAACAGGTCATTAACAAGATACAGTAAGAGTAGGCAGGAACCCTCATATCAAGGCTGGGTGAGGCAACCCAGTAGGAGAAAAAGGGTCCCAAGAGCAGGTGAAAGAGTCAGAGATAATCCCACTCTCACTGTTAGGGGTCCCACAAAAACACTAAGCTAGTTGAAATTAAAAAATTTTTTTTTTATTTTTGCTAAAGATCTAGAGCCCCATACAAGAAAGCTGTCAGGCCAGTGGTATAAATAGTAAGCGCTGTTAGCCTCATCACAATTTCACCCAAGAACGCATTTCCGTTCTGTTGTGTAGGCAGCTGAACTCAATCCTCTTAACAAAGATCTGCCTTTAATTCCTCACTTTTCATTTTACACAGAGAAATTCTTCAATGGCCGCATGTCCCTGGTTGGCCGAGGGTGGGGAGCACAGCCCCCAGGGTCATCTAGTAGCAGGGGTGATTACCAGCCATAGCGAGAAGCGACAACTTTATAGTTTTATATGGATTCCGTAAGACAGTGTTACATACGTGACCTCACTTTATGTCTTCAAAGAGGCTTTTTCCTAAAGGCGTTTCTTCAGGTTTTACAGGTGGATATAAGGGTGAAAGGTTTTGTTGCACACGGTGAATTCATTTTATTAACACTATTACTCTTAGAGCCGTCTCCTAGAGTGGGCTTGTATCTAGGCTCAATAGGTAGGAAGGGGGAGGCAACATTTCAGGGGCGGAGCAGTTCTCTGAACTTACTTGGCAAGAGCAGCGTCCGGTTCCTTCCATGCCTTCATCACAAGTGCCCCTGCCGTTGCATGGCGACTCTGCTCCTCCTGGGCACTCTGGAATAGTCAAACAGACCAGATTAATCCATTCATTCTAGATGGAGTGAATGCATGCTACAAGATGCAGTTAATGCCTGGGCTACCCAGTGAGTTCAAGACCATCCTGAGCTACATAACAAGACCCAGTCTTGAAGAGCTAAGGGCTGGAGGAGTGGCTTGTTTTTTAGTACAGTGGGATGACTTGAGCCGTTCTATGACGTACTTATTTTTTAAATGATTTTATTTTAATTATCTCTATGTGCATTGGTGTTTTACCTGCATGTATGCCTGTGTGAGGGTGTCAGATCCCCTGGAACTGGAGCCACAGACAGCTGTGAGCCACCAGGCAGGTGCTGGGAATCAAACCCTGGTCTTCTGGAAGAGCAGCCAGTGAGCTCTTAACTTCTGAGACCCCCTCTCCAGCCCCCCTCCCCACCCCCAGGCCCAAGATGTACTTATTAAGGTGAGCAAAGGAAGCCAGATTTCACCCACAGCTGTTGCCAACAAGCATGCGTTTTGCACTTCTGTTGAACTGGAGCTATGACCAACCTTCACTAGAGGACTTTCTAGTCAATTACCACCTCTAACAAACATCACATGCGTACTGAGACAGAGGGGCACTTAGAAAGCCAGTTAGCACAATGCCCCAATCAGACAGAATTTCAAATGGTTATAAGTGGCAGAAGTTTAACTTATGTCTGCTCTGAGCATGAAAGAATTTGCTCACCTGTCTTTCTTGTTATGTGTCACTTGGTCTACAGTGTGTGTGTGTGTGTGTGTGTGTGTGTGTGTGTGTGTGTGGTGTATGTGTGTGGTGTGTGGTGTGTGTGTGTGTGATATTAACATGGGTTTAATGTCAATTTGGCTGAGGTTTTACTGTCCTCTGAAGGGACTACTAGGTATGTTTAGTTAGGACCCTGAATAGTTCTTCCAGGCTGACATTGGCCGCTGGCTCACATCTCCATGTGATGATCTCTTTTCCCCACATGAGTTCCTGTCATGTTGCAATATGTCCAAGATGGCCCTTACCAGAGCCGAACCCCTGCCAGTGCTATGCCTCAACTTCAGATCTGTCAGCTAAGCAAACTTCTCTTCTCTATAAAGTTAGGCTGCCTAGGGTGTTTGGTTACAGTAACAAAACCAGACGGCCACAGAAACAGTTCTTAAGGTAAGGTGACTTCTAAGCACAGAGAACGCATTCTCTGACAGATAGTGTGGCTCTCTCAGTATGTTGGTCCTTTAACAGATGGCTGGAAATTTGTAGTTACTGTGGAGGTGAGACTTGGGTTGTCTGATATGCTAGTGTTTTCACCCACGCCCCCACCCCCTCTGGCTCCTCCTAGTCAACATATGTGGCTGATATATTTGCATTTGTTGTTGTTGTTTTTCAAGACAAGGTTTCATTTTGTAGCTCTGGCTCCTGGAACTCACTATGCAAACCAGGCTGGCCTTGGACTTACAGAGACTTCCTCTGCCTCCCCAGGGCTGGGGTTAAAGGTGTGCATATTTTAAATTTAGGTTTTCCACAATAGTGGCAAAGCCACTTTTCGAAGGCCTGCAGATGCTCTCGGGGTCTGCTGTGCTGTGCTGCTGGGATAGGCTCTCACCAAGCAACCAGACAGGCACAGCATCACACCAAAAGTGACAGAGACGTTTACAAAGTGATGCTGTGGGGAGATGTTGGCATGAAAATGCCTAAATGGGACTCTGGTATCATTAATATTGCTTCTATCCCTTAAAGAAAAATAAAAGAAGGAAGAAAGAAGAGAGAGAAGGGGGGAGCAAGGAGAGAGAGGGGGGGTAGGGGGTGAGAAGGGAGAGAGAGAAAGAATTCAGCTTTCTGCTGTTCCTTTTACAGGGTGCTCTTGGGGCTGGAAAGAAGCTAGGTGACAGTAAATGCAAGTTGCTACAACTCTGGATGGACATTCTGGTATTTTCTTTCTTTAGCATTGACATGGCAATAGTTAATGACACTCAGAAAAAAATTAAGGAAAGAAAGACGAGTGGGGGAGGGCACGCAGACCTGCTGCTATAGGGAGGAAAGGGTTGGGCATCAGTCTGATGAGGATGCTCCTTTATCAAGACCGCTGAAGACCTGTTGTAAGAGGTCTGGTGCCCACAGCTCCCCCTACTGGAGACTCTCAGAATTTATTCCAAATAGCCTAATTTTGATAGAACAGATTAGTTTCCATTTGGCCTTAATGAACAGGGTTGGCCAGATCATAAGTGGAAGGCTTTGTTAAAGTTTTCAAGCTTTGCTAGAAGAAGAGCTGCTGAAGATGAGGATGGAGGGGAAAGAGAATGACAAAGATTTCTTAAGCAGGGACCAGGACAGCACTACGGGCACGCATGTGTGTGTGCACGTGTGCATGTACAATTTATTTATTTTTTTTAATTAAGTTTGTTTATTTTATTATTATTAATTTTTGTGTTTTTTTGATACAGGGTTTCTCTGTATAGCCTTGGCTGTCCTGGACTCACTTTGTAGACCAGGCTGGCCTCGAACTCACAGTGATCCACCTGCCTCTACTGGACTAAAGGCGTGCACCACAGTTTGTTTAGTTTTCAGTTATTCACTTAACATCCCGATTGTAGCCCCTTCCCTCACCTCCTCCTGGTCACACCATCCCTCCTTCTTTCTCCTCCCCCTTCTCCTAGTCCTCAGAAAGGAGGAGCCCTCCTCCCCTACCATCTGACAGCAGCCTATCAAGTCTCATCAGGGATGTACACTTTTTAAGGGCCCTTTCTAATATGCATAAATTGTCTCTTAGTCTGGGATAAGCCCATGTTCCTTCAAAACATTAAGACAGTGCTAAGGGATTCGTCAGAGGCAATGCCTACAGAGAAAACTTAAAAAAAAGAAAAGTATAGAGCCTGGAGAGGTGCTTGCCACCAAGCCTGGAGAGGTGCCTACCACCAAGCCTGGAGAGGTGCTTACCACCAAGCCTGGAGAGGTGCCTGCCACCAAGCCTGGAGAGGTGCCTACCACCAAGCTGGAGAGGTACTTGCCACCAAGCCTGGAGAGGTGCCTACCACCAAGCCTGGAAAGGTGCTTACCACCAAGCTTGGAAAGGGGCCTACCACCAAGCCTGGAGAGGTGCTTACCACCAAGCCTGGAGAGGTGCTTACAACTAAACCTGGAGAGGTGCTCACCACCAAGCCTGGAGAGGTGCTTGCCACCAAGCCCAAGGAGCTGAGTTTGATTCTGGGAACAACATGGTGGAGGGAGAGAACTGATTCCTGCAAGTTGTTCTCTGAGCCCGATATGTGCATCGTGGCACCCTCCCTCCTCACACCTCTCTAAGAAACATAAAAGGTGTAAGTTTATCAAGCATTAAGTCAAAGTAAAATTTACAATATTTGAATCCAATAAAAGGTAACTGGCATAATAATGAAGAGACAAATAGTTAATTAAGACCAACAGAGAGGACACATATTTCAGACAAAGTCTGAGAAAGTTACAATTATATTTCATATATTAAAGAGGGCAGCAAGGAAAACTGTGTTTGGGAGAGGTGTAAACAGGACCCAAGTCAAAAGTTTACAGATGAAAACACATTTTGAGTCAAAACACAAGGCATCCAATTAATGTCTGCTCAAACACTGACAGCAAAATATTCATTCTACAAGCAAGCAGTAAAGACAAAAATAAAACACAGAGAAAATTCTGGATGCACCAAGAGAACGTGCAACCATGTCAAGGGTAAAGGAGAAAAGATACTGAGAATTTAAAGTCAGCATTTCCCAAACTTGACGCAGATGCTGAACGTACAATCCCCAGCTTGCAAAGATCCCTAATCAGAGGCAACGATATGAAAACTGCACGCCACCATAAAACTTAAAATTGACGACAGGAACATCTTACAGGCAGGCAGTTCCAACAGGTGGGGATGAAAGAGTCAAGTTACCATGGCAACAGCTCTCTGGCTGAACTCAGTTCCATCTAGAGGACAGTGGAGCATTTATCTTTAAAGCACTAGAACAGAATCACCATTGGCAATCTAAAAATACCACCTAACACAATGATATCTATAAAGAACAGAGGCAGGATGAGGACTCGTTTTCAGGTGTCTGTGAAAGCTGAAAGAGAAATGTAATTAACTGGCCAGGAAGAAGCAACATGGAAGCAGGTAGAGATCTAGAGCTACACAGCAGAATGGGGAATGCTGGACGTCATGGCTATGAGCTTAAAAAGAATGGCCGCTGAAGGCCAAGTTGCTAGCGTTGTAGTGCGTGGCTTGTGTCACGTTGCAGGAAAGTGCAAAGAACTACAGTGTCAGGCGTGGGGATGCAGAGGTGGAAGTGTGACGCTGCAGATGTCTGTGCATACGGTGGTATAATATGCCTTGAAGGCAGGCTGAGGAAAGTGAAAGGTGAGTTTTATACATGTAGAAGCAAATGCTTAGCCCCCCTAAATAAACCAGTACAACAAGCAAGTCAATAAAGAGGATGAGGTAGGATCACATAATATAGTCAAGAGAGAGAAAAAAAAAAAAAGGAGACGAAGCAACAGAGTAGTTGCACACGATGGAAAGCACACCAGGTAGAAGATATAAACCTGCCATATTAAGTATACATGCTCTAAATACCTTAACTAAAAGGTGTGGGTTGCTGCACTAGATGAAAGGCTAAGAACTGAACTGGGCAGATGGCTCAGTGGAAAAAGCTCTTGCCTCACAGAGTGAAGACTGGAGTTCAGGCCCTTCGAACCCATATACATACCAGGCAGAGACCAAAGGTCTTAAGACACGCTGGCTAGCTGGACTAGCTGCATTGATGAGATCTGGATTCAGCTGAGAGGCTCTGACTCAATGGTGGACAGCAATTGAGGGAGACTCCCAACATCTGCCTCAGGCCTCCATATATATGTCCTCATACACGCACACACCAGTGCAAACCACACACACACACATGCAAAAACTGTTAAGAACTAACTATATCCTCTCTGTGGAAGATTTGCTGTATGATATTTCTTTCTTTTTGAAGCAGGGTCTCACTGTGTTGCCCTGGTTGCCCTACATTGAGGTTCTACCCTGATAGAAACAGATGCAGAGACCCATAGTCGAACAATGGGGGTGGGGGTTTGGGGAATCCTGTAGAAGAGGCAGGAAGGGGCAAGAGGGGACTGAAGGAACCAGAGAGGTCAAGGACACCACATGAAAACATACAGCATCAACTAACCTGGGCCCATAGGGGCTCTCTCTCTCTCTCTCACACACACACATGGACAGAGATACACAGAGAGAGAGAGAGAGAAAGAGAGAGAGAGAGAGAGAGAGAGAGAGAGAGAGAGAGAGAGAGAGAGAGAGAGAGAGAGAGACAGGGAGACACAGAGACAGAGAGAGACAGAGACAAAGAGACACAGACAGACAGAAAGAAAGAAGGAAAGAAGGAAGGAAAGAAAGAGGAACATGATGTCTGAGACAGACTCATGTTTCTGTATTTCATTGTTGCCAAACGGGGCATTTTATTCCATCCCAGCAAGTGTCTGTGTAAGCAATAGCATGCGCAAATGCACTGGCCACCAAGAATGGTTTTGAATCTCAATTATTTGGTGAGCTGGCATCTTTCTAAGCTTCTGTCCGCCCAGGAAGGCAGATGAGGGGATTGTTAAGGAATGAAGCAGAAGTCTGTTTAATCTGTGTGTCCAGACAGGAAAAACCGGTGACCTACACAAGTGAGCTTTTGTGAGAATTATCTACAATCTATGAAATGCTGAAAGTTGTTCTCAAAATACCACTACCTATCTGTAGTTATTTTTTTTTTTTAAAAAAGGAGGATAGATAAATGGTTATAATTAGGAAATGCCCACTCAGGTCAATCAACACTCTGCTTGACTTGTGACTTTCCATGAGTTGCAACAATCTGTAAGGTTTGCTCAAACAGACTCAGGGGTCACACTGTAATGAGCTATGGCAATTTTCACTGAGTGGGAACACTTTGATTTATTTTAGGGAAAGCTGTTTGAATAAATGGGGATGTTACAAAAAAGAAGTAAACACATTAAAATTAAATTAAAATAATAAAAACCTTACTCAATACTTTTTAGGATAGCTAGAGGAAAAAAAAATACAGCTATTTCAGTTTTAACCAAGGATCTCCAGCAAACAGAACCCTCATACATTGCTGAGTTAAAAAAAAAAAAAAATGACAGGAGGGCTGGAGTGGTGGCTCAGAGGCTAGGAGTGCCTCATGTTAAGCCTGAATTTAATCACTGTGACCCACATACTGGAAGGAGAAAACCAACTCCCCCCAAAATTATCCTCTGACTTTCCCACACATGCCACAGAGCACATGTGTGCACACAACAACAACAACAACAACAGTGATAATAAACAAATAATTTAAAAGGTAAAATTATTGGCTATATGTTCAACATATAACCCAGCTTCCCTATTTCGAGGTATTTATCCAAGTGAAAGAAAAAATTACATTCTCCAAAAAGACCCATACCTAAATGTCCACAGTGTCTTTATTCTTAATTTCCTAGATTGGACACAACCCCGAATGTCTGTGACTTAGTGAACAACTGTGAGCAGCCACAGAATGGAGCGCTGTGAAGAATTATGCAGGCATGAGCAACCGCTTCACGTTGGGATGCGGATCTTGTGAGCATTGTGCTAAATGAAAGAAGCCGGGCTTGTGTGTGAGGGGTGGGGTGAGGGGTGGGAACATGGCTCAGGGGGTAAAGCACTCCTGTGCATCCTGAGCACTTGGGTTTGGATTCTCAGAGCCCATGGTGAATGAGGACTGTGGGGCTTGCACCTGCAATCCCAGCTCTCCTATGCTGAGACGGGAGGCAGAGAAAGGACACCGTGCAGAAGTCAGGCCCTAGCTATCCTTTAAGTTACCCAACACACACACACACACACACACACACACACACACACACACACACACA
>OU015756.1:52205336-52216623 GCA_907169655.1 Acomys percivali
ACACACACACACACACACACACACACACACACACACACACACACACAGAGAGAGAGAGAGAGAGAGAGAGAGAAAGAGAGACAGACAGACAGACAGACAGACAGACAGACAGACAGACAGACACAGAGAGACAGAGAGCCCACACATGGGTGGTTATTATTTTCATTTATCTAAGGGGAAACTGAGGCCCAGAGAGGTTAGATAACAGAGCCACACAGCCATGAGCTTCCCAGGAAAGGATTCTCGCTGGCTGCCTCTGTCTTTAGTTTCTGCACGGTTGCTTATGATTTTTTTCCCAAGTCGGTGGGTTTTTACAAGTCACTGATTTGGCCGACTGACTCATTTAATAGCTGGTGAGTGCTTTGTGTGACTTTCCAAGGTGACAATGGCGTCTCTTTGTGTTTTTCAGAAGAAAGTAAAATAATGTTTAGCTAGGATGGAGGGACTGGCAAGGTTTATTTCTAAAGAGTCGTACCAATGGGTGTCTGTTTTTGAAGTGAGCCACTTTGCATGGCTCAGGGCCATCCTGATGTTTGCTTGCAGCTATGCTAAGACTGATGGCCTGCTGGAAATGTCTGTCCCTAGGGCTTTTCCTAAAGCCCCAGCAGCCACCACTCTGTAGGAAATGGGACATTTTTTTTTTCCTCTGTAGAAACTGCTTTATCCTGACCCAGCTTATGACTAGTTTGAAAACTTAATGCTAGGTGATGTGTCCCGCACAGATTTCTGTGTTGAAACCGGGAGTGCGAGAGTGCCAGGGGGTGGGGCCTTTTGGGAGTGGTTAGGTGTAGACCGGCAGGCAAACAGGACAGCAACAGTCTCTCCACGGGCTTGGGATGTCCTTGCACAGCTGTTTTCTCACACCTGTTTCTGTGTCAGTCTCTCTTACTTATCTGTGAGGTACAGGGTTATGGACTAAGGCACACGTGACCGGAGGCACGCTTAGCCTGTGTGATTATGTGCAGCATGCAGTAGGTGCTCAATAAATGCTTCCCTTTTATGGGTTGGCTAATCCCACAGGGAACTTTGGGAAGTAAGCAGCAGGAATATGGAGATAAAGAAGAGCATTCATTTTATGGCCTAAGTGGGGGGGGGGTGTCTTTTAATAATACGTGAAAACTACCTAATTGGTTTTAAAAATAAAAGAAATTAAAGCAAAAGCGAACATTTCTTTTCTGCCTCTGAGATCATTCTGTGTCACCTCCGCCCCCCTCCCCCCGCACTCCCTCCATCCTCCCACCCCCACTACCCTGCTAAGAGCGTGGGTAGCAAAAACGTGTTCTCATCAACCGCACTGGAAAGAACAGAACTTGCTTCAGGGGCACATTTTGTGATGCCTTGCACGGCTGAAGTAGCTGATGAGGCTATTTTAGGTCGTTATCATGGTCCCCTTAGGTCACTGCTGCTGGGTGGCCTCTCTGTCAAGGCTTTTCTCATGCATCATAAACTGTCAGCAAATCACCAGCTGGTCTGCTGCTTTTAAAATAAGATAATTCATTTCCTGTCCAGCAGGAGGCGGGGCTCCCTCCCCCAGAGCCTTATCTATTAAGGGGTTGCCTAGCCCAGACGACCTTAGCTCACTGCACAGTGCTAGCAGAAAATGCACCCCGATATTCCAGGCATCACTCTAGTTGCAACTGTGTGCCTGGGAAACAGACATGAACTAAGCTCCTCAGGTGGGCTCAGAGTCATCTATCCATCCCCCAGCGCATATACACAGTGGCAGAACGGAACGGCTCTCGATCCGACGATCCGTTATGTATTTGTAAAGTGTGTGGCACCTAGCAAGGCATATGAAACGGGAAGGGGAAGAGCTGGGGGATGTAAATACCACAACACAAAAACCAGTCTCGCCGAATATAGCAACACTGAGCCGGGAAGAGGAAAATTGAGACTGTCTCATTTTCCAAAGGCAGCTCGGTAGCTAAGAGAGCTTACTGCTCCTGCAGAGGCCCCGGGTTCTGTTCCCAGGACCCATATCTGCTGGGTTACAACCATCTGTAACTCCGGTTCCAGGGGAGATCCAACACCCACTTCTGACCTCGGTGGACACCTACGTGCGTGTGGTGTGTATAAATTCTAAAAGGCAAACATACAACTAACTCACTAAATCTCAAGAAGATCACTTCTCTTTGAAATAGATTGCTGCGATCCCAACTGAGCTCTAGTGTGTGTGTGTGTGTGTGTGTGTGTGTGTCTTCTTTGTACACTTTCAGACTCTTACTTGTGTTTCTGTACAAAACCATTGCATCTCAAGCAGGGCATGGGCCACTCAGTGCCAAGCGTGGTGGTGCATGTCTGTTACCCGACCAATCTGGGAGCTGCAGCAAGGAGATTGCCAAGGCTTAATAGGCCAGCCTGGGCTACATAGTGAGCTCTGGGACAGCCTGCGCTGCAGAGCAAAACTCAGTTCAGATGTGGTTAAACTGCTCAGTTAAAAATAGGTTTCTCTAGAAGCGTGTTTGAAAAAGCAGCAGTGATTTTAATTAGGGTGAGTCATATTAAATTGAAATAAAAACATCTTTCCTATCATAGGAAGCTATTTTCTCCTCCTCAGTGAGGATGCATGTCTTATTCTTATTTTTAGAAGATGATGGGTAATTTGTTTTATTTTTTTCTCTTTCCATTTTGCTTTTGGTGTTTTATGAATTTTCAGGGCTGATCATTCGTTCCCAGAATCAGACACCGTAAAAATACTTCTCCCGGTGAGCCAGAGATGCCGCTCGCTGATGGATGTGTTTGTTGTCAGACTATAAAGGAAGCTGGTGCTCCATCAGCCTCCCATACAAGGTCAGAGGGAGGTTGGGAATGTGTTTCCTCAGAACAGAGGGATGGGCCCGGTGTCAGCAGCCCTGAGCTGGCCTTGCCCTTGCGGAAATGTAAAGTGATAGTCAAGACCCCCGGCGTGTCATGGCCACAAACTGGGTGAGGTGAAGCAGCCTGCCAAGGAAAAGGATTTATCTTCTTCCTGAGCTGAAGGAAGGAAGCCATTTGTGACACTTGGCATGTTTGGAATATGGAGAACAGAATTGATGTGAGGCATCCATTTTCATGGTCCCCCTCTCTGGCTGCAAGCCTGTTTTCGGGAAATGCCTAACCATTAAAAAAAAATCTTTTTTAGCACTTCTTATCCTTGGGGAGAATCTTGACCTATTTGTCAGCACATGTCAGCATGGTGATGGCAACAGCTAAGGACCAGAGTCCTGTTTGCAGCTTGTGTTTTAGATAATAAGTGGCTCAGAGGAAGGCATCGTTGTGTTTGCCTTTTATTGCCAGAGATCTATCTTGAAAATGCTCTCCTGTAGTCTGGATGGCAGCCTGCCGTTCTTTCTGTTGGATGCACTAACTTTCCTAAGGCATCGCAGACAAAGCCTGTTCTTGTCTGTGCTGTGCCAGGCCAACCACTGCATCACATTAGTTTTCGTGACGTAGAAAGATAAAACCAGATGTAGACACACTCATCTTAGTCATACGGGAAGGCTGTGAGAAGCAGATACAGTCATGGATGCGTTTGGCACAAAGAGCCATCCTTGAACTCTGAAAGCGTGGGGCCACTCTAAAGATAACCAACTTGAGCACTTGAATCTGATATCCTGGAGTCACAGAGGCATGCCAGTGGGCACATGTGACGGCCAGCTACACTTGCAACCAGACACAACCCAGAATCACCATGGGAAGAGAGATTCAATGGGGAGATGGGTGTCTCCATTGAGTTTGCCTTTGGACTTGTCTGTGTTGGGGGTGGAAACTGTCTTAAGTTAATCAGCGTGGGAAGACCCAGCCCACTATGGGCGACACTATTCCCTAGGCAAGGGATCCCGAACTGTCTAAGAGGGGAGAAAGCAAGCTGAGCGCAAGCAAGCAAGCGAGTGAGCGCATACATTCTTCTTTCTTTCTGCTCTTGACTGTGTGTTCAATTAGCTATTTGAAGCTTCTGCCTTGACTTCCCCCACAGTGATGGGCATGACCTGGAGTTATAAGATGAGATAAATTCCGTTCTCCCCCAAGTTGCTTTGTTGTCAAAGTATTTTTGTCACAGCGCAGAAATAAAATCAGGATATGGAGTAAAGCTGGGAGCTGATCAATTAATGGAATGGCTGGGATGTCTAAATCCCACAGCTTTATCTTTCTGGGGCAAGAAACACACTGGAGGCATTGGCTAGAGAAGGTGAAGATACCAAGAGAGGAGTTGGAAATACCGCAGGTTCCTCCCGGCCCCCCTCTTCTTTCCATGACAAGCTCTGCTTTAGGTAGAGGAGAAGATGGAAACATAGTGTCTTTTGTATCACTTAGCCTCTACCAGAGGGAAACTGGAAAAACATGCCCTTCAAATACCTGATTCTTCCTAGTCAAAATGGGAATATTCAAAAATTACATGAGATGATGGAAAGCCCAGGGCATCCTTATACCTAAAGGCTGGAATGTGGAAGAAATGGGCGCCATTATTCATTTAATCATCAGTTATATTCCCTATAACTGATATAACAAGCAGGTGACAGTTCTGTGTGTGGAATGAACTCAAGTATTTGGAAAGTAGATAGAAAAACATCAAGATCAAAATTAATCCAGACACGTAGAGTCCCTGTGTGTCAGTGTGGGAGGAACTGTCTTCTCCCTTCCCTGTCTCTAGAAAGGTCTTTCTGAACTTAGGTGGCTGAGAACAGTTCTTTAGTCAGGCAGACACAAAGCAGAGGAAACACACCTCCTTGTGACTGGGTCCCAGAGAGATTATTTCCATCCCCGCCTTAGAAGCTTGGGAACAAGTGGCAGATTCATAACGAATTAAACATTAAACATTTCAGATTTTGACTACTGGGGAAGGGACTCACATAGTTTGCCCACCACAGAAACGACTGGTCGATATTTGGGGATTGGCATCTATAATCAGCTTCAGCTAGCAAATGTTATGGTTGGTCACGGGAAGTATTAGGTTACCATCGACTAGACCTCCTACAGTGGAACCTGGCTGAAGTTAATGTTTACGTATGCGTGGCTGTGTTAGTTGGCTTTCCAGTGCTGGGATAACCAAGCCGGCAAAAGGAATGCTCTATGTGGTCTTCCCGTCCATGTCGAAGCCCTGTCCTGAAGGAAGTCAGGGCCGGAACCTGGAGGAAGTGATCGAGCAGAGCCAGTGGCAGGATGCTGTTTACTGTCTTGTTTGCCGTGCTGTACTCAGCCTGCTTTTCTGTGCTACCCAGAATCAGCTGCCCAGGAGTGGCACTGCCCACAGTAGGCTGGACCATCTCACATAAACTATTAACCAAGAAAATTCCCCTTAGACTTGCCTATAATAGTCCAATCTGTTGAAGGCATTTTCTCAGTTGAGATTCCCTCTTTCCAGACGGCCCGAGCTTGTATCGAGCTGACAAAAAGTCAACCATCCAACCAACCATAATACAGCATGCATACATGTTCATATAACCTCATATAAAGTTACCTTTATGTACTTTCTCAGGTCTTTTGAGGTCAACCTAATAGTTTTTGATGTTTAAAGTCCTTAGATATAAAATTTTAGAATGCTTCATGGTTATTTTTATTTATTTATTTATTTATTTATTTATTTATTTATTTATTTGAGACAGTGTTTCTCTGTGTAGCCGGGCCTGTCCTGGACTCACTTTGGAGACCAGGCTGGCCTCAAACTCACAGAGATCTGCCTGCCTCCCAGGTGCTGGGATTAAAGGTGTGCGCCACCACACACATGGTTATTATTGATGAGGAAAATAACAACAGTCCTTAGGATGTTGTAATGGAATTTATTCTTAAGAAAAGTGTGCGGGGTTAGAAATGCCAAATGCTCTTTCTTTGGATATCACCTTCTTGTATGTGCATATACACACATATACGCATAAACATATACTCTCCTTGATACACATGCATATTCTTTCTATTGATTCCGTATAACTTACAAAGGGTCTTGCTTTCTGTTGTTCTTTCATCTTCTCCCTTTCTCTTTGGTGACAGGGTCATGCTATAATAGCCTAGGTTGGCCCAAAATTTGCTGTATAGGCCAAGTTGGCCTTAGAATCATGATTCTCTTGCCCCAGCCTCCTGAATTTTGGGTCTGTAGAAATATGCCAGAAGGGTTGGTTACAATTCTTTTGAAGAGAGAACACTAATTGCATCAAGCAGGTTTCTGTATAAAGGTGGATGGGAAAAGAGAGATTTCTGCATATAGATGAAGCACAAAGTTCTAGTAAACCATCCTCACAGTTTTCTTTGCCTATGCTTCCTTCCTGTACTATTTCTGGGACCTGGAGAAACTCATTTCAAAACCCAAAGGCTCCGTCACTTACCCATGCAGTCTGGTCCCCAGTGTCCTGGACAGCATTGAGGTTGTAGGAAGTCCTTCCTACATATGTGGCGGCATCCAGGGAGACCCACGGTGTATGCTCTGATCTCAAACAAATATCTCGGAAAATAAAGAGAGGATGTTAACCCACGACTGTAAGAGTGGAGTTAATGTCAGGTGGTGCGATTGTCCTAGATCTTACTTTATAGATATACATATGTGTGTGTGCATATATACACTGTGTGTGTGTGTCTGTGTGTGTGTGTGTGTGTGTGTGTACATTTACAATAGCATGAATGCATGTGAGTGTCAGAGGATGACTCTGTCGAGGTGGTTTTTTTTCCTTCCACCTTTATATAGGTTCTGAGGACCAAACTCAGGTCATCAGGCTTGTACTACAAGCACTTTTACCCATGGAACCATCTTATCAGTGCCAAGCCTTAGATTTCAATTTAGGTTTTAATATATATGTATTAAAATATGTTTATTACTAATAAATGCATGTGTCCTTCACATGCATTCACGCTGTAGTAAATGCATACACATGGACCATATATTAAATAAATATACATATTAAAGTATATATATATATTGTTTGGCTTGCTAAGTAGAATAAGCTTAATCTTGAATTATTTTTAATTGTTATAGATGGTCAAAAAAATTGAGAAAAAATGAAAATAAAGGGTTTTCTATTGCTGTGATAAATGACATGATCCAAAGCTACTTTGGGAAGTGACAGGAGTCTATTTGGTTGACACTTAAACATGTCTCAGTCCATAACTGAGGGCAATTGTGGCAGGAAGTGAAGAGGGAACTATGGAGCAGTGCTGCTTATTGGCTTGCTCAGGCTGCTTTCTTATATAGCCAAGGACCACCTGCCCGGGGGTCGTCTACAATGGCCTGGGCCCTCCTTCACCGATCATCAATCAGAACATGCTCCATAGACATGTCTGTAGGCCAACATGACGGAGGGGACTCCTCAGCTGAGGTCCTCTCCTGCAAGGCGACTCGGTGTTAACAAAAATTAACCAGCATAACACAGTGATGTCAGAAGTTATGAAATGAAATAAAGGATGATGATAAGTCTTGGGAGGGTCTAGAAGTAGCCCTCACATTGTCGCTGAGCATTCTAGCAACCAGCTCACGAAAGGAAGGGTAATGAGTTATGCTACACAGGGTCTGCGCCTTTAAAACCAACCTCCTTTTTTTTTCTTTCTGATCACCGTCTTTATTGCAGACACCACTTCTGTAAGGAAATTCTGCCACTGAGATGCTACAATGTAGTTAGCAACATGCACTACACCATCTGTGGAGGTGATACGGTGGTATGTCCCTTAGAATAAATTTGAAATTTGTAGCACCAAGTGAGGTATAGCTCTAGCATGCAGCTCTACGGATGATGAAGGCCTCCTTCTGCTTATGGGGGTCTCTGTGTCTGGCTCATTCTAGGATAAGGCTTGAGAGTGGAGACCGTCTTTGTGTGTGTGTGTGTGTGTGTGTGTGTGTGTGTGTGTGTGTGTATTTAAGATGACTCAGTGGTTAAGAGCACTGGCTGCTCTTCCAGAGGAGCCAGGTTAAACTCCCAGAACCCACATGGGTCGCTCACAACCATCTGTAACTCCAGTCCCAGGGGATCCGACCCTGTCTTCTGGCCTCTGCAGATACTTGCAAGCACATGGTGCCCAGATACACATGCTGGCAAGATACCCACACATGTAAAATAAAAATGAATATGAAAAGATTGGGGGTGTGGGGTGGGAGGGCGAGTTCCTCTAGAGCAGTTCCTGAAATGCAACTGACTAACAGACAGCAGAGACACCTGCTTTGTGGACAGTTAAGGCAGGGGCAGAGGTGACATACTCTCTGGAAGGTTGAGGATGCCATCAGGGACATCTCTGCCGGACGGGGGACAGAGGGGACTCACAGCAGAAATGAAGGCCCTAAACTTTCGGAGAAGCCCTCAGATGTGTGAAAGTGTGTCTCTAAGCCAGAAGGCATGAACTGAAAGCTTGACAATGAGGCATTGGCTCACACACATTAGGAGAGCTTTATCCAAAGCCCCCTAGGACAATGCTGGTGGATGTGGAGAAAGAATGGTTCAGTGCTGCTAGACGTGCCAGTCAATGTGGCTGCTGTGTAAAACAGCTCTTCAGAACATTGAAAATATAGCTATCACAGGACCCATCAACCCTACACCTGGAATACAGTCATGGAAATTGATATGAAGATCTCATAGATATAACTATATATATGATCTATTATATAGTATATATTCTCATAGTAATTGTAGCATTTTCACAATAGCCACAACAGGGAAATATCCTAAGCTTTAACTGATGGGTGATTAGATAAAGAAAAAAAATGCATATGTCACAGAGAATAGTGAACATTGCATATACAGTGGATATTATTTAGTCTTAAAATAGATCACACAATTTGCCTTTTAAATGTTTTTATTTTATTTTATTTTATTAATTAAATTTTTTGTCTGAATGTTTTGCCTGCTTATCTGTGCTGTATGTGCCCAAAGGGCAGAAGAGGGCATCAGATCTCTTGAGACTGCAGCCACACACAGTTGTGACCCAGCACGTAGGTGCTGAGAAGTGAACCTGGCTCCTCTGGAAGAACATCCAGTGCTCTTACCTGCTGAGCCACTGCTCCAGCTCTGAGACTATGCAGTCCCTAAGCAATATGGATTACTTGGAGGGTAGCACACTCAGGGGAAAAAAGGCCAAACACACAAAGGCAAACATTACACCATCCTGCTTAGGTGAGGAAGCTCAGATAGGGAAACAGACAGAAGCACAGCATAAAAATAAATGGTCATCAGGGGCAAAACGAGGGGGGAGGTGGGGTGTTTGCCAAAGGCTGCAGAGTTCTGGTTATATAACGGCCCTGCCAGCACACAGAGGAAGAGGATGCAGTCTCTCCAGATGAGACCTGATAGGCTGTGGTCAGGCTGTGGGGGAGGAGCAGTCCCCCCTTCCCAATAAGAGGTCTTTGGGAGAGGGATAGCGCAAAAGAGGGAGGGAGGGTGGGAATAGGAAAATACAAGTGAGGGGATAACAATTGAGATGTAAGATGAATAAATTATAATAAATAAAGAAAGAAAGACGTCTATGCCTATAGCTAACAATGATGTCAACCTTGAAACTGTACATGTAAAGTTTACAAAGATGGGAGATTGTGGGTTAGGGCTCTTGTCAAAGAGAAAGACGATGGAGTGAAACAGATGGAAGTAATGGGAGTGCTTATGGGGAGCTTGTGGTGATGGTGTTGTAGGTGTACTGGTTTTGAATGCATTGAACTCTGTGCATTACATAGGATCAGCTTTTGTATGATAGTCATACCTCTATAAAGTGATTTCTTAAAACATCAAAAATACAAAATAAAATAAATCAAAAGAACCATTCAGGGTTTTTTTTTAAAGTATAAATGAAAGACAGATGAACAATCTTCAATTCTAAAATGAACAGCATCCATGAAAAATGTGTGTGTGTGTGTGTGTGTGTGTGTGTGTAGTATGAGAGAGAGAGATAGATAGATAGATAGATAGAGAGAGAGAGAGAGAGAGAGAGAGAGAGAAGAAGAAGAGGAGGAGGAGGAGGAGAAGAAGAAGAAGAAGAAGAAGTAGTAGTATCTTGGGTACAGCCAAGGGCTCATTTTATCAAAAGAGTACAAGAACATACTTAGTAAGACACCATGTAATTTTAACCTTGAACTTTGATATAATCTTAATAGGAAAATGAGAGTCATTGCAAATATGCTCTCTCACTCAGGTTAATTGATTCACTAATTGGTTAATTTATACATGCACTTGCTAACTCTAGGCCAGTCAGTATTGGGAAATTGTGGTTTTATAGTATTGGTGTGGTCATGGTCAGCTATTCCAACTGAGCCAGTGAGCTCCAGTTTCACTCAGAGACCTTGTCTCATAACATAAGACACCCAGTGCCAACCTCCAGCCTACACACACACATACACACATATGCACACACACACAAACACACACACACATGAAAGAGCACACACATACGCAAATGAGCACATACACATGTGCACATACACATGTACATGCACACACACGTACACACACATGAATGAGCACACATACACACACACACACACACACACACACACACACACACACACGGAAATACCCACAAACAGGTACACATGTATATAATGTAGAAATTAAAAACTTAACTCATTGAGCACTGCCCCATTTCTAAGTTGGCTAGCTGAATAAATAAAAAAATCGTGTTTGCCTTTGGGCCTCCTGGCTGTACTGTTAGTAGGTGTGCAGACCCGCTTGTCCTTTTTGTCAGGACCAGCCTTGAATTATGAGAATTCTGGATCTGAAATGACCATCAAGAATGTAATACAGACACCCAACAATGCTCAAAAAATTTCTACCCTATATCCCTCGGTTCTAATTGTAACAGGTCCAGACTTGAGGCTTAAAATTTTACTTTGTTTTTAAGACAGGATCTTGCTATGCAACCAAGGCAACATATCTTTAAAAAAAAATGTTCAAATTAGAACCCTAATTAATTAATTAAGTGTGTGTCTGTGTGCATATGTGTGCATGTTGCATACACATGAGTGTATAGGTATGCATGCTTATGCTCATGAGCAGAGAGGCTAGGGCAGGGTGTCCTCTGTACTTTTTAGCTTGTCCCTTGAGAGAAGGTCTCTCACTGACTTGTAAAAGTTGCTATTTGGGCTAGGCTGGCAGGCCAGTGGTCTCCATCTTTCTTTGGCTTCCAATGCTGGGTCACAGGCACCCACAGCTACATTCAAGGGGGTGCTGGGGAATGCTTCTCAGGTTCTCATACTCACATACCCACAGAGCCATCTCCTCGGTTGGAGAGCCATTTTCAAATGAAATGGGATTCCAATAAAGGAAGAAGAAGAAGGAGGAGGAGGAGGAGGAGAAGAGGAAGAGGAAGAAGAAGAAGAAGAAGAAGAAGAAGAAGAAGAAGAAGAAGAAGA
>OU015756.1:52228918-52246316 GCA_907169655.1 Acomys percivali
TGTGATTTTTGTTTTTCCCTTTGCTGGAAGCCAGTCAGCTGGTCTTGCTGTAGGCAAAATTGTAACGTAGGCAAAGTTTCAACTCCACCCCTCAATGTCCCGGTGTGTGTTTCTCCCTCTTCCCATCCATGCAATCGTTTAACCAGTAGGCAGTGGGTACTCAGCCTTTCCCACAATGCCTTTCTGGTGTGCATGCTGTTCTGTAACAGACAGGGATTATTTAATACACAGGAAGAGTAAGCATTTACCATCTAGTTTCTCCAGCGGTTTTTCCTTTTCCTTTATTTTGTTTTTAAAGACCAAGTCTCATATATCCCAGAAAGATCTCTCATTCATCTTCCCACATCCAGCTCTTAAGCCTGGGATCACAGGTGTGCACCCCCATACCCAACTCAAATAGTTTTTGTTTCTCTTCTTTTTTTCGCCCTGTTAGAAATATCAGTGGTCTATCATCAATCGGCAGAATTCTATCAGGAATCCATTCACTTCTTTCTGCCTCCGCCGCCTCCCTTGGATGAGACCATCACGACTGCTCACCTATGCTATGGTATAGCATCCTACATGGTCTCCCTCCACTTTCTACAACCCTCCCCCACACACAGCACTCAAGAGATTTCCTCTCCAGATGTAAGTAAGACCAAGAGTGCTTGGAGTTAAGTGCTGGCCACAGGTTTGAGGCCTCCTTAACCCATCTCTCTGATCTCTTCTCAGGTATCATCCCGGAGCAAGCTGAAGTTCGCTTTGTAGCATCAACTTCCTCTTTATCCTGTGTACGTATGTCTTCAATCCTCCAGTGTGAATCCCACTCATCTTTGGCATTTTTACTAGCTGTAAGTATTCCCTCTGCCTGGAGGTTTCTTGCCTCTGATTGTTGGCTGATTGTCTCTCAGTCTTCTCTGTCGTCAGTTTCCATTTTAATTGTCACCTTAATTAGAGAAACTCACACTCAAGCTGGTGTGGGCATTAAGCTGTTCTGTTGTACTGCTCCGTTCTTAGCTCCAACCCCCAAACCTATCCGATGGGTTGGTCTTGTTTGCTGGCACCTGTCTTTCCGCACTCAGGCATCACATGGACAACATCTTTGTGCATGTTCTCCTCTTAGCGCCTTGCCAGTTGGTGCGTTGTTGTGACTGAGTTTACACACATTTGTTATGTGTTCTGGCCTTTACGTTGGATTATTTAAGCCCCTCAAAATTCCCACAGGGAACACATTATCTTTATATTGTTGGGTTACAAATCAGAAAGCTGAAGTAAGCAGAACTCTCCAACTAGGTCAGCTGCACAACTGGTGGATCAGTTGAATAGAAGGAATTCCGATATCTAAATAATCCGGGGCCAGTTGTGCAGTTGACCTACTTGGTTTCTCAGAGGACATTCAGGTTAGTGCAAGGGGCCAAGGAGATGCTGTGCTGCCCACAGTAAATGTTGAGGGAAGATCCTCCACTGAAGAGCTTCATTCCAAGTTTCTTAACCAAAGACTTCATCAAATGTTAATCTTACCACTGAGTAAATCTTTGGACAACTGGTCTACCACTCCATTGTTCATTCAATTGCTTTTTTATTTTTATTTTTATTTTTATTTTTATTTTTAAAGTAAGGTCTTGTTATATAGCTCTGGAAGATGTGGAATTCACTATGGAGCCAAGCCTGGCCTCAGATTTGTGGTGGTTTTCTTGTATCAACCTCTCATGTGTTGGGATTACAGCTCTTGCTGTAATCCCATGGGCTTGCTCAGGGACCCTACACATAGGTGTACAGATCAAAGATAAAGCTAAGCCCATCTCATGATGTGGAGAATGACTAGGCATATACTGTTAGACTAAGAACTCTGGTAGAAATTGTAGCTCAGAAATGTGTTAAAAATCAATAGTGCAGTCCATCCTAAATTCTAAACAAATCTAAACTGGCTTTTGTCTTGATTTTACTCTCTTAGTGTTTCTGGTTGATCTTGTAATGTAGAGGCCCACCTTCTCATTATAGCGAAGAGCTCGGCAGGACTGAGAGCAGCGTATGCCTGTGTGCAAATGAGCTTTCAGGAAGGAAGAGAAAGCAGCCTTCCTCCATCTGCCAAGACCTACAGATTAACACTGGCCCTAGCCTTGGAATAGACATGAGAAAGAAAGGAACCCAACAGACCTGCTGCTCCCTCCCTTCCTTCCTTCCTTCTTTCCTTCCGTCCACCCTCCTTCCCTTCCTCCTCTCTCTGTTGTGTGTGCGCACGTATGTGTGTGTGTGTGTGTGTGTGTGTGTGTGTGTGTGTATGCACTCACGTATAGCCTCGTGTGCATTCTTCCCTCCCTTCAGTTAATTAGTAGCAGCATCATTTTGCTCTGGATAAAGTAGACACGGTGAGAAAACATACGGCATACTCAGTTAAGGTTTGCATTTCAACAAATATGAACACAGCGAGAGTCATTTTAAAGAGTACATCTCATGAAATCTTTGGGCCCCTTCCACTGGGCCCTGGGGCAGTGAGAGGTGGGTTCAAGTCCCGGAAGTTACTCTGATGAGAACTCGTGATTAAGGGAAACGATGTGGAGATGAGTAAAGACATTAAGGGGGGGAGGGGTAGGGCTGGGCTTCTCAAGGTCTTTAGGAAGACCACGCCCCTATTTTCAGTTAATTGAGCCCAATGTCCATCTTCCCCTTAAACTATTCTAGAGTAATGTCCTTTATGTTCCTACTGGCCGACTCCTCCTTCTATCTTTATGGTCTTCTTTCCTGGGTCCTCCTTGTGGGGAAGGATCAAGTGTTTGTGGTGCATGCTGGGCACTTCCGGCAGCATTGCAGCTGTTCACATCCTAGCCATGCAGCTCCACAGGACGGGCCATGAAATTAACGAACTGATTCTGCACAGCTCAGCCAGGGGTCCTGCTTGTTTGGAGCTTGCCAGAGAGAAGTTCTCACTGGCCCATCTTGCCCTCCCCTTAGTCAATACCGTGGAATAATGAGCTTACACACGTGTGGTTCTCGGGTCTAGGTATTGTAGGAAAGTAAAACAGAAGATATGATGCTTAAAAAAAATAATAAATTCAAACTTATTAGGCAGAAATGAAAAAATGTATAAAAGTATGACTTAATGTTTTTTAAAAGTGAAAAGGCTCCTAGGACCAAAACGTTTGGAAAGTACAATCCCAGAAAAAGAGGCAAAAGGGCATGAGTGAGGGAAATGAGTGAGAAGCAAAGATGTGGCTATGGTCACTTCAGAGGTCCCTGGGCCATGGTATGGAGACCTCTGTTTCAGACAAAGACCAAAGTGTGTGTGTGTGTGTGTGTGTGTGTGTGTGTGTGTGTGTGTGTGTGTGTGCGCTTAAGTGGGTGAGCACATATGTTCATGCACGAGGATGGCAGAGGTCACATTTGTTTTCCTCTATCACTCTCCATCTTATGTACTTATTTTGCCTTTACAGACAGGGTTTCTCTGTGTAGCCTTGCCGTCTTGGACTCACTTTATAGACCAGGCTGGCCTCGAACTCACAGAGATCCACCTGCCTCTGCCTCCCGGTATGCTGGGATTACAGGCGTGTGCCACCGTGCCTAGCTCTATCTTAGTTTTTGAGATAGGGCTGGTCATAAAAACCTGGAGCTCACTGGTTAATGAGATAGACTGACCAGCAAGCCCCAGGGATCACCCCGAGTTCACACTGTCGGCACCAGGATTACAGCAGCGTGCTAGCACGCATAGCTTTTTATGTTTGTCTGAGCACCTGAACTCAACCCCGCCCCCCCCCAATGCTTTCGTGATGAATATTTATACTATCTCACAGCCTCAAGGTCTGAGGGGCTTATGTATTCTTAGCATTTGTAGCATTGGGGTTTATTTACCCAGAAGAAGGAGGATTCTGGGATAATTAAGCCTGGGCAGCTTTTAAAACATAGAACAAAACCTGGTCGGTGAAGTGTGAGGTAAAAATAAGATGGCTGATTTAAGATGGGTTTCAGGCTGGCTTGTGGGAGCTATGGTGGCTCACATCCATGAAGATGGTTCCAGATGGACTTTTATAGGAATTATGTATAACCTGACCCACCTGGGAAGAGGGAGTCTCAGTTGAGGAATCTCTTTCATCTGATTGGCCTGTGAGATGTTTTCACAATTACCACTTGATTTTTTTTTTTTTTTTGCCACTTGATATCTTAAGGACACTGAGCAGCTCAAAGCTGTGACCTCCAACCTTCCACTGATTTGCTCGTGACTTTTGACATGATCAACCTTTCAGTTTCTTATCTAGAAAATGGACAGAATTAATGACCAGTATACTTGAGAACTTTGTAATTTATACAGATTTGTGTGTGCCTTCCAGCAGCTGCATTCTATAATTACCACATCACTGTGATAAAATTCACAAAAATGCTTTTCCGCCATAGTAATGAGACTCGAGTAAGCAAATGTGGAGGAACTAAGCTATGCTTATGGGTAAAAAAAATGATCACCAATAGCTACACTTGCCAGAAGAGCATCACATACCTTCCAGATTCATCCATTAAGTCATTTATTCTGCTGTCTACTTTTTGTGTGTGTGCATTTCTTTAGCCTCGGGGCTTTGGCATCTACAGTATGCCAAGGTATGGCATGGAACAAGAATGTCTGGTGCCCCCTGGTGGAGCTTCACCCAAGTTATGTACCCACTGGTTCCCGCTTGCTCTTCCGGGGGTGGGGGTTGGGGGTGGGGGCTCTTCATTCCTTGCATAGGTCTGGATGAATTAATTTGCCGTCTTGGAATTGGATATCATTTCATTTGCCCTTTGACCTTCGATTACTTCCCTAAGTCTCTTTGAATAGATTTTCTCAAGCTTGGTGGCTTAAAGAACATCCTTTTGTTCTCGGACAGTCACTGAGGCCAGAAAGCCGAACTCACAATGTCACTAGGGCTACAATTCCTTCCCCCCCCTCCTGCATGTAGGAGAACCTTCCCTTGCTGGAAGATGTTCCTTGCTTGTAGATGTATGATGCTAATATTCGTGTCTGTCTTCAAACATTCCATTCACCCTTCTGCCTGTCCACTGCCTGTCTCTCATGAAGACATTTGTCATGGGGTCTTCAGCTCACCTGCATAGCACAAGGCGATACCTCTGGAAACTTTTGACTTAGTTATATATATATATTTTTAAATGTCTTTATTAAAGTTAAGGTCACATTTGCTGGCTCTAGAGGACAGGACACGGACACGTCCTTATGGGGGCTGTCGTTCAACCTGCTGCAGACTCATAGGACTTGTTAAATCCTGTGACACACACACACACACACACACACACACACACACACACACACACACAGGCACAGGCCGACAGTTCTTACTTAAATGTAACAGATGGAAACTTTCCAAGACTAGAGTGGTGTCTTCTACACCACCAAGTTAATTCCATTAGGATGTGGATCCCCTGACATCCACAGAGTGATGCCTGGGCCTTCTCATATTCAATAAAACCATAGTCCTTGTTTGTGAGGTCGTGGACCAGCCAGCATATAAGACTCAATCTTCCCAAAGGCTTCAAATGCATCTTTGATGTCATCATCAGACAGGTCCTGATGAAAGAGGTCATGTAGATGCGGTTGAAAAGCCCATCTATGATGGGTTGGGCCTGTCCTATGTTGCTGGATCTGCCCACCTTGATGTTCCTGTCCCTAGCATCAGTGAGTTTGTCTGCCCCAAGAGCAGCTGTGCAGCTTCTGGGACCTCATCCTCCACGAAGACGAAGCCTTTGAGCTTCACGGTAACAGAGTCCCAAGACATATGCTCTCCATGGGACCAAAGGGAGCAAAGGCCTGGTGAGCGGTAGATGGGACCCACATAGACCCGGCACCTGATACCCCACGCCCGCTGCCCCTGAGCGGCTGGCCGTCTGCAGGTTGGTGAGCTGCGGCTGGTGGGACCTGATGGTCTTGGGTCACCAGCACTCTCCCCATACTCTGCTCTACTGCATGTTTCCTGGCCTTTTGGAGGGCCTCCTGCTGCTCTGGCATCACGGGAGGCAGCCCCGGCTTGGTGCCTATGCTTTGCCCGGTCTCCATCTTGATGGAGTCTGTGCCTTGTGGTGATTTCCATTTGTCTCCTGCTGCTACCACTGTTACTGCTGGTGCAGCTGCTGCTGTCTCGGACCACCCCCCAGCCTCCATATCCCGCCCCTCTTTGTTGGCCATTGACCTGGAGAGTTATAGGAGCCTTTGCATGCCACCCACTTTGTTAAATTTGAGCAAAATACATTTTTTGAATATAATTCATCAGTACAGGCTTACATGAAGAAACTTTGACCCGATAGTCATAAAATATTTTCTACAGGTTTACATGATGGGAAGAAAGGAGAGACTAAATGTCCAACAATATGAAATTTATTTTATTAAACATGAAACATAATATATATACACAAAACATTAATACTAAAATATTAATATATTACAATATATGAAAGTGATGAAATACTTAGCAAATACTAGAAAAATATTTTGTCACAGACAATCCTTCAAGATAATTTAACATAAAAGGATATCACACTCAAAACTCCTGAGAATCTTTGAACCCCAAGGTTTAGGTTTTGAGTATAATTTGATTCCAAAGGAAGTAACATATTCTCTTATTGTTTGGCAATCTACCTGTGCATATAAAACTGGTATAGAAAAGACTGAAATCAAATGAGATTCTTAAAGATACCAGCAGTGCAGCATGAGTAGATGAAATTATAAGTGATTTGAAATTTCCTTTTCATATTCGTTACAAGTAAATATTTATTATATGACAAAAGGGTAATATTAAACAGAAAGTTTTACTATCACAGAACCATAGAATTTGTTAGAATAATTTTTGGGGGACAGGTACTTACTTTGTAGCCCAGGCTGGGCTTGAACTCACTGCCTTCCTGCTTTGGCCTCTGAGTGGCGGGATTACAGGCAGGCATCACCACCCCTGGCTTGGACTCACTTTGTAGACCAGGCTGGCCTCGAACTCACAGAGATCTGCCTGCCTCTGTCTCCCCAGTGCTGGGATTACAGGTGTGCACCACGGCGGCCAGCTATAATGTCATTCCTTAAAGAGCCAGTGCTGTCCATGATATGGAAAAACAGGCTCTGAGAGTGATGTCTATACCTAATGCAAAGCCTTTGTTACAAAGCAGGAAAAACCAAAACCAAACTCAATAATAGCCCTGCTGTCAGGGCCTTGTCATATACCCAAAATGCAGTCAAAAGATTTATGAGATCCTGTTATTCACATGGAAGTCATTTACGTATTAAAGATTAGTATATGAAATGAGTTATTGGATGGTAATTTAGTGGAAATCATTGCTCAGGTTCTGAGTGGAAAGCTGGATTTCAACATCGATTTACCGCACAGAGAAAAATCTAATTAAGCTCCACTATTAGCTGGTCAAGTGTTTGATTATTTTATTTACAGAAGTTTCGGTTCCCTCTGCCTTCATCCTTTCTTCCTCGACCCCCCCTCCTGTTTCCCTCACCAACATAAAAGCAATCTGTCTGTTAGACATGACATTAAATCCAAGGAATCTAAAAGGACTGAACACATATAACGATCTACACACACACACACACACACACACACACCTGTCATTGGTTCAAGCATGCACTTACTACTTATGCAAGATGTCACCACCAGGTGGCGTGGTGAAGCACGCACAGATCCGCTCCTTACGTCTTCACAGGCTCCAAGAAGCTACGTTTGTGTAGCTATAGAAATAGAAAAAGCAAAAACAGACAAACAGACAAACAAACAAACAAACAAACAACAAACCACCCAGCCTAATAATTATCATGAAAGATAGACGTGTCAATGGGATAAAAAACAAGGAGTGACGTCTTGAAAGACCTTAACAGCTCTTCATGGAATAAATGACGGGAGGGAAAAAGGGTTTCGGAGCTCGTAAAATAGACACAGCGATTCTCGATTACTGATTTAGATGTTTGAGAGCCTGGGGAGCGGGGATGGGGGTTGTGCAGCTCAGGAAGGTACTGGGAGATCGATGAGCAGGTGACAGAAGAAGCAACAGATCTATAGGCGTAAGGCTACCTACTGAATTCCCGTGGAAGGAGAGAACCTGGATTCAGTTGTGTCGCTTTCCACGTGAATGGCAGTAGGGGGCGTGGTCGGGAGAACTCAGATTCTTTTACAGTTTGGTTCTTGGATCCTAAAACATTCCTTGCCTTTCTTCACGCTGTTCCGGGAGAGAGATATACAGTGCGTCCGCCACGAGATGGCAGCAGAGCACAAGCCATTCACTGACCTTGGTGCGGCTCCTCTGTGCATCCCAAGCCAGCCACTGCATTTGTTACCTAACATTCCCCCAACACCAGGGCAGGCGTCTTTTGTGATGCCTTCCTTCTGTCAGAGGCCGTCACCTATGTGTTTTCAGTGACGTTCAGAGCTAGGAGTGGTGGGCAAAGGCCCTTCAAACAGTCTTCTTTTTTTAAATTAATTTATTTTTTATTACATCTCAATGGTCAAACAGTCTTAATAATTTTACCTCCCTAGGCCTTCTTTACACTCACTCTTCTATGATCATACTTTTTATCCTAAGACATGGTTGGTCCGAACCTGGATCAATACTGGTTTTTGTATGCAAGTATTAGTCTGAAATATTCTCAGTTGGTACTTTTTAATGTAAAAGAAACAAATATTGGCAGTCTCATACGGCATCATCTTTGTGGGCTTTATCATTGGCAGACTTTTAAGCATCGCATGCCCGTCTTAGAAATTAGTTATGGAACTAAAATAACCTCCATCTACTGATTGGACCCACAATGGTAGCATGTCACAAAACACTGAAAGCAAAGGGCTGTGGCATCCTTGCCCCCTCACTGACTTTTTGCTCTTGCAGGGTTTTCTAGTGTTTCCGTAAACACTCTGCATGAAGGCCTGGTACAAACTCAGATTGGTAAAACCTTTATTTTCTTTTCATTTATATTTTCAGATAAAAAAAAAAAAGAAGAAGGACTCAGGCCTTTTAGATGGATGAGCTCTCTTTGCCCTGCCATGAGTTCTTTCGCTGAGGTAGGTGTGTTGAGGGTGTTGTTGTTGTTGGTTTGTTTTATAAGTGACTAGCCCTGGGCCATCTGTAGGCTTTCCTTCTCTCAGGAAGGTGACAATAGAGTTTCACCCAACAGCGGACACTGAGACCTTGACCTTCACTTCATACTCAGATGGGCAGTACTTAGCTTTGAGAAAAACTTGCGCGTGCTCTCCCAGAAGCAGAGCCACTTTCCTTATTTGTCCGTTTCTTTATTCATTGATTCATTTATTTTGCAAGTGCAAGGTATCACAGCAGGGCCTTGTGCACACTAGGCAGGTGTTCTACTGCAGAGCTGCACCCTCAGGCAAGGTAGAAACTTCTTGCAACCATATATGATTTAAAAAATAGTTTCCCTGCTGGGTGTGGCGACGCAGGCCTTTAAGCCCAGTGCTCGGGAGTCAGAGGCAGGCAGATCTCTGTGCGTTTGAGGCCAGCCTGGTCTACAAAGCTAGACCAGGACAGCCAGGGCTGTTACACAGAGAAACCTTCAACAAACAAACAAACAAACAAACAAACAACAACAACAGCAACCAAAACCAAAACCAAAAAAAGTTTCCTTGGGCTCAATGTCTGGCTTTCTGGAGAACAATTTAATAAAATGTTTACTGAGATGGAATTTAAAAAACAAACACAACTCTTGCAGAACGTTACATTTGAACATGTGTGGGATACTACTGAGGCTTTTCTGCTAGCTCCAAGCTCAGCACGATACCACTTTCTAGACTAGCGAGACTGCCCTGTGTGCGAGTTCTTCACTGTTAACTGTCAGCCACACTGTCCCTTGAACAGCCGAACTGTTGATGGTGAGAAAGACTGAGGCATTTAACTCCTCCTTCAGCTGGACTTAGTTTAAGTTAAAACAGCTGCAGGTAGCTAGAGGTTGGCAAGCCGGACGCCTTGGGGGAGGGAAATCTCTATTCTTTGCATCTTTCTGAGTTCCTGGCTAGGGTTCCTGTAGTGAAAGGCAGTCAACTGAGAAGTGAAAATGCTTGCTGGATATAAGTTTTTCATGGAATTGGAGGCATGTAAAGAGGGGGTGATAAGAGGCTTGTGTTTACACAAGGCTGGATGGAGAGTGCGGAATGGGGGGGTTGTGATCAACAGGACAGAGATGTTGGCAGGAGGATGCTTGACAAGTCTGCTCACTGCATCCTCTCTTGGAGTCTCCACAGCCTTAGAGATAAGGGTACCACTTTCTTCCAGGTGTAGCTCTGTATCAAACCCCTCACGTATGGGCTTTTACAATTTTTTTTACATAATATTTTTATTGATTATTTGGGAGTTCCACAACATGAACCCTGATCATACTCATATCCTAGTCCTCCCAGGTCCCTTAGGAAGGTTTGAGTGACCCTTTCACAGGGGTCACCTAAGACCATCGGAAAACACAATTATTTACCTTATGATTCACAATGGTGGCAAAATTACAGTTATGAAGTAGCAGTGAAAATAATTTTATGGTTGGGCAGGGGTCACCACAGCAATGAGGAACTGTATTAAAGGGTTGCAGTTGGAGAGATGGATGGCTCAGAGGTTAAGAGCTCTCACTGGCTGCTCTTCCAGAGGCAGGCCATGAGTTCAATTCCCAGCAACCACATGGTGGCTCACATGCCCTCTTCTGGCACGCAGGCACACATGCATGCCGAGCACTGTATGCATAATAAATAAAATCCTTTAAAAAAAAATAGGGTTGCAGTTGTAGGAAGGTTGAGAACTGCTGGTTAAGGAAAGACTGTAAAGTCTTGCACCTGTTCTCCCTCAAATGCCTTTAGCTTAACATACACTCTCTACCAAGATATTACATACTGGGAGATCATATCTCAACCCTATAATTCAATGTGAAAAAAAATCCAGACAAGTATCAGTTTCTGATATCTTCAGACTTCGAAGCCCTTCGCCTCTTCTGTCTCCTACCCTTTCTGTGCCTCTTAAGATCTCCATGACATATTCTTTCCCTTAAGCACTTATTCTGACAAATGTCTTATCAAAACTACACAAAATTAAAGGTGACTAGGAAAGAAATGATAGTTTAAGAACAGGACGAATCTTGTCACCTTTCAGGAAAGGTGCATCTTGGGTCTTTCCAGAGGAAGTGATAACTCCATTGTTTGGTCATAGACTCAAGTTCAACTGGGTGTTGCTGCCATATAAGCGGCCCTGCCTCTAGGTTGCTTAGCAACCTCTGACATCATCATCTGCTGCCAGGTGTGTGCCAGAGGCACCAGATATAAAGGACCAACTGGCCACCCCCTCTCTCTTGCCTTTTCTCTAAGGGCCCCTCCTTTTCCCTTCTCTCTCTTTCTTTCCCTCTCCCTCTCTCTCTCACTGTCTCTCTGTCTCTGCCTCTCTCTACCCTCATGGCCCACTCAGGTCCTAACTCCTCTCCACTTCCCTTCCCTCAAATAAATCTCTTCCTATCACATCTGTTGTCTCACTCTTCTTTAGAGACAAATGCAACTTTTCTTAAATATCTTTTTTGAGAACGTCATACATGAGTATTGTATTTACATCATTTCCATCATTCCCCCTTCCTTTGTGTCCCTCCATTTAAAATTCACAATCTCATTATTATTGTTACACATGTACACACACATAACACAGGTGTGTGCACATGTGTGAACACAGATCCAGACACACAGACACGGACACACACACACACACACACACACATAGAGCCTGCTGAGTCCATTTGGTGCTGCTCATGTGAATATGCCTTCACTTTCTCCCTGGGGAACACTGCTTCTTCCTCTCCTGTTGGCCATTAATTGTCTGCAGTGATTCATTTCGGTTGGGCTATTTTGAGAGCTCCCCCCACCCCACCCCACCGCTCACCTTGGCTTGCCAGCTGATGGTGCCATTCTCCTGGTTTTGTTGAGGTGACTGTGTTCTGGAGCCTGTGGCCAGAGAGGTCATAGGCCCTAGGGGAGAACCTACGAATGCCATTCTTCTAAATAGACATAGTATTAAAGTTAACCGACTCCTAATGGTTTGTCAACACACCAGGGCAGTGGTTCTCAACCATCCTAATCCTGTAACCCTTTCAGACTGTTCCTCATGTTGTGTGGACCACCAACCATAAAATTATTTTTGTTGCTACTTCATAACTGTAATTTTGCTACTGTTTTGAGTCATAATGTAGATATCTGATATGCAGGATATATGACATGTGACCTCTGTAAAATGTGTTGTTTGGCATTCCCCTCACCCCCACAAAGGGTCATGGCCCACAGGTTGAGAACCACTGGACTAGCTTCTTCCAAACCGCATATCAAAGATGATGATGATGATGATGATTTTGCAGTTGTTGGCGATAAACTCAGACCCACAACTGGTCAATTTTCAGAGAACGGGAGACTTTGGAGTGCTCATTTCTAAAGGAGATTGTCTAGGTTGTACCTTCTCCTCCCAAGTCTCAGAGATCATTGTAGAAGATGGGAGAAAGAGTGTAAGAGCCAAGGATGGTGGGCGAGTACAAAGAAATGAAATTGTTTCAGATGCACAACCGCATTTCAGAGTAGTCATGGTAGCATGCACAAGATCAAACCATAAAGGTGTGACTCCAGGTAGGTTGCCCACTCTGAGGGATAGCCCAAGAGTATTTGGGCAGCACACATTGGACTTGATTTATTTTCTTAATTACTTTTTATTCACAATCCTAAACCTGACTCTGCAATCCAGCTAGACTTGGAGGGGAATGAGGAAAAGATGGAACCCAAAGAACTTCAGTGAAGGCAGAGATTACAGGGTACTACGAGCTGATGGGGTGCGGGTACTCTCCTGAGCTACAGAAGGGATGGGCTGGGGTGTAAAATGACCCCAAGTCAAAAGAATTAGAGATGCCCACAGTCAGAAATGGTGATCTTGCTGGTCTTGTTATTCCTGGACCCAAAGCACTCCATGGCTCCCACGATGCTCATGCCTTCTTTCAGCCATCCAGTCACTCAGTCTTGGCAGAGCAGGTAAAAAAAAAAAACTGGGAACCGTTTGTGTTTGGTCCAGAATTTGCCATGGACAGGATGCCAGGACCTGTGTGCTTCAGGATGAAGTTCTCATCCTCAAATTCCTCCCCACAGATGGACCTGCCGCCAGTGCCATTATGGCGTGTGAAGTCACCACCCTGGCACATGAATCCTGACCTGGATAGGCGGACTGTCAAAACCAGTTGTCTTTCCCAGGACAATATGGTTGTGCTAATAAACGTGTTAATTACATCGTAGTGAGAATTAAATAGGAAAGTTCATTTAAAGTCATTATTTGACATCTCTTACGGGATTAGCACATAAACACCACGATTATTATGTAGGAGAGGAGAACACGTTCGGGTGCCTTACCTTTCTGTTCGCACCTTTACCCAAAGCTTTAACTGCTCTTGGCTTCCACTGCCTCAGGCACCTCATTCCTTAAACCACCTTACTGTCCCATGCTTCTCCATTCTCACTGTTTCAACAAATGTTAGACCAGGCATACAGAACCTCTCCGAGAGCACTCAGTTAGAGAGCTAACGTGGGGGAGCTGCAGGTTTACCAAGCTGCGGGGAGAGCTGGAGGTAAGGGTGAGTGGGTAGAGGTCAGAGAAGTTCTCAGGAAAAGGGACTCTTCAGTAAGCGTAGGAAACCGGCGCCAAATGTCTCAGTTGCTGCAACACCGAAGAAATGATTCTCAGGGTGACTTCTGGAGCAGACAAACATCCCGCGGTTCCTGCGCTCCCATTTGCCAAACACTAATGACGTCAGTTTTAGCATCCCTGTCAGGTCTGTCCTCTCATTGGTGGAGTCTAAAGTCCTTTCTTTTAAGGGATTCTGGGAGCTAGAGGCTTCTAGCCTCTAAAGTAGAAAATAACAAAGAAGAAGTTGGGCCTGCATGCTGCTAAAGAATGAGAAAGGGACAGGATCATGTCCTTAACATCCCTACTGCCCCAGCCATGATTTCCTGTTGGCACTTTAGTCCCACCCCCGTGTGCCAGCTGAGCGAGAACTCACATTTCTTTTTCTCCGTTATTATTAGTAATCTTTTGGAAAGAATACGCGCACAGTCCATAGGTGCTTTCTCACCTCCCATTTCCCTTCAGCTCCTTTTGGCTTCAATCCACAAAGCAACCTGGGCAGCCGGCACTAAGGCCGTGTGCGAGCTTTGCTGTTCAATCTGTGTTCTTCTGTAGCACTTGACAATGCTGAACATGCTGTTCTTTAGGAGACTGCCTATCCTTCTAGCTTCTGCCCAAAACTAATAATAATTGCTATACAGATTTACAATAGAATTAGTCATAAGACCTCGTTTTCTAAATAATACCCTTCATGCTTAGCTAACAGGAAATTGATTATATGCTTTTTTTTCCCCCTTGAGCCTGTTGGCGTTACATCCTTCAACTGTTCTGAAGGCTGAAAAAAAAAAGTCCAAGCTGGAAGATGTCTGGAGTTCAGCCAGTCCCTTATTACTCCCGCTTCTAGAAGCCCCGAGCCCTGTTGGCTAGAAAGCATCACTATAAAGACCCTGTTTCACTCTCTTGATGGTTAGTTTTGTCAACTTGGCACAATCTAGAGCAGTGGTTCTCAGCCTTCCTAATGCTGTAACTCTTTTCTACAGTTTCCCATGTTGTGAGGACCCTCCCCCAACCATAAAATTATTTTGTTGCTACTTCATATCTGTAATTTTGTTACTTTTGTGAGTCATAATGTAAATATCTGATATGGGACCCGGAAGGGATTGTTGAGAACTGCTGATCTAGAGTCACTTGGAAAGAGTATCGTTGAGGGGTTGTGTACATCATACTGGTTGTGGGCATATCTGTAAGAGACTGACCTGATTCTGTTCATTGCAATGGGAATGACCACTATACACTAGGTTTGGGTCCCAGACTGAATAAGAGGGGAGAAAGTGAAAGGAATGTAAAAATGCATGCATTCATTATCCCTTGTCCCTGATTATGAATTTGATTTGCCCAGTTTCTTTGTCTTAGTTAGGGTTTCTATTGCTGTGAAGAGACACCAGGACCACTGCAACTCTTATAAAGGAAAAGCTTATAGTTTCTGAGGTTTAGTCCATTATCATCATGGTGGGGAAACATGGCGGCCTGCAGGCAGATGTGGTGCTGGAGATGGACCCACAGGCACCATGGAGACATAGCTTGGGCACGGGAGATCTCAAAACCCACCCCCTCAGTGACACACTGCCTTCAACAAGGCCACACCCACTTCGACAAGGCCACACCCCCTAATAGTGCCAGTCCCTATGGGCCTATGGGAGCCATTTTCTTCCAGACCACCATAACCCCCTCAAGTCCCTGCCCACTGCGATTTCCCTTCTGTGGTGAAACTGTTGCCTGAAACTGGGAGCTAGAAAAAGTGCTCTCCTCCCTAAGTCGCTTTTGTCAGCGTGTTTTTATCCCAGCAACCAGAAAGGAAACTCAGAAGTGTCTTCCAGCCAAGGATGAGCTCCCACAAGGAGGCACGAGCTTAGAGGGAGGAGTCCTGGGGCTTTGTTCTTGCTGCCCATTACACCCCATCCTCCTCCCTTATTGCGATTAACCTAGAGCATTATCTGTGATGTGCATCGCCAAGCAGATGCATTGGTTTGAATCTGTAAGGTACGGTACTTCTTTCACATGCATCTTGTATAAAGTGCTCTAAGTGCAAGCTAGACTGAGGAGGGAGAGAGAGCAAAGGTCTTGCCATTCTACAACCAACGTGACTATTTTGCATGTCTGTCTGAGCAAGGCACAAAAATAAACCCACTCACAAAGCGAAGTAGGGCTGTATTATGTTCCCTTTGTCTTTCAGCATTCACCACCTATTTTTATAGCTCACAAACATTTTCCAGCTTTAATTTATATTCTTTGGTTATGGTGTCATGCCCCGCCCCCCCCCCCCCCCACATTCGATGAATATGAAGTTCATCGAACTTTTTTTTTTTTTTTTAACATAGGGTGTAGGGAAAGGCACAGAGAGGCAGGGTCTGAAGAGACACCTTTCATCCTCAGTCACAGAACGGGGAGAGGGTGACACGGCATTTGCCTGCCTGTCTTGGGTTGGAAACTGAGGTGTGTTTCCGTGAAACACAGAGCAGGGAACGATGACAAAAGGTTTTTTCAAAGGCGTGTCTGATGACGTGTGGCTCAGGCAGGAACATCACACTACGGTCCGCCTTACTCTCTGAATCTTACAAAGCGGAAAGGCCCCTAGCAAATGCCACAGTCTAAGTTATATGGAGATTTTAATGCAAACTTGTTTTCTTTTTATTGCCTAACACTTATTAAATCGATATGTTTTGTGGTACTAGCTGTTGAAACCAGGGCCTCACATAAGCTTGTTAAGCCCTTCACCACCAAGTTACAACCTACTTTTAAAGTTCAGGGTCAATTAAATTTTCTAAAGAGCCAGGGGGGCGGAGGGGTCCATCCAGAGATTTTTTTTTTTTCTGCTGCTTTTCAACAAGAACCCTTGTGACTTTTGGAAGCACCACACGCAGATGCAGTGAGGGTCTTGCTCTTGAAGCAAAACTAAGAACGGGTTTTACTTTTGGGCAAGAAGGCAGAGATGGCTTCTACACTCCAGAAATTCTGAGACCGAGGCATAACCCACTGGCCCCAGAGGCTGGTGGGTTCCAGAAATGTGTATGTTTTGATGAATGCTAGCTAACCCTGCGTAGTTCCAGGCTTAACATTTTGTACCTAATGCAGCAAACAGGGCTCAAACTAGTGAGCTCAGAAGTCGGCGGGATGTGTGTGTGTGTGGGGGGACGGACAATCCATCTAGGGGTCTCAATACCTCCAGTTCCCAAACATGATCTTTACTTTCTGTTGACAAGAAAACCCCGTTTAGCCCACCCCCCTTGAGGGAAACAGCCCTTGATTGCCCCCACCCCAACCCCACTGCTGACAGCCTCACCGGTTACCCTCACACTCATCAAGGGGGGGAGGCCACCAGCTAGTCGCCTTGCATTAGGCAAGCTGTTGACTCTGGTCGATTCCACCCAGGATGCCACAGAGTTTGTAAAAGAAGGGGTGCAGGGGACCCCCTAACCAAACAACCAAACAACAGAATTCTCGAACTCTTCTCATTGCTGCCAAAAACTTAACTCTAACAGAATGCTTTATGCTAACTTTCAGGAAGGTTTGCCACAGGGCTAGGCGTTGTTCATTTCTGCTGCAGAGACAGTTGATTTTAGGACTAGACAGCACACGGTGGGCTTGCCACAGAAGATGTATCTGATGGCTTGATCCTGCTTCCTCATTTGCTACAGTGACTTTTTTCCCCCTCCTTTTCTTTTCAAAACACCATCCTTGGAATTGTTGGGCAATGTGGGAAAATATTGTGACAAACATGGCTGTTTGCGTTTGCAGTGTGTGTGTGTGTGTGTGTGTGTGTGTGTGTGTGTGTGTGTGTGTG
>OU015756.1:52248505-52260604 GCA_907169655.1 Acomys percivali
GAGAGAGAGAGAGAGAGAGAGAGAGAGAGAGAGAGAGAGAGAGAGAGATGAGATGTACATGCGCAGGTTGAGAAGCACCTCTGTCTCATAGATCTCAGTTACCCAGACATATACGTGTTTCCATAAGATCAGGGTGTAAAATATTAAACATGATTTGCATTGGTGTTTTTATGGAAAGGCCTAACTCTTACCCTCCTTTGGAGACACCAAATGGTGGGAGCAGAGAATGTGACCTAACAACCAGTCATATTAAATCTTGGCCCTTGCCACTTGCTGGCTGTGTGACTTTGAACCTGTTTCTTAACATCTTTCAGCTCAGCTTTCCTTTCTGTTTCAAATGCAAGCTGACAGCACCTGCCTTAATTATTGGAGGATTAAATATAAGAATGTCTGCTGTAGTTGGCATGAAGTAAGTGCTATGTTTTGGACCAAGGCCTCCTCCAGAGGTCTGTGTATAGATGACTTCGTCCCCAGGGTTGTACAAGTCAGAAGAGCTGTGGGCCTTTAGGAGGCGGGGCCTTTAGGAGGCGGGGCCTTTAGGGGATCCTTGGGTCTTTGGGGGGTGTATCCCTCAAGGGCCTCAGCCTATTTCTCTGCTTTTTTTCTTCTCCTAGTTGCCACTCAGCACTTCCACCATTTTCCTGACAAGATGGACTGGTTTCATCTCTCACTTAAGCCTCAGAAAGTAACTTTTGCATCTCAGTATGTTACCCCAAGCATACTGTTATGGAAAAAACAAAAAAAAACCTAACATGGTAGTCAACTGGTTTAATTTTCTTCCAAATGTATGTTTACTGAGTCTTTCATGTCAGTTAACAGCTCAGATGGTATTGTCTATATGATATTAGTACTAATTCTATTTATTGATCTATTCTTACTTGCTTATTTTAATAGTTCTGCATGGAACCATCTTCTTCCTAAACATTTATTAATTTTTCACTTTAAAAATTGTGTCTTTATGTGTACAATGTGTGTGTTTATTTGTGTGTGCACACTCATATGTGTATATGTTTAGATAGGTCAGTGCAAATGTGTGCATGCCAGTGGATAACTCTGGGCACCAGCTGTCTTCTTCCATGTTGTTTGAGACAGAGTGTCTTGTTTACCGACGTGTATGCCACTCAGGCTTCCGGGGACTCTCCCATCTCCGCCTTCTCTGCCTCTTTCTGTTCTCTGTGGGAGTGCTGGGGTGGCAGAACCACAGCAGTCGGATTCACCTCGTTCTGGGAATCTGAGCTCCAGTTCCTGTACTTGCTTTGTGCTAGGAGCCATTTCTTTCTTTCTCCTAACTGCACATCTTTATGGGATACAGTGTAGTGTTTGGATACATAAATGCAATGTCCAACGGTTTGATGAAGATCACTGACATTTCTGCCACCCCTGACATACCATTTTTTTTCTTTTCAGCGCAGTTCATTTTAAAAGTGTTTTTTAAAGTGGGTTTTTTTTTTTTTTGCCTTTTAATGCCTTTTAATCCCCCCTTATGTTTTCTCTTTTTCATTTCTTGATTGAGCAAGAAATACACACACACACACACACACACACACACAGCCTTGTGTTTGACACTTATTAATTCTAATTAATTACAGTGAAATCTGCAGTGTGTCTATAACAAGCCAGTGTTCCACTAGGAGTAAGATACATATAAAGACTGTGTTCTTGGTCAGCTGCCGATTTCCCTGGAGACAGCAGGTAAGAGAGCTGCCTTCAAGAGTCTGGATGCCCATAGTAAGAATTATAAGTCAGTAGTAAATGGTAGCTAAGGCCTCTATCTTATTCAGCCCATGTTCCAACCAGTCCTTCACTGAATAAACTAAACAGGTAGAGATGGCATCAGCTCACTAGGTAGACAGAGCGACATTTGATGAGAGGCCCCAAGCCACATATTCCTATCAGTGTCAACAAACCTGGCACTAAGAAGGTGCCTGTCTCCATTGGGAAGGACGAAGTCATCGTTGTAGTGGTTTTAGGTCCCGTGCCTGTCTAACTCTGCCCTCTGAGACTTGTGGGCTTCCTGTAGTGGTTGTGTTTTCTGCTGGCATGTCTATCACAAGTGACAGAAAACAGTACTTTCACATCAGCAAGACGTTGGAGAGAATCTTGTGTGATGTTGACATGACACAAGTTCCTTCCACCTTGCTGCTCTGTGGTCCCTGGCATCATTTCCTAAAGGTAACTCTCTCACACTGACTACAAGACAAGATGTGCAGGGATAAAGATAGAGCAGAGATTGAGGGAAGGTCCAACCAGTGCCTGGCCCAATCTGAGACCAACCCCACGAGAGAGAGCCAACCCCTGACACTATTAATGATACTCTGCTATGTTTGCAGATGGGAGCCTACCTAGCATAGCTAGCCTCTGAGTGTCTCCACCCAGAAGCTGGTGGGAACAGATTCAGAGACCCACAGTCAAACATTGGGTGTGGCGCAGGGAGTCTTGTGGAAGAGTGGGGGCAGGGAGCATAGAAAGATTCAGAGGGCACAGGCTCTCCATAAGAAGATCAACGGAGCCAACTAACCAGGGCCCGGGCGGGGTGGGGGACTGTGAAGACTGAAGCTCCAACCAAGGACAATGCATGTGCTGGACCTAGGCCCCCTACACAGATGTAACCAATAGGCAGCTCGGTTCTCATATGGGTGCCTTACTAAGGGGAATGGGGGCTACTCTGACGTGGACTCTGTTGTCTTCTTTTTGATTACTTTCCCTTGGCAGGGCTGCCTTGCCAGGCCAGAGGGGAAGAGGATGTGTTCAGTCCTGATGCAACTTGATATGCCTGGGTGGGTGGGTGGGTGGTTGGGTGGGGACTCCACTTCTCTGAGGAGGAGGAGAAGAGGGTTAGGGAAAACAAGGAGGAAGGGTGGGACTGGGAGGAGAGGCGGGATGGGGCTATGACTGTGATGTAAAGTGAATAATAATAATAATAGTAATAGTAATAATAGTAATAGTAATAATAGTAATAGTAGTAGTAACAACAACAACAACAACAACAGCCACCTTGCTCATGCTTAGCAGAAGAAATACTAGAGCCTATTTCTTCCTACATGCCTCTCTTTGAAAAAACATCTTTTGGTAGACTTGGGCTTCCATCTCACTGCTCAAATTGCAGCACAGACCAAATTTAGACAGTCTCTGATAAGAAGAACAGGACCAGCGTACAGGCTGTTAGGATTCTCTGGGGAAGGAGGAAGGAAAGTGGATGCTCCAGGGTAGAAACCAACAGTGCCAACACCACTCTGCCTGATGCAGGAAGAGAGCCTGGCATTAGATTCTACTCTGCTGTTTGATGGCTTTGTGACCTTGGGCACACCTGCCTGCTCAAGCTGCTGTCACAAAATACTGTAGACTGCATGTTTTGAACAAAAGAAATGTATTTTCCTGTGTTTATGGATGCTAGAGTTCCAGACTGAGCTGCCAGTTGGTTAGGGAGAGAAGGAAGGAGAGGCAGAGGGAGGAAGGGGGCACTTGCATATATCTCTTCTTGTAAGAAGAAAGTCATGTTGGATTAGGGGGTCCTGTGTGTATAATTTTATTTAATGTAATTCCATGATACTCCAAATACCCAAATACTGTCATACTGGTGTTCAATATATGAATTTGGGGGGGGGGGGAGGAAGAGACAATTCAACCCACAGTATTGGCCAAATTACTTCTTTAAGTTTTTCTTTATTTCCTTGTTAATAGGACCCATTATAAACTCATCCTAGTGTTAAAACAACATACATTATCAAATGTATCCAAAGCCTTTAGTGAAGTTATGTTTTGTTCTTCTCGCTCCATTTTTTGAGATCAAAGACTTTATGCAGTGATGACTTTCCATAGTATGTGCTGACTCAGCAACTACGTTACCATAAATACAGAGGAATCAAGGCATGCTTCTGTTTGAGGGTTAAGACAGTAATTCTCCTTAAGTGCAACTTGGTAATGTTACAAGAATATGATTATGATTATGGATCTCCTATCATTTTTAGTTTTGGAAACTAAAAGGTACATGGAACACTCTGGAAAGCTGAAAGACAAAACAAAGGTCTGGCTGCTTGCAGTTTCTGAAGGCTGCCTTTAAATATTGATGGCATTATTTGACTGACAGGAGTTTCATTTCCTTCATTTGTAAAATGATGTCAAAATAAAAATATCGATAATAATATTTACTCTTATTAATAATGTTCATTTTATCCCATAAAAATCACTGTGAAAATAAACCAGGTAAGTATACATGAAGCAAATAGACTAGTGCCAAACTTCATTTATCATCATCATCATCACTTCATCCAGTCATCTGTAAGAAACAATATGAACCAAATCTTTGCATATATTAAGATAAAGTCCCACAGTAGTTGGATTACTAGGTCAAAGGACACTTGGCATCCTACTTCTTTGAGGCTCAATAATTTTAGAAATTATTAACAATAGTTTGCAATATGGGTAGCAATATTGCAATAATTAATAATTAATTAGCCAGTAACTGCCCAAGTTGCTGATATTCTTTGTGACTTCACATACTTTGGAAACAGGAAAAAGACAACCTAGATGCAGGCTAGATGTAGGTGCTGTGACTGCAACATTGCAGGCACGCCGGGAACCTTTCTTGAGGAGATGTCCTGTAACCCCTTTGGCACTTACATTCAATCCTCTGTGTTGATGGACCTGGGAACCTCACTGCTGTTCGTTCTGCCCCTTAGTGGCCATTCATCATGGCACACCCTGTCAGGGAATGGCCCACAGCATTGTGGGCAGACAGATAAACTTAGTGAATTACACATGCAAATCAGCCAAGGTTGATTGGGTCCAGCTTCACTGTGTCACTACAGTCATTCTGACAAGTGACAAGGTTGATGGCTGCCTGGGGCTATGGGGAGGGGGGTATACACTGTTGGCATTTCAAAGAAGGACTTGCTTGGGACTCCAGTGCTTATGCAAGCAAAGGAGGGTGCATGGGGAGGTGTGGGGGGTGGGGGGCTGTGGCTCAGAAAGCAGCTCTCCCTGACTTTGGGACAAAGAGGCACACTCAGAAAACATGGCCTTGTGTTTCTTTCTTGCAGCCACTTGGCACCTCCAGAAAGCATAGCTGGGAAAGCGATGCCAATTCTACTCTTGCTTCTCTGACTCTTCTGCGATGCCCAAGCTGCTCTCTCTGGCACATGGAGTAGATTTGGGCAGCTGTGGAGACATAGTGAATGGAGCTTGTCCCACTCCACCCTCCTTGCAGAGAATGAGCCCCAGATGAAAGAACAAGAAGTCCTTGGAGAAGGAGAGGCAGGAGAAGTCAGATTCTGCTATACCTTAAACCTGCTTAAACCCAAATAGAACAGCAGAGTGATTTAATGAGATTGGCAGGGAGAAAACTCTTCAAAGACCGAGATTGAATAATGGCTGTGCTTCGCAGGGAGTACATAGTGTGATAGCAAGGTCTCACAGGTCTTAATCCTGGCCTTGGCTAAATCACTTATCTCTGGCCTTGGGCAAGTTCCTTACACATTGTAAATCTGTTTTCTTCCCTTTGAAAATGGGACCAAATAGTATAAGATTGTTATAAAGTTGTTGAAAGTCAGTCAGTCAATCAATCAATTAAGCTGCCAGGCCAGATGTGTGAGATCCTACGCAGGTGCTTGAGGCCTGGGACCAGTTACTAATCACCCTTTGTCTTGTTGGGTGTGACCTAGCACAGGGGGCCTTGTGCTCTGCAAACGAAGCTTCTCATTGGGATTTGAACCAGGTTTGAGGTAGCCTTCAGGCTGGGATATGTTGTGCCCATTGACAGAGGACATACAGGGCCAAAGGCTATTTAAAACCATGGGCAGTATCTCAGAATGAATGTCGATAGGACTAGTTTCAACAGCATCTACACATTTTAGCAGGCCGGTGGAAATGAAGAGCCATCTAACCCCTCTGTTGGCAAAGTGCCGTGCTCAAAGAAGTTATCACAGGCTCTTGCAATAGCCCCACAGCTCTCTCAATCAATGACTTCGAACCATCCTCTGAAAGGGACCAAACTCTAGGTGAGCATCTTTAAGACAGGCCTCACGTACCTTAGCCAATGACATGAAGCCTGGTTACATGCAAGAGATGGCTCTGCTGTCCACAGGTGGCTCTTCAGAGTTATTTAAACCTTACCATCTTGAGAGTCTTCCCATCCCTGGAGAGAGAGAGATGGCTTTGTGCTTAGCTAGCCACAAAGGCATGCTAGCTATGATCCCCTTTCATAGTCCTTGTAACAGTGGGTGTAGTTTTCATGCTGCTCGTGGAAGCACGCACGTTGACCGTGGAAATGGGTCCCACGCGTGCTGTGCTCTGCTCTGCTCCCCAAATCACCATGAAGTTGTTGTAAGGGCAAAATTCATGCCATATTCGACTTCGAACCATGCTCTGAAAGGGACCAAACTCTAAGTGAGCATCTTTAAGACAGGCCTCACGTATCTTACCCAAATCACCACGAAGTTGTTGTAAGGGCAAAATTCATGCCACATTCTATATGTAATGTATATTCTGCAATTAATGATGTTCTGCATGAGAACTTGTCCTCTGGGTGACCCTTCTCCCTGCATTCTGGGAATGACACCTGCCAGCAGTCCCCAGAAACTCCACTGGAGCGATTACATACAACTAGATCCCAATGTTCCTCTGAGCGAAAAAGACTTCTCCTCCAGACTCAGGCTCCACCCAACCTGCCTGAAGATCAACATTCCTGGGACCCTAAGCCCATTGTCCTTGAAGCTCAAGGTCACACTCCTATCCCACTGCGTCACGAAGGACTGTGATCCGAAGCTCCGAGCCTGTAATACAGGACCCTGTGTTTGTTGCATTGGTATCGAGTCCTAGTGGTCTTTTTTTTGGCGGGGGGGGGGGGGGGGGTCTCGCAATCTGGGTGATCTTGGTATTACACTGAGCAATCTCGGTGTAACAGTTCGTGTCTTTGCAAAGACTTAGGTGAAGGCTTGTTGACTGGCAGCAGATTTTGGGAAACAGTTCCAAGATGGAAGGAGCGCAAGGCTATCCAAGGACATGCCATTGTGAGCTGGTCATAACGAAGGTAAGGGGGAGGCAGCTGTATCCCCCTGAGCTCTGAAGAAGCCCTGTGCGCATGCAGCACCTCAAAATCGTGTCTTTAGACATGAAAAATGGAACATTAAAAAAAAATCAACTCCCATCTCCCAGTGCTCGAAAGTTTTCCTCTATGGAGGATAACAGCCTTTCTACTCCAGTTCTGTGCATGCGTCATGATGCCCGGGACAGATGCAAAGAACACAGGCAACTTAGATAGAGCAGGGGCTCAAAAGTGCCAGCTAAATACCTGGACAGAGCTGGTAACCACATCAAGGGCTGGCTCAAGACAGAGTGCCTTAGGCCTATTTTTTTTTTTTTCTAATTTTTATTTTTTACTATGACTGAATTTTGACAAGGAGCAATACAAGAGAGGAAGGGGTTGTTTCGGCTTACAGGAACATGTGGCGCCTGGTCACATGGTGTCTATAGTCAGGAAGCAGACAGCAGACAGGAAGTAGGGCTGGGCTGTAAAACGAAGGCCACTTCATCCAGTGAGGCTTTATGTCCTAATGTTCTTCACCCTTCCCACAATGCCACGGGCTGGAGACTAGATGGTCAAAGACACAAGCCTGTAGGGATGCTGTAAGCAATACCATAGACAGGATACACCATGAGGTAATTTGGCTCAGGGTTCTGTTGGTAGGAAAGTCAAAAGCATTGAAGCTTGAGGTCGTCCTTGCAGGGCAGGTAAGTGAATGTGTGTAAGACAGGGGGAAACTGAGGGCTGCGCTGCTCAGCATCTTGTCAGGAGTCCACTCGCCAAATAACTAGCCACGTGCACAAAATGGCATTAATCCATTTCTGAGGGTTAAGTCTCGTTTTTTTGAAGATCTTATCTCTCAATACTGCCATGCCTTCCCTCCCTCCCTCCCTCCCTCCCTTCCTCCCTCCTTCCCTCCCCCCCGCCCTCCCTCCCTCTCTCCCCCTTCCCTCTTTCTCTCTCCCTCCTCCTCCTCTTCCTCCTCTCTACCCCACTCTCTCTCTCCATCCCTCCCTTCCTCCCCTAGTTCCCTTCTTCCTGAAGACAGGGTGTTCTCTTCATCCTCTTTCTTCCAGCTGGATCACTCTCTCCAGTCACCACTGGGTGCCCGCATGTGTATATGTGCTTGTGTGTGTGTGCGTGCGTGCGTGCGTGCGTGCGTGCGTGCGTGCGTGCGTGCGTGCGTGTGTGTGTGTGTGTGTGTGTGGTATTGGGTTAAGGATTGGTTGAGAGTTGAGGGGACTTCCTAGAATGTTGAACATGGCAGATGGACACCCTCTGACTTCACAGAAGCCACATCCTGGACTCACCTTTCTTCCTGGGTGAGCCTGATATCTATTGTGTGTCTATTCTAGCCCAGGCTTCAGACTCCATTGATAAAAATACTGTCCCATCGGCTCTATGAGAAATATGCCATCCCTTCCCTGTGAACGTGGAAGCAGAATTCTAGGGGTAAGAAAGTTTCCTGGCCTCCTGCACTTCCTCAGTGGTGGGGCTAAGATTGCGTTGCAGGCATCTACAGCCTATCCACTGAGACGAAGTTAAGCCATCTCTGGCTTTAGTACAAAGCACGAACTATCTCGTACAGTTCATACCCCTTTCTACACCTTTTGTATAACCTTAGCCACAGTACAAAACCAAAATGTCATTTAGTTTTTCTCTAAGTGAAATCATCAGTGAACTGAAAACCTGGAGAGTATTTCTATTTTTCCACATGAAATGAAAATTAATGCCCTTTAAAATAAATGATCATTCTATTTTGCATGAAGCATCACACACTAACCTCACTTTCTCACTCCAGTAGAACTTTTTTTTGTTTTTAAATTAATGCAGTTTGTACCTACACCCGGCCCACTGCTGGTCAGTTGGTAGAATGAAAACATCATGTTTGTAGTTCACAGCTTTATCTTTTTGAAGCGCCCTCAGGAACAGTCAAAGACCTCGATTTGCACTTCACTGATGAAGGGGCCAGAGCACTGAAGGATTTAGCATTTCAAGCTCAGATTCAAGTCCAATGTGCTGGAATGGAATACAAAACACAGTTCCGCATTCATTATCACTTAATTATACAACCAGTTGGGTTTTCAAAGACATTCTCCTCCCTAAAGCTCAGTCTATACCTGAGAGTTTGGGAGTGACACTTTCATATATATTTTTAAATTTAAGCTTTCCTGTTGCAAAGTCAGACACGTCGTTCAGCCATGTGCCTTCCTTAGTGGTGTCCGGTTTCTGTTTGAAAGCAGAGACCACTGTTCATTTTCCTCTACCATGAATTGTTGCTAAGTGTGGAACAGCAAGCATAATATTTGCTTTTACAAATATCAGCCAAAGAGAAAGATGATGAAATTTTGGGTACGTTTTCCTGGTTTCGTATGGATGGTAGTTTTAAGAGTCACTGACAGAAGTTCTGAGAACAATGACTCTCGTGAGTCCAGACTAGAGCTTTTTAGTCTCGGTGCTGCTGGCATTTGAATTGGATAATTCCATGTTGTCTATGTGTGGTGGAGGGTGAAGGGGGGGGGGGTCTGTCCCATGCATTGTAGAGCGATGAAAAGCATCTCTGGCCTCCATACACTAGATGGCATTGTCACATCCACGCTCCAGTCAAGACAACAGAAAGCCTTTCCAGGCACTGTCAAGTGGCTCTTGGGTGGTGATGGTACAGGTGGTCTAGAAATATAAGAAATCAAACTTGATTTGTAAAGAGTAGTTTTGGATCCCTTCTCTACAGGTGTATTTGGGAATAGTTTGTCAGTGCTCGGCCCCTCTTATTAGAGTATTTACGGTAGACTTATGACTGGATTTACTTCTACCAATGTTCCTCTGAGATAAAAAGACTTCCCCTGGGAAAAACATCTTTCAGATCCTGTCCATGCTCTGCCCCGATGCAACACAGATGATTGAACAATCCTTTAAAGTGAAGAAGTGAGGTCAAATTGTATCATTCCTGGTTCCCCCCAAAAAACCCCAATGGAACCCAGCTCAGAGTGGAAGCCACGGTTTCTGCAATGCCTGTGTGGCCCTATAAGGTCTGACCCCCTTCCTAGCCCAACCTTGCCTCCTTGTCTCTACCCATACTGTCTCGTGCTCTCTCGCCCGGGACCTTTCTGGTTTTCTCTGCTGGAATGCGAGCATCGTGAGGTGGACACTGTTCCTTTGCTGTAGTGGATGTACACGTTTTTGTTTTGATCCCAAGTGTGGGATGGGGAACGGACTTGTGAGAGAACAGGTGATGTTCATCCACTAGAGATGAACCACCTTGTGCAGGGGCTTGGGCCTGGTCTTTGCCAGCTGAAACACATCTTAGTACAGACTCTGAGAGGAGATATAGCTATGTCCTATTCAAAGCAGGAGGGGTCGTTGAGTCTTGGTATCGTTTGGCTGTTCATCTCTCCACTTTGAGATGCTCCTAGAGAGAACTGCTCCAGAGAACACTTCAGGGCTCCGGGTTCCGGCTGCTGTTCCAGGTTCCAGCAGCAACTTTGGTTGAATTGCTGGTCTGCTGAAATCCTGCCGACTACATCAGAGGAGTCACTCCCAGGAACTGAGTCCAAAAAGGTCTACTTCTCCTGTTCCCATTAGCCTCTTTTCTTTCCTATCTAGAGTAGGTGGGTTGGAAGGCAGGGTATAAGCATTAAAGAACCTCCAATAAGGTAGGTTTGGAAAAGGTGAAGCCTACACGTCACTCATGACACGTCACTCACTCACTCATGAAATGTCACTCATGGCAATGCCCTAGTACTTAGAACATGTCCAACATGCATTTCCTTACTAATTGTTCCTTCAAGAGCTGTGTACCTAACCTATTAAAGAACACTGCACACCCAGGTCAGCATCCCCATCCTTACAAATTCCCAAGGCTTCATCAAAGGACCCGTGACATGGGCCATTTTCCTGAAACTTAAAAGAAAACAAAACCTCATGGGAAATGTAGCGGGAGGAAAAGAGAGTGTCAAATTTGCCAAAACCTCTCAGTTGGATCTTTATTTAAATAGGGGCCAAGGTCTCCCAGAAGTAGCCCCAGATCCCCAGATATTAACTTCCTTATTCCCTCAACTGCTCTCTGAACAGCCCTTCTGGTTACCTCCAGGGCTTCAGCTTTGCAAAGGCCAATTAAACACTGGAGGCAAGTGGTCAGCTTTCCCTTAGAAGTGACCCAAGAGCTGAGTCCTTGTAACAGTGTCCGGCCTGTTCAAGGACAAATAAGTTTACTGGGTAAGTGTAAATCTTGACCAAGGATGCTGCTTCACTGGGCAAGTGTGGTGCCCAAGGAAGTGTCGCCACCTGACCCCATTCCCACTTGTAGATTTCCAGGTGCCTTAACAGGTCAGTGGCCCTTTGAAGTAACAGAATCTACGTTTTTCTCTCTCTAGATTGTGTGGGAGTGGGGTTGGAAGGGAAAAGAGACTGAACAGTGGAGCTAGTCAACATGAAGTCTTTCACAGTTTTAGTTGAAGACTAAAGGTTGCTTTTTACAGTGCAACTATGCTTTATTGTACACCACTTCTACCTCATACACACACATGAACACACATGAACATGTGTGTTATATATATACATGTCACATCTAATTTTATTATGTATATTTATAATACATGGCTATTATGAATGACATTATTATGCACTACAGCTGTAAGTTAGATAATTTTGTTCTATATAAATAACATATCAATATAAAATTTAACTACATAATAAATATATACAATTTGTCTTGTTTTATTTTGAATTTCCGGCAATTAGGGAATCCAACATCAGGACATGAGAAGAGCACTCATAACTCCTTTTCTTGTGTATGTGTGTGTGTACATGCATGTGTGCGTGAGAGTGTGGAAGCCAGAAGTTAACCCTGGGTGTTGTTTACCTTTGTGTGCACGTGTGTTCCTGTATATGCATGTGTGTGTGTGCCTGTTTGGAGGCCAGAGGCTGATGTCAAGGGTCTTCCTCAGTTGTTCTTCACCTGGGGCTCCCTACTTTAGCTAGGATGTCTGGCCAGCGAGCCCCAGGGGAATCCCCCTGCTTCCTCCTTCCTGGTGATGAGATTTTAGGTGTTCATATTTATGTGGGTGTTGGCTACTGAA
>OU015756.1:52276217-52307534 GCA_907169655.1 Acomys percivali
AGAGAGAGAGAGAGAGAGAGAGAGAGAGAGAGAGAGAGAGAGAGAGATATGGATGGACAGACAGAGGCAGAGACAGACAGAGACAGAGAGGCAGAGAGAGACAGACAAACAGAGGCAGAGAGAGGCAGAGACAGGGAGACAGAGAGCTGATAGCCTCAAATTGGGCACTGACCAATTGATGAGATGAGGGTCAAGCCCTAATGAATTGGATAGCAGAACCAGACATGCAATGGCTGCTGAGAGAGCTGCTGGAAGGCTACCTTAGTTATCAGACAAGGCGTATGTGATGTCTTGGATTACACTGTGCTGATAGAAATGAAGAAAACGCACGGGCTTTGGGTTGGCTTCAGAGAGAACTGACGAGATCCCTGTGAGTGAAAATGTGTGGTTGATGTGAAGAGACAGGAGCGCAGGCAGGGCAACCTCAGCTCAGCAGTGGCGCACACACTAGAGAGAAGGTAGGTGTGAACCCGCGTGTGGTGTGGTGTGTGAATCCGCGTGTGGTGTGGTGTGTGAACCAAGACTTCAGTTTCAGTGTGTTAACTTTGAGCTATTGTTAAGGGGCTAAGTGGAGATGGCGGGTCTGGGGTCCGACAGCTGGCTTCTGTGGGGGAGGGGGCGGTCAGTCTGTAGCCTTCTGGACACCTGTGATTTGCTGTGACATGAGGAAATCGGCTAGGGCGGTAAGAGTTCCAGCTTCTGCATAGGAACCAGAACCGCCGACTCAGTTTCCTCAGATTATTCCGGAGGAAGCATTGAGAAGCCAGGAGCTCGAAAAGGAACCGTTTAGAGCCACACTGGATGGGTAGAATGAACAAATAGGAGCCTGTAAAACGGCAGAGAGGGAACTCCTCGTGAGAGGATATAGATGCTGACTGAGAGGCAAAAAGAAGCTGTGCTATGGGACTAGAGGCATTCTGGAGGCAAACACCTGTAGTGGCATGGGGGTGCGTTAGGTGTTTTCCACTATGCTGACCTCTTGAAATGGGGAGACCACATGCAAATGACTGGCAAGTCTATTTAAGAGCACAGGCGCCTACCATGGGGGCCGGGTATAATGGCTATAATGTCATTCCTTAAAGAGCCAGTGCTGTCCATGATATGGAAAAACAGGCTCTGAGAATGATGTCTATACCTAATGCAAAGCCTTTGTTACAAAGTAGGAAAAACCAAAACCAAACCCAATAATAGCCCTGCTGTCAGGGCCTTGTCATATACCCAAAATGCAGTCAAAAGATTTATGAGATCCTGTTATTCACATAGAAGTCATTTATGTATTAAAGATTAGTATATGAAATGAGTTATTGGATGGTAATTTAGTGGAAATCTATTAGTTGGTCAAGTGTTTGAATTATTTTATTTACAGAAGTTTTGGTTCCCTCTGCCTTCATCCTTTCTCCCCCCCCCCCACCCCCCCCCCCCCCCCCCACCCCTGCTTTCCTCACCAACATAAAAGCAATCTGTCTGTTAGGCATGACATTAAATCCAAGAAATTTAAAAGGACTGAATACATATAACGATCTACTCTCTCTCTCTCTCTCTCTCTCTCTCTCTCTCTCTCTCTCTCTCTCTCTCTCTCTCTCCAAGAATGGAAAGAAGTATCCAATAAGCTAAAGATTATCTTTGAGAATTCAGGAAAATACATTCTTTCTCATTCTCTCTTTCCCTCCCTCCCTCCCTTCCCCTCTCTCTGCTCTATGCAGACCAGGTATCTTAGGGCTTCTATTGTTGTGGAGAGACAGCATGACCACTGCAATTCTCCTAAAGGAAAGCATTTAACTGGGGCCTGAATCCATCTAATTGGGTTCAGAGGTTTAGTCCACTCTCATCACGGAGGTGGGCATGGTGGCACACCCCCAGTGACACACTTCTCCAACAAGGCCACACTTCCTAATATCGCCACTCTCTACGAGTCCATGGGGGCTATTTTCATTTAACCCATCACACTAGGCTGTATGCTATCACATCCGGCTAAATCTTCCCATTCTCTTCAGAGTCCTGGATTGTAGACTCAGGGTGCATTTTGTTTGTTTGTTTTGCATATCAGTTTGTCAGCTTTATTAATGTATGCAAGGTGACTCCGTACAGATACTTAGAAAAGATGAATTGGAGAGTGAGGTTTCTGTTTTAAGCCAGAATGGGTTTCCTAAGATTGGTCATCAGAACAGGCAGAAGATAAATTAGACACATAGGAGTGGAAGTAGATAGGAGAGTGACCGGCAGGGATAACTACTGCATCCACAAAGTCTGGTTGTCATGGACAAGCAAGAGCTCAAGGTGTGGACATCTGGACCCAGGAAAGCAAAAGAGGACAGAATGCAACAACAAAGGCTGAGACATAGACTGCAACTACATTTCTCCTCCTCCTCCTCCTCCTCCCCCTCCTCCTCCTCTTCCTCCCCCTCCTCCTCCTCTTCCTCCCTGTCCTCCTCCTCTTCCTCCCCCTCCTCCTCTTCCTCCCCCTCCTCCTCCTCTTCCTCCTCCTCTTCCTCCCCCTCCTCCTCTTCTTTTTTGGTTGTGAGCCTAGCCTTTAATGGTTCTGCCATCTCTCCAGCCCCATTTATCTCTTTCTTTAAAAAACAAGATTATTTTTATTTTCCGCATGTGAATGTTTTGCCTACAGGTATGTATGTGCACCACATTCATGTAGCCTCGGCAGAGGTTAGCACAGGCTGTTGGGTTCCCCGGAGCTAGAGTTACAGACAATTGTGAACCGCCATGTGAGTGCTAGGAATGGAACTCAGGTCGTCTGTGCCCTTAACTACTGAGCCATCTCTCCAGCCTCCTCACCACTTTTTCTTTAAAGGTTCCAGTAAACTTATCCCAATAGATGTAGGCTTTCTTCAGTCTCACCAACCATCTGTTGAGAGGAAGAATATATATGTTTTAAAATATATATTTATACAGCTTTATAGTATATTTTACTGGTATTTTTCCTGCATGTATGATTGTGTAGCACATGTATATGGTGCTCATGGAGACAGGAGAGGGCATCTGATCCCCTGGAACTGGAGTTCTAGAAGGTGGTTAGTGGCCATGTGCGTGCAGGGATTTGAACCTGGGTTCTCTGGAATAGAGCCGTGTAGTGAACTGTTGAAGCAGCTCAGCAGCTCAGCAGCTCTGGCATTTGTTTTAATATTCCTTCTGCAGGGGTCGGCTAAAGCCATGGCACCTGTAATTCCAAGAAGGCAGAATGCAGGAAATATTAGTTTCATTATTTCTCTGTTTAGTTTCTGTGTTGATGGCCTGTCCATTGGTGAGAGCAGGGTGTTGAAATCTCCCGCTATTAGTGTGTGGGGTTCAATGTGTAATTTTAGCTTTAGTAATGTTTCTTTTGCAAATGTGGTTGCCCTTGCATTTGGGGCATAGATGTTCAGAATTGAGATGACATCTTGGTGGATTTTTTTTTTCTTGGATCAGTATGAATTGCCCTTCCTGATCTCTTTTGATTATTTTTGGTTGAAAGCCTATTTTATTAAATATTAGAATGGTTACTCCAGCTTGCTTCTTAGGTCTGTTTGCTTGGAACATCTTTTTCCAGCCCTTTACTCTGAGGTAATGCCTATCTTTGTTGCAGAGGTGTGTTTCTTTTCTTTTTCTTTTTCTTTTCTTTTCTTTTCTTTTTCTTTTTTCTTTTTTTTTTTTAGGTGTGTTTCTTATATGCAGTAGAATGATGGATTCTGTTTTTACATCTATTTTGCTAACTTGTGTCTTTTCATTGGGGAATTGAGTCCAATAATGTTGAGAGATTAATGATCAATGATTGTTAATTCCTGTTATTTTGATATTGTTGGTGTGTGTGTGTGTGTGTGTGTGTGTGTGTTTCTCTTCTTTTGGTTTTGCTGGTGTGCTTTCTTGGGTGTAGTTAACCTCCTTTTGTTGGAGCTTTCCTTTTAGTATCTTCTGTAAGGTTCGATTTTTGCATAGATACTGTTTATATTTTTGGTTGTGAGCCTAGCCTTTAATGGTTAAGCCATCTCTTCAGAGTAGTGTATTATTTAAAGTTGGTTTTGACATGGAATATCTTGTTTCATCTATCTATAATGATTATAAGTTTTTTTGGGTATAGTAGCTTGGGATGACAACTGTGGTCTCTTAGAGTCTGCAGCACATCTGTCCAGATGTTTCTGGCTTTGAGAGTCTCTACTGCAATTTTGGATGTAGTCCTGAGAGGTCTCCCTTTACATGTTCCTTGGCCTTTTTCCCTTGCAGCTTTTGATATTCTTGCTTTGTTCCATATATTTAATGTTTTGATTATTATGTGACAGGAACATTTTCTTTTCTGGTCCAATCTATTTGTTGTTTTGTAAACTTATTGTACATTTATAGGCATCTCTTTCTTTAGGTTTGTGAAATTTTCTTCTATGATTTTGTTGAAAGTATTTTCTGGTCCTTGGAGCTGGAAGTCTTCTCCTCCTATTCCTATTATTCTTAGGTTTGGTCTTTTTACAACGTCCAGATTCCTTGGGTGTTTTGTGTCAGGAACTTTTTAGATTTAATATTTTCTTTGACTGATGTATCGATGTCTTCAATGGAAACTTCCACACTTGAGTTTTTTTTTCTTTCACCTGGTATATTCTGCTTGCATCTGTAGTTCCTCTTCTGTTTCCTAGCTTCTCCATCTACAGGATTCCCTCAGTTTATGTTTTCTTTATTGCTTCTATTTCCATTTTCACGTCTTGAACAGTTTTATTCATTTCCTTCACCTGTTTGGTTATATTTTCCTGTATTTCTTTAAAGGATTTACTCATTTCTTATTTGAAGACCTCTACCATCTTAATAAGATTGGATTTAAGGTCATCTTCTTGTGCTTCGGTTGTGTTAGGATATCCAGGGCTTGTTGTAGTAGGACAGCTGGGCTTTGGTGGCACCATATTGCCCTGGCTCTTGTCAATTGTAATTTGGTCTTTATCAAGCTGGTTGTCCCTGATGTTGGTTGGATGTTCCTGATGCTGGCGGTAGTCCTTGGAGAGACAGGCAGAGCCATGGGCCTGAAGATGAAGCTCAGAAAACAGCAAGATGCTCACTTATTGTGGCTGTGTCCCAGATGGCCCTGAATGTTCCTGGGGCCCTGCAGACCTCCTCAAGGAGGCAGACAAAGCTATGGGCCTGACAATGGCGCTCAGGGGACAGAGCACAGCTCTGTTTTTAATCAATAGCTATTCAAGTGTGTAAGAGACAAGTAATTTCAATTATACATAAACTTCTACCAGTGATTTAGGAAAGTGAATATCCTAAGCCCTTTTCTGGGATGAGCATAACTTTGACAAAAATGTAAAGGTATAAAGGTGGGGGTAGGATGAATTTCACTCATGGTCACTGAAAAAATAAAATGAATATTGTTAGATTAACACATTCCAACACTGAAAAGTAAACATGTTACGGCCATGAATGCTTGACTGGCTTAATGTCACAAAATTTCTTAGCACATTAACAGATTAAAAATAAAAACACGGTCATCTCAAAACATGCAGAGAAAACATTGAACAGTATTCACCATCTGCTCCTAGCCTAAACACACACACACACACACACACACACACACACACACACAAAACCCAAGGATCTTTGTAAACTGTGAATTGAAGGGGGTCTGCTCAAATTTATAAAGACATCTACAAAAGATTTAAAAAAATATATGGCACACATTGTACCTGAGCATGGAAATAATTCTTTCTTTTAAATATCAGAGCAATAAGGAATATCCAACTTGTGGGCAGCCTGAGTGCCTGGGGCTCCACCCCTTGAGGGAGAGCACCTATTGATCTGTTAGTATTACCCCCTGTTAGCTTTTGCACCCCATTTTCTTTCCTACGTATTTAACCCTTTATAGCCAGTTTTATATCTTGCTTCTGTAATAGAAATACATTAGATTCAAGTCTCAGAACTACAAATACAAAAGTATTCAAAATGAACAAGAGTAGAAAGCACAGAAAACTACCGGAGACAGAGAGCTAGGGATTGTCCTTCTAAGACTTTTGTTTTGTTTTGTTTTTGATTTTTTTAAGACAGGATTTCTCTGTGTAGCCCTCCCTGGCTGTCCTGGACTTGCTTTGTAGACCAGACTGGCCTTGAACTCATAGATATCCTCCTTTTTCTGTGTCCGGAGTGCTGGGATTAAAGGCAAGTGCCACCATGCCTAAGGTATTTTTATTGATCAGACTCTTTCCTCTCCGATCTACCCAGAATACTTTTCAAACCCCAGAATCTTTTAGAACCCACAGCAAGGGAAGCACAAGTATGGCCTTACTATGCTTACTGCAGAGTAAATCTGTTTCTGGGGGAAAGCAGGCGTGCGTACCACCATAGCTCTTCACATACTGGAGATGCAAGCTAGTGCGGGAAGACAAAACACTTAAAGCATGGATATTTGATAGGAAGAAGGATGAACAGCTGTCAGTGTTGTCAAGATATGCAACAATTCACGTTAAAAATCTCCAGTAATCTACAGACACATATTTCAGCATTACCGAGAAAGTATTGGCTAGCTTGCATTTAAAATTATGATGACATAAAGAACAGCTTTCTCCTCAAAGGGGATAAGAAACCATTTAGTCTGGAGGCAGATGTGAGTGACCATGGTCTGGGAACACAGCTGTTGGTTACTTCAAATTTCATGTTTCAATGAACTTTTTATAGTAACAGAATAAAGAAAGTCATAAATGGAGATTAAGAAACTTTCTGGACACGTTGGTGGGGATATCAGAGCAGGGAAGTGTCTGTGGTAGGCCTCATGCTGTGTGAAGATACTCTCAGCCCTTGGCTTAGTGGACCCTCTTACGTCTATAAACACACGTCAAAGGGCTTCCAAATATCCCTGAGTATGTGAGACCACAAACAGGAATATTTGCTCACAACTGGATTTCTGTACCCTGGACATGATCTGAAAAATGTACACGCCTGCAACTCCGGTATTAGGGATTCTGAGTTTGAGGCCCCACAGAGCCACATCCTTTGTCAAAGGGAAAAAAAGAAAAAGAAGATTTCAATGAGAAAATAAAACACAACCCACAAGTAGAAACAAACTCAAGTGGTCCCTAGAACTGTGCCTTACAAGTAGATAATCTTATATCTCGGAAGAGTATAATGTGCTGTCAGAAGTCACTGTCAAGAAGCAAAGTGCTTTAGGTAGAATGATGCAGTGTCTTAAACGGCCATTGCATCTCGATAACTGGTCCTTTCTCTCTCTGTTGTTACAGGAGATTGAATTTACAGACAGATGCCTAACGTGACTAGTGTGGAGGAAGGGGAGCAGCATTCTAACTAAATATCAGACTTCAAAACAGTATGCAGGTAGTGTGTGAAAGAAACTTTTTCCTTTCCCTTTTTTTTTTTTTTTTTAATCAGTGGGCTTGCTCCAGGTCAGCCAATCATTTTGATTCTTGAGTCAATGATATCGGTCTCACAGCTTGAAACATCCTGCTAGTTTCTATTCACGTGGCTGCAATGAATAGTAAGTAGGAGCATAATTGTGTATGCCTTCAGAAAAGATTTATTCTTATTTATTTATTTATTTATTTATTTATTTATTTATTATTTGTTTACTTATTTATTTTCACACCAGCAAAATATTATGCTGCTGTTAAGCAAACCTGGGAGGTGCAGCCCTCAGTCTGACATTCTTTTGTGTACTGCTAAGGTGACCACGTGCCATACTGGTTGGGCGTATGGGGTTAAAGCAAATACTGGTTCCCCCAAGTTGTACAAGTTCATGTTTTGAACAGAAAGGCAAAAAGCTAAAAACCAAAAGCAAAACCAAAACAAACAAACAAAAAACCCCAAAACTGCATCTTCTGCTATGTAAAGAGTGCTGAGATAGTGAGAGAAGGCTTAAATGCCTTGCAGCTCAGAAGCCTAACACATATTTTGGGTTTAAAAAAAAAACAAAACAAAACCCTGAGCATTAACAGTGTTCTGGGCCTTTCTAGAACCTTTCTATTTCTTCCTCATTTCCAGCTACTTGACTCTGCTTGACTTTTCCTCATCATCAAAGCCAGCAGCCACAGGTTGAGTCTCTCCCTCTCCAGTGGCCTCTCTCTGGCCTCTTCTGCCTCACCCTGAAGCAGTTAAGGACCCTTGAGCGCTCACAGGATAATCCCACCTCACTGTCCTTGCCTTAATTACAGTTGCAAAGTTCCTTTGGGCCAGTAAGGTACCACGCTCAGACAACCTTCCCTCGTCCTCTGCTTGTTCTCCTCTGGCCACCTTGCCACACCCTCGCCTCTGTGCTCGCTTAACTCTTCCTTGGTGTGGAATGACTTACACTCTCACGTAGTTCATATCTCTGCTCAGAGAGTCTTCAATGAACCTCATGTCTAATATTTGTCCAATGCTCTTTAGCCTCATACTGTCCTTTGATTTTCTTCATAGAGCTTCTCTCTGCTGCCTGGGTCTCCCGCTGAAGGTGAGGAGTGGGGCCACTTTTGTGGCTCCGTGTGCCACCCAGGGACTAGTAAAGTACCAACTCATAGTTTGAATGAATTGATGTAATTTTGTACTTTAACATGCCGTGTTGTTCAGTAAGGTGGAGCACAAGAAAGTATTTTATAAGGATTAACTACCACTCAGTACTAGAGAGAAGCTCTTTGAAAACGCCTATTGCCTGGGCAGTGGCGGAACACGCCTTTAATCCCAGCAGAGGCAGAGGTAGGTGGATCTTTGAGTTTGAGGCCAGCCTAGTCTGTAGAGTGAGTTCCAGTCCATATTAACTTGTAAAAATAAAATTTGGAGATTATACTATGTGATCCTGTGGCCTTCTGAGAGAACAGAATAATCCCAGCCAATACAAATATATTTTAGTAATAAGAGATTTTGTTACCCTAGTATCCAGAATTAAGCTGATATTAGTTAGTTATGGACTCGCCCACACTATTTTATATCCTTTTATAAATAACCCTATCACTTGATATTTTTAAGAACAGAGGTTGGTAACCATGACAAAAATAAGTACTATAATCTTTGTAGCCACTTACAGAATACTCACTGTGTGTCAGTTGCTAAATCATAGAATATATATATATATATATATATATAAAATATATGTAGAATATATATATACACACACACATATATATATATTTATATATATATTCTATTTAACCTTTTCACCCTACGAGGTGAAGCGTTTCTTGCTTTATCTTCCCATCAAGAATAGTTCCCTCACCCAAAGCTCATTTTAGGAAACTTCCTCTTGGCTTCCTCTAGATCTGGGCATATAGCCATTTATGATCCTTTAGTATCCTGACTGTTGTGGTGACCATGTAATCTAGACATTGGTGAGTAGACATATCTCAGAGAAGTTATTTACATTTCAGGGATCAAATAGTTACTAAATAGCTACACAGGGGGAATTTACTCAGCCTGATTCCAACGACGTTTCTGTCACTTTCCTGTGCTGTGTCCTGGCATCCCATAGTCAGAACGTCAGTCACCCACTCCTCCCATTCAGGTCAGTTCTTGAAAACACAGCAGAGAAATGCAAGGGCTGCATTTCTTTAAAAAAAAAAAAAATCAGGGTGTGGCTTAGACAGTTGTTGCTTTCACTTGTCTTCAGGCAGCTTATTTTTTTGGTCTCGTACCACAAGGGCTAGAACGTCAGGCGCGCTTCGTCTTTTGTGCTAATCCGAGTGGAATGGAGGTGGCTGTTTGGAACTTTGCGTTGAGAAGGCATTAGCTACTTTTTCGTACTGCCGTGACCAAGTGCTTGAAAAGACGCAACGTACAGGAGGAAGCATTTAGTTTGGATTACAGTTTGAGAAGATGCAGTCCAGTGTGACTCAGAAGGCAGGATAGCAGGGGCGTGAGGCAAGCTGGTCACCTTGCGTTTGCTAAGTAAGTCACACTGTTAAACAGCGAAGACTGGACAGGAAGTAGAGCTGGGCTCAGTTGTCCACTCCAGCCATGCTTTATCTCCTAAAGGTTGTACAGCCTTTGAAACAGCGCCACCAGCTGGAAATCAAGTGCTGGGACACCAGGACCCTTGGGGGACATGTCAGTACAAACCACAGCTTAAATAAATGCATTAGCGGATCGCTGTGAGTTCGAGGCCAGCCTGGTCTACAAAGTGAGTCCAGGACAGTCAAGGCTACACAGAGAAACCCTGTCTCGAAAAACCAAAAAAAGCCAAAAAAAAAAAAAAAAAAAAAAAAAGTTTTTTGACTACATTTGGATTACGTCTGGGAAATAGGAAAAGTTTTTCTTTCCAGAGTGTGCTGCTGAACAAGAGACTTCTAATTTGTTAGGCTCAAAGAATATTTCTGTTGTCAGCTTGTCTGCTGTGTCAAAGTAAATTCTTCAATTAGCTCGTTCACCACAGGGCAACGGCATTTTCTGACAGCTCCCATCCCCCACAACGTGCCCAGACAGTTTTACCCTATAACGATAGGAACAGTGACATGACCCGAATTTAGATTCTGGGACAGAATCATTTGTGGGATCACTCTTTGGTGAGAGGGACGCTAAATCAGAGTCACTCTGGAGAAAAAGAATTGTCATGTGTGGCATTGTTGAATTTTTTTTTCTTTTTTTGCGCAGTTGTGTTTGGGCCTCACATTTTTGTTGGTCAGGGGTTCCATTTCTATTTCTTTGGCCCAAGTTACTTAGCAATGACCAACTTAGCTATGCGCCCCGCCATATTGTTTCACATGTTTGACCAGAACATTGACAGATTAATAGGAAGGGTAAATAGTAACAACTGCAGGGGCCTAGTGTGGGGCAGCGGGATTGACTGCGCCAGCTAGACTTCCTTGTGTTTGCTCAGAGGAAGCTGAGGCAAAAGCCTGCTGGGATAGGGTGCGTTTGTTCCTTCTCTCTATAGAAAACAATTGGCTTCTCAGTGGAGGATGGCCTTTTCTGAATCTACATGGTTGCACTGACAAGGAGGAGGCATTTGCCATTCCAGGGTGCTGGCTAAAAATCCCACACAAATGAAAAGGCCACACAAAAAAAACATTCAGATGTACTAAATCCCCCCAGAGGATCCTTTGACTTAAGTGGAAGGAGGGGAACTGGAGAAAGTTTATCTTTGGGGGTGGGGGGCTGGGGGGTTAGGGGGGTGGGGGATCAGGGGGGTGGGGGGGGGTGTCTCCAAACCTTCACCTCTTCACAGCCTACTCCCAATATTTGATGTTTAGAATCTTGTGAAGTCTCAGAAAGGCCCAGCCACCTTCTCTGCTCCTGATCCCTGATGGTAGAGACTCAGACACCGAGCTCTGCTGACTTTGCAAGCCTTGGCTTGGGAGAAATCTATTCTGACTCAGATTTGTTTTCCGACTTTATGGGGATGAGGTGTATCACAAACAAGAGGGAAATAATCTCCTTTGGGCGAAACTAAGCCAGAAGTGGTGACTTCGATTAAAGCCAAAACTGTATTTCTAGTTGACAATTTTTTTTTTTTTTTAGCATGAGTGACTTTATGTTTAAACATGAATATAATTTTTTTTAACATCACAGTTTATTTCTAATAAAAGACTCCAAAGCTTCCACATGGAGATTGATCAGTCATTCTTGGTTGGCCTGTCCTCGCCCCATTGTGCATGTGTGAGCATGCATTTGTGTGCACAGGTGTATAAATCTTTCTTTTAATCTACCAGACAGTCTCCTTGAGCTAGCAGACAAGGAGGCAATGGCATGACATTTGCAGCCCCCCCCTTTAGTGGCTCTAGTTCTGCTTTGTTGTGTCTGAACAGATGCTGCTTGTTTGTTTATTTGTTTGTTGTTGACAGATGTCTTACTTTCACTCCTTTCTTGGCTGTTTCTTAACAATCAAACTTTATTATACAACCCAACTAGCTTACACAAGAGGGGAAAAAGGTTAAAGGGAAAAAACAGTGAACCTTCCGGTACCTATTCCACGAAGAAGGATCCCTAGGTATCTCTGGCCTGCACGCTGGTCCAGCCTGTTACCAGCCTGTTTGCTCATCCTCCTTAGATCCACGTGCCTGCGCTCAAGCCTGGTCTGAACCCTGAACCGGCTGCTCTCTCTGTCCTTTCTGCCTGCCTGTCTGTCACATGGAAGGGGCAGTCTCCCTCTCCCATTGAGGGTCTATTAGAAACACAATAGTCTAGGTGGAGTCCCCAGGTCCGCTTCCTAAATTCCAGGCCCAGGATGGCTCCACCCAGTCTATCTCAAGGTTAATCTCAGGGAGTATCCATGGTGTGTTCAAGGGCAAAGCCCACCAAGACTGCTTTCACCTGTGTGACAATGCCCACAATCCTTCTCACACTCCTTTTTCTCTCTTCACTGTTTGATTCTCTGTTTTCTTCCCTCCTCTTCTTAGTGCTCAAGGATAAGGAGTTGCATGGAAGTGTTGCTTGTGGTGGTGCTGGGAAACGTGTCGGCTCCCATAAGCCTCTCAAACTGTAAAAAAACAAAACAAAACATGAGAACCGTCTGTTTCTAAACCTGTCAAGTAGCATTGCGTCATTCGTACCCACCAGGTTACAGTGTGAATTGGTAATCCAGCAAAGGTGTAGACTGTGGTTTTCTGCTGCCCCATAGTGTCTGGACAAAGGTCAATGGAGATCCCCTCAGTCCTGCCTGGCACCTGAGTTGGGTTGCTTCAAAGCTTGTGTTCGTTTGACTCTGTCACCCAGTGCATCTGCCCACAGCCTTTTTAGTTGGTGTGGACTTTTTCACCCTTAGCCTTTGCTGGTCTCAAGGTAGAGGGCGCTCTCAGGTGGTGGCTGATGACCCCAAGGGTAATTCTTCCCAGCAGACAAGGAAGAAAGCATCTTTGTCTTTAATCACTTAGCACAGTGTTAGGGTACATCACTTAAAAACATTCTGCTGTTTATGGTAATCAGAAGCCCGCCCGGGTTCAAGGGAAGGGGGCAAAGACCGTTCCTTTCCTTGAGAAGAATTGGCAGCCTTGTTCTACAGTTACAGTAGAGTTTGAGAGAGAAGAGACTTGACTGTGCTGGGTGACATCACAGGAAGTGCTTGAGCATGACCTTCTCCTTCCGGGTCTCACCTTCAGCAAGACAAGGACCCCTCAGGGACCATCTGTCTTTGATCTTGGATAACCTCTTAGTACAACCTCAGCCCAACCCAGCTTCCTAGTGCTACTTTGCTGTAAGTCATTCTGAAAAAAAAAAAAAAAAAAAAAAAAAGCTTACATTTCATGTTTCTTTCCCTTCCAAAGGTATAATCAAAGGACTGTTGGGTGGTGGAAAGACTTCGAAATGTCAGCGAGGCAAAACTGGCAAATGCCAGTTAAAAGGCTCTTCCACCTTTGTATTTTGCTCCAGGTTTTTACAGCAGGTTTTAATCCTACTGAAACCCTCTAGGAACCCTGGAGTGAGTGAGAAATAAAAGACTTGGCTTTTAGTCCTGAGTTCATCACTGAGGAAAGACCTACGCAGATAATTTCGCCTTTGGCCTATTGCATTCTCTCTGAGGTCACTTAACATTTTCCAATGGCCTGCTTTTACAGCTTTGCAAACGGGCCAGATATATGAGCAAACTGTGCTATTCCTAATGTGTTTTGTACTCATAAATTAAAACAACTGACTTTAGATATGTGACTGTGCTTGCCAAATTATTGCAGATTAAACTTTTTTTTCTTTTTCTATTTTTTTGGTTTTTCAAGACATGGTTTTCCTATGTAGCCTTAGCTGTCGTGGACTCTCTTTGCAGACCAGGCTGTTCTCAGACTCACAGGGATCCACCTGCCTCTGCCTCTCTGAGTGCTGGGATTACAGGTGGGCACTACCACACCAGGCTTAAAATTTTTACGTTGGTGGAAGTGTGTAATAAATATGGATCGGTCCTATGCTGCTGTTGAGCACACACTGACTGTGGGCCTCTGCTGAAGAGCCATTTGACTTGGCTTTGAGTGTTTAGAAGCATTGATGAACACCTGTGTCTGTTGATGTCACTTGGAGACTCCATCTTAAACACATAGACTGTGAGGTCAAGAGTTCTGTACAAGGATCTTTACTGAATTGCTATTTGTAGTTACCCAACAATGGGAGCCACCTGCACTTGCCAATAATAGAACATTCTATAACCTATAGTATACATGGACAATGCAAAGTGTGTATGTAATTTGTATAAATTAATTTAAATATGTAAAAAAAATAGGTTTGCCTAGAGAAGAATAGACAAGGACCGATTGAAGATAATCCTGTACCTTTTAAAGGGTGTCTTTTTTTATTTAAAATATTTATTTTTAGTGCGTGGGTGTGTATGTCTGTGTGTGTGTGTGTGTGTGTGTGTGTGTGTGTGTGTGTGTGTGTGTACGCACATGCTGTAGGTGCCTATGGAGACCAGAAGAGGTCACGGGATCCCCCTGGAGCTGGAGTTACAAGGTCTTCTTAAGAACAGTATACTCTTGTAACTACTGAGCTGTCTCTCCAGCTCATCCTCCTGCCTTTTAAAACTCTAGTGAGCATTATATGCATTATCTTTACAGCCAGAAAAGAAAACGGACAGTATGCATAGCTGTCTTACGTAACATTTCCCCCCCTGGTTAGTACCTTGTCCTAAAGGGGGTTCAGCTGCTTTAATACTTTCCTGAGTCCCACTTCCCCAAACACCAGTGGCTGCTGCCCTGCAGGCATCCCCCTCCCCCAGCATCTCCCTTTCCCCTCCCACCTCCCCGCCATGCCATCCCTCTTCCAACAGGGATTCCCATGCTGAGGACTGCTTTGAGGTAATAGAGGATGAATAGGGCTGAGAAGGCCAAATGCATCCAGGAGCGCTGGCCTGATCTTTGGGTGGCTGTGGGAGCCTGCAGCCACAGGACACCCCTAGGTTTCCACGTGGCCTCCTACTTAAAGACCTCAACTCTACAGGCTGTTGACTGGATTTTCCTTGAATAAACTGCCTTGCTTTGCAAGAACATTAATGAGTTACTATGAAAGTGCTGTGTCCATAGCGCTTGAACTCATGATCATCCTGGTTTTGCCTTCACCCGCTACCCTGATAGCTGGTATTTCAGGTATCTGCTATCGTGCTCTGCCTGCTAAGAATTTAGAACTCTTAAGTTTCTGCAAGAAGACACAGGAACAATTCCACAAATGGTGAGGGTGTAGGGGAGTTTTGCTCAGAAGGAACTCTATAGGTTACTACAGGTTGCCACAAGAATATTTTTGGATTGGCTTTGATTTTTGTTGTTGTTGTTGTTGTTGTTGTTGTTGTAGGAAATTTAGTTTTTCATTCCATCTTGTACCTAAATTGAGTATTGTAGTGGATGTAAATATATTTTTGTTTTGATGCCAAGTGTGGGATGTGAAACTGAGTTGTATGAGGCCATGTGATGTTTGTCCACTGAAAGTGACCACTGAAAGTGCTTGTGATCTTTGTCAGCTGGCAACTGCCTCGTGTGGGTGTCTTTGCCAGTTGGAAAACATCCTGTACGGACTCTGGGAGTGTATTAAACAGTCTAAAAATCAGAGAGTGCTTTTTGCATCGCTTCGCATCTCTTGGCTTCTTCACTTCTTTGCCTCGCATTGCTTCGCTTCTGTATGTTCCTAGAGAGAGAAGTTCCAGAGAATGCTTTAAGGTTGCTGCTACAGTTGCCACTGTGTTTGCTGGATTGCTGGCTTTCTGTTTAGCTTGACTGTTGGAATCTTAGTAATGAAGAGTGAAATCGCCCCAAGGAACTGAGTCTAAAAATGTTTACTTCTATTGTCCCTACTAACCTTCTTTCTCTTCTATCTCAGGTAGATGGGTTTGAAAGGAGGTAGAGGCATTAAAGAACCCCAAATAAAGTAGGTTAAAAAAAAAAAAACCCAAAGCCTACAGAGTATAACTATTAAATCTCACTATATACAATTCATCAATACATTATATACAAGTACTATAGTGTACTCAAATATTACATTTCCTATTTTATCTTACTGTATTCTGTTTTTTTCCTATTATTCCCCCCATTCCGTTCTGTTCAGTTCCATTCCGTCTTGTTCCATTCCATTCAGTTCCTTTCCTCTCCGACCTGCTTTGTTCCACTACATTCCATTTTATTCCACTCTGTTCCACTTCACTCGACTTCATTTAAATACTCAGTAGTGCTGTTCCATCCAGGTGACTTCATAATGAACCCCATGGTCACAACTATCAGATAAAAATGCCATGTAAAGAAGTCAAGAATATGAAGAGCGTGGGGTTAGATGAAGAGGGGGAGAGACTTAATCTTGGTAATTTTGAGACTTAAGGATCCTGGCCAATTACAGTAATTAGTAGCCCCCAGTTTTGAAGCACTCACTGTGTGCCAGGCACCATGCTAAGCTTTTGAGTATGGCATTTTGTTTCCTGTCAGATTTTCACAATGACCCAATTGCATGCCATTCATTTACAGCTGGATATCAAATGATTTCCTTAATACAGAAGAAACGCAGACTCTTAGAACTTATCTACTTTTCCTGATCTCCCAAGTAATATAATCAGAACGCAAACTTAACATCAGTGGCTCTAAGGGCTCAGCTCTTGGCCACTGCCATGGTCTCATCATAATTCTGCCTAGACTACAGGACATAAGAAACAAAGATGTCAAAGTACCAAATTTAGGACAGTCTTTATAGGTGTGATTTCAATGGGGGAGTGGAACATTGAGTCTAAGATTTCCCCTATGTTGTGCATCTATCAAACCAACAGTGTTTTTACAGATGTACAAGAAGTCTTGTATTTTCTTTTCCACTTGTTTTTACTGCTTAAACAGTATATAGGTCTGTCCATCCCATAGGAAATGACGTGTTTCTTGAAGTCAGCAACCCATAGAGAATGCACTGCTATAAAGTTAGTCTTTAACTTAAAAATGTTAAAACTGATTTATTTTTATTTGTATATATATATATGTGTGTGTGTGTAAGGTTATGTGCACATGAGTGCAGGTACCTGTGGAAGCCAGAAGAGGGCGTTTGAACACCCTGGATCTGGATTTACAGGCAGTTGTGAGCTCCCTGATGTGGGGTTGGGAACTAGACTTTGGTCCTCTGCAAGGGCGCTTAAGTACCCATAACCCCTGAGCCATCTCTCCAGCCTCCATACAACCCTGTGTGTGGGCCTTTCAGGGCACATTCTAGTTTGGGCTGGTGAAAGAGCAACGATTTATTATACATCATGGAATTATGAGATCCTTCATTTTCTAAGCATAGGTAATATTTCTTCATCTGGACTTAGGCTGTGTTCTGCATTTTATCAAGAGTGCAAGAAACTCCCAGCTTCCCAAATGGTCTTCAGAGAGATTAGATTAGATTAAGGTTGAGTGCTAAATCAATTGAAACTACATGGGTCTAGATTAAGCAGAAAAGCAAAAGAGATTAGCAATGAATTTATTTCCTTTTCAAAGATCCTAAATTTGCATAGTACTTGGCAGTTTTCATATCTTATATACAGACACACACATACACACACACAGACACACACAGGCATATATATACACACATGCACACATACACACACAGACATAGTTGTATACACACAGAGACACACAGACAGATACACACATACACAGACACACAGAGAGACAGAGACACAGACAGACTGACGTGTAGACAGACAGACAGACAGACACTCTGTAGGGATTTAACCCAGGGCCTTAGCCCATGCTAAGGAAGAGTTCTACCACTGAGCTATACTCATTACCATCCACACACATTACTTTTGAATCTGAAGACAGCCCTGGGAGGAAAAAAGGCTAGATAGTTCCGTGAACAGCTTTCTATTTGTGGAAATGAAGGGCCTAAGGCTTCAAATGTTATCATATGGTGGACTGGTGGGTGGAGTCATCCTCCTCAGATCTTAGTGGTTTTTTTTTGGAATGAGGAAGCAAAGCTCAGGCAAGGCAGATCACATGTCTGGGATCGCAGGAAATAAATGTGGAGTGGAAGCAAGCCTTCGGGGATCTTAGAACCCTACACCCGAGCTCTTCCCGCCACACCCCGGTAGCTCCCATTCCATGCAGGTACCTGCAAACACCCAAGAGTGTTCTCTCACTGATGTCCACACACTTGTGCGTGCTATGGAAAGGTTTTGTAATGCAAAGTGTGCCTGGAAGGCAGTCTCTGCCAATTTCTCTAATCAGGAATCCATTGTTCAACTTCTTAGTGATCCTAAAATCTCTTGGCGCTCATCTCAGTCCTTTGAAGTAGCCAGTGCGGTGTAGGAGTGTGCTGTCAGGGACTGCGAAGATTGTCATTCAAAGACGAAGCGATGATGCCACCTGAGAAGAGAAGAGACCCAGGTTCCTTGCCGGAGCCAAGTGGCTAGAATGCTTACAGTCTTTCGCACTCTCTTCAAGCGTGTGTTTGAAATGACATATTTACGCACGTGTAAGAGTCTAAAATAAAACCTCCCCATAATTCAGTCAGCAAGGCACAAAACTTTGTTCTCGTAAGACCTTGTATCACTTCATTGGAGGTGGCGTTTTTAATCAGTTTGTGATGTCACGAAGCCCGCAGGAGCAAGGGCTTGACTTAATGGTGTTAAGGCGACCTGCAGTAGATTACATAGAGAAGACGAAACAGTCTCATAAAGTGACTCTCTCACATGCCTCTGCCCAACCCTCCCCATGCTAAGCACACCATCTTGTTAGAGGGTCTGAGCCAAGAGCCAGTGCCAAGTGCCTGCCTTCAACCCCACACCATCTCAAGGTTTTACAGCACGTGACGTATACATTTAGGCTCACTTACACATATAGTTAGCAATTACCGTACAGATGGGTCTTCTTACCGTCTGCTCATAAATAGATTGTTTATCACTCAGAACACATTTTCTCATAGAAAATGGTTGCCTGAAAATATTTACCAAATGCCTGAAACTGAGCATTTTAAGCAGCTCAGTTGTGTACGTACGTTCTAAAGCCAACTTCAGAAACCATGTGTGTGTGTGTGTGTGTGTGTGTGTGTGTGTGAGTTCCCAGATGATACACGTGCAGCCATACCCCTAGTTTTTAGACAGTTTTTCTCAGTGGTCTTGAGCTCACCAAATATAAAAGCCTATCTGGCCAGTGAGCCTGAGGGATCCACCTACCTGTGTCCCCAGAACTGGCATGACATCTTTTGCTGTCATGTCCATTTTTTAAAAAATGTGAGCTCTGAGTATTGACTTCAAGTCCTTGTGTGTATAAGACAAACCCTTAGCCAACTGAGCTGTCCCCGGGAGCCTCTTAAAGGAACTCTGTGCCTTGCGTTGTAACAGAGGGCCATCTCTCTTTGTGCAAGCATTTAGAGCTAGCCCAAGACTCTAAACTCCAGGCCTCAGCAGTAGAGCCCTAGCAGAGATGCTGTAGCCAGGGCGTGGGCAGAGCCAGCCAAGTCGGGCCCACTTGACTGGCCTAGTTGACTTTTCATGCCTCCATAGTTTCCAAAGTCAGCTCCACCTTTTTTTTTTTTTTTTTTTTTTTTTTTTTTTTTTTTTTTTTTTAAGCTGTGAAGACAAGATTAAATCCAGGCAGATATTTCAGAAAGCAAAACTTTGGTATATAAAGTCAATCTGTGGGCTTCGTGCAAAGCAAGCCAAGGGCTGTTCTTGGTCAGTGACCAGCCCAGTAGGCACGTCAGGGCGGGCGTGTTCTGGTGCCATTTGCAGAAGGTCACCGAGGAGCAGTCTGGGAAACTCCCTTCTTTCCACCATTCTTTCTATCCTCTCTCCTTCCCACAGGGTCAGATTTTTCTCTTCTCATTTTTTTTTTCCCCTCATGGGTAGCTCTTACGTTAAATTTCTTATTTGATTCATCTTTGGTTTTTGCTTCTCAGAGGATCTGAACTTTCCCAGAAGCCTCTAAAATGCTAATCTTTCAGTGTGAAGGTGACCTGCTCTGGTTCTCTGGAGAGATTGGTGGGGGTGGGTGGGGTGGGGGGGCATGTCTATGACAGTTGGTAATCTCTTTGATAACTTGCAGCTTCATGGAGCCCTTTGGTTCATCCAAGAACCTGCAAGTCAGCTTGCAAGAGCCATTAGAGAAGAGAACGTTTAATAAGGCGTGCGCGCGCGCGTGCGCGTGCGCGTGTGCATTGTGTACACATGTGGACATGCATAGAGGCTAGAGGTCAATGCTGGTTGTCTTTCTCATTTATGCCCTCCCTTTACTATTTTCAGACAGGGCCTCTCACTGAGCTTGGACTTTACCGACTCAGCGTAAACTTCAGGCTCTTCCAATCTGTGCCTCATTAGCGCTAGGATTATAAGTGCATGCCAATCACACCTGGCCTTCTATGTGGGTGCTAGGACGCAAACTCAGGTTTCCACGGTAGGCAAGCCTTTTACTGAGACATCTTTCTGGCCTGACAACGTGATTTAAAACAGACTCCTGGTGGAGATGAGACACCCAAGAAATGAGGACCTCCCAATGAGATCCTCAGTCTGTTACTAAACGAAAATTCATCTCAGGCAGATTTGACTCTCAAGGGGTGAGGCTTAGAGAGTAAGCAATGTGCCTACCTCACACATCCCTCAGGAGACAGAGCCTGCATCAACTAGTTTGCCTTCCCACACCCTAAGACTCTATTTTCTGTATGTATTTTGTTTTTTGTTTTTGTTTTGGAAGAAAAGTTTTGTAGTGAATTCTTCCAAAGGTTCTGTCTGGTTTTAAAATTTCTCTTTACTTAAAAAAAGAATGGTGGAGACAAACCAGTTTCAGGGGTTTGTGGAGAGGGCAAGGCTCCCCCGAAAGACCTTTGGATCCCCCACCTCCAAGGATGAGATAAACCAGTTTCAGAGTGTGTGGAGAGGGCAAGGCTCCCCCACACAGTTCCTTGGATTCCTCACCGCCTTGTCTTCATGCGAAATGTCTCATAATTAAAAAACGCAGACTCTACACGGACACTGGGTCTTTTCAGCAGAGACCGCGACTCCAAAAGTGTTCATTATGCATGGGTGTGCTGCTCGAATTAGATTTCCGTGGTCTTGACTTTAATGGCCCTGTCTAGATATGTGATTAAGCTTTTGTTCTTTGTCTCAAAATGGTCAATGGAGTTGTGTGGTTTTAATTTCATCTGAAGTGCAGGGCCTACTGCTTAGCTACTGAGACCACTATTTCAATTTTTTTTCCAGGTCTTGTTAAACAGTTGGAGCAAATATGAAATTATGAGAAGTTTTTGAGTGCATTGAGAAACTTCTAATTTAAAAGGACACAAAGGAGGGTAAAGAGTGGTTTCTTACTTGTGCCTTCATAGTCGTTCCCCAAGGGCAGACTATACCAGTGTGCAGCTTATGGGAAGTAGAGGAAAACACAATGTAACATAAAATTGTAGGTCCCTAACTGTGATCACCTGTTACTATGGCAACCAATTCAAAGTATTTAGGCAACTTAACTAGATGCTTCTGACAGTATGGAAACTAAATATATTTTAAAAACAGACACATGCAGATCCCTGCGTGACTGAGGTGACACAACACTGAGGCACTGTTGTGACAACCAGAGGCCTCGCACAAAAGGATAGAGTTTAGAAGCAGCAATCTCAGCCAGAAGAGCAGGCACGAGGCTACAGCTCCTCTCTGCTGTGGGGATGACGTGGGGGTGATGGTTGGCAACACGGGGCTCAAAGCTTCTGTACTGAATGAATACCAGACTTACCTTTTCCACATCTTTAAACCACCAAGAAAGGGGCAGGCTACAGTATGAGGAAACAAGCATTAAAAAAAAAAAAAAATTGAAAAGTGCAATTCCTCATAGACGTGCAGCAAACACATGGCAGGGCCTTATTTTATCAACTATATTAAAAATTACTTCCCCCCTCGTTTGGGTAACGATATAGAAATCTGGTCTTAACTGTGTGTTCAGTTGAACTTAGAAGCGTCTAGATTGCTCCCCTTATTATCAGCTGCTGTAGGTAGAAAATAAAAAGCAAATAGATAAAAGCAAGCATCCATAGTTTTTGTTTATTCAGTTTATAAGCGTGTACATGTGTTATGTGTGGGTGTGCACATGCATGTGTGCATGTGTGCTCATGTGTGTGCTCATGCACATGTGTAAGCATTCATGTGGAGGTGGGAGAACGGCCTCAGGTGTCATCATAGAGACAGGGTCTCTTATCGCCCTGGAGTTGACTAATTCGATCAGAGCAGCTGGCCATTGAGCCTCAAGGATGTGTCTACCTCTACTTCCCCAGAGATGAGACTAGAAGCCCTTATCAGCATACCTGGATTTGTAAAACCTAGCTTCTGGGAATCGAATTTAGCTCCTCCTGCTTGCCGGGCAAATGCTTTATGGAGTAAGCCATCCCCACCACCTTCAGCACAGTTTCCATGTTTTTAAAGCAACATTACGCAAGTTCCGTGAACACAGTAGTTCTTTAGCCGTAGCTATGTACCAAGCTATGTACGCCGGAAGCAAGAGGGTTCATTAGCTATGTACGCCGGAAGCAAGAGGGTTCATTAGCTATGTACGCCGGAAGCAAGAGGGTTCATTAGCTATGTACGCCGGAAGCAAGAGGGTTCATTAGCTATGTACACCGGAAGCAAGAGGGTTCATTAGGCTGAGGGTCCTTTTCTCTGTGCTACCTGTGAGATATTTACGCTTCTAGGCTTTCTAGGAAACACATTTTCAGGACAGTGGTTGGGTCAAATATTTTTCATTTTTCTGATAAAAATTCCAAGGCAAATCAATTATTAAAAAACAAAACAAGCCAGGTGGTGGTGGCGCATGCATTTAATCCCAGCACTTGGGAGGCAGAGGCTGGCTGATCACTGTGAGTTTGAGGCCAGCCTGGTCTACAAAGTGAGTCCAGGACAGCCAAGGCTACACAGAGAAACCCTGTTTCAAAAATCCAACCTTCCCCCCAAAACAAAGCAAGCAAACAAACAAACAAACAAACAACAACAACAACAACAGATGAAAGAAAGAAAACAAGTCACCAGAGGGTTTTCCTAGACTGCTCATTTATTTAATAAAGTAGTGTGTAATAAACACCCTCAAATCTATGAGATATTTTTCAGGAGACAAAAGACAAATGGATTCAGATGGAATTGGGCAACTGTCCAATTTCTAAGGTTTGGTGATACACCTCAAACAGAAAGTAATCATTGGTTTCATGGAAACATAAGCTGTACCCTGTGAGCAGGCAGACTGTGTGGGTCAGCCTCGGTGTCATTCCTTTCCAATTCCTATTTTTCCTTCCTCCTTCTGTGGATATATTTGGCTTAAAGAATCCAGTTTTCCATGATATAGTGTGTTTTAGAGTCTCCACTTCAGTGAGGTGTGGGGCATTCGTAGACAGCACTGGACCTATTATAATTTTTTTTTTTTTTTTGGTTTTTCGAGACAGGGTTTCACTTTGTAGCCTTGGCTGTCCTGGACTCCCTTTGTAGACCAGGCTGGCTTCAAACTCACAGCGATCCGCCTGCCTCTGCCTCCCGAGTGCTGGGATTAAAGGCGTGCGCCACCACCGCCTGGCTCTGAATTATAATATTTAACTTAAAATTAATTAATTTACTTTACATCCCAACTGCAGTTTCCCCTCCTTCTTCTCCTCTTAGTTTTCCCCCTTAACCACTTCCATTCCTCCTCCCTTTTTCTCCTCAGAAAAGGGGAGACCTCCCATGGATATCAACCAGCCTTGGCATATCAAATTGCAGTAAGACTAAGTTCATCTTCTCCTATTGAGGCTAGAAGAGGCAGCCCAGTAGGGGAAAAGGGTCCCAAAGGGAGGCAACAGACCCAGAGAGGCAACAGCTGCTGCTGTTAGGAGTCCTACATGAACACCAACTTACACAGTTGTCACAAATATGTAGAGGGCCAGATGGCTGCCCCCAAATTGTGGAAGATAACAGTCTGACAAGATGAAGAAGAGGTTAAGAAAGAATTGTTTGGTTTTTCGGCAAAATATGGAGGGCATGTAAAGAGATCAGAATTGCTAGGTTAGAAATAAAATGCATTCTACAGTCTCCCCGTTAAGTCAAGGTTTCTTGCTAAATGGAACCCGGAATTAAATGCATAAACTCAAAGTTGATACTTTTGGGCTGTTTATGTAGACTGACATGAGATAATTTAAGTGGTGCCACATAGAACCTTTAACCTCAAAAAAGAGCTTCTGTGACCCTTAAGGGCATTGTCATATAGTAGAGTCAGGAATCTAAAGTCAAGGTTGGTTTGGAAGGATCCCTCTTAGAAACAATGGCAGTGTGTGTGTACCCATGTGTGCATGTTTGGTTTTTTGAGACAGAGTTGCCTTGGCTGTCCTGGACTCACTTTGTAGACTAGGCTGGCCTTGAACTCACAGAGATCCACCTGCCTTTGCCACCTTGAGTGCTGAGATTACAGGCATGCACCACCATGCCCAGCTGTGTGTGTATTTTAATTTTTGACAATTGCTGTTAGGTGGAGTTGCGTATGTGGCACAAGCTCTTGAGTGGGCTGTACAAGGCAGCGCCACCAATCTTAGATAAAGTAGACTGATGTTGGGTAAATTTCAAACTGACTTCTGGGCTCTAACTTTCTAGTAGATGGGGAAAGTTTTTAGCATCCGGTATCAACCATTTCTCCCCCACCAAGGACACATTGGGATACTGATGAAAAACTAAATGTACCTCAAAAGGCAAAGCCAGGAATCATGGCAGAACCAGTGGGCAGAACAAATAATTAGCATGAACAGTCTACTTGGGGGAATACTCTGGGAATAATGAGGCTGAATCAAAACTGACTTCTGTATGGCAGGAGATGAGGTTTCCTGGCAACATCCCTTGGCGATATTTCATGGTTGCTGTATAACACCACTGTGAGTGCACAGACAACGGATAGACCTCCCATTCCTAAATTATAAGGTTTCACATAAGTTTTATAATGAAATGAGTCAAAGACAAATGTTAAAAGTTATAGAACATTTTAGAGAGTATTAGTGTAAGAATTTGATCTAAAATATTGGCAAACTGGCATGAGAACACTGAATTTATCCCACCAATGCATTGGATGCTGGGAAAATGGTCTCAATACTAAGGGTAGTTCAGACAAGGAACACGAAAGGGCAACCCCACTGTCTTTTTGTTTGTTTGTTTGTTTGTTTGAGACAGGGTTTCTCTGTGTAGCCCTGGCTGTCCTGGACCCACTTTGTGACCAGGCTGGCCTCGAACTCACAGCGATCCACCTGCCTCTGCCTCCCTAGTGCTGGGATTAAAGGCGTGTGCCATCATGCTTGGTGCAACCCCACTGTCTCCAGAGCATGGATGCAAAATTCTAAACACAAATCTACTAAGCCAAACCCATGGTGTTAAACATATTTCAGGGAAGTGAAGGTGGCTTAGCCAAGGAACTCACCAAACTGAAGACTAAGCTAGAATGGTAGGGAATATGTGTTTGGGTAACCACAGTGGGCCAGAAACTGCCCCTTGTGAGATAGTAAAAGAAAGTGTTAGAGTAAGAAAAAATAGACTCTTCCAAAAAACAGGGGGTGATGGGGAGAGGTAGAGTCTCAGAAATCCACCAAGGGAGTGTGACAGGTCACCTGGAAGAAGGAAAACAAAACAACAGATAAGACAAAATGGCTGAGGACCCAGAGGAGTCAGATGAACACAGCTTCTGCTTCAAAGGTCTCTGATTAGAAGAAAGCAGAGATCCCCTCCAAAGGTGAACCAGGTGTGAGTCTGGCAGGCTTACCCCAGGACAAGCCCACAGCCCTCAACACGCCTCAAATCCAGTTGTAGGTGTTGGTAAGACCCTGACACCTTCAAATGGGTTACAGGGAGAGAGATTACCATTTGCCACTCTGTATAAACTGGGGGGTGGGGGGGGTGGGGGTGGGAGTGGGGGCGGGGTGGTCAGTGCTTGGGCGCCATCTTGAGAGAGTGAAACTGATGGCGAGGGAGATGGCTCAGTGGGTAAAATGCTTGCTAAGCAAGGGTAGAGACGTTAGACTCAGTTCCTAGGACTCATGTAAAACCAGGCATGACACTGCATCTCTGCAGTCCCTGCACTTCCATGGTGAGAAGGGAGACAAAGTTGAGAGAATCCTAGAAGCTTGCAGCTAGCCTGACATGTACCGTGCTAAACAATAAAAGCCCTTGTCTCAAAGTGGAAGGTGAAGACCAACATATAAGGCTGTTCTCTGATCTTCACCATGTGCACCCCCCACAATGATAAAAAATTGAATAATCACCTTCAAAATCCCAGCTACCCTGGGTCTTATATTGGGTGACACTTACTCCTGTGATATGAACAAACATCTGCTTACTCCAGACAGGAAAACGAAGAAGCCCAAAGCATAGATACCACCAAGGGCCAACTTGGTGAACCAAAATTAATTTTATTGCAGTTACTCACAGGAATATGGGTAAAAGGTTGCTTACGGAGCTGAAAGGATTCAAAGCTGTACCACCAAAGCTCACCCCAGCACTGAGGTCAGCTCATGAAAGCTGGTGTGCACTGCATTACCTACAGGCAGTGCAAAAGGTTGGAACGCGTCCTTTCCAGGTGCCTCAGTTGGGTGGTCTGTTTCCTCTAGGCAGTTCAGATGGTCTCTACTTCCAGGTTGCTGGTCTTGTCTGAGAGTAACTATCACTAGGCCTTATTACTTACAAATGCTTCGTAGGGAGGGGCCTAATAGATCTGGTTAGTTTCAGGGACTTCCTGAAGCTATTTTGTTTATTTTTTGAGCTTAAGGAACTTCCCTGCAGGATGCAATGTTTCACCTCCTGTGTCCTAATGAGCCTCCCTCCAAGATGGAAGCTTGTGAATGAGAGGGAGCTACTCATATAACATCTTTAGATCTGGAACAAGAGCAGGTCAAGGAACCTCTATTTGTCCTGCCACATCTCCAGGACAAGTGAGGCCTAGAGATCAGGTTTTGAAGAGCAAAGGGGCAGGCTGAAGTGTGAGCAGGGCTGGCATAGGTGGGAAAGCACAGAGGGACAGATATTCTCACCCTTCATGGCCAGGAGTAGATCTCATTATCTGAAAATAAACACCAAATGGGATTTGAGGCAGCAACAGGAAAAAACAAACAAACAAACAAACAAACAAACAAACAAACACCCAGAGCCACCTACCTGTCTGTTATTCATAGCTGTAGAACCCAAGAATGCTGAGGTTCCAGAGGTGTTTTTGATAGAGTCACACTTTCCTCCAAAGGTGATGAGTACTCAGACAGTCTTGAGAGTAAGAAGACAGGGCCTGGAGAGATGGCTCAGCGGTTAAGAGCACTGGCTGCTCTTCCAGGGGTCCTGAGTTCAATTCCCATCAACCACATGGTGGCTCACAACCATCTATAATGAGATCTGGTCCCCTCTTCTGGCCTGTAGGGACATATGCAGGCAGAGCACTGTCTATGTAATAAATAAATACATCTTAAAGAAAAAAAGAAGGAAAGTAAGAGGACAGGATTTTGAGCAGCCCTTACTGATCTCTCTGTTGTGGTTGCTAGGGAGGGTGGGAGAGCCTCCCCAGCCCACAGGCTGCAAAGCTAAGGTTGGCCAGCAGAGGTCTCTGGTATGCAAAGAAGGAAAGCTACCGAGATGAGGACAGCTCTGGGGAACTTCAGAGCCTTGTTCAACTGAAGACCCAGCAACAGCACAAACCACGAAAAGACAGGGAGCTCACAAGATCAACAGACTGTCCATGTCTCCTTCCTGTAGCTGCAGTTTCTGATTTAGCTGCTCGCTGCCATCTTTCTGAGACTCTTGTGATTTCCACTGCCAATTTCTATTGGAGTACCAGCAGGATTTTTTCTTTATTATTATTAATATATATATACACATATACATATACACACACATATATGTTACTTACCACTCTCCATTGTACAGTCATCTAATTTTGTTTGCATTAAAATTATTAAGCAATGTTTTTTTCTTTTTCTTAGCTTTTTTCTTTTTTCCCTGGGGCTTTGAGAAAGCTACATTCAGTAGTATTTTGACTTTACCTTACTGATTTAAGAATTTCCTTACATTTTTCTTTTTAAAAACAACTTATATTTATATAATTTTAAAACCCTTTCCACTATCAGGAAGTTTTCTCCTCCATTTTTTTGTTTTGTTTTTTTTTCACATTTATCCAAATAATTTCTAATTTGATAGCACATCCTACAGTAGTTAGGCTACTTTTAGTTTTGTGGTTATTGGTAGTCTATTAGAAAGATGCAATTAATTTTAGGCATTTAAGTATTCCTATATCCTGCATGTGTTGAGGTTCTGGCTGTTAGAGCAATTTCCTTTCTCTAATGTAATTAAAAAGCAAGTTGCAAGAAAAGAAATTTTTGAAACAAAACAAAAAAGCAAGGTTGAAAATGAAAAGTTCAATGAACCAGTTGTCAGTCAATAAAAAAAACCCATATAGTGGACAGTTGTAATTAATCACAATTTAAAAGTCAAGACTTGGTTTCATGGGAAAATTTATAGTTCATTGAAGTGCATCAAAACCCGAAACACGAAAAATTAAAACATGCTGCTATGGAAGATTCATAATTATCACTGCTACATTGACCACTGGTGTTGGCATTGCTTTTAGACTCGATGCATTCCTGCTCAAATGCACATGCCTTTAAACAAAAAAACAAAAAACAAAAAACAAACCTAGAAAAGCATTCCTCCAAAGTTTGGATGTGAGGAATGTCCAAGCTACTCCTACATGAAAATAATTTCAGGAGAATTGCTTTGTCGGATGTCGGGATTTATTAGAAACGTGTAGCAATTAAAAGGCCATTGTAGTGAAGTGATTCAATGGAATAGAAGAGAAAGCCCTAAGTATGGAACCCTGCTGCTTGGTGGAGTTTGCATTATATAGCAGAACACATTAGAGAGAGGGCATCACGTGTAAGCCATGTAAAAACAGTGGCTAACATGAGGTAAGCCAGCCCCAGGCATGAATTGGCTGCTTTGCATAGATATTATCATTATTACTATTATGGATTGGTGAAGAAACTATAAGTAACGGTAGGATGGCTGATTACCTCACAGGTCAAGGAAAGTTGACCCTTACCTCATACCGTAGACTCAAATACCAAATTACCTCACGCTAAAAGACTTAAACATAACACGGGAATCTGTTAACCTTTAAGAAGGCAATACAGGACTTATGAGATGGCTTAGCCAACAAAGGTCCCAGGATACCAAGCCCGGTGACCTGAGTTCGAACCCTGGGCTCAAATAGGTAGAGTACATGAGGAATCAGCTCTGTTTATTTAAGCACCGAAACAAAACCCAACCAAACGAAAATCAATAGGCCTCTACCAGGGAGAGGGAACGGAAAGAAGGAATCTAAGAAGAGTTGGCGCCCAGGAAGCATATCAAGACCAGCATGGGTAAAAGACTCGCAAAAACTTGTTACCGAACAGTCTGTGCTACTGGCAGCCAGTAAGGATATGAGGGCAGTTGTTGCGTAGCCAAGAAATACAGTGATTTAAGTAGAATGTTGGTCAGGACATGGGATGTCCAGCATATCTGTGTAAATTTGTGGATCTCTCTTGAGCAAACAGGTATTATATGCTATATATCAACGCGTGCAGAATTTTTTTTTTAATGATCCATTAATTCCACCCCAAATACGAACCTTGGAAATCCTTGAACATAAAAACACAAGTAGTTACTCAAAAACAGCATTAAAGAGCAAACTCTCCACTGGGGGCCACAAAGAGCATCTTGGGATGCAGTTCTGCATAGGATTTGGTATGCATTTTTTTTTTTTTCTGGGTGGCAAGATGGAAGAGAAAGTCTTAGCAAGTGGCTGCGAAGGTTGATGGATAGTGATGGTAGAGACATCTGCCAGGACCCTGGCTTCGGGCCTGTGTCTGCAACAGTGTCCTATCCCTCCTGTGCTGCCCGTCTCCTCTATAGACTGGAACTGCTGCCCACTGCCATTTAGTTTCAGCGGCAAGATGATCAGTAAAATTACCATGACCAAGTGGCCAATAAGGCTAATCTCTCCTGCTTAGGTGTTTGAAAAAGGAAGCTCATGGTGTTGGCTAGCAGCTTGTTCCAAAACACGGGAGCTGCTGGCCACACACTCAGCCTGTGCATTCAACGCCTCACTTTTTTTTTTTTTTTGGTCCTCATCTTCACTTTGCAATCCTCTTTCATCCTTAGCCTAGAAGCTCCGGTTAGCCTCTGTCTAGTTGCTGTTGTGTTCTCAGTACCCTGGGCAAAGGCTGGACCCTCATAAGCATTTAGAAAAGTGTTTGCTGCATGGGTGGATGGATGGATGAGTGACTGAGAAAGGAGAGAAGTTTTCAAGACAATTTCCCTTTGAAACAATTTGAAAAATTACATTTCTCCTCCCCTCATTTTGAAATGCCTATTATTGTGTAACCCACTTTCTCTAATCCCAGTGCATGCGATATGATTTGTGAGAAAATAATCTAGGAGATATATTAGGAGATATCTAGGATATAGAGATGAAATGTTTGTGCCAGGGCACCCAGGGAACTACTGACAGGAGAGAAGGCTGGCCCAGATCACAGCACAGGGGGCAAGGATAGAATCATCTGGAAACCATTTGCTGGACTGAAATGTCAGAGAGAGCACTTTCCAGGAAAACCACCTTGTCCTCAGGCCACTGAAGGTCATGGGTGCCCAGAACAGCAGTCTTTCCACCTGCACAGCTGTGCTTCCCTGTGCTCGAGAGGACCATTGTCCACAGACTGCCATCCGCTGAGGCAGACCCCATCAGTCACATCTCTGCTTTTGTAAGGAAATGGCAGCCGTGGGAAAACAATTGTTATGGTTAGTGGCTAGCGCTATCTTACTGGAAAAACCCAGAGAAGTTCACAGATACCGGATTTATATTACAGAGGTTTATAATAAAAGAGATATAAAATGTCAACGTTGGAATAAGTTAGGAAAGACACGAAGCAACATGGAAACAATCATCTGGTGGAAATTCTAGTAAAAGTATTTAAAAAAAAAAATAGCTGGGTGGTGGTGGTGCACGCCTTTAATCCCAGCACTCGGGAGGCAGAGGCAAGTGGATCGGTGTGCGTTCTAGGCCAGCCTGGTCTACAAAGTGAGTCCAGGACAGCCAAGGCTACACAGAGAAACCCTGTCTCGAAAAACATAAGCCAACAAAAAGAATCAGAAGTGCATTTTTATTAAGAGAGAGCTTGATTTAAAACAGAATCAATGTTACTGCCTTTTTCTTCAGGAATTCCTGTCCTTGGACAGCACTTTTCCTGGTTTCAGAACTGCCCCATTTGCACAGTACAGGGAGGAAGAGAAAAGGAGGTTTGCCGGGGTTTGCTTCACATGGTTTCCAGACCTCTGTCCATCCAGACCTCTGTCCGTCCAGTTCTCTGTCTGTCCAGTCCTCTGTCTGTCCAGTCCTCTGTCCATCCAGACTTCTGTCCATCCAGACCTCTGTCCGTCCAGTCCTCTGTCCGTCCAGACCTCTGTCCGTCCAGACCTCTGTCCGTCCAGTCCTCTGTCCGTCCAGACCTCTGTCCGTCCAGACCTCTGTC
>OU015756.1:52311136-52324399 GCA_907169655.1 Acomys percivali
TTCTTTCTTTCTTTCTTTCTTTCTTTCTTTCTTTCTTTCTTTCTTTCCTCCTGTCATGACCTTACAGGACTCAAATCTATTTCAATGAATTTAAACATTTGACTAGAACAAAGGTTGTCCAAAAATAGAGCTTCCGCCCAGACTTATCCCATCGCTGCCCTCCAGCGCAACACCTCTCCCTTTCTCTCTTTGTTTAAGAAGTTATTTAATAAGTCAGTACCAAATCTAATCAAGTTTTAAAAAAAAACTTCATTATACATAAATGCGTGCTTCTGGTTTCAATTAATAGACTTTAGATACAAACATCATTTCTAACCGACAAGATCTGCCCCACCCTCTCCCTCATCCCCCCCCCCCTTTTTTGGAAATGAGTATGTGTCAGAAACACAGGACAGGAGTACAGGACCGAAGTTTATCACGATTAGCCCCTCCTCCTGGAAGGCTGTCATCTGACGGTGTTAGCCACTAACCTGCCCCCTGCAGAAGCGCTTGTGTAGCTCTCTCGCTCATCTCCCAGTTTGCACATAGTCACCTTTGGAACCGTGCTGAAATATGGCGGCAGTGTTTTCCCGTTTTGTTTGTTTGTTTTTTTTTCAAAATTTACTTAGTTTTTTTGCTGCTTCCATAGAGTCAATTTTGTTTTCTAAAGTATTTTCAAATTGATACGTACCTGGTCCTGTTTGCTTTAAAAAAAAAAAAAAAAAATCAGAAAATTTGTGTATAATCTCTAGTGTGATTTGTTTACGTTCTCAGACTGGGCTGCACTGCATTTGCACCCGTTAGTTGCCTCATAATACAGTACAACAGTAGGATATCTACAGATTTGAAAAAAAATTATTAAACGTTTAGATGCGTTTATTTTATGCGTTTGAATGTGTTGCTCAGCTGTTATGTCTGCAGCACAGGCATGCCTGCTACCCACCGAGGCCAGAAGAGGGCGCCAACTCCTGTGCAATTGGAATTACATACACTTGTGAACTGCCACACCGTGCTGGGAATAGATCCAGGCTTTTCTGCAAGAACATGTGCTCTTTCTAATTTTTAATTTATTTTTAAAAATATTTATATTTATTTTTTTTTGGTTTTTCGAGACAGGGTTTCTCTGTGTAGCCTTGGTTATCCTAGACGCGATTGTAGACCAGGCTGGTCTCGAACTCACAGCGGTCCGCCTGCCTCTGCCTCTCGAGTGCTGGGATTAAAGGCGTGCGCCACCACCGCCCTGCTCAAGTGCTCTTTAAAAAATGTTTTTAAATTTATTCACGTTACATGCCAATCTTAGCTCCCTCTCTCCTCTCCTGCAGATCCTGCCCTCCCTCCCTCGTCCCCCTAACTCCCTCTTTGAAAGCCCCCCCAGTTTACTTTTATGATCTCTTACTCTGTCTCTGTCACCCCTCACCAGCCTCTGTGGGGTCCGCCGATTGGACCCTACAGCAGGCGAGGCGCTACGTGACAGAGGCTGAAGTGGTCACTGATGAGCAGCCAAGAGCAGAGAGCACGAGGTGCAGACTGGATGCTGTCCTTTGGGTGTTTTAACAAGGATACTGGTTTTCAGCGACCAGAAGTGGCAGTTTACGCGATCTTCAAGCCCTAGGAGGAAAGAGAGACCTCCAACACGGTGGCTGCTTTTGCCTGTGCTAAAGGCTTAGCTAGGGGGCTATAACAGGCCTAGCTAGGGGCACAGAACCAGGTTACTTAAGATGCTAATTAGGAAATCTGTAAAAACTGAAAAATATTTTCAAGTGTATGTGGGAAACTAAGCGATCACAGCAGGAAGGACAGTGCAGCTGTCTTAACATTTCCTTTGGTTTGCAAAAACAATTTCATACAATAGATGCTACATGTTATATATATATCACAATGTTAAATTAAAATATATTGCAAAATATATCATATTTAGTATATGTTATATTATGTTGTATATACTATTTTATATCATATAATATACACGTGCGGTTTGTGCGTGAAGCGCCCCCTTGTGCTCATGTGATTGAACACCACTCCAGCTTGTGGGTGCGGTCCTGAGAAGTCACAGGATACAGGTAGGTGAAGCTGGGGGGAGGAATAGGCTGCTCCTGCTTCCAGCCTGCTGTCTCCCTCTGTGCTTCCTGACCTCTCGCCCACACAGCCACACATCTTAACCAGTGTCCTCATCTACTGTGGCCCAGGAGCGGCTCTCGCCTTGGGCTCTCTCAACTATGACGGTGCGACATCCTCTCACACTGTGGACCAAAACACATCCTCTTCTCCTCAAGTTACCTTTTGTCAAGCATTTGGTCACAGTGATGAGAAAACCAAATCCAATGTGTATAATATCTTAGCATAATTTTATATGACTTATAATTGTGGACAGTTTTATAGTAAACTCTTCTTTTTTTTGTATAAAGTTCTCAGGTGAGACATAATTACAAACTAATGTTAGGACTTGCGCACCCGTGTGACAAAATATGCCAAGGTATGCACCAGAGGGGATCCAGAGTAGAAATGGCTAGAGGGTGATCTTTAGCTTATGGTCTCTAGGAAGGTCAAAGGTCAAGAACAGTCAAGTTAAAAAAAAAATGAACTCACATAGGTCCAAGGGACTGGTATTTATGCCGAGCAGACTGGAAGAGTTAACCTGGAGTCGGGGGTGAGGGGGGGGCAATTGGCAATCATTGTTTTAAAGAAAAAAAGGGGTGGTGGTGGCGGTGGGGAATTTCATCAAAGACACAACTTAGGAGAATCATCTTGGCCTTACCGCAGAAGGGATGTAGTGTGACTAAACCAGAGGCAGGGCCAGGACATGGGAGACAGGAGCGGTGACAAAGGAAGCGTGAAGAAGACAAGACCTTAACCTTCCAAGGGTGCTTGATAATCTGACCCACTATGGACTATGCACATACAGACACACACACAGACACACACACAGACACACACACACACACACACACACACACACACACACACACACACGTATAACTACAATCTCCTGAGCTCATTTCCTGTCGCTCATATGCCCATGTGCCTAGGGCTTACCACTTAGGATTAGATGACCTATCAGTGGGACTGTCCCTGGAGACAACCATTACTCACATCTCTTCATCTAAGTGGCCTTATGTGACTTCCCCCATCCTTGCTGGCGTGTCACTCCAGCCATTTTTAAAGCACTGTTTCTCGTCTGTCCTCAGCTACTAATATACATACTAGTGCCTGTTGCAGAAGACACATCGGTGTGGCTCATGCCTCTTTTCTGTTTTAAAGTAGTTCCCTGAGATCTGCCGGTTGCTGGAGATCAGGCTGTCTTGGCATGTAGCAGTAGACAAGAGTATTTTGTGTGTGCCTAAGAACACACGGTACGAGCTTGCTGGGGTCTGGTTTTTATGGCCTGGCTTTGGACAGCAGGAGACGAATGTTTAGATACTGATCACTCCAAAGCCTATATTTTCCAACAGATATAAAGATTACTGTATAAAAAACAATAAGTGTTGAGGAAAAACTATTTTCCTAGTCAGTCAAAGGAGGATTTAGCTACATAGTTCTTAAGAACCGGATCTGGGTTGGCACTGATTAAAATACAATTTCGTGTGCACGTATACATAGCTCTTGGTTATAAGACAGAGGGACAGAGTCAACTTCCAACTACCTTTGTGAGCAAAGCTGGGTTATCCCAGAATTTATACAGATAATGAATGGTCTTTTTCAGAATTTTGTTCAATTGTGAGGTGTGAAATGTAGCTCTGTCACTCGAATCTTACGCAATGACACTACTCATTCGTCCGCCATACAATTTAAGTAATCACCGCTCACCAATCCAACCTTTTCCCTATTCACTTGTCATCTTCTTACCCAATAACCGCATCAGCCCCACAGTTTCCCTATTTAATAAGTCTTATGTAAGTCTGTCCCATCAGTACAAAGTTTTATCCTTATTGGGAGGATCCTAAAAACAGATGAGGCTCTCTGTTGTCCAACTGCTCAAAGCTAGACTTACCTAAGTAGCTCTTTGTCCTTTTTAAAAAATGTTGTATTTACTTACTTATCTTTATTTTATGTGTACTGGTGTATGGTGTACTGGTATGTCTGTGTCTGTCAGGCATGCGTGCTGCCTGCAAAGGCCCAGAACAAACTATGGAATGGTTGTGAGCTGCCATATGGATGCTGGGAATTGAACCCGAGTCCTCTGGAAAAGCAATGCTCTTAACTGTGGAGCCATCCCTTTAACTCCGTTGTTGTTGGTGGTGTTGTTTTGGTTTCTGCCTTTTGAAACGGTCTCACTGCATTGCCCAGGCTGGTCTTGATAGTGTGGTCACCATGCCTCAGCCTCCCGAGTACTAGAATTACAGGCGGTGGACCAACACAACTAGTGTCTCTGTAAGGGTAAATAAATATGTCTTGGATCATTATGATTAGTCAGATAAAGAGAGTGTGAATGCCACACACAGGCAAAGCATGACGAATAGAGGGGAGCAGTGAGGCATGTGAGAAGAGAGGGGAGCAGTGAGGCATGTGAGAAGTTTGGTAAGAGTATGTAGGGGGAGAATGGTGGCCGAGGTGGAGAGGGTTGTTTGGATAAAGGAGTAGACACCGTTCACGGCAGTGGGAGGAGCTGGGAGAGCCTTGTGAGTCCTGAGCAGGGCAAGTGGTGTGACGTTCAACGTTCAAGCATCCTTTAGAAGGTCAACCCAGGTCTTTTTGGAAGGTGGAATGAGGGAGACTGGTAAAACAAGAGCCCGGATTGCTACAAGCTACTTGTTCAGATTTGGGTCATTTCCAATGCTCAGACTGTCACCATAGTGAAGCTGAGGGGCTTTCCAGTTAGAACCTCTCATTCTTGTTCATACTTCGGGGACAGAAAAGAGAAGTTGCGTTTATACTGCATTTGTTTGTAGTCCGTAGTCAGTGTTGACTTTCTCCTAGATGTTGGAGAGACCAATTTATAGATCCAACTCAACGAAGACGGCTTGCTCCTCAGCACCGTGCCCAGGGCTGTGTAACAGAAGGCTAAAGCAGAGGTCACTTCCGTTCTCAAGGTCACCGTTTTAAGATTAAATACAATAACGCAAACTAGGGAATGGAAGACCCTTTCCACAAAGTGGGTAGGGTGTAGGGTTGTCTCAGGGCTATTTATCTTTGTGGCCTGCAAAGCAAACCTCAAGGTAGCTGACACACGTAGTCACAAGCATGGCGTGTTAGAGGGGTGAATTCACGTCGGGTTTGTGGGTAGGTGCAGGAGAGACATGGGGTGCTTGCTTGAGCTTCAGAAGTGTCTTAGATTCATGAGGATCTAAGGATCTAAGATTTCCTACATGGCTCCATTGAAAATCAGCCGTTTGAACATCTCTGGAGCAATTCTGTCTGTCTGTCTGTCTGTCTGTCTGTCTGTCTGTCTGTCTGTCACTAGATCTCTAACCTTCCTATATGAAGCTCTGCCTATGTTACCTGCCACTCCTTCCCGACTCCCTGATGCACTAAGCCTCTTGGTTCATGTAAGATTCTGATATATTCTGAAGGTTTGTTTTATCAGCTCAACAGGCCAGCTGAAGATACACTGGAGCCCATCAGAAACATTTTCCAAACAGCCATGTCGCTTTTCTCCGAAAATCTGTGTTAGTTTTTTAATACATGTACATGCCCCTGATTGAATACAAATTTTAGTTATAACAAAACAGACATCCAAATGACATCCTAGCACACACTGTGTACACGTTACACTCTCAGTTGTGCAAAGGCGAAAACATACTCCAGGAAAAAGACCAAGTTGCCCCAGTGATCACCTGTTAAGACATGTGAATGCATCTGAGAAAAACCAGGAAGCCCACACCAGGCAGAGGGGATTTCTCTTGTTGGAAACGGGGGAGAAAAGAATAAAATTTGGCACTTACTCAGTGTGGCAGCTGTGCCTGTCTCCACAAGAAAACGCCATCAAGCAATTTGCGAATTCTTGTTATGTAATTAGTCTTCACTTAAGGTGACTATTGTGTTCTGTCCCTCGTTGTGAATATCTTGGGGTCGGATTTTTGGCACGTTTACTCCTGTTCATAACCAAATTAAACTCCTAAAGCATATGCTACTGTGCAGCTTGAGTCACACAGGCTTCCCTCATAGTTTGCAGAATGTCGTCTGGAAAAAAAAATAAAATAAAAACTCAAAGCAAAGAGCTGCATCTACTTATGCCTGTCATGTGTGAGAGGCTGAACATTTTTGGACCATTATTCCACAAGTGCAGTGTGAGGAGTGAGTGGCCCATTTAAGGGACTACAGTGATGACATGACTCATGGCCTCATCAGTTATCGGATTGGGCTTGACGGAAGCCATTTTGCTTGCCTAGAAAACCAGACAGTAATATCTTCAGTTACTCCCACTCTGTGCACTCCTGGGTGACGTTCCTTAGAAGTGTTATCGAGGCACAGGCTCTCTAGTGGCTCTTTCTCCTTTGTGGCATGTTTGTGGACTAAGTGAGTCTGTATGGAAGTTTGGTTGTGCCAGTGTACTGATTTCTAAGGTTTGACCATGGTCTGTAAGAAAGGACTGTTTTCCAAATACAAATACTTCAGCTTCAAATTTGAACAAGTTATTTTCCTTTACATTGTTATTTTTTTTTGTCTCCCCCTTTTTGTTCTTCATGAGGTTTTTATCTAGGAGTCTTATTGAGCCGTCTTTCAACAAAGTAGACTGTTTATTGCTGGCTTTGTGACCAGAGCATCATGGTGCCCTGGGCTGTACTAGCTACTAGCCGTGCTCTCTCTGAGAAACCAAGCGCACACAATATTTGTTATATTTCTGAGTCGTCAGGATCATGCGAGAGAATTTAATAACTCCATTACATTTTATAGACAGATACCATTAACTGACCTTCGTTATTTCCCATTAGTCTTTGTATATTTGGGTTTAATCTTTGGGTAGAGTTGCTTTTTCCTCAGATTGCTCAAATAGTTTATTTCTAAAACACAATATTAATACTATTCACGCATGCTCATACCACTGTGAGTTTTATTTGCCATGGTTGTTGTCTAACCCATACTCCAAACACTGATTAAATGTGTTGACATGGATAAAATGTTTGGTGCTGCTTGGGGATTTGGTAAGTGGCTGCTTTTGTTATTCTGTCCTAAAGGCCATGGGGCCGCCAGAGGGAGGAAAAGACAATGTAGCATACTAGACTCTTGGGATTAGTCTGTGCACCCCCACCCCACAAACAACATGTCTACCCTGTGGCAAGGAAAACCAAGTCCACTGTCACCCAAAACACACACTCTGAGCTGTGCCTCTCATGCTGCCTGTGTCGGTTTTGACCTCACACCACAGCCAAGGATCATCTTCCTGAATTTCTCATTCTGTCTTCTCCACCTCCAAGTGCTTGGATGACAGTCTACCTTCTTCTTCCTGGTGTAGTCAGGGTAGGCTTCCTGCATGCTTATCCTACATTCTAGGTTCGCTCTCTACCAACAGAGCTAGGCCCTCATTCAAACTTCTCTTTGGTGGGAAGACTTTGTCTCTCTGAAAAGGGATTACGGCTTATCAGATAAGCACGCAGCCTATATTTGCATCACAGAACTCTTAGTTGGTCATCATTCCTTGGCTGAATGAATATACTTAGCATTCAAGTGAGTAAAATTGACTCGAAGTCATCTTGGTGTTCAGTGTGTTCCTCACTTTGGTTCTGAGTGATAACATTTTTTTTTTTACTTACGTTTATCAAAGGTTAAAATTTTGGACGGAGTTAAAATGTTAGTCTGAAGAAAGAATTCTAGAGCAGGTACTTTATCTTAGGGTGTCAGGTGGTGTTTTGTTGCCTTGGCAACAAGTCCAGGTGTGGCACATGCCTGAGTGTAAGTGTAGTCTACTTAATAATTATGCTCAACAAACTCTGAGCACAGTAATTAATGCTTGCTGTGTTGGTCTCCCAGACCGTGAGCAGCAGGGATGATCTAAAGCATTTTATGAATGGTAGTTACAGTAGAAGTGGCATGTGCAATGGTAACAATGTGATCTTAAGTTACTACTCTCTGTCTGTCTGTCTGTCTGTCTGTCTGTCTGTCTGTCTGTCTCTCTCTCTCTTCCACCCTCTGTATACTTGTCATAGCCTGTTTAAGTTGCTATAATAAAAAGGAAGACTTAATGCTTAAGAATACATACCAAATTTGGGTCTCAGCACTCATGTCAGGCAGCTCCCAACTGATGTCTCTGGCCTCTGGGCCTGTGGACACACTCTTGTACAGACACAGACGTACACACAGACACTCACGCACACACACAGGTAGCTAAAATACTTAAAAAGGATTACATATACCCCTATTAGCATTCTATTAACAAAAAACATAGATGGTTTTTCAGCTATGTGGTGAATGAGTTGATTGTATCTTGGGTTGATAAAATAGACAGCAAACAAACATGCAAATGTGCTGAGAAGGGACACAACTCAACTATGGTTAATTCCATAGTCAAAGTTACTGGCCTGGGCTTGGTCTAACTCCACCTAGTTTAGTAACTGCGTGTTGCTTGGCCCTGTCAACTCATCTAGTTACATAGTTATGCATCTGTTTTCTTCTGACTAAGAGACTGCAGTTCCTCTTCTACAGGGTGCTTGGTAAGTGCATAGAAACTATTGACCCTGCTAATTGCTTTCAAGAGGGCAAGGGTACAGAAGTGTCCAGCCTTCTACTTTGCTCATCTGAAATGACAGTCCAGCTGCATTCAACCCTAGGCAAGAGCCATTTCAGAAGTTGCCTCCTGTTCCCAAACACTCGGTAACACTTGTTCTGCTGGTTCTTTCTGGAACCAGGTGACAGTCTTCACTTTAGTGTCCCCCTTGCAACTCTTTTCAAAGCACTGGCTACAAAAAGAGGGTAGATGCTGTGTCATTTCCCCATCCTCTCTGGAACTTGCCTAAGGTGTGAAAACTCAACACCAGCAGTGTTGGTGCTCTTTCATGGGACCATTGGAAGGATTTTCAGGCAGCAAGTTGCATTGACGATGATTCAATCATCTGACTTAACAGTCCCATTGGGAAAAAAAAAAAAGGACACAGATTCGCAGAGATCTTAAGTCAGAGATGCTGGCCGGGATACCTACCTTATTTTTACTATAGGAGTAGGGTACCTGAACAGGTAACTTGAGTTCCTAACTTGGCTACAGAGCGAGAATCAAAACTTGAGACACTGGGCCTCAAAATCAAGTCTCTTTTTAGTTCTGTTTCCAACCTTTGCTTACAAGAATGGTGTTGTTGGGGGCAGAGGGCCCGAGGAAACAGGAAGTTTGAGAGTTTTGTGCATGTTCTAACTACAGATTAGATACAGTGCGGTGGAAATGTGGTCGTGGAGCCAAGCCTCACTGAGAATGTTCAACTGCATCAATTGTACTATGCCTTCTGGCTCTGGAGCTTTAGGCTCATTTAAAAAAAAATTGTATCACTCAAGAATATCATTTCCTAAAGATGAAATATCTTAGGAAGTAAGTGCCAGGCCTTGGGCTCATTTGTAATTGGACACTGAAGACTTTAAGCAACATCCAGCTTAATTAACTCATGTTTGGTGTCGATGAGATACTTTTAGAACTCTGGTTAGGGTCATGAGTGCTCAGCATAAGGGGAAAATTATGAAGTTTAAAGAAAAAGGAACCATAAATATTTAAGGTTTTCAAGTGAAAGAGCTGATAAATGCATGGCCAGACCCCAAGACTACTTTCTGGTAAAGAAGAAATCTTATTCAGGCACAGCTCTCTCTTCAAAAGCATTTAAGGGGAGCTGGCCATTGAAAATAGCTTCTGAATATGAGATTTCAGAGGCACACATCTGTCCGTTTTGAACACAATGATTGTTAAACAGACTTTCAAGTTGTGTGTGTGTGTGTGTGTGTGTGTGTGTGTGTGTGTGTGTGTGTCATGGGTATGGAAGTGATGTTCTTATTGAGCTTTGAAAGCCACAGTGAGCCTCTCTTGTGTCCTGTCTTCCCCCTTGCAGCGCTCTAAACCTAACTTCTGCCCACACTATTGTTCAGAAAAAAGTGGCCATATTGTGCTGATTGCTATTAAATTAAAGCAGAAAGGGAGAGACACAAATGTGGAAACCCATCTTGCCAGCAGGGGTACCACAATCTTTTCTTCTGCATTTTTGGGAGGGTCAGAAAGTCATGACAGGCATCTGACCCCTGATAACCTCTTTGATGCTTCTGTGTGCAGTTTTTTTTCTGGGGTTGGGGGGTGAACTTAATTAAATACAATTGAATTTCCCTGCTAACATGGCTAGTGAAAGGACTCCTTTGAGATGGCTGGGTGTTTGCTGATGAGGAACAAACAAAGATGCTTCTTTTGTTCCTCAAAGAAAAGTTAGCATATGTTAGTTAAGGATTTGTGATTTCTTTTGACTAGACTGGCTGGTCCCTGGACATTCAATGATTCTTCTGAAACGGTCACCCCAGGATGAGGTAGAAAGCATGATTCACGAACCCCCTCAACCCCTGAGGGTCCTGCTCAGGCTCTTCATTGTAAGCTTGCTGTATCTAGCCACACTGAAGGGAAAAAAAAGATCATTTATGACTTATAATGAGGTTGCTGATATTTGGTCGTGCATAACATTGTTTGTCCATTTCTTGGGTTTTCTCGCAGCCAGAGGAAGGGATATTTCTAGAGGCATGTTAGGGCTGTTTGCTAGAGAACCATTTACGCAGACTTTGGCAAAGAATATTCAGTTGTGGCTTCCGCATAGTGATTCGTGTTATCTTGGACCCCGTGTGTTTTATCTAGAGGGATCAGATTTACATCTTCTCAGGCTCAGAATCTTCTTAACTTAGCTGATTTTTGTCTTCCTTGAGGGGAGGATTAGAATTGGGATCTGGTGCTTTTGGATTTAAAGTTGACTATTGTAAGTGTTAACCCTCCGTCCTGTCCTCCCCTCTAGTCCCCTCCCCCCATTCCGCCTTTTCTAAGCTTTCCTAGATCTTTCTATTTAGGGTGATAGAAAGTCAGCACTTGACCCATTGCCCTGTCTGGCTTCTGTCTTATTTCCTGTTCTCTATTCATAGTGGAACTCCTAAAAGTAGTGCAGACTACACACAGCCCATGGCTCTACTTTGCTCTCTTTCTGGAATGTAGTTTTTTTTTTTTTTTTTTTTTTTTTTTTTTTTTTTTTTACTGACCAAACCAAGTCTGGCCAAGGGACTCTATCTGCCAAGAGAGAGTGCCATGTTTTTTAGTTTTTGAAGTTCAATTAGGACCCTAAAGGGCTACCACTAGCTCTGTCGGTGCTTTCCTTGGCCCGGTTTCTGCCTTTCTTGCTTAACTGTATGTTTCAAAGTTGAAGTCTTTCAAAGGTAAAGATCCTTTAAAGAATAAAGGCTCTTACGCTTCACAATGTAGAGTTTCAGAACTACTTATGCGAGACTCCAGAGCTATTACTGTCACTCTCAGCAGATAACACATGGTCAGCATGGTGTCCAGAAAAGATTTGCCTGCACCTGTTCTCTGCAACAGTCACTTTCCTTTCTTTTCTGCCACTAAATCTATGTTTGCTTCTGCTTCCAAATTTAGCTCAAGGGACATATCCTTCTCTTGATTCTTCTTCATGTTTCGTCTACTCTATGTCTGGAGGACCAGTTTCTCAGGTCCTCTATTATCCTTCTGTCAGAGCCTTGGTTCTGCTGGGCTCTGGTACCCCGGGAAGCACCATGGAGACTGTGCTCTGTTTAGCTGTACCTCTTTGGTGCTGAGCACACTACCGTGTGAATCGATACTTATATTGATTGCAATAACCAGACAAGTGGACAGAAACACCTTGGGCATAGCAACGCCAATTGGAAGGCCCAGCACATGGTGGCTAGACATGTCTTTGTATTTCACTGTTGGTGGACGTTGCTTAGTCCCTGGTCCATTTTGCTTTCAGGGACTCTCATTGGAGAGGAATTTTGTTTCCAAGCCTTTTGTTATCTTTAGTCTTAATCTTTTTATTTATTATTTTTGAGATGGGTCTTGGTAAAGAGCCTTGGGTGACCTCTTAGCAGCTATCTATGCAGCACAAGTTATTCTTGGCAATCCTCCTGCCTCAGCCTCCAAAGGGATTATAAGCATGTTCCTCCTTTGCTGGCCTCTTATTGTCTCCTTAAGACAATTAAGTATCAGGCTGGGCATAGTGGTGCACACCTTTAATCCCAGCATCCAGGAGGCAGAGGCATGTGAATCTCTGTGAGTTTGAGGCCAGCCTGGTCTACAAAGAGTCCAGGACAGCTAGAGATCTGTGTAACAGAGAAACTGTGTTTCGAAAACCAAAACCAAAACCAAAACCAAAACCAAAACCAAAACCAAAACCAACTAAACCAAGACAAAACAAAAAAAAGACAATTAAGTATCATAAAGGTCAGAGACTCAGCAATGTGTTATATGACAACCATATCGTCAGGAAGCATGACACAAAAGCAGGACCTCAGGCTCACAGTAAACCTCCTGAGCTAGCCTGTGCATTTCAACCAGCGAGCCCCAGGTGACCTTGACTGTACATTAAAGTGTAAGAGTCCTGGGCCGGTGACAGCAGCTTCAGGAAGAGCAGTTTCCGTGAAATATCTGACGCATGAATGTCTTTGGCAATGAAGACTCGGGAAAAGCTCCTGGGACACCTGCAGAGGGAGAGAAGTGATGTGTTGGTCCACTGCTGGGTACTGCTGAAGTTGGGAAGCAATCTGCCGGCCAATGAAACACTCTCTGTTAGGTTAGAGCTGAGTAGACGGTCTAGATCTTTCAAGGGGGTTCAAATGATTGAGAAATGAGTTTTTCAACTTAACATCTTGATTTCTCTGCCTAGAAATAAAATGATTTTTTTTTTCTCTTCTAAACAAACTCCAGCTTTTCAAAGAAACAGCACTCACCATGGCTAATGTATCTTTTTAGTTGGTGCAGTTCACTGACCTAGCCAGGGATTTCAAAAGCGATCTCCTGGTTTTTGGTTTCTGTTCCAATCCCAGGGGCAAAGCAAGTATTTGCTTTTAGCATTGTTGACACCCAAGCACTTTGCAAATGTTTCCACAAGGCCAGCTGCCCTTTATAGCTCCTCCTGGGGACTTTTCTTTTGGTTACTAACCCTCAAGTGCACGCAAACCTTTATTTGTGGAGATATTTGTCACATCCCATCTTTTAAAAAAGGATGATCCAGACCTTGACTCAAAGCTTGAAAATCTTTGTAGCTTTAGTCAGCCCTCTGGGCTCATCTGACGATTTTCTCTCGAAGCCTAATCATCTTGTCGCTGCCCTAGTGGGACACACACACACACACACACACACACACACACACACACACACACACA
>OU015756.1:52353964-52370688 GCA_907169655.1 Acomys percivali
GTGTGTGTGTGTGTGTGTGTGTGTGTGTGTGTGTGTGTGTGTGTGTGTGTGTAGAGTGTGGACAGAGAGAGACAGAGGAAGAGAGGTGAGGGTAGGGATGGCTTTTCAAACTAAGTTGATGGAGGCAAGCTTTCACAAACGTACACTTTTTTAATGAGGCCGTTGTGATTTGTAGTTTTCTTGCTTACCACGTTCTTTCACTACACACTATTACGACAGCACGGGACCATTGATAAACTCCATTTTGAGGAGTATTTCCCTGACTTGAAAGGGAAATGAATTTCATGACCAAATTGCTACCTATGAAACAGTGACCATTTCACAACAATTGATGAAGCAGATAATGGTTGTGCTTTGGTTTGTGTGCTGTGTTATTTTTATTAATTTTTCATGTTAGAAAGTTTCCACTTGTTTATTTGCTTATGCAACATGCTCATATAGTGTCAATCAAAGATGGGAGGAGAAAGACCACAGACCCAAAGCATCAGGAGAAATTAATTAAAGCAAGTGATTAATTAAGGCAAGCTTTTAAAATTTTGTGTACATGGGCTGCCTCGCCCTAAAGTGGGGTTTGAGAGGTCAGCATTGGTTATGAGAAAGACAAGGATTTTATAGAGTTCAGGGGTGGGGCGTTTCCAAATGGGGGAAAGTAGGCGGAGTTACAGGGTGGAACATAACAGGTGGTCAGAACAAGGTAATCACAACAGGTAGTCATAACAAGGTAGGATTGGGTGGTCATAGAGCCCTTTAACAAAGACATGATTGTCATCCCTGGAACAGGCAGTAGAGGGCCATTTGTAGTTAAGGTTACAGGGGAGGCACAGCCCAATCCTTGAGAAACAGAGGTGCAGTATCAGGACAGGGATCTGAGCTGGGCACTTGAAAGAGGGATGGTCCATAGTGATGCTGCTGGCTTATAGGGAAGGGGGGACCATCGCCTTTTTCTTTAAGGCAAGGACGTGATGTGATTCAGTTGTCTCTAGGAGTAGCTAAAGACAGACCAAAAGGCAAGAAAACTACTCTTGAGGCTGTTTACAGGCGCCAAGGAAAAAGACGGCAAGAAAACGGTGTGTTGATGAAATTATAGGAAAGGCATAGGCAGGGTCAATGTGTGGGAGGCAGTGTTGACAGCACATGGTCGTGGATTAAAGATGAAGGCTGAGCTCGAAGGCTGATGTGGGGGAGTGTTTACACGGCCATCAGTTTACTCAGTAAGGGATGGTTGAACATCCTTCAGGTAACTGACGTCAGGCTAGTTCTGGGAAATACAGGTATGAATGAGACAGGTAAGGATTCCTGTCTTCTTGAAATTTACCTTTTAAGCAAGGTACAGATTAATAAGTGAAGAAATAAGTTATCAAGGTAATGATGGATAATAACACAAGCTATGAAGAAAAATAGTGGGGGAGATTTTTTTATGTCCCTTTGTAATCAAGGCCCTGCCCAACCCCAGATTCCAAGGACAAACAGGCTATTTAATATCTTCACAGTCCCTCTCATTTCTCGTTTCTCAAATCAACACAATCACTTGACATGCAATTTCCTAAATCTAATTTCGTTCATTTAGTATAATGCATTTGAGATCTATGGTGTTTGTTACTGTTGGGTAATAGCCCAGCGTATGGATTTTCCATGCTCTATTCAGTTATCAGATAGATAATGTGGGTTTTTTTCAATGAGAGGCTTTATTAATGTGATTGGAATGTTACTTTAGATCTTAATTATGATAATGATCACAGATCTGCATGTTTGGTGAGGCATACAGCTGGGCACTGAATAGTGAATCATAAACAGTTTAACTTTTACTTCACTTGCTCTCATACTGAGGAAGCTTCTATACAATTAAAAAAAAAAAACCTGAAAGATAAATTCAAGAAAACCAAACCAAAACAAAAAAACAGAGAATACAGAAGGTTTGGAGCTACTTAATATATAGGGGTTAGGAAAACTGACACTCGTTTCTGAAGAAAGGAAAATGTGTGAGTTGAAATGGAAAGCAAGTAGTGCTGAGGTTATGGTAGGCTTTGTCAGTCAAAGGAAGAATTTTGGATTTTGTCCTAAATTCCATTGGGGCATTTAAGTCACTGTTCCTCTTTCCACCTACTTTTAAACATCATCACCTTGTGGTTTGCATACTTAACTTTAGCAGGAACAAATGGGGGAAAAAAGAAGGCTGCTGTGGAAGGAATTTTTTGTGTGTTGAATGAATGCAACACCTGTCCAAAAAAAAAAACAAAACAAAACAAAACAAAACAACAACAACAACAAAAAAAAAACCCAAAACCCTACAGCCTGTAGCTTAGGCAGGAAATAGGTGGATCTTCTGGCAGGCAGAAGGGATTCTGGGATAGAAGCAGGTGCTCAAATTTCATTGGGCAAGAGGTGAAGAGGATGGGTGTATGGTGCCTGAGCTCAGGTAACCAGCCACACGGCAGAACGTAGATCAGTATAGTGGGCTATTTTAAGATATGAGCTACTCAGAGAAGAGCCTATCTACATGGCTTAGGTATTTGTAGAATAATTAATGAGTCTTATGAGTTGTTATTCCAGGAGTTTAAGGACGGGAGGGAAAAAAACCTCCTGAAACATAGTAGCATCCTATTACAGGATACAGAAAAAGTACCGAGGGAACCAGAGGGATGCAATGGCAGCAAGGGTGTGAGTGAGTGGAGGTGCTGGAGGAGATAGACCAATTATAGAGGATAATAAAGAATAAAATAATACTCAGTGTCTCCCACAACCGTGGTCTTAAGATTTGGCTTGGTGTCGTGTAGATCAACTGTTTTTATTATTGAAGTGGCTCCTCCTGAATGCTGTTTCTTAAATAACTCTAGTAATTATCACATCCCTTTCCAGCTTCTATTTTTGCAGACTACATATACTAGGCAAGCTGCTGTGAAAATGGTGAAAAAGCAGCCACAAAAACTTCACGGACTTCTTGATACATGCATCTTTGAAAAGCATTTTCCCATTCCTTCCATCAATAGGAAGTTTTTCTCCACACATCGAATCTCAGCCTAACTACTCTACTAGCTTTGACTAATGAGACTCTAGAAGGCACTACAGAGAAAGATAATTTAAATGTGATTCGCTGGGAACCCTACCATTGTCCTAGAACGAGCCCAGGTGTCCTGATGAATGGCAAGAAGCACAAGGTTGTCATCCCAGCTAAAAGGAGACATGTGTGTGAGTGAGCCTCATAGAACGACATGTTTGCCCATCAGTATAGTTGCCAGGGTATTCAGCGTAGAGTCTCCAGTTTTGGCTGAGATGACTCAGAGCAGGACCATAATTGTCAACATTCAGAATCATAGGAACTTGTGTGTGTGTGTGTGTATGTGTGTGTGTGTGTGTGTGGTGTGTGCACATACACTCACATGTTCTATATTTAGTTAATGTTTTGGAATGATTTATTTATTAGTTGACTAGTTAATTGTATGTCTGTGTGTGCATATATATATATATGTAGAGGTCAAAGGTCAACTTCAGCGGTCAACTTCTTTAGCAGTGCCCACCAATATCTCATTTTTAAAGAATAATTTATTTATTTTTGTTTCATGTGGTTTGGTGTTTTGCCTGAATGTGTGTCTGTATGAGGGTGTCAGATTCCCTAGAACTGGAGTTGTAGACAGTCTTGAGTGCCATGTGGGTGCTGTGAATTGAATCATATGGTCCAGTAAAGCAGGGAGAGGCCAGGAGCTAAGGAAAGGCTCTGTGGTTACAAGTGCCCTTCCTGGACCAAGACTATTGAGTCTGGATTCCTTGGCCACTCCTGACTAGTTGTGGGACCATGGGCGCATTACCTAACGTCTTCATATCTTTGCTTTCCTCAGACAAAATGGGGATACTAATATATCTAATCCCTATTATTTTATTGTGAGAAGTGTCACGGTATAGTTGAAGTTCTTGGGACAGTGACTAGACTTTATGAAATGTCCAGTAATTGTTGACACTGTTGCTGCAACATTCTAGTGTGGTCATGAGTTTCAAACAGAAGGAAAAATAGCTGGTGTCATGTAGGACAAGTGAGAACTCAAACAGGAACACCCATTTGTTTTAACTCCTGGGAAGCCTTGGTTCCATTGCATCGGGAGCTCAAGCTGGGTGGTTGACATTTGAAGAAGAAGGAGAAGAGGCCCCGGGCAGCACAGGCCTAGCTGAACTATTAATTAGCTGTGTGACCCTGTGCAAGTTGCCTAGTTTCTCTGCGGTGCCCTCTGTTCCAAAGCAAGAGGAAGAGGAGCGGATGATCTGATACCCATGTAAAGAAAGGCTTTTTCAGACAGCCTGGATGGTTAGACTGCAGAATGTTGTAGAAATGATTGTTTTTTTCAGATAAGATGGTTAATGACCAATCAAAATTTAGGGCTCCCCATTGTTCATTTTCTTCTTTTACATTTACACACACACACACACACACACACACACACACACACACAGACATGAGCTCATGAACACAAACCACACCCTTCAGATATCCATGTGACAAGACTATCCATAAACTCATCTGTCACGGACCATTTTTACCCATGATGAAATGAATAAAATACCAATAAAATGAAACCACGATTCACCAATATTTACAAATCCCAGAGGGAGTCACACAAACAAACCCATCAGGGTGAGTGTCTTCAGTTAGGGAGATGGGGAATCCATCTAAAGGCCATGGTTGCTGGCTGAGATGGACTCCTATGACATAGTTCAATAGCACACAGTAAGAGCTTGTTCTATATCAAGTTCCATATCGGGCACTGAAGGCAGCCCCAAGGAAAAGTCTATGGACAAGGTATCTTGAAGTATAAGAGTTATTCTGAAAGGATATCACCAAAGAATCCAGCTTTCTCACCAACTCTTACCAATTGCTGTTGACCTGGTGACCGCAGAATGTCACCTGAGAGGCACCGTCCCAGCTGTTGACATCTGTCTACGCAGACAGGGTAAGGACCCAGAGTGTGGAGAAAAAGGGAGGATGGGAAGAGGAAAGCGAGAAGGAGAGCTGAGGCCTTGTTGAGCCAGAGCCTTCATTCTTCACAGAGCTTGGATCCAAGCCTGATCCTATCTACACAGGTTTGGGGAAGCGTTTTTTGTTTTTGTTTTTGTTTTTGTTTTTTTTGTTTTTGTTTGGTTTTTTTTGGTTGTTTTTTTTTTTTTTTTTTTTTTTTTTTTTTTTTTTTTTTTTTTTTTTTGTGTGTGTGTGTGTGTGTGTGTGTGTGTGTGTGTGTGTGTGTGTGTGTTTCTTGCCAGAGTCAACCTTCTGTGGACAGAAGACTGGTAACAGGCTCTACAAAAGTCTCCCAAATCTTGGTGAGCCTTCTGCTAAGACCACGCTGACTTCCCAGAGAAGCCCAGTTTTTTTTTTAAAACAGATTTTTAAATTAATTTATTCATATTACATCTCTATGGTTATCCCGTCCCTTGTATCCTCCCATTCCTCCCTCCTTCCCATGCTACCAAGTCTCTTCTTGGTAGCATGCTATCCTTCCTCTGAGTGCCACCAGGTCTCCCCATCCAGGGGACGTGGTCAAATATGAGGCACCAGAGTACGTGTGAAAGTCAGACCCCACACTCAACTGTGGAGAATGTTCTGTCCATTGGCTAGATCTGGGTAGGGTTTTGAAGTTTACGACCTGTATTGTCCTTGGCTGGTGCCATAGTTTGAGTGGGACCCCTGGGCCCAAATCTGCCTGTCATAATGTTCTTCTTGTAGGTTTCTAGGACCCTCTGGATCCTTCTACTTTGCTATTCTCCCATGCGAGAAGCCCAGTTTTTACTCCTGTCCGTTCACTTAGCTTAGCTTGTGTATGTAGAAAACGCCAGAATCACACTGTAACCAACTGAAGGCAACACAACAGGACAGTGCCTCTCTTGCTATCTTCCTTTCTTTCTCTGAAGATTTCTTGCTCTTTGGTAGAGCTTCTATTCCACTTCCTCAAGCTTGTGAACAAAATGCTCATTTTCTTGTGGGAGCTCTTTGGGGTTCCTGACCCCCAAAGGGGGTAGTTCCCACTGGGATCTGAAGTATGTCTGTACCTTTCTTGCCGCTTTTCTTGCGCTATGTCTGGTGGGTTGCGATTTCTTTGAATATGGAAGGCTAAGTAAAAGCAGTAATAATGTTAGGCAGTATCCACCGACAATTAAACAGCTTCACTAACTCTGCTCCACCCTTGGCACACATCTATTCCGTTTAACTGCCATATACTTGAGTAAACACTTTAAATGAATTGCCTGAGAGTTGTGCTAGTCAGTTATAACAGTGGGAAACAGCCCACGGCAGCACTTCATGGCTAATAGATGCCTCTTCAGGTGCAGAATACGGTTTCTCTCAGTCTTTTGATTTTAGGAACCTAGGAATGATGACTAGACATTCATGTTGCTTTCCCAATGGTAAACTTCCTCTGGGTCCTGCTGGGTTTGTGGAATTTTCTGCATCTGTGCTTTACAACTTCAGCTAAGGACTTTTGGTGAAGCTGCAAGGCCAGTTGTGGGAGGGGCTGGCTATCAAGTTGCTCAGTGTGTCTCATCACCATCTCAATCCTCATCCTTGATTTTACAACAAATCCATTCTTCCCCCTTCTACATCATTAAGACTTAGAAAATGACTGTGCACATAAGCAAAATGCATTTTTTTCAGTGTAAAATTTTTATTATATTTTATTCACATTACAACCCGGATTGTAATCCCCTCACTTTTATCTTCCTGTTTCCACCTTCCCTCCCTCTTCTGCCCTATTCCCCTCCCCTAGACCTCTGACAGGTAGGGTCCTCCTCCCCTACCATCTGACCACAGCCTATCGGGTTTCATCTGGATAGCCTGTATCCTCTTCCTCTGTGTTCCCTCAGGGCTTCCCCACCAAAGGCAGTGTTCAAATAGCACGCACCAGAGTTCATGTCAGAGGCAGTTCCCTGCTCTCCTCCTTCCTCCCCCTAAGGGACAGATATAGCTGTCCATAGGCTACACCTGAACAGAGGGTCTAGGTTCTCTGCTTGCAATACTCTTGGTTGGGGCATAGCTTGTGCAGGCTCCCCTGCCCAGATCTGCTAGCCTTGCTAAGTCTCTGTGGAGCTCTTGACACCCCCCTCCATTTTCCATCCCCAACTCCTCCATACAACTCACAGCCCTTCTCCCAGAGTCCAGGGCAAGTGCCAGTATCTGTCCTGATCTCCTGCTGGTTGGAGGCTCTCAGAGAACATCTATCTTGGGCTAATATCCTGTCATCTGTCTAACTTGATGGAACTCACCACTGTCGGCCAGTGAGATGGCTCAGTAGGTAAAGGCACTTACCACTAAGTCTACTGGCCTGAATTCTTCCCTGGGACCCACATGATGGAAAGGGAGAATCTACTTGACAAAGTTGTCCTCTGACCTCCATATGTGTGTTCTCTGTCTCTATCTCTCTGTCTCTGTCTCTCTCTCTCTCACACACACACAAGTGAATATAACAAAATAAAACTCATCAATGTTTCTAAGACTTTGTATATACATAGATATTATTATAGTGCTGCTGTTTACAGTATGTACAACCCTAATGCTTTGATTTAGCATTGCATTATCTTTCTATATGGCTTTACAATTCAATTCAATAAATCCTTAGACATATTATTTTAATAGCTCAACGATATCATACCTACTTGGCTTTACTATTATTGAAATTATGTATTACCCCTTTGAGGAACATTTAGATTGCTTTTATTTATTTATTCTTTCACGAAGACTTGTCTCTATAGAGCCAAAGAACTACAGTGAAGTAAAGTATTGCTGCTGCTTCATGATAAACAGGATCATTATCAAAAACAGCACTAATGCAGAGTGCAAGAGTCACAAACTGCTGCACAGAGGCGAATGTCATTCCACCATTTTAATGAATAATTGGTTTAATCATTGAAAGTAGTAATTATTACAAGTACTGCCAAGTCCTGGCTGGTGCTGGGCTAATGATGATGAAGACAGTGGAAAACGATAATGACATCATCAATAGTTGTGAGAATGATCAAAGGTTTACTGAGCTCTCACTATGTGCAAGATACCCTTGAGGACTCATTTAACCCCTATGAGTTAAGTTACGTAGTTATCCCCATTTTATGGAATGGGGTTATATTTCTAATTATTGTGAGCTGACAGTTTTTAGATGCTCTATATTGATAGTTGTACTAAACTGCTTCACAAGTGTCTTTTGTTTAATTCTCCTAAAAGCCTTGGGAGGAGTGCCATTAATACTCCAGTAGGACATGTAAAATGGAGGCCAAGGAGAGAGCAAGGCAGGTGACCGAAGTCACACAAACTCAGCGTGGTGAGGTCAGATGACTCACCAGCCCAACAGGAGAGCCTATGTCTGTTCTCCCTGGTTAATCTCCTTCCCTAGAAGCTGTTATGATTTATTACTGTCTTTGTGCATTCCTCCTTTCTAAGGTTGTTCTCTGCCTCCTTTCTAGACCTCTGTAGACCTTCTTCTGTTCCACCTGCATGACCTGCCATGGATGGCTCAAGATGTGCAGCATCCCTTAGGTTCACCAGCGCTTTGCAGACAGCTGATTTGGTCCTCATGCCTCCAGTTCTGATTCTTGAGAATGAACAGTTGGATGGAGCTGATGAGACACGGGGCTTTATTCCATCATCTGTGTCAGGGAGGTACATGCAGGTGGAGGGTCTACACTGTCTAAGAGGAAGGTTTGGGTAGCAAAGCAGTGAGAGGAATATCATTACAGATTAGAAGAAGGCTAGAGCATTAAGGCTTTGTGTAGGGAAAGAGATTGTATGGGCCTTTTTCAGTTACTGGCGTCTTTGCTTCTCAGCTTGTGTGTAGAACTTTCATGCTCAATTGTGCATGGAGATGCTCAGTGTTCAGTAAGCATCTTTCTTTGGCCACTACCATTTCAGATGCTGACTTTGCACTATAGCATAGATTTGGGAAGCATGAATGACACTCTTTTTTACCTCTGTGGTTGAGGTTTGGGAGATAGTGCTGGGGATTGCCCATACATGCTGTGTGCTGCACCAGTGAGCCAAATCTCAGCCCTTGAGTCTTTTAGGGTCTCATGAAGCTCCAACTGGCTTGGTTTGTGAACTCTTCTTGCCTTGGTTTCTCAAGCTTGGCATGACAGGTGTAACCCATCATACCTAACTAGAATTCTCTATCTTGATCCAAGTATCCTTTCCTATTCTTTCTTGAATGAAGATGAAAACAGCTGAAGATGACCCAATTTGTATAAATATTAGAGGGCCCTCTGCTTTCCCCTATTTTGGTCACATAAATTGATGCTAGAAACATGCTTGAGATTGTCTGTTTCTTCATTTAAAGGTTAAACAGATAAAAATCTTTCCTTCTGGGTGCAGACATTAAGAGCCTATGAATACAGTAATTGGTGGCATTCACGGTGGTTCCAATTCAATGAATTTGTCATAGCATTAGTAGCCTTAGAGAAAGACAGGGTCCATCTCCACCCCATATTTCAGTTTTGCATTGCTAAAAATTTGGGCTTCTGAAATACCTTCCAAATATACCTCAGAAAGTGTACCTTGGCTAACTGCAGTGCTTCTTTTGAGAATGCTGTTATGTGATGTCTTTCATAAATATTCTGTTTGAAGTGGAAAACTTTTAGCTGGGTTTCCCTCTTTAAGCATTGCTTTAGGTTTGCTACACTGAGTTACTTTTATCAGAGTGAAGCGAAGTCAATCAAAAGAAATTGATTTTGTGACTTGAATGTCTGTATGACAAATGAAAAGAAGATCTTAAAAAATCTCCATCTTTAAGGGAAGATGACATTTCGGGGAATCATTTTTGGGTTTTTGATGGAGAAAAGATTTGGTTTTCTACGTGAGCTCGGGAGTTTATTTTGTGACATTTCAATAACAGAACACATTGATGTTTTGAGAATGGATGCTTCCACTTGGATTCAGGTTACCATGAGGATATATTTATATGTTCTTATTTTGTTCTGAGTGGCAAGAGGTGCCTGACAGTTCCTTAGAACTGCATGGTGGGCGGGGCGTGTACTGTAAACAGTGTGAGGGTGTGGCATCCTCAAGCTCTTTCAGGTCCGCCCCGGCTCTTATCTGCTTCTCTTCTTTGTGACATCTGGGAGGAGAGCAGAGACCATGGTGACAAGGAGGTTTTTCAATGTGGAAACCTCAGAAGCAGACGCCACCATTCTGATCTGATGCCATCTGGGGATACATCTACATTTTGTGGTGTCCATTATGGAATTTTAAGTGTCCACTTGTTTCTACACAGATAAACGGAAAAAGTGTATAATCTTTCAATCTAGAGTTTTAAATTAATTTTTATTTTTATTTTTTTTATTTTATTAATTCATTCACATTACATCTCAATAGTTATCTCATCCCTTGTATCCTCCCATTCCTCCCTCCCTCCCATTTCCCCCTTACTCCCCTCCCCTATGACTGTGACTGAGGGGGACCTCCTCCCCCTATATATGCCCATAGGGTATCAAGTCTCTTCTTGGTAGCCTGCTATCCTTCCTCTGAGTGCCACAAGGCCTCCCCATCAAAGGGACATGGTTAAATATGGGGCACCAGAGTTCATGTTAAAGTCAGGCCCCACTCTCCACTCATTTGTAGAGAATGTGCTGTCCTTTGGCTAGATCTGGGTACGGGTTCAATGTTTACTGCATGTATAGTCTTTGGCTGGTGTCATAGTTTGAGCAGGACCCCTGGGCCCAGATCCGCCTGTCATAATGTTCTTCTTGTAGGTTTCTAGGACCCTCTGGATCCTTCTATTTCCCCATTCTCCCATGCTTCTCTCACCTAGAGTCCCAATAGGATGTCCTCCCCTCTGTCCCACTTTCCTGATAAGTGAAGACTTTCATGGGCCATGATCCTTGGGCTAGTGTCCAGATATAAGTGAGTATATACCATTTGAGTCTTTCTGCTTCTGGGTTAACTCACTCATTATGATCATTTCTAGAGTTTTTGAAATATAAAAGAGCTAGTGCATTTTTAACTCACAAACTTTCTGATTGCCTTTGCTTAAGCTTTGCCCTTTGTATAACAGGGTAAGAATATCACAGTAGGGAAGAATGGGGGGATTTGCAAATAGAATAATTAGTACAGTGTCTGCCCCATAGTGGGTGCTTAATAGATAGTTGATGTATCTATCCCTTTCTTTGAGGATAGTCTATCTTGGGATTCAATAAGGCATTGACCTCTGTCTAGGTCCCTTGAAATAACTTATTCCAGATCGAATGTGATGAGAGATAAAGTGTTTAAAAAGTCACTCAAAATCTGAACAAACCTTTACATGCTAGAAAATTCTATTAGACTGTGGAGTCTTTCAAGTGTTCTGAGATTCTGATGCTCCTTCAGGTTTTGCATGTGCCTGGTGTGTCCGAAGTGTCCACCTAAGTGCTCTAAGTGCCGAGACAATCTCTAGACACAACGGCGTGGTTACAAATCAGTCACCTTGGTGTAAGTGTGTCCCAAGTGTCTGAAGGTAACTATCTACTTATCTACCTACCAGCGAATGTGCTAGGAGATGTGCTATGGGGATGGCTTCCGTGATTATGAAGAATAGGAGATAAGCTTTCAGACTGTAGAAGCAGAAAAGCCAGTGGTGTCATTCCAGAGGCTAAAAGCACGAGAGCTAAAGAATCCAGTGGCGTATCTCTCAATTGAGGAGCAAGGCCAACAGGGCAGGATAGGCACTGGTATAAGCCACAGAGTCCCAACAACCTAAGCAGGAACTGCAGTGTCTTAAGGCAGGAGATAACAGTTGGCCTTCCTCAAGGAGAGAGAGAGAGAGAGAGAGAGAGAGAGAGAGAGAGAGAGAGAGAGAGAGAGAGGAGAGCAATCAAACCAGCCTTTCCCCTCCACTTTTTAATATATCTTTTTTTTTTCCTATTCTGTCATCCACATACTAGGAATAGGATGGTTCTGTTCCACTGCTCCTTTCCCTAGCCTACCAATTCTAATACTACTCTCTTCTATAAACCACCTAAAAATACACTCAAGAACGACACTCTGTTAACTATATGAGCACCACTCAGGCGCGGAAGAGTAGACAAATAAAGTTGATGCTACTACCTGCAATATTGATTACATGTCTCCTGTGGTTGGAATGAGAGTGGTTCCCACGGGCTCCGATGCTCGGTAGGGTTAGGTGTGGTCTCGCTGGGGGAAGTATGTCACTAGAGGTAGGCTTTGGGGTTTTTAAAAGCCTCAAGTTGTTCCCAGCGCGCACTCTGTGCTTTGTGCTTGCTATTAAAGACACGCACTCTCAGCTTGCTGCTCCACCTGTCATGTCTCCAAGCCATGATCGATACTTTATTACTCCGGAACCACACTCTCTTTCTTCTTATAAGTTGCTACTTGTTGTAGTATTTTAGCATTGTAGCAACGGAAAAGTAACTAATATAGCAGTTGGTACCAAAGACTGGTCTATTGCTGTGGCAAGCTTAACCATGTTGCTTTTTTTTGAAAGAATGTGGAAGACTTTGAAACTCGGGACTAGACGAATGGTTGAACACTGTAAGTAGAGTTTTATCAGCCATTGTAGTAGTGGACTGAAAGACAGCGCTGAAGGGCACGTGGACTGTTGGAGCTCATGAGAGATTTTACAGGGGAACAGCATTAGGAGCTGGTCTAGAGGGCATGCCTGTGGTATTTTGGCAAACACTCTGGCTGCTTCCTGCCCTTGTCCAAAGAACTTGCCAAAAACTAATTTGGAAAGCAATGGACATAATTTCAATGCAGCAGAGTATTGAATTTGGAGATTTATAGTGGAGAAAACAATTGCAGTAGAAAGAAGTACAAAACATACAGTTTGAAGAGAGAAAGCACACCAACAACTTAACGTCGCAACCAAGACTTTCGAGGCCCGATCTGCACTGGAATAAGAGAAGAGTCTCCTCGGAGCAAGACCCCTCTGAGCTAAGAGGCCTAAGGACTTTTCTGCTCCTATAAAGCAACAACAAACAGAAGCTGCCACAAATGTGACTCAAGGGAGCCAAGGCCCATGCCAGGCTGGTAGCCGAACTTGGCAGTGCTGTTCACATGGTTTTAGACTTGTGGAGGATACAAGAATAAAGGGGCTACAGAATCTTCCTCTGTTGCTTCAGAGAGCCTCTGAGGTCAGGCACGGTGTGGCAGGGTAATCCTCATAGCAAGAGGCTGTGAGGGGAATTTGCGTGAAACTGTGAAAATAAAAACCTGGATGTGTTGGAGACCTCAAGATATTGGAGATGCCAGAGTCATATCTGCCAGAGAGAGCTACACGCAGGGAGTTGAACCAGTCTAAGAAAGAGCTGTATGTTCTAGTCAGCAAAGATGGTAGAGTGCAGCTGTGCAAGCTCTGACACCACGGAACGACAGAATTTGATATTTGCCCTCTTGGATTTGCCTCTTGCTTTGCTTCAGTATTTTCCATTATTCACTCCTCTGCCCTCTTTGGAACACTAATATATGCAAGTAAGATATCGTCTTAAGATGCCATAAAAAATGCACAGAATCAACTAGCCTGGCCTCACAGGGGGCTCACAGAGACTGAACCACCAACCAGGGAGCCTGCATGGGACTGACCTAGGCCCTCTGTGCATGGTACAGTTATGTAACTTGGACTTGTTGTAGGACCCCTAACAGTGTGAGCATGGGCTGTCTCTGACTCTGTTTCCTGCCTTTGGAACCCTTTCCCCCTACTTGGTTGCCTTGTCCAGTCTTAATAGGAGAGGAGGTGCTTACTGCAATTTGATGTACCATGGCCAGTTGATGTCCATTGAGATGGGGGGGCCGTTTTCTGAAGAGAAATGGAGGAGGAGTGGATAGGGGTTTGGGGAAGGGACTGAGAGGAAAGGAGGGAGGGAAACTGTGGTCTGGATGTAAAATAAATAAAATAAAAATAGAGATTGCCTTGAGTCTCAGAAGAGACTTTGGGCTTTTAAGCAGTGCTGAGACTGGGAGGTTGTGGGGACTTTTAGATTTGGACTACATGAATTTTGCATTATGGTTTGGTCATGAGCCTATGAGAACCGGGGCGTAGAATACATGGTGGTTTGAAGTAGAATGTTCCCCATAGACTCGGCTGTTTGGATACTTGGTCCCCAGTTAGTGGCACTGTTTGGGTAGGATTAGCATACATGGCCTTGCTGCAGGAAGTGTGTTGACATTAAGGTTTCAAAGGCTTGTGCCATCTCCTCTCCGAGATGCTAACTCTTCTTGAGATGAGTGCCCACCTTGCTGCACCAATCACTGTGCCTGCCTGCTGTCATGCTTCCAAGCTGTGATGCGTGATGGATTCTTATGCCTCTGGAGCCATAGGAGCAAATAAATGCTGTTTCCTACAAGTTGCTTCTGGTTATAGTGTTCCGTCACAGCAATAGAAAAGCTCTCTGAGCAATCACTACTCTTTTTTTTTTTTTAAAGATTCATTTATTTATTATTTATACTGTATTCTGCCTGTATGTATCCCTGAAGGCCAGAAGAGGGCACCAGATCTCGTTATGGATGGTTGTAAGCCACCATGTGGTTGCTGGGAATTGAACTCAGGACCTTTGGAAGAGCAGGTGGCACTCTTAACCACTGAGCTATCTCTCCAGCCCCCTCATTGCTCTCTTTCATGTCACATATTAGGTCACATTTTCCAGAAGTTTATAATAGCAGAATGATGCACTGTGCACTCTTTTGTCAGGGGAGAGACGGACTTGTTGCTTTATTTTTGCATCCATAATTTATTCCTTCTTGAACTACTCACTATCCACTGAATGGATCCACTACAACGTATTGATTAATTCCCATGTTTGGGGGCACTTGAGCTGTCTTCATTTAGCCTGTGGCAAATAAAGCTGACAATTATTTCTATTCCAAGTCTTTATATGGATATATGTTTTCATTTTCCTCCTATTGAAGGGTGCAACAGTCATATCGGGTGGTTTTAATTTGCATATTGATGACACTAATGTAGAGAATCTTCACAAGTGCTTATGTGATAGCCACATATCTTCTTTAGTGATTTATTTTCTTTTTTATTGTTGAGTTTTGACATTCTTCATTGGGGAAATGAATTCTTCATCAAGTACTGTATATTTACGGTTGCTGTCTCCTACTCTTGGCCTTTGTTTTATGTATTTTCCCCAATGCCATCTTTTAATTTTGTTTTTAACTGGCAACTAATAACATTGGCGTTTTGACATGCAGTTCTGCATGTAAGAAACTGGCAGATTTGTGGAACCTCCTTATAATCAGGGTGCAGAACTGCTCCTTGTAGAAACTCCCATGTCATAGTGGCTTTAATCTTTTTCAGAGTGTCATACAAATAGAGCCACACAGCCTGTGACCCTTTGCAAGTAGCTTATTTCATCCTGCACATTGAGATTCACCCAACTTTATTAATACTCATATCAATACTTCATTCCTTTGTATTACACAGTTATATTCCTTTTCTTTATCGTTAGTCATTCACTGAAGGACATTTACATTGCCACCTCTTCTGTGTCTTCTCTTCATTTCTCCTTTCCCAGACAATCCTAGGTAGAGGTGTATCCCTGTTCCACATTTCATAGAGTTTTGCTTTTGCTCTTGTATATGTACAGCTTTGTGTATTTGTGCACATATGTGTTCAGATGTAGGAGCATGTGTGTGGAGGCCAGGGGACAATATTGAGAGTTAATCCCCAGGAGCCATGTTCTTTGTTCTTTTGAGACAGGTCTCTAGTTGGTCTGGAACCATGATAGGCTAGGCTGGGTGGCCAGCGAATCCTAGGGATCTGACCATCTATACGTCCTCAGTGCTGGCATTTTTGTATGGCTAGTGGGGGGGGGGGTCAAGCTTGGATCCTCATGATCATGTGCCGAGCACTTTACTGAGAGAGCCATCTCTCTGCCTTGGCTCCCCTCTTCATTGTTTCATTGTTTCTGCTTGCTCAAGGCTTAGTTGCTATTATATTTTCTAGTCTGGGAGGTCTTGTACGTCAGTGTCCATCTCCAGCACATTGCCCCGAGAACAAGGTGCATGCTGATCTTCAGAGGCATATGCCCTTTCTTTTCAACTCAAAGAGTCTGCAAAGTTGGCCACGGTTCTTCTGCACAGTGCCATGGCTGGAAACACTATCAAGGCAGGAGGCCAAACAACCTTCAAGATCTCATTTTCCCTCATCTTTCTGCATCCATTATCTTTAGTCATTGACATGTCAAATATTTTTCTAACAGTTTTTATGAAGTCTTTGCTGATTTCAATGAGTCTCCATTAAGTTAATTGTATTATACAGCAGGAGATATATTTGTGTATCTCTTGAAATTCTGAAATCATAATCTTTTAAATCTTAAAATTTTCTTAGAGTTACTTGTGGCACATTAATGATAAATCCAAAGGCATATTTGAACTTGCTCAATAATGTATATTTATTAGTGTTTTATCCTGTCCCAAAGACCTAAAACACAAATATAATTGTCTTGAACTGTTTTAATTGTGAAAGGAAAATAATGGAATATCTTCCATGTCTAATTTCGTTGTGGTTTTAAAATGAGTGAAATGATAAAATACAGACAATTATTTGCTAATATTCTAAGTTTTGCACAAAAGTGCACTTTTCTGTCTGTCATTATGATGATAAAAAACAGAAAAAAGAGAGTGAGGAAGGGAGAAGGAGAGAGAGAGAGAGACAGACAGACAGACAGACAGACAGAGACAGACAGACAGAGAGAGAGGAGAGAGAGAGAGGAGATAGGAGACAGGAGAGAGAGAGAGAGAGAGAGAGAGAGAGAGAGAGAGAGAGAGAGAG
>OU015756.1:52373375-52385302 GCA_907169655.1 Acomys percivali
ACACACACACACACACACACACACACACACACACACACACACACACATTTCATCTTGAATCATGGAAGGGACATACATGCTTTTAAAAAATACATGTTGATCTTTCATTAGTTTATCAAGATTAAAAAACAGTCACATTTTGTGGATGACTTACTGTGAACACTGTCTTTAAGGCAGTAGGACACTGAGCACTCTTGGGGGGGTAGTGAACTAATGGGGTTCTTTGATTTTTGTGGTTGAAGTATTCTATGTGTTTTAGGTGGAGTGAGGAGGTTAAGTGTTTATTTAAGGAGGCAACTAAGTGTATTCTGCTTGGTCACAGAGCATGCTACGATTCAACATTGTACATCAGTCCCCCTGCACATAAGTGGCAGAAAACATCCTGTTACTTAGCTCAAGGATTCTGATCTTAATGTGTGTTGAATTCATCATTTTTAGAAAGGCAAGTAAAAGGAAGGCACTTATTGTAACATTTTGTTTCCTGATGGATTACAGAACCTCACAAATAAATGATAAACAAATAGATACAGAAAGAAAGAAAGAAAGAAAAAGAAGAAAAGAAAGAAGAAAGGAAAAGAAAGAAGAAAAGAAAATGCCATTTATTTCTAAGTGCTTTGGGTGTTGTCATCTTGTTAAAGGGGAGCAAAGCAAAAGTGGTCAGAGCTTGAAGCTGAAAGAGGAAAATTAAAAGAAGAAGAAGAAGAAGAAGAAGAAGAAGAAGAAGAAGAAGAAGAAAGTAAAGAGCATTCCCAAGTCAATGAATGTATAGGCATTCAGCACCTACTGCTTGTCAATGCACATATTGCTAAGGCTTGGCAATGAAACGGGAATTTTTCTTGAGTGGGGTCGAAAAACTAATTATTCGCCATATGGTGGTTGGCTTGGCAGCCATCTCTGAAGCTGTAGAAGCAAAGGGAAGTTGGATGAGTGATTTCTTTGGGCAGTTTGCACAGCTCTGACTCTTTTGACATGTGCCATTCATGTAGCCCTCGGAGAACAGATGGGCCGGGCTGGGAACGCTGGGGAAGTCATGGCTGGGACCTAGTGGCAGCCTGTGTCTCTTTATCCTTCAGAGTGACTCCAAGTCACATGGCATTGGAGAATAACAAGGAGGGGATTGTACTCTGAGGATTTCTCTGCCTTTTTTTTTTTTTTTTTTTATAAAGGCACGGCGTAATTTTGACTGCCTTTTCGTATTTTGTTTATTAAAGGGATCAGGGGCTTAGATGAAAGAGATTCCTGGGTTGTGGGTAGGGTCTGGCCTATGCCAGTGACACTTGCTCATTGTCAGGAGGCAAAATGCTGGCAGTTTGATAAGGGATAAGAAAATAAAACGAGGTTTTAAATTAAAATTTAAATTACCCCTTATTTATTCTCCTTTTGCATATAGGTCTCACATAGGCAAGTTAAGATAAGTGCTGGGTTCGGTTCAGGACCCTCAAAGCTCCCACAGAGAGCTCTCGGGAATTCTTTTATTTATTTTCCTTCATCCATGGGTCTGATGCAGGAAAGCGGGGGGGGGGGGGTATATGAATATCATATGGATACAGGCTGAGGACTTCTTTCTTTCACATTGTTGGGAAAGAACAGAGTGAAAGTGGGCCAGAGTTGTCAATGAGATGAAGTAGGGCATGACTGGGCATCAAAGATTATGGTGCTCGTCCGGCCGAAGTTGTCCACACTCCGCAACTTGAAGTCAGGGCACTGACGTGACAGTCCAGGCAGGGACTCACACTGCTGGTGTGTGGCCGGACTTACAGTCAGTATTCCGCATCATTCGTGGTCTGTAGAGTGGAAATTGGCGTCTAGGGCTGTCCTTACAGAGATAGCCTCCTGGACCCAGGCCACAGTGGCTCCCAGTTTGTGTGCTCGTAGAAGCCCAGAGGCTTGGGCTGTGCAGCCGAAGAGAGCACTGTGGTTGCTTTTATTCCTTTTTACATCTTGGGCTGCTGTCTCTGAACTTTTGCCCTTCGTTAACGAGATAAATTTATGAAAGAGGGAAGGTTACCTGCATTTTTCATTTATTTCTTGTTTCCACAGTTGATTCTTGACTTTTGTGACATCTACTGCAACCTCAGTGTTTTGAAAATGAAGCCGTATTCCTTACAGAATGAGTCTACAGAAATTATTTTTTACATTCATTGATGTTTTGCCTACATGCATGTCTGAGGGTGTTGGATCCCATGCAACAGGAGTCACAGACCATTGTGAGCTGCTATGTTGTTGCTGGGAATCCAACCCGGGTCCCCTGGAAGAGTAGCCAGTGCTCTTAATCGCTGAACCATCTCTCCAGCCTATATAATATGAGTTTTATAGTTCCTTATTATGGATGTGTTCATTACCACCCACCTGACCCCACCCGCCTCTCTGCGTACCAGGCTTTTGGATAGAGCTTTTCCCCCCCTGAATATTTGACTCACAGAACAGTTAGGGAGTCCCTGTCAGCCACTAGGCTGAGCCAATCAGCCAAATTCAACCTTGTGGCTTGACCTGTTGTGGGGTTTTCCAGGATCTAAGTGGTTTGTAGAGTGTAAACTACTTACATCTCAATTACATGGGTTAAGGGCCTTTTACAAGTCAGTTCAGAGCGGTTCTCTCTAGGAGCATCTTGAAGTGGAGCGATGAACAGCCAAAACTATCCCAAGTCTCCAAAGGCCCCGCGTCCAGTTTTCCAGTTTTGGGCTCATTTATATATCTCCTCCCAGAGTCTGTTCACGGGATCTTTTCTGTTGGCAACAATCAAGCTCCTGCACAAGGTGGTTTGTTTTCTAGTGGATTAACATCACCTGTTCTCTCACAAGACTGTTCTGATCCTACCCTTGGGATCATAAAAAAGGTTTATCTCTCCTTCAACCACCCTGACTTATATCTCTAGGAATCTGTTCTATAGGTGGCAATCCAGGCAGCCCACATCTTACTTATCCAAGGATGATGGGAACAGGATGATGGGGTTCCTTTTTCTTGTATTAACAGTACTTCTGTTCCTAAATATTTCAATCCAATAAAATGTTAGGAGTTTGCAGAAATCCTCTGGAACTGAGATATGAGGATGGTTGAGCTCAAGTGTTTTCTTAGTTGATGGTCCTTTTTTCAGATGACCATGAAAATTTAATAATGTACTCTGTGAGTACAGTGTTCTCTTTATAGAAAAGCACTTAAGTGTACATTGAGATTAAATTTTCTTTGAAAAATTAAATGTTCAAATTTAAAGATACTTGGAGAATTGCATTATATTTAAGTCAAATTCATGACTTTGGGGTCATTGCTTTAAAAGGCTTCTGTTAACAGCAGAATAGCTCACTGGCATGTCACGTGCTAAAACCAGAGTCCTCCATTTGAGCCTCTGTAAGTGACCAATCTACAGCAGGAACATGGCCCATCTTACATCTTACTTCTACACTCTCTTCTTTCTTTCCTCTTTTCCTTTTCTCATGTTTACTAATTATATCAAACAGCTGTTTCTATTATATTTCATGCGTGCATGTGATGCAGTTAGGTCATCTTTATTTTCATATCCCATTCTCCCTTCCCATCATTCCCCTTCCTGTAGCTCCAAGCCTTCCTTCTGCTTTCATGTGTTTTCTCTACTGTTTTCCTTTAGCTATGCTACCTCTCTTCTTTCATTACAATTGTTGCTTATACGCACATGTTTAAATATGTAAGTGCAACTTGGTATTGCTTATATGTATATGCTTTTAAGGGCTGACCTCAGGGTATTGGATAACAAATCAGAGAGCTAATCACAGTGGGGGTTTGATTCTCCTGCTCTTGGTAGTCAGTCGTTAATGGCTGTACGTTCTTATCTATGGGTGGGGCCTTGTGAGATTCCCCTATCCATGTTGGCATGTTAATTGGTCTTAGTATGGACTTATTAGATGACCATATTGTTCACATTTCATGGATGCAGCTTCTCGGTTCCATGTAGAAGACACAGTCTCTGAGCAGATCTCCTGTTTTTCTGGCTCTTACAATCTTTCTGTACCTTCTTCCTCCATGGCCCCTGAGGCTCTTATGTTGGGGTTGTGCTGTAGATGTTGGGCATCTCACAGTCGGTGGTGTCCTGTATTTTGACTAGCCATAGCTTTCTATAATGATCTTTATCTGCTGCAAAAAGGAGCTTCTCTGAGTTAACATTTATCAGTGGGTATAAAGATTAGTATCTAGAACAGAATTGGAAATTATAATGGTTTATGAAAATAGCAGTAGTAGACTCGTCTCTAGGGTCCACAACCTCAACAGGCATGGGTAGTTGGCTAGGTTTGCAATACCAGGCATAATTTCCCTCTTATTGAACATGTCCTGAGCCCAGTTAGACAGCTATTGGTTACCTCCGAGATTTAAGTGTCACTATTTTGCCTTTGGGGATATCTTGCAACACTGACCATTGTGATTTGTTCCCAGCACAACCACGTAGGATTATTGCTTGCTTTTCCCCCTAGGCAGCTTGCATAGCACCTTCTAGTACTATTCTTTTTTTTTTTTTTTTGTGAATTCTCAGAAACTTCTTTTTTTTAAAATTTTTATTATTTATTAATTTATTCTTGTTACATCTCTATGGTTATCCCATCCCTTGTATCCTCCCACTCTCCCCTCCCTCCCATTTTCCCCTTATTCCCCTCCCCTATGACTGTTCCTCAGAGGGATTACCTCCCCTTGTATATGCTCATAGGGTATCAAGTCTCTTCTCGGGTATCTGTCCTTCCTCTGAGTGCCACTAGGTCTCCCCCTCCAGGGGACATAGTCAAATGTGAGGCACCAGAGTACTTGAGAAAGTCATATCCCACTCTCCACTCAAATGTGGAGACTGTCCTGTCCATGGGCTAGATCTGGGTAGGGGTTTAAATTTTACCGCCTGTATTGTCCTTGGCTAGTGCCTTAGTTTGAGCGGGTCCCCTTGACCCAAATCTGCGTATCATAATGTTCTACTTGTAGGTTTCTAGGACCCACTGGATCCTTCTACATTGCTATTCTCCCATGGTTCTCTAATCTAGAGTCCCAATAGGATGTCCTCCCCTCTGTCCCAGTTTCCTGGTAAGGGAAGGCTTTCGTGGGACATGCCCATTGGGCTAGTATGCAGATATAAGTGAGTATATACCATTTGAGTCTTTCTGCTTCTGGGTTAACTCACTCATTATGATCATCTCTAGCTCAATCCATTTGTCCACAAATTTCGGGAATTCTTTGTTTTTAATAGCTGAGTAGTATTCCATAGTGTATATGTACCACAGTTTCTTTATCCATTCATCTACTGAGGGACATTTAGGCTGTTTCCATGGTCTGGCTATTATGAATAAGGCTGCTATGAACATGGTTGAGCAAATTTTCTTGTTATGTGCTGGAGCATCTTCTGGGTATATTCCAAGTAGTGGAATAGCTGGGTCTTGAGGAAGCCCTATTCCCAGTTTTTTGAGATAGCACCAGATAGATTTCCAAAGTGGTTGTACTAGTTTGCATTCCCACCAGCAATGAAGGAGTGTTCCTCTCTCCCCACATCCTCTCCAGCATGTGGTGTCGCTTGAGTTTTTGATCTTAGCCATTCTGATGGGTGTAAGATGGAATCTCAGAGTTGTTTTGATTTGCATTTCCCTGATGACTAAGGAGGTTGAGCATTTCTTTAAGTGTTTCTCTGCCATTTGATATTCTTCTGTTGAGAATTCTCTGTTTAGTTCCAAGCCCCATTTCTCAATTGGGTTATTTGGTTTGGTGGTGTTTAATTTCTTGAGTTCTTTATATATTTTGGATATTAGACCTTTGTCAGATGTCGGGTTGGTGAAGATCTTTTCCCAGTCTGTAGGCTGTCGCTTTGTTCTCTTGACAGTGTCTCTAGCCTTACAGAAGCTTCTCAGCCTCATGAGGTCCCTCTAGTACTATTCTTTGGTCTCCTTTTTTTGAACAGTTTTATTGTCATGTTCTTAATTTATGCTTTCATATATCCCCTGGATTTATCTCTTCTCAATTTCTGTTGATATTGTCTCAGCCTGTTGTCAGATGCTATAATAAGATAGTTGAAACCAGGTAATTTATGAAGAACAGGGGTTTATTTTAATGTACAGTACTAGAGACTTGAATGTTAAAGAGTTTGACAGCAACATCTGGTGAGGATCTCTGCACTGTGTTGTAATTTGTGATTATTTTTTTCACATGAGACAACTGACTTATTTTACAATAAAGAGTTGGTATAGCTAGGTGTTTTAATCTTGACTCTAATGGTTCTACAATCATATCTAGTGCTTAGATATGTCTTGTTTATATTGGAGGGAGAGAGAGAGAGAGAAAGAGAGAGAGAGAGAAGAGAAGAGGAGGAGGAGGAGGAGGAGGAGGAGGAGAATTTACTGTTTTATATGCATGCCCATAGGTATTTGAATTTACCCTTCTTCCTCTTCCTCTTCATCAGGTTAAGACAAGCTATTTGAAGGTGAGACCAGTAACAATGTGTTCCCTTTTCTATAAGCTCCCTGAACATTGCCACCAAGTTTCCTTTAAGTAGAGCAAGAAAGTTGTTTTGTTTATAGGTGGTAATACTAGAACACAGAGAATTTCATCTCTGCTCACCCACAGTGGAGGAGCCTGTGTCCATTCTAAGGTCTTTTCTTTCCACCATATTTAGTTCTGTGTCTGTGGTCGTGGATGAGATGGAAGGCTGGTTTGTTTGGTTTTCATATGCTCTCCTCATATGGGAGAACCAGACATCTATGTTGCATTGATACTATGCTTGACCATGAGACAAACATTGGCTACTGAAGTAGGAATAGAAGTGAGTTACTTCTGAGCAGAAACAATGAGGAACACGTCATTTCCCCTACACACGAGCAATGTTTCACAAAAGGGCTTCTTTGGCAAAAGCCGCAGAATGAAGAGCACATGGGACAGCTTGCTGGAGAGCGTGCATGATGAATGATAATAGTTATTCCATGCTTCAGTTAACCATTACAATTTCAGTTGTCATAGCAGCGAAACCCAGCCTTAAACTGGCTGATGAACATGGCTTGAAATCAGGTGCTAGGTAATTTCCTACCTACCGCTGGTCAGATTTTGTAGTGAGCTGGGACATTGTTGAATCTATATGTTGTAGAGCAGTCTGGAAAGAGTTTACAGTAATAATAGCTGGCTCTCTCAATTATTCTAACACCTTTTCTCCTCCAGGTAAGATGAGGTCCTTCAGTAGGGTAGACATGATGTGCTTCCATGCTCAACCATGTTCATAGCTGCTTTATTCATAATAGCCAGATCATGGAAACAGCCTAAGTATCCCTCAGTAGAAGAATGGACTAAGAAACTGTGGTACATTTACACTATGGAATACTACTCAGCTATTAAAAACAGGAATTCCCAAAATTTGTGGACAAATGGATTGAACTAGAAATTATCATAATGGGTGAGTTCACCCAGAAGCAAAAAGAGACAAACGGTATATACTCACTTATATCAAGACACTAATCCAAGAGATACATCCCATGAAAAACTTTACTTACCAGGAAAGTGGGTCAGAGGAGAGAACATCCTATTGAGATTTTAGGAGAGAGTAGCATGGAAGAATGGGGAAATAGAAGGATCCACAGGGTCCTGGAAACCTACAAGAAGAACTTTATGACAGGCGGATCTGGGTCCTGGGGTCCTCCTCAAACTAAGGCCCCAGTGAAGGAGAATATAGGCAGTAAACTTCGAACCTCTACCCAGACCTAGCCGATGAACAGGATATTCTCCACCGTTGAGTGGAGAGGGAGATCTGACTCTCACACAGACTCTGGTGCCCCTTTTCTGACCACGTCCCCTGGATGGGGAGGCCTGGCGGCACTCAGAGGAAGGATAGCAAGTTACCAAGAAGAGACTCGATACTCTAAGAACATATATAGGGGGAGGAGGTCTCCCTCAATCACAGACATAGAGGAAGGGAGAAGGGGGGAAGTGGGAGGGAGGGGAGGAATAGAAGGATACAAGGGAAGAGCTAACAATTGATATGTAATATGAATAAATTAATTTAAAAAAAGAAAAGAAAAAAAAGAAAATACAAGTTACCATAGCTTTCTCCATCCCTGCCTGCCTATCATTAGCCATGGAGACCCTGACAGCCTTAGCTCTTGTGAGCCTCAGTTCTCCCATCTCTAAGATGGGCGCATCAGTATCACTGTGTTTCACAAAGCTACTCTGAGGTGCTCCTTGCTTATGAAAGTTTTTGTTACAGCTGTGGATGGCTGTTCTCTTATCCTCAATTCTCTAGACTGAAGCCTTTTAGGAATTCTAGAGACTGAGCTCCATTAATTCATTGCCCCTACATAATGCCTTGCATGGAATAGCTGTTAAAATGAATTTCTGGGTGAACTTTGTAAGCTGTAAATCCTGTCTGAGAATGCATGATGCCTGGAGCAAAGGCCTTTTCAAGGTACAATGGGTACATTGGTGACAGGAAGCAGACTGCACTCTCACTGGGGCACACTTATCAGTTTGTGCCTGATTCATTCCATAGAATGTTGGTGCCAGAGTCACTATTCATCCATTCAATTGAGAGTAAATCCAAGAGTACAGAATGAGACAAAAGCTTTAGTATTCGCAACCACTGGTAAAGTTGGGAGGGAAAGTGCAGCACTTGTCTGGAGGGCTTACAGGCTAGGGACTGGAAGCACCTGGCAAGTCAGGAAGATGAGAAAGCAGAAGTGTCACAGGGTGAAGGAAGGCTGTCTGCCTGTGTAGGAATGACTAGCTGGTGACCAGCCAGTCTGTAATGAGGAGCAATCCTGGAGATAAAGTAGTAAGACTGTTGAGATTTTGACATTTGCCTAAGTTTAGATACATAAATAGATAGGAAGATGAGCCAGGGGATGGTGGCACATGCCTTTAATCCCAGCACTTGGAAGGCAGAGGCAGATGGGTTTCTGAGTTCGAGGCCAGCCTGATCTACAGAATGAGTTCCAGGACAGCCAGGGCTTCACAGAGAAACCCTGTCTCAAAAAAACAATAAGACAAAACAATCCAGCCAAACAAACAAATCCCCCAAACCAACCAACCACACAAAAAACACCAACCAACCAAACAAACAAAAAACCCAACCAACCGAAACAACAACAAAGACAACCATTCAACCAAATAAACAAAAACCTAAGAGATAAAGAAGACATAGATACTCCTTGCAAACCAGAGTCAAGTAAAGACGAGATAACTATAATTCAAGATGATGCAGGTGGTGAGAATAAAGCCAGTGGAGAGTCAGGACAAAGAGAGAAACAAAAAAACAAGCAGTGTTGGGAAAAAAACCCGAAGCATTTGGGAATAACAATAATAGTAGGTGTATGACTTCCCTGTTCTTTCTCAAGGAGTCATGCTTGTCTTTTCTTTGTTTACTTTATTTTACATGGTGAATGCATAGGTTTTAGATTCTAGATCATGGAGGGCCTGTGTGTTCTGTAAAGAACAGTGGTACCACTTACTCAGGCTGTGCCCACCATCTCCACAGCTCTGAGTGTGTGTCTGCCTTACTACTCTCATATCATCGCACAGTGTCCCCTGCATCTTATTTTCTCTCTACTTGGGACAAAATATTGTGCAGGCAAAGAGCCACAGTTGTCTTCGTGTCACTGATGTTTGTAATAATGTCTAGGATGTGGTAGGAAATCCGTACTTACTTTCAGCTAATAAGCGCCAAGTGAGGAGTAACCATCCCTGCCCATCTATGCTTACAGGAAATGTCCTCTTTCTCAAGAGAATCAGAGCTTTCTAATGGGTCTAACATTTGTTCTCAGTTCTGTCTTGAGGGCCACAGAGGCTAGAGCGCTTCTTTTCAATTGAATATTTGAATATTCATGGGCTTCATGCCCCTTCCTCATACAATGTGGCTTTCTCTAGATTGATACCCTTAAATTAAATTTTCTGTATGTGTGGCCGCCTGCAGTTTCACCCACTGGCAGAGAGACACGCAGAGCAGGGTGTTGTGAGTTGAGGTGAATGATGTCATTGCTCTTTGTGAAACAGAGATTTCAGATATAACATGGAGGGGGAGGGGGGCAAGATTATTTTCAGATGTTTTAGTGTAATCATGATCCACATAGTGTATAGTCAACATTCATCTGAAATTCTGATTTAATTCTAGTTGTTTTTGCTATGTCCGATGTGAGTCTAAGGTCTAACGGGAATATCAAAGGGCCTGCCTTTGGAGTAAACTTCACATTGGGGCAGCTGAATATGAAAGAAGTGACAAAAAAAAAAAAAAAAAAAAAAAAAAAAAGAAAGAAAGAAAACAAAACAACAACCAAACCAAACCAAATGAACAAACCCCCCACATAATCATGTGATATCCATGGCAAGTCCTGTGAAGAAAATTAAGGTGAGAACAGACAAATGTGACTGAGATGTGACATTCTAGAGATGGTGAGCAAGAAAGGCCTCTTTGAAGGGATGATGAGTGTACAGAGCTTGAGGGAAAAAAAGGCAGAGCCAACATCAAGGTTTGGGGAAGGAACATTCTAAGCAGATAACCACACAGGCATGAACCCTGAGTGGGAGTAAGCTGTTTGGAGCAGTTCCAAGAGGCAGGGGGAATGCTGCCACTGTTAAAGTGAGAGAGGTAAGACAGGTAAATAGAGTGGTGGAGGGAATCGGGATATATACAGCCCGTGGCCATCATGGCTCCCTGGGTAAGGATGCTTGCTAAAAAAACAAAACAAAACAAAACAAAACAAAACCAAACCCTAACAATGTGGATTTGGGACCCACACAGGGAAAGAAGAGGGCCAGCTCCCATGAAATGTTTTCTGACATTACCGTGTGCACACCGCAGCCGACATACGTGCACACTCTCACACACAATAAACGTAAAAGAATGTTTTGATTTTTCTTTCCTGTAAGGGCAAAGGGAAGCCAGTGAGAGGGGATGACTGAGCGAGGAAATAATAGGACTTGACTCAGCTTTTGAAAAGTGCAGTAGGACTTGATTGAGTTTCTGATGGTGCCACGGAGAATAGACTGTGCAGTGGAAGAGAAGACAGCAGGCCCAGCAGTGTGACAGTTGCTGGTGTCGTGGCTTCCACCTAAGACCCCATGTGTATCCTGCTTCTTCTCATCCTTTTAAAGGCGCAATGGTATCCTGGTGAAGAAGTGTTGTCTCTAAAGCCAAACAACCCTGCGTTTGAATAAGAATTTGGCCAACTACTAGTACCTGTGGCACATTGGACCAAATTCCTAACTGCTGAGAGAGAGGCAGTGGGGTGGGGAAGGAGGGAAGGAGAGAAGAAAGAGGAGGAGGAAGAAGGGAAGGAGGAATAGGGGAAGAGGAAGATGAGGAGGAAGGAAGAAAAGGAAGAAAAGAAGTAGACGTAGCAGCAGAAGAGAAGGAGGAGGAAGAGAGGAAGAAAGTAATGAGGAGGAGGAGGAGGAGGAAGAAAATAAGGAGGTAAGTAGCAACAGCAACAGCAACTCCTCAGCTTGTCTGGGGAACTACATTAGCTAATACAATACAATGCTTTGATTATTTCCTAGCACATCAAAGTGATTTATGAATTTGGCTATTATCGTCACTCAGCATAATGCGTTGTTTCTTGGCATAGGGCACAGTTGTTGGTTTATTGGGCTAATGTTCGCCCATCTTTTGTTTTTTTTTCTATATCACTGTAGAAAGTACTTCTTATCATTTTGGCCATATTCTATTGGGAAAAAATAAATGATAGGTCTAACTCGGGTTAAAGAAGGGGAGCATTCTATCTGAAGAAGGGGTAACGTTACATTGCATGGGATCTGCCACCATGAGCCTAGAGCATAGTTGTCAAATGCCCATTAGAGCACACACTTCCTGTTACAGACATCCACAAATACTTTGTCCTAAGACAGGTTTAGTATCTTATTATAGACCTCAGCTGTGTGTGTGTGTGTGTGTGTGTGTGTGTGCGTGTGCGTGTGTGTGCTCAGGTGTATGTATGTGTGTGTATGTAGTGAGTGTGTGA
>OU015756.1:52385312-52396585 GCA_907169655.1 Acomys percivali
GCTTGAGTGTGAATGGGTGTGTATGTGAGTGCTTGTGTTAGTATGTGTATGCATGTATGAGTGTGTATGTGAGTGTTTGTGTGGGTGAGTGAGTGTGTGTGAGTGTGCATGCACGTGCATTTGTACAGTTTTGTGCATGTGAGGCCAGCACTCTATTGTAGGTTCAGTCTTCAACTTTGGTCGTGTAAGACTTAACCTTTCCTGTTGTTCAGAATCCTGGCTCACTTCTTGGCTGCAGTCTTCTGCCTTCGAAGTAGAAAAGTTGCTTACTGCCTTCTGTGTGATGAGCATGTGAGAAGGGGTGTGCAATGGACTCTGAACTGGAGCAACATACATGGCCTGTCCACAGCAGTAAGGACCCTGCATTGGAGCAGACATACATGCCCTGTACACAGCAGTGATTTCTCAGTGGAGAAAACTCCAGTTGGTCATCAGAGCCAAGTGGCATAGGGGCCAGGGGCTCCAGCTCTGTCACCATCAGTTGCTTTTCACGCTGTCACCCTTGCTTTGCCACCAGGATGTCACTCAAAAAGGGAGTCCCTCCCTCTGCCCATGAATAAGGCCATCTCTGCCAACACCAATTCCAGCTGTGAACATGTAATCAGATCTTCTATGGCCCCCCAAAGGGTAGTCCCAGAGGCCTAAATTTAATTTTCATGCATATTTGTCCCCTCCTCCTACTTTATGCAAACACTACTTTGTCGCCAATACAGACGCCAACTGTTTTGTTTGGATAATTGCTCCAAGTCAACCCCGAACTACAGGGAGGCCCCTTTTCCAGAAAGCACATTTTGGTTAATTTTTGGTTAACCAGATTATGGCTTTCTCTAACACTTCCTTCAGGCATTGCGGGATAGTTTCGGCAAACATTTGGTTTGTTTGGAACAGTTTGACACCAATGTTAGGTTCATTATTGCCTATACTGATGGGGTCATTTGCAAGAAGCAAAGACATGGGAGCTATGTAGCCCACAGGTCATCTTATACAGATCTTTTTTTTTCTTACTACAATTATTTGATCTTAGAATAGCTGGGGCAATTTGTGGCTGTAATAGGAAAGAGAGAACTCTTGTAAAACAAAGATCTTATTTTTATGGAAATGACTAGTTACTCTGAAGTGAGGATGAGACATATGGAAAAAGAATAAAATATGAACAGAACATTTTAAAATAGACAGTCCTCAGCACCGCTCCATATGGCCCAGTAGTATTTAAGGTAACAGAAATCAATGGCAGCTGCATATTCATTCTTGGAGCTTAGGACTCAGTTCACAAAATGGTATTTTCCACTTTGTCTTGATTATTTCCTTTGTCTACTTCCTAGGTTTGGTTCTTTTAGATTTGTATGTGTGTGTGGAGGGGGGCGGTGTGTGTGAATTAAATTAATGAGCTATTAAGACTTGCAATTTTTTTTTTAAACAAATTGTATCTTACTCTTAACGGAGTTGAAATTATTCATGAGTCACCATCTCATCTACCCAACTGTCCACATGAAAACTAATAGTTTCATAGCCCTTCAGTGTTTAGGCCTAACAGTATTGTTCATGACCAAAACACAAATCAAAGACAGAAATGATTCAGGATATTAAAAATGCCATTGTCTAAAAACTCAGTTCAGATATGTATGAGTTATACCCAGCAGAAAATTTTCTTGTTTTTGTTATCAGTGTGGACACCAAATGAGTTTTGCAGTTTGGAACTTTTAGAGATAAAAATGCATCTCAATATACTTTTGTGTGTCATAGAAAATGAGGGTAATATTTAACTCACTAAATGTGAATCTAAAGCAGATTGAATGACTACATCATGATGTATTCTGTGCCGGACTTATCAAAAGAATGGCGTCTTTCTAATATCCTGGCCTGCGGTGGATCTTGGTATCTTTGCACACTGTCTTTGTCTTTTCTTGATTTTGATCTTAAACTTGGGTTTTGAAAATTTAATAAAAATATCAGTACAAACACACACCTCCAAAAAGCAGTTTAATGGATTTATTTTCCCCCCCACATATCCCATCGAGTTTCTGTTTTCTATGTGCAAGCATCAGGGATTGTATTCTCATTGCTCTGCTTGGGTTGAAACCGCGATACTGTGTTGACATCTGTTTCTTCATCTTTTTTTTTTTCCTGTTGCTAAACTGTACTTTTTTCTTCTTCTTCTTCTTCTTCTTGTTGAATCTATGGGGTGTTTGGCTTTGTGTAGACATAGTGGCACTGAAAGTTGCCCCCTAATTCAATAATTCACCATGAAGACTGGTTTTTTATTCTCATTGTGTTGAGCAGGCATCTAATCAACCATTAATTTCCTTTTTGCTGGATGAACAGAATAACTATTTCTGTCTTGCTTTCTGATGAGAAACAGAGGCAGAGAGGGTAAGGGGCTGCTCAAAACGAGAAGGGAGGGTTTATAGGACTCAGCTACAAGGGGAGGGGCGGCATAGAAGAGGGCCAGAATTTGAGGGGAGGGCTTGGGGTACTAATGAATAGGTGCCTGTGGACTGTATAACAACACTTTGTGTATTTTATGCCAAGAATAGAAGATTGGGAAACCTTAAACAAGGAGCTTCACTTCTCAAAGCCTCCTTCACTGTCTGTAGAATGTTCCAGACAGAGCAGAAACGAGCACCATTCCACAGATCAATAGCAAATACATAATTAGATGTTATCTTCACCTGGGGCCTTGCCACTCTCGTTCCTTTTTAAGTCAAGAAGAGACGGTGAAGCATGGAGCCGCGTTTATGAGGGTGGAAAGGCTTCACAGTTTGTCAAGTACGTTTCAGAGCGCGCACATGCACAGAGGAGCCCAATGGCATCTCATGAATAGACATTTGCAGAAGTGGGAACAAAACTCACCAATCTGGTTGCGGCAAATCAGACGCAGTGGGAAGGACTAGATTTATTAAAACTGTTTTGATTGGACATCACAGAGTCAATCTGAATGACAGCGAAAGGGAAAGGGGGGCGGCATACATCTAAAATACATGGAATTTGGAATAAAGTGGGCCTCGGGGATGATCTGAACCCATAAGGCTTTCTGTGTCTCTTGTTCATATTACAAGCCATTAATTTTCTTATGGTAGTCTCTTTCATATAGACCTAAAATCCGAGCTCCAATGGCTCCCTGAGCATATTTCCAGCATCTACCTTTGTACAGGACTGAGATGTGGCTTTGGAGGCCCTAAGATCAAAAGCCCACTGAATGAATCTGACTGGCCAAGTGTGGCTCAGGTGCAAGAACCTGGACCAAAGAGTAGAATATCATCTTGGAGACTTCTTCTTCTTGTAGCCAGAAAAGAGAAAGATCTAAGAATTAGAAGGTTTCCATTTCAAACCTTACAAATTGTAGCATCATAGATCTTGGAGAGGGCGTGGAAGAATGAAATGCTCATAGTGTAGCTTAATGGAATGTTATATTCTTCTTAAGATAATGGCTTGACTTCTTAGAATGGCTGTTTGTATGTTCATGCATTTATTTAGCAACCAGTTACAGAGAACTTGTAGAGTGCAGCACACTGGGGCACCCTGCTGGATTCAGAAAAGAATAAAGATGGCTATTCTTTCCTTTAGTGAGTTTTTTTTTTTTTTTTAATTAACAAAAGGAATACTTGTTGAAGACGTTTGGTTACAATGTGTCCAGTGAAAGTTTTCCAAAGAGCCATTTGGAAGACAAGGAAATTGGGGTGAACATGAACAGAAGGCTGGTGTTGCACAAAAGGCTTGGTCCTTGCTTTTGGCCTTGAAGAGCTAGGTGGAGGATTTTCTGAATGGAGAAAAGGCTCTATGTTAAGACAAGTGTGTCAGTGTTTGGATATATATACATACATATATATCAGGAACATACTTTCTTAAAATTTCTCTCTCTTCTCTGTCTCTCTTTGTCTTTCTGTCCCTCTCTGTCTTTCTCTGGGTCTCTGTCTGTCTCTTGTCTCTCTCTCTCTGTCAGAAGATTATTTGCTGGAGTTAGTCCTTTCCAGTGTGGGTCCAGGGGTGTGAACCCAGGGGTGTGGGGGAATGCCTTTACCTGTTGTGTTAGTTTGCTGTCCTGAAAATGATCTTGAACCTGTCTTCTATCGAAAGCCTCGTTCTGCAGCCTTCATGCTGCCTCTGCGTGCTGATCGATGCAAACTGCAGCAGTGCTGACTCCTCTCTTCTGGAACTGGACAATTTCTGTCATCCTACAGAAGCATAGTGCACGTCAAGCCAAGTGAGAGGGTACACACCCCCAATACCAGCTCTTCGGAAGTTGTGGCAGGAGGATGGAAAATTTGAGGCTATATATAGAGAGACCCAGCCTAAAAACAAAAACAGAAAAAGAAAGGAAGAGAAGAAACATATTTTAAGTCAAAAAGCACTCAACTGAGCCTTGGTTCTCATTTTTATTTTTGCAAGTTGCCATTTATACACAAGTGTTGCTAGAGCATCCGCAGCGATAAAATAAACATTCTGGGGTGGCTATGAAAGACAAGATTATCAACAAGCACTTTGAAAAGTTGAGAGTTATAATAAAAACAAATTCAGGGAACCGTGAAAACACACAGCCACAGGACCCAAAGATCCAAAGGGGATTAGGATGCTTAGAAGAGAAAGCACTAAGAAGAACATCCCAAGTAGAAGGGTTGCCTCCTCCATGGGACCGAAGGTGACTCTCCTCTCCTCCTTTCCTTTACCCTCCTGCCTTCCCTCCCATGATCACACAGCCAGAGAGAGCACAGATGTCCACTCCTCTTCATCACTCTTTCTTGTTCTGTTTTACCCAGGATCTTTTAAAAGGCAATACATTTAAAAAAATTTAAATAATAATATTCGGTAGCCATCACCTCATATTTCTGCTATTAAACAGAAGACTTTTTCTAACCAAGACTGACAAGAAAGAGAGTTCATCCTGTGCTCTTCATTTAGTATTAAATGCTCGGGACACTATTGAGCTGAAAAAGATAGTGTTGTCAATGAGGCTAGGTCTTGAGTCTCTCCTTTCAATTGGCTTAATTCAAAATCTTACTGATAGATTTTTACATGAGCCCATTGGTATTTACCAATAAGAAGACTGTTCAAGGTTTTAGGTGTGGTTTCTCTTTTTGGCACAGAAACTTATGCCTGTTAGAAGCAGATGCCATTTGGTCTAATGATTGTGTGTGCTTAAATTAGTATTTTAATTGGGTTGCCTGGTTATTTAAATCCCTTGTGTCCCCAAGGTATATTCCTCAAATACTATCTTTCACCAATAATGTCTGCTGCTGTTTCAAAGAAGCAAAAAGATGTATTAAGGGGCAATCATCCCTCAAGATCATTTGCCTCGTTGGTGTCAGCTGTCAGCCCACCACATTTATTTAGACAACAGTAGGTTTGGACAGAACATATAAAGTTCTCTTTCTCAGCTGTGAAATATGATGGATGTGCCATACTGATGACCTTTATACAAGGCCACATGTTAATATTCAAGACCTCCCTTTTGTTGGACTCAAACAATGGCTGTCATTAAGAAAGCTTGGCTTGCCAATATGCCCTCTGTTAGGATGCTGGACCACTCCTGATTGGTCACCAGGAAGTGTCATGTGCCTTTGATGGAAATGACATGGAAGATGTATGGTCAAAGTGCTGTGCTCAGCACCACTGCTGTGCAGAGGAGAAAACCACCATGACCCAAATAGCCCCGCACTCAAACAATGTCGCACCAACCAAAGACAACATATTGGGAAGAAAAATGCTTGTAAACTGCATGTGTTAGAAGATGTATTGGCCAGACGGCCATAGGGCAATCTTTGAACTATTGAAATCTTTAGAAATATTGTTTGGTTCTGAAACAATACTTACAAACCTAATTAATCAAGCATAGATAGTTTATTTTCAGGCCTTCCATGGCATGTTGCTTTAATGCAAGAATAGGGTCGGTTAGGTCCTTTTTTTTTTTTGCCATTTCACGGAGGCATGCAAGAACTCAGCATGAGGATTCATGTCCATACAAGGTGAAGCTCTAAATTTCAAAATTATATCTATACAGATCTCTGGTGATGCCATCAACAAAGGCTGGGGTTGGAGTTAAGCCTAAATTCCTTTTTCAGTGGTTTCTGGCTTCGTGTATAATGTCCCCCTCTTATCTTCCCCCCTCCCGTTCATTCATCAGAATCATTTATTCATGAAAGCAATTAAGAACATCTCAGATGAATTCTGCAGCTTTGGTAGAAGACACTTCATGAGTTTCTCATAGAGGAAATGGAACGAAGAGTTGCTTTTCTGGAAAATTAAGTGCTGTGATTTTAAATATTTCTAAATATCTCTCCCTGTTTTCCAGTATATTTAGTTTTATGTCTTAAATGACTGATTGCTATACTGCACATGTTCAAGTGGACAAAACGAGAGCTGTGAAAACAATTTCATAGGAAGCTGAGCAGTGTTTGAAGTGGTAACGGGCCGGAAGCACTGGCTTTTTGTAAATCAAGCCAGTTGTGGCTGACGTTACGTCCATCATTAAGATGAAGGAACCAGTCAAGTACTTTCTTGCATGCAAAATAGTGCTTGGCCAGACTGGAATTGTGTGAGTCCAATCCCCAAAATGACGTCAGCTCCTGGTTATTCATGTCGAGGCAGACTGTCAACACTTTGGATTACTTAAGTGTTCCCCATGTTCTGATGGGCTCTGTCACTATGGCCCAGCTGGCTAAAAACACAGAATAGGAGTCAGAGGAGGGATCAAAAGTCAGTCCATAATTATACATAATAGACAGACCATTCTAGTGAAAGATTTAGTAGAAGGAGAGAGGGTTGAGTTTGTTCTTTATTAGGAAAACACAAAGTAAAATCACAAAGCCGATACCATCTTACATTCAACAAGATGCCAATAAACAAACAAACAAACAAAGCATGTTGACTATAAGAAACTTCAAGCATTGACAAGGTGTGGAACAGTGGGAAGTTGAATAGACTTCCTACTGTAGGAGTGTAAGTTCATAAAACATTTTGGATGTTGTAGGTGCTTTGTTATAAGTTAAGAGGTAACCATGCCTATTTGCAACTTGGCTAGTTTACTCCTGGAGAACTCCCACAAGAATTTTCATAGTAGTTTTGCTTGTAATATTGTTAAAACAATAATAAAACTAGACTCCACTCCTGTGCTCATAAGAAAAGGAATGAACAAATTGTGGATTTCCATATAATGAGATAGGGTGAGTTTGATATTATTTATTATTTGTAAAGTGTGACATATGAAATTGCCTTTGTTTGGTGTGTGTGTGTGTGTGTGTGTGTGTGTGTGTGTGTGTGTGTGTATGTCTACCCTGTTAAACTTTCCCAAGTTGAGATATGAGGAGGCCAGAGGCTGATATTGGTGTCCTTTCCTTAATTATGTCTTCATTACATCTTTTGAGGCAGGGTCTCTCCCTGAACCTGGAACTCACTGTTTCTGCTAGATTGTTTCTGATGGCCAGAAATAATCACATGTCTCTCCCTTCAGTGATGCACTTTCCTTGGTAAGTTATTTCTTTAGCCCATATTTTGGACAGAAGAAACCTTGACAAACTCATCCTATGAGGGCACAGTCACCCTGATACCTAACGCACACAAAGACTCAACAAAGAAAAAAATTCAGACCAATTTCCCTCAAGAACATTGATGAAAAAAGTACTCAATAAGATATTCACAAATTGAATCCAAGAATACATCATGAAGTAGGCTTCATCCCAGGGATGCAGGGATGGTTCAATATATTAAAATCCTTCAATGCAATCCACCATATAGACAAACTGAAAGAAAAAAACCCACATGATTATTTCATTAGATGTCGAAAAAACGATTGACAAATCCAACATTTATGTTAAAAGTCTTGGAGAGATCAGGGATACAAGATGCATACCTAAACACGATAAAGACAATATACAGCAAGCCAATAGCCAACATAAAATAAGATGGGGAGAAACCGAAAGCTATTCTGCTAAAACCGGGGACAAGACAAGGCTGTCTACTCTCTTCATGTCTCTTTAATCTAGTACATGAAGTTCTAGTTAGAGCCATTCAGCAACTAAAGGAGGCCAAGGGGATACAAATTAGAAAGGAAGAAGTCAAAGTATCACTATTTGCATATGATATGGTAGTATACATAAGTGACTCCAAAAATTCTACCAGAGAACTCCTATAGCTGATAAACACCTTCAACAAAGTGATTGAACACAAAATTAACTTTAAAAAACTGTAGCCCTCTGTTATACTAACAATAAATGGGTTGAGAAAGAAATTAGGGTAACAATACCATGCTTCACAATAGCCACAAATAGTATAAAAATCTTACTGTAACTCTAACCAAGCGCATGAAAGACCTATACGACAATAACTTCAAGTCTTTGAATAAAGAAATTGAAGAAGATATCAGAAGATGGAAAGATCTCCCATGCTCACGGCTCTGCAGGACTAATATAGTAAAAATGGCTGTTTTACCAAAAGCAGCATACAGATTCAATGCAATTGCCATCAAAATTCCAACACAATTATTTACAGATCTATAAGTAGTAATTGTCTGCTTCATATGGAAAAACAAAAAGCTCAGAATAGCTAAAACAATCCTGTACAATAATACAACTCCTGGAGGTCTCGCCATCCCTCATCTCTAGCTGGACTACAGAGCTATAGTAATAAAAACCACATGATATTGGCATAAAAACAGACAAGTTGATCAATGGAATTGAACCAAAGACCCAGAAATAAACCCATACACCTATGGACACTTAATTTTTGACAAAGAAGCCAAAAACCATACAACAGATAAAAGAAAGCATCATCCAAAAATGGTGGTGGTCTAACTAGATGTCTGTATGTAGAAGAATGCAAATATATCCCTATCTATAATCCTGCACAAAACTAAAATCCGAGTGAATCAAAGACTTCAGCATAAAACTGTATACACTAAATCTGATAGAAGAGAAAGTGGGGAATAGCCAGGAACCTATTGATACAGAAGACAACTCCCTAAACAATATGAACAGCTCAGGCACTAAGATCAACATTTTTTGTTGTTTTTTATTTTAATTTTATTAATTTATTCAGGTTACAATTAAATTGTTATCCCATCACTTGTAGCCTCCCATTCCTCCCTCCCTCCTGCTTTCATCCTATTCCCCTCCCCTAGGTCTAAGATTGAGGGGGACCTCCTCCCCCACTATATGATCATAGTCTATCAAGTCTCTGGTACATTTACACTATGGAATACTACTCAGCTATTAAAAACAAGGAAATCCTGAAATTTGTGGACAAATGGATAGAACTAGAAATGATCATAATGAGTGAGTTAACCTAGAATCAGAAAGACTCACATGGTATATACTCATAATTGGGCACTAGCCCAAAAGTCATGTCCCACAAAAGTCTTCACTTACCAGGAGATTGGGATAGATGTGAGGACATCCTACTGAGCCTCTAGGTAAGACAAATATAGGAGACAGGGAAATAGAAGGACCCATCGGGTCCTAGAAACCTACAAGAAGAACATCATGATGAGTGGATCAGGGCCCAGGGGGGGCTCTGCTCAAACTATTGCACTAGCCAAGGACAATATAAGTAGTAAACACTGAACCTCTACTCTGATCTACCCAACGGACAAGACATTCTCCACAGTTATGTGGAGAGTGGGGGCTGACTCTGAAATGAACTTTGGTGCCCCATATTTGACCACCTCCCCTTGGCGGGGAGGCGTGATGGCACTCAGAGAAAGAATAAAATCAACATTTTAAAATGAAGGAGTATATAAGACAAATCTCTGGATTGTTTGAATGTATATTTTTCAGGAGGTATAGAGAAGGAGAGAGAAAGGAATGTGTGTGTGTGTGTGTGTGTGTGATTTGTGCACTGCATATGGATTCATTTGCGTGTATGTGTAGCGTGTATATGTGTGTGCTGAGTTCATGTTTATTTGTGTGTATGTGAATATGCACATGTATGTTCATGAATGTGGAGGTCAGAGCTTGACGTCAGTTGTCTTTATATTCTTCAACTTGCTTTTGGGGGCAGGGTCTTTAATAACTCTGAGTATAACAGAATGGCTGTGCCGATGGGCCAGCAATCCTCCTGCCTCTGCCTCTTCAGTATTGTGATTGCAGGCGACTGCTGCTATACCTGGCTTTTGGGGACTCAGCTCCTCATGCGTATATGGCAACCACTGAATGGACCGAGCCCTCTCCACAGCCTTTAAGATAGGACATGTGTTATTTTTTTCTTAACCAACAATAACAATAAGAACAACCAAGATAGTACTTCCTATGCCTGGCATTGCTCTAAGCCTTATTTTACAGCAATTTGTACCCAAGGTAGGTAACATGATTTCCAGTTCGTGGGATGGAGGACCAAGGAAGGGAGCACTTAAGAGCTAGGAAGGGCCAAAGCAAAGATTTGACTCAAATGGTCTAGACTGGGGCTTGTGTGCGCTTGACATCTACCACCCACCATCTCCCAGGATGCATCCTGACGTGTCTTTTGCACTCTTAGCTTAAACATGAATCTTACTCCATGCTGGGAGAAAAGGTGAGAGGGAGGTGACAAACTTCATTATGGTCTAGGAAAACTTTTAAAAAGTATAATACAGAAGGGTTTTCTTTGCCTTAATAGATAGTGTGTTGAGGATAGATGTTTGGTGTGAGGAAACAAAGGTAGTTAGGTTGAGCCTCTATTCACACCTAAATGCTATACTGAGCTGTGGGGAATTAATTGCCTCTGTGTCTTAAGTCAGTGTTTCTGCCAGCCTTTCATAACATAAACATGATAGAATTAGAAACACTGTTGAGTGAAGAGACAGAGCAAGGGAAGGAAAGCTACAGGCAGGCTGTGAGGAATGGCTGTGTGAAGGCGCGAAGGTCATTCTCTCTGGATCTAAAAGGGCCCAAAGACATGGAAGTTGACATGCTTGTCTTTGTATTGAATTGAAAATGAATATACTAGCTTGTTCTACGTAGTCCCTGGCCATCTAGGTCTGTTCCCACTCTACCTCCCCGAAAGAACATGCCAGCAGTTGTCAGGATTTATCACAGTGACTTCACAACTCAAAAAGAATAAGAAGTTGCTTTGCTAAATGCTTTCAGCTCTTAGGTTTATTTTATTGTGCCTTTAAGTCTCCTGTCTGACACACTATTATTTCAAATGAAGTTAGTAGCAGATAGAAGATCCATGATGCAAAGCAAGAGACCAAATTACTTGTGAGATAAAATGACTTGCACAATTTCAGTATATCACCACTACTACCACCACCACTCACCAACACACACACACACACACACACACACACACACACACACACACACACA
>OU015756.1:52401238-52415936 GCA_907169655.1 Acomys percivali
GAGAGAGAGAGAGAGAGAGAGAGAGAGAGAGAGAGAGAGAGAGAGAGAGAGAGAGAGAGACTTATAAGCTTCAAGCTAGTGTTCTGACTACAAAATGGAGATAATCCTTTCAGCTACCTATGGCTCTTGCAAAGATTAAGTGGCAACTCTGATCAGGACCTCATACAGTATCTGCTACATGCCTCGGACTTAAGTATTCATAGACTTTACGGTTCCCTCCACACTTCTCCCACCTTTTCTTTTTATTCCCAGTTTCTATCATGGTCATTTACATGTGTTTGCTCAAGTTTGAAACAGAAAAAATACACAGAACTCCATATATAGCTTGATCCTTCCTCCCTTCCATTAATCTAGAAGATGATTTTTAAGTGTCTTTCAAACTAATGTATTCCCCTCTAACAGGATTTGTGGGGACTCACAGTCCAATGACAGATAAAAGACAACTTTGCACTACTCAGCAGTACATAATTCCCAACACGCCCATGAGCACAATTGCTTTCGATGAAGACATTTGTGAAGAAGCCTGCTCTTCCCCATCACCATCCAGCGAAATGGATGAAGATGCCATGTTCTTTACTGTCAAAGAAGAAGTGCAGCAACGGCCTAGTAGACCACCCAACCAGGCCTGGATCAGCCCATTTCTGGAAAAGCAAGTGGCAAATAAGTCTTTTAAGAGATCATACTCAGTGAATACCACTTCTATGGAAGCCGCGGGTAGACATATATCACTACAGAGCCATCCCTCAGGCAAGCCCAGGGGAGATTCTGGTAGGTATCAATCACATTGTGGGTTCTAACCATTGTTTTCTCAATTTGTCTCTTTCTGGATTTAACTTTAATGTAAACAAAGCCACTGGTTATTGAGTCAGCGGTAGGCCATATTCTAGAAGTGTGGTAAGAGCTATGTCAGCTAGACATCAGAATACTTTTGACAAGGGTGACATTTAAGGAGATACCAGACGTGTGTTGCTAAGTCAGGTATTGCAGCAGACAGCAGCGGTGATGGGTTCTAGTCTATGTATATGTTAAGCTTTTATCACATGCTAGGATCTATGTTGAGCATTTCAGGTCAATTGACAACACCAGCCCATAACATTTAGGCAGCTAGTCTCCCCATCTTACAAATAAAGACGCTGTGAATTAATAAGAAAGGATGATATGTGCGAGAATGAAGCGTTTCAACCTCAGCTTCCATAGAAGGAGAAATTGTTAAAAGTGAGGAAACAGAGGGTTGGGGGGGGGAGGGGAAAGTTCAGTGTTTGAAAGGCCTGAGCTTGAGTCTCTAGAAGCCATTTAAGCTGGGCATATAAGCACATGTCTGTAGTCCCAGTGCCTCCACAGAGAGAACGGGAGGTAAAGGAAACACGAGAATCCTTGTAAGTTCATAGTCCAGCCAATGCAGTATATACAGTGGTTAAAACATCTTCTTCATCATCATCATCATCATCATCATCATCATCATCATCACTACCACCACCACCATCACCACTATCACCACCACCACCATCACCACCAGAGAGGCTGTCTCAAACCAGGTGAAAGGTGAGGACTAAAACTTGAAGTTGTCCTCTGACCTCCACGCACATGCTGCTGCATGCATGAGTCTGTGTTCACACATTCACACACTCACATGTGTGTGGAGTGTGTGTACATGCACACATAGGGTAGGTACACACACTCAGGCATACACATGTACACAGACAGATTTTTAAAAATTAATAACTGAACATAAGGAAATGGAACATAAGAAAAAAGGGTTTGGAAGTGAAAATCTTGGGTCAAGCCCCCCCCCCACCCCCCCACCCCACATCAGTTCTGAAGCCATGATACAGGTCTACCAATGTTCTTTGAGCTTGCTCTTCTGTCAATCAAGGATAATTATTGCTATGAAGAGTACTTGTAATTAGAGGGTTCATTTAAAAAAAATGTTCCCTAAACACAGTAGAGACTATATACTGTTGGTGGTGTGTATGATGCTGATGTCCAAGCTGGAAAGGAACTAGAAGGGAAACACTAGGAACTATCACACAGAAGAAAGGATTGGATTGATGCTATGTAGCACTTTTGTGACAGTTATTTTTATTTTAAGTCAGGACGGGGGACAGAGGGAAAGAGATTTTACTCCAGATGCTAAGACAGGTTGAGTAAGATAGTCCACTGACACTGTATCTGAGATTCTTTCATTTCTGAGATGCTGGACCCAATGATGGGTTGCAGTTTCTGTGACTTGGTTAACACTTTAAAAAAGTGTGTTTGTGTGTGTGCAGGTACCTGTGTGCATATGTAAGAGCATGCGTGTGTATGTGTGTGTGTGTGTGTGTGTGTGTGTGTGTGTGTTTGTGTGTCCATGAATATGTGTGGGAAGGTCAGAGGACAGTCTCACATGTCATCCTTTGGAGTCGGCCTCCTCTTGAGACAGAGGTTTTTTTTTTTTTGTTTTTTGTTTTTTGTTTTTGTTTTTGTTTTTGTTTTTTTCTTTTTCTAAAATGTTTTATTTGGCGGCAATTTTTCTTTTTCTTTTTTTTATTAATTTATTCTTGTTACATCTCTATGGTTATCCCATCCCTTGTATCCTCCCATTCTCCCCTCCCTCCCATTTTCCCCTTATTCCCCTCCCTATGACTGTTCCTCAGAGGGATTACCTCCCTCTGTATATGCTCATAGGGTATCAAGTCTCTTCTCGGTGACCTGCTGTCCTTCCTCTGAGTGCCACTAGGTCTCCCCCGCCAGGGGACATAGGCACATTTGACTATGAGACAGAGTTTGTTGATCTGGATCTCACTCCTTAGGTTAGACTGGCTGGCCAGAGAATCCCGGGGTTCCTTCCATCTCCCCCTCCCTCACTCTGGAACTGCAGACACATGTTCCCACACCAAGTGTTTTCACACGGCCTCCTCTGGGTATCTTTATCAACTGAGCCATCCCTCCGGCCTGGTTAACTTCTCTTGAGTCTTGCTCCATGTAGGGTAATGTACCAATGCGAGTGCACAACTTCAGTGTAAATCTTATGATCTCATGGTTTAGAAACTGAACCAGAGGCCCGTTGAGAGTTCTCTTATGGTAGGGTCGAAGTCAGGATTCAGACTTCTCCCTCTGGCTCCAGGTCAGAACATCAATGTCAGCTCTTCCGCCTTGAGCACTTTCATTGTTCTCAATGGTAACCCCTTTGTCCTGGACTTCCTGCAGACATTTAACCAGCCTCATTTCCCATGTTTAAGTCTTTAGTGAGGTATGACAGGCTTGCTCTTTCCTAGCCTCCTTTTCTTGCTTTATTTTTTTCCCCTCAGGATTTATCAATACATTGAGACTTCTAAACTCACTCACTCCTCCTCCTCCTCCTTCCACAAGGAGAACGTAAGCACAGGGAGATCTGGTTGCCTTGTCCTCTTCTGTATCCTTAATGTTTTGAACGCTGTTGGGCTAATTCCTATGTTAGCCAGCGAATGAATGAGTGAACAAGTGTCAGTTCACTGGCAATCAAGTGACGTACATAGTAAAAGCTCCATGTTCCCGGTGAGAACAAGGAAGCTTAGGCCAGTTGATGTTCTAGGATTAGACTCAGACAGCCCAGATTTTGGTAGACTACACTGTCACGCTAAACCTGTTGCTTGCCAATGCCTCAACATGATTATACTGGAGTGTTTTGAAGGGATGTCCATATTTCAGCTTAAGAGACAGGACAGCGCACTCTGCCTGCACCATGCCTTATTATGTTATATGTTCCAGAAGTTCAGTAAATTCTTGATACACACTAATTAAATGGCTCCGCCGCTAGGTCTCGAAATCCATACTAATGGGTGTTATTAGTTTTTGCACAGCACTGGGTTTGAAAGCTGTTACTCACTTACACATTTGGAAAGGTTGTTCCATTTTTATATTCAGGAATAATTCTCACTTTGGATCAGTCAGATTCACTACACTGTTCTTGTGTTGTCTGTCTGTCTGTCTGTCTGTCTGGTAAATTGAGCACACAGTGGAAGACTCTCAGTGCCTAGTAAGCACAAAGCAAGATGGTGGGAATTGAATTGAATTCCTTAGAGATAAACTGGCTGTCCGACACCTTGTGTTAGGAAGACAGCATTAAGAATTCTAATTTTATACATTTTTGAACTTGAAAATAATTCTGTGGGTTGTTTTAAAATATTCCAGGAATTTTCCTTTTACTAAGAAGCCCATCAGAGACTTGCGGAGGATGATTTAAAACATGTAAATTATCTTAATTTATCACTAAAGGAAGAGACTTCTAATGGGTGTAGGTCAACGTGTAGACTGTCTCAACTAAAAAAAAAAAGTAAGACCATACACATAAAAATGCAGATAGAATATATAGCAATGGAAGTATGATTGAGCAAAGAGGAAAAATTAAACCTGATATTAACATCAGTGGGAGAGTGTATTGTTGGGTATAGACTCAGCTTCGGGGTAATCTATTTATTTACTTATTTATTTATTTTCATTTTCAGCTCGTTGTACAATTTCTAATAAAAATGGAGTAACTAGCTTTTGGATTTGTTTTCAGATCATCAGTTGTCAGTGTGTGAGCGGGCCGTTGATCCTTCCTTGCGCATAACTTTTCTCTTTACAAAGTTCCCAGAATCAGAAGATGGTGGCCCGCTTGCCTAGGCTGAAGTTCAACTATGGCTCTGCTTTGCCTTCCAGATCCTGTTCTGAGGCCTTTTACCGCCATTGGCCTCTGCAGTAGCGCCAGTCAGAACTCCTCTTCCCAGCAGATAAACTGTAAGACCTCAGAAGCTGTGCAGCAGGATAAAGCATCAGCCTCAGCCTCGGGACCCCTGACACACAGAGATTTCCTATCCGTCTACGGAAACGCATTAGCAAGAGGCACCAGAACATTTGAAATGACCCCCAAGCATCTTCATCCCCCGACAGAACGGAGGTCAAAGGCAGCCATCGCCTTCCATGTCCCTGCGGCCAAAGAGCCCCTGCCTCTGCTCGTGGGCTCTTCTACCCGTTTATTTTCCAAGAAGTTAATGAAGGTTCGCTCCTCAGCGGCCCCGCGCCCACCGCTGCGTTTCCATACTGCTTGCTCACAGACTCTTTCGAGGCCGGTGGTGAATGCTCACTTACACTGACTGCTGAGAAGGAATTGTTCTGTGAGTGCTGCCCATCTTCCAGTCAATGCCTGGCCACAACAACAGAAAGGGCCTCAGATGTATTGGTTTCCACAGAACCATTGTTAGGCTTTGTGAAGCATTTTTGAACCTAATAAATAATGTCAAAAGTCTCTATTGCAGCCCCCCCCCCCCAAATGTTCTTTTTGAAGCATTTGTGATAGTATTTTTGTTCTGCAGTGTCTCCCACTGTTACAAAGAATTTGCGCTGCACAGTGAGGACCGGGTGCACCTCGTGCCACTTTGCAGCATGGCCTGCTGGGATCGGAGGTCAGGCTTTTGTTTTGCTATTACAGGTAAAGGATTTCACTTCCCAGCCTCGGCTTAGGGCTAAGGATATTTTCTAAGGGACTTTAGGATTTCTATGGAGACATTTGGAAAACATAACCAAATGCCTGTAATTTAATAGTTAACCTGAAGTTTGATTACTCCCGAAGTGCCTAAGGAAATTCTTCAGGCTATATGAATGGTTTGTACCAGAAACCTGAAGCCAGATCCTAGCCGGTAGCTTTGAACACTTAGAAGTAAGTTTAGTGTTTGTTTGTTGGTTTGTTTTAAAGGGGAAGATTCCAAAGCTTTTGTCTTCTTTTCTTTTCTTTTTCTTTCTTTCTTTCTTTTCTTTTTTTTTTTTTAACGAGACAAGGTTTCTCTGTGTAGCCTTGACTATCCTAGACTCACTTTGTAGACCAGGCTGGCCTTGAACTCACAGCGATCCACCTGCCTCTGCCTCCCGAGTGCTGGGATTAAAGGCGTGAGCCACCACCGCCCGGCCCAAAGCTTTTGGTTTGTAATAGAATGGTCTGGCAACTTAGCAGATGTACTAGGAAACTGGTCATCCTAAACAACACATTTAAAACGTTTATGGGTCACTTAACAGACTCACACGACTGCTTTTCAACACAGTATAGTGTCTGATAGCTTTATCAGTGATTTTATGGGATGGCATTTGTTCCTTTTAATGTCCATGAAGAAATGGGAACCACTGTGATCAATGCGCAGTCTGTCTTCAGTCTTGCAGTTTCGCCACAGTCTTGGGCTGGGGAAGTGTGATGCATAAAGGTTATAAATATTACATTAATATTCTCTTTTTAGTTTAATGTAGTATGTATGCCTATATAGGTTTATATAGAGTTTTGATTCTGGGGAATTCTAACACGTGATTCAATGGTGAGTTAGCACACAGTGTTTTCAGAGCAGGGTAGCACTGCCTAAGGAGATTCGAAACCAATTGGCTAAAATTCTTAACAGCTGATGCTAAAACAGAACCTGGGCTTGACACGGCAGATGGACTCCCTACCTATAGAGCCTGCACATAAGCAAATTTATCTAAAAATCCAATGCAAAAGAATAAGTTCTGCTGGTCTCAAATTCACAGAGATGATCTGGCCTCTGCCTCCAAAGGAAGTTGGGATTAAAGATGTGCACCACCATGCCCAGCCTGGGCTCATATTTAAAAAACTAATCTAAGGCAGTGTCTGCTAGCACAAGTATTCTGTGACATACGTATGAAACAATATTTGAGAAAGCATTGCTGAAAACTCTAAGCACACTTTAAGGTGAGGATTTCTTTTCGAATAAATGGGGTAATAACCAGAGATTGCCAAGCAACCCCCTTCAAGAACCCCATTTTTTTACTCGAATAGTGAATGAGACGTAGCTGGCTATTTCTCGTTTTTTTGAGTACATGCCTTTGGGAGAAAACTTAGTTGGTCCAGCCCTGAACACAGTGATGGAAGAGAAGCTCGCTTAACCCTGACTGTCACAGGCATGGGCTCGTACCCCAAAACTACTACTGGAACTTAGACACAAAGAAAAATGTACTGGGCTATTTGCTATTATTTTGGAAAACAGTGCTGAACTATACGTGTACAATTCAGTGTTAGGAAATACATGATGTGTATTTATGTACAACCCAGGCAGTGAGAACAAGAATGAGGTCTCATATGTTGGGCCAATCTGCTTTATAGGTTCAGAATTACAGCTCACTCTTCTTTCTTATAAAGAGATGTGTTTTCATTTAAAAGCACATTGATTACTCTTATCCTATAAGAGTCTTATAACCGATGTAAAGTGTCTTCTTCATGGAAAAATAATTATCTGAAAACTGTGTTTTAAAATGTGATATTGTTGGACATAAAGTACTGGTGCATTTGTGGAGGGAGATATTTGAGAGATACTTTTTTGAAGAATGTTCATAAATCAAGAGTTCCTTTCGTAACACATAAAATAACTAAATAAGCAACAACTTATGGAGTTAATATTTATTGCCATTAGGAGCTGTTCTAAGTACTTGATATTCACTAATAATTCAGTTATTCCTTACGATGACATCATGTCCTTACAATGACTTACATTGTCTCCATTTCACAGATAAGGAAGCTTTATTTTTTAGTGACAATAATATACACACATATAAAAAAACAACTTCAAAATGATATTATGAAATTCTGTCATACATGTGTATTAAGGCTAGTATACTGTGTGTTTGTGATGTGTGTACACTCTACTAGTGTCTATAATTAAAATTGTGTACCGTGCTGCTTATGCATTAAGTGAAGTAGATATAGGAATTCTGCCTGAATTCCCTGACCTCCTGAGGACATTGTGGAGAGAAGGAGGTGGTCATAACTGTGGACTGACAATATGCAATACGTTTTAGAGCAAAGCAGAATCAGATCAGGGGTTCTTAGCAGTCAGGTCATTGGGATGATAGTAACTCTGTGAACGATGATTTAGAAGATAAAGGGAATGCAATTCTGGAGTTTACAGAGGATGCAGCGTTTTCCAAGATAACTAGAGGTGGCCACCATCAAACTCCTGAAGGTGACAGAAGGGAACACTGTAGAAGGCGAGCAAGTATTCTGTAATGGTGACTGGGACTTGGCACTACTTCCTCTATTTGACCCGAGCTGCTTCACTGTTCAACTGGGGTGACCTATTTCGTCTGCTCAAAGGATAATTCGAAGATGAAACTTCCTATCAAGCCAACACATCTCTAACAGCAAGAGTGGTGTGCAAACTAGTCTGCACTGACATGTGAGTCACGCCAATAATAATTAGCATTTCTGTTACCACTGGTTGCGCTGGCCAATGCACGGTGCTTGGGGTTCTATCTGCCTAATATCACACACTGCTTATGATGACCACACTGCCACGTTCCTCTCTGAGAAGTTTTTAGGTGTGGTCTCAGCTAGGGTTTCTAGTGCTGCGATGAAACACCCTGACCCGAAAGCAAGTTGGGGAGGAAAGGGGTTTTTTTTTTGTTCAGCTTACACTTCCAGATCATAGTCCACCCTTGGAGGAAGTCAGGAAAGGAACTCAAAGCAGGGCTGGGACCAGGATGCAGGAGCTGATGCAGAGGCCATGGAGGGGTGCCGTTTACTGACCTGCTTCACGCGGCTTGCTCTGCCTGCTTTCTTATACAGCCCAGGACCACCTGCCCAGGAATGGCTTCACCCACAATGGAGTGGGCTTTCCCACATTGATCACTAATTGAGAAAATGCCCTACAGCTGGATCTCAGGGAGGCATTTTCCTCAACTGAGGCTCCTTCCTCTGATGACTCCAGCTTGTTGACACACAACACCAGCTAGCACGGACAGATTGTTAACCCTTCCTCAAAGAACCAGGAAGGCAGCAGTAGGATGCTGTACTCATGATTGCCACACCACAACGTTGTATACAAAGCAAGTTCCATATTTTCTTTAATGACAACAATAAATAATTGACGAATTAACCGTTCACTTAGAACCTTCAATGCATTTATTTAATATCTTCTAAGAAAGGGGTCCTACAGTGTAGCCCAGACTAGCGAGAGCTTATGGATCCCCTGTGCCAGATCCTTGGATGTTGGATTTTTCGGGTCGTCAACATCTTGCTAAACCTTCCATTTAGAAAAATTCGTCTTACAGAATTGCAGTTGGCATTCCCCAGGCGTGATATTTTTAGGCCAACTTTCTACAAACGGTTATGAGATTTCACACAGAGGAGAAAGACTAAGGCAACTTGTGGGAAATCATTTTTATTTTCTGTGTAGGGTGTTTAGTCTGCACACATGTACAGTACACTTCATGCAGTACATACAGAGGCCATATGAGAGCATTGCATCATGGGGAACAGGGCTTACATACAATTGTTAACTACCATGTGTGTGCCAAGAATTGAACCTGGGTCCTCTGGAAGAACAGTTAGTGCTCTTAAGTGCTGAGCCATCTCTTTGGCCCTAAGGCCATGTTCTTTGTAACTGTAAATGTATGTTGAGGATTGGACATAACAAAGGGCCCAGAATAGAGGTTGTTATCAGAGAAAGATGACGTTAGGAGAACTGCTTCAGAATTTTTAAGGCGTGAGCCTTCTCTTTTACATAGTCCAAGGTCTTTGAAACATGATCATCACCATCATCTTCATCAACTCTTAGATTTTCCGGGTTCCTTTTTGCCCTATGACTAGGCCCCCACTCCTTTCTCCCTTCAATCTCCCCACTTGTATTTTCCCTCAGAGAATTCAGTCTGATCTAGCACTTGGTAACTCTGGAATCCACCTCGAAGCAGTAGTGGGTGAAGTGTTGATTGGCACTTAACCATTTTAGGGAGGCCTGGTAACAGCATTGAGAATGGCGCCAACCAACCAACCAACACTAATTTTTCTCATCTTTTTCCAGGAACCCCACTGGCAATTTTGACTAAAAGAGAAACAATCCTTTCCTTTCGACAAGTGAGACCAAGTTTTAGAATTAGTTCTTTTGTTCATTTTATAGAATTGATTGGATACCTAATATGTGCTAGGTTTTTTTTTTTTTTTTTTTTTTGTCTTTTGATGTTTGAGATGAAAATCCATTTTGACCAAGGAAGCCTCGGTGATGAGCCTCTGTAATGCTGATAGTCCTTTAGCAACTGTCCTAGAATCTAAATTCTTCAACAATTTAAAGTCCACTTGTTGTCAGTTATGAACCAAACCAAACCACCTGTTGATCTCCGTTATATATTTTGATGAAGATATCTCAATGCATTTTATGACAGCATGACCTTGCACCCTGATGGAAAGTGTTGAACAAGATGGATGAGCTGCCATGACGCAAGATAGAGTTTATAGGCATAATACCACCCCAATCCCAAATGCCGCACTCAATTCCCTCAGAAGATTTTGAAAGGAGGATAAATACAGTGGAGATTTTGGGTCATTTGGGTTAGAAGAATTATTGGAGGCTTTCAGTGGTTGAGTTTAATTAATTTTGAGGAGTAGAAAATTTGGGGGACACGCAAACTATTGTGAAGAGTAAGAAGTAGCAGTCAGGGGCCAACCAGTATTTGTGGATCCAGAGGTATATACATTTTCCCCTCTTTTTTTCTTTTTAATTTTCTATTCTTTGTGAGTTTCACATCATGCACCCCAGTCCCACTCATCTCTCCATCCCCTCATATGTGTCCTTTTCCCTTGCAAACTCCTCCTCCCCAACTAAAAAAGAAAAATGCACAAACAACAACAACAATAACCACCACCACCACCACCTCATCGTGGAAGCTGTAGTCTGTCACAGTGTGTCCCATAGTATGCCCCTCAATCCACACATCTTCACTTGCAAATGTTCATTGTAATGAGTCATTGGTCCAGTTCAAGATTCTTGACCTATGCTGTAGAGATGCTGCAGCTTTGGGTCAGCATTCACAGATGATATAGATTTTGGGGTAGGCCAACTCAGTGCTCTGGATCTGAGCCCGGGTGGTGGCTGAGCTGGTCAGCATGCTGGCTTTCCCTTATCTGTACCACCAGGGCAAGTTCTCCAGCACTGCTCTGGCTGGGCCACCTAGTGCTGCCATAGGCAGGAGGCAGGATTAGCTCTCCTGCTCTCGTATCCTCAAGGCTTGCTTATCTTTACTCATGCCTCCAGAACCAGCTCCACTGTGCTGCGCAGTCAAGGTGTGGAGGTTGGGGGCGGACACTCTCCCAAGTGCTGCAACATGTGAGGGGCTGGGACAGCTCTCCTGCTCTCACACCCTCCAGGCTGGCTCACCCATGCCTTGATCATCGGGGCCAGCTCCACTATGTTTCACAGGCAAGGTACAGGCCCTGAGCTACTGAGTGCTGCAGCCATTGAGAGGCAGGACCAGCTCATCTACTCTCAGGAATTCAGGGCCAGCTCTCCCAACTGTTGTAGATGGTGAGGGGCAAGGTGAAGGAAGGCTTAGCTCCCTACTCCTGGATGCCTCATAGAAGACAACTGTCAGGTCCAGCTCTCTCACTTGGCACTGGCTTGCCTGCACCCCACCCCCACCAGGGTCAGCTCCACGGTGCTTTCTAGATGCGTTGCAGGGTCTGCTCTCCCCAAGTGCTGCTGCTGCCAGTGAGGAATGTGGCCAGTTCTCCAGAGTCCCACAGCTAATGAGGGGCAGGGCCAGTTCTGCACAGTCTCTGGACATCCATGCGATCCTCAGCCACTGCCCCAACCAGGGACATCACCATGTTCTCTAGTAGTAATATGAGCCAAGGACATTGACAGTGACCCCTGCTGCTGCATAGTCATATACTCAGACATGGCCCTCAGGAGTGGCTCAAGCTGGGACCTCACCATGGCCCCAGGAGGTAGGGCTGGTCACTCCAAACAGGCCGGCCACTCATCTACGTCTCTCGTCATAATGCTCACACTGCTCCACTTTTCTTTCTCTCCCATCTGTCCACCACATACTTGCACATTGTCGTGGCTCCCACTGCGGGCTGGCCACACAGCTGGCAGGCCCTGGCGATAGCCTCTGTCTCTGTTGTGTGGTCTGGCGGCAAGTGGGTGTCTATGGGTGGTCTGTGATGTGCGCTGAAGGGCAGGTCTGTGGGTGGCATGGTGGTCTGCAGGCATCTGTCTGTCTTCCTCCTTCCATGCTGTGCTGCCTGGATTTGATTTTTGTGAGTCCTAGGCATAAAACAGCTTTGGGCACCAATGAGGCATCAAGCTAAGATGAACAAAGGACTGCCATGTGCTCTGCCAATGGCTGATATAAGAACACCACCAACAACAAGGTTTCTCCGCCCATTGTCAGTGGCGGGGGTGGGGGTGGGGTGGGGAGGTATATGCATTTTGGATAGAACCCTTTAAGGAAAAGAATGCAAAAGTATGAAGAGTGTTTGTGAATCTTAAATCTCATCGGGAGCTTTGTAAATCCACTTCTGAGCACGAACAAAGGCATGGCTAATTATTAAACAATGAAACGAAATGTACCCAAAGATCTATAAATAAACATGTGTTGTCACCAGGGCAAGGGAGGAATGGGAGGTGCTGGGGTCCGATGGGAGGTTCTTAAATGCTTTATCGTTCGCTTTTGTTTGTAACTTTGAAAATTAATAACCAAAAGCAAGCCATCATTAAAAGTAAATGTAGGCAGGCAGAGTGTGGGCAGCCTTTGGTAAATATTCCAAATACATTTTTAAAGAATGAATGTAGCTGTGGCCTCAGCCCGTATCACAGAAAACGAAACAAGAGAAACGGCTCCGACTGTGAGTGTCCCTTGGGAGGAATGGCCTTTGTCTTCTCATGCTTGTTTCTACAGCAGCCAATTGCTAAAGCGTAATGTGTTGACAGTCATAAACACAACAGAGAGGAAGAGCTGCACTTCATTTTGGGTTTCTTAAGGGATAGACTGTCTTTATATTTCAGGGGATGAACTTGAACCTAAAAACAGTGTGCATTGCATACATTACAAGTAAAGTACAATTTCAGTCTGACTACAATGGCACATTTCAGTATTCTTTTCGAATGTTTCTTTCAAATATTTTTATAAACTCATGAAAGTAATTCTGAGAGTTGTTGTATAGCAGGCCCTTAAGCTGTGCCAGTCTCTGTTCTAATTCTTTTATTGTGATGTCACTGCTCCCTCCCAACCTTATTTTATTTTCTTTATAAGCCTTTAAAAAATTATGCGTATGGGTGTTTGCCTGCATAATGTGTCTGTACATCACGTGTGTACCCGGTACTCAAAAAGAATGCCATATCACTTGGAACTGGAACTACAGATAGTTGTGAGCTGCCATGTGGGTGCTGGGAATTGAAACCAGGTCCTCTGGAAGAGCAGCCAGTGATCTTATCCGATGAGTCAGCTCCCCAGCTCCCTCTCACCCATTTTCAAGGCTGAAAAGAAGCTTCTAAGGGCTGGTGGCCACCTGAGAATGTAAAGTCAGTCCTGAAGCACATTTGCATGGCTAGCTAGTTCACCAATTTTAGAATGTAATTGTTCTGGTTTTAGTTTGAAAGAAGTTCGTGTTGAAGGCCAGGTTTGAAACTGAGACTAAAGAGGTTAAGTTCCTTGTCCAGGGTCACGTGTGAGGTATAAGAGGCAGGCCATGCGTCCTTCAGGCTGACTCACATCTATCATGCTGCTGTTTCTGTCAGCTGGCCTCTGGTCTCTAAGTTTTCTAGAGATCGCACAAATACAAGAATAACTGTTTAAATGTATCCCCCTTCAGCTGCTTATAAATCATTCGATTAAATGGCACACACATTATCTAAAACATAAAGCAGAAAAGACAGAACACGTCATTTTCAGAGGCATGGTCTCCCCAGCTCAGGCTAGCCTGAATCTCACACCGTAGACCCTAGTGAACTTGAGTTTGCAGCAATCCCTCTGTGTTGACCTCCCAGGTGCTGAAATTACCACTATGTCTGGCCAGAAAATATAAATCTTAATAATATAAATGCCTACATGGAGTGACCACTTCTTGCATGTTTTTTAAAATCTAATTTTGTTATTTTGCTCTATTTTGCACTTATCTCTTAATACAGCTTGACTGGGAGTTTAGAATCGCAGAGGCTGTCCCTAAACGGTCTATTAACTGATCCTTTAATGCTTTTTCGGGGTGAAATCAGAAATCAGCATCACGTGTTAGTTCCCTCCTTCCCACACCTCTAGGTTAAAGTTAAATTCTTTGAGATCGAGGTTTGTGTGTGTGTGTGTGTGTGTGTGTGTGTGTGTGTGCGCGCGTGCACGCGCGCGTGTGTCTTTAACAATGTTCTCTTCACATGTCCATGCATAGGCTTGACAATTGCTTGTTGACCCATTTTAACCTCTTTTGAGCGTCATCTTCAAAGTGTAACTGTCCTTGACAATGAAAGAGACCTTCCTATTGTCTGGTCCTTCCAGGCAATCTTTATCATGGAGCTCAATGGCTTTCAGATGGAGGGGTTGGCAAGAGGAAGGAGACAAAGTAAGCTGTTGTTCCTGGGTGACTTTTTCTGACGTTTCCCCTTTCTCTCTTAGAGAGGAGCATTTCTATAGAAGATGACAGACGTTTTGACAGGTGCAATATGCTTTGAACTGTTGTGTCCGATAATTCTTTTGTCTTGGCTCTTCCCAGCAGAATGGTACATCTTAAAATGCTGATATGCATATTGTTTGCTTTTCATTTAGTGTGGTGAAGCCTTCCTTCCTCCTTCACCCCCACCCCCACCCCTCTCTTTAGGTCCTTTGCATGCATGTCACTAACCCAGATGAGAAGGCCAGCATTAGTACAGGGCACAGCCCCCAACTCCTCTACTCCATCTCTCTCTCTCTCTCTCTCTCTCTCTCTCTCTCTCTCTCTCTCTCT
>OU015756.1:52415946-52426119 GCA_907169655.1 Acomys percivali
CTCTCTCTCTCTCTCTCTCTCTCTCTCTCTCTCTCTCTCTCTCTCTCAATGGAAATCACATTCTTCTTTATTATTCTTTTTTTAAATGGAATAAAAGAAAGAGAAGTTACCTGAAGGTATGACAAGGGCAAAAATTATATGTGGCCCCATCACCTGATGGACACATGCATCATTTGCACACTGGTGCACCTCCTTTCCAATCTTTTCCTTGGCGTGTCTGCACACAGGACTATTTTTATAAAAAATAAACTCCTACTATATGTATTCTATAAGTTCATCTCTCCTCCATCACAAAGGAGCTCTGGTAAATACATTTATATAGCTTCGTTTTGTACTTGCCACACTTAGGGTATAGATTCCTATTTATGGAGTTTGCTTCTTAAAATAAATTTGGTAGCTTTTGCCCTGGTCCAGACCAATGTCTAAGCATTTTATCTGATGTGCTTTCTTATCTGTAGAGATTAAGAAACGATGATGTTACATAGAAAAGAGTTACTCCAACCCATGGTTCTATACAGAGATTCTGAGTTGGGTCATCTTCATTTTGATTTAGATGAGTTCAATCTACACAGAGTTTTATGCTTTGCTATAAATGTGGGCAACTTTTTAATCTGAAAAACTAGACAAACTGCTCCTTAGGAACTAGAATTGGGAGCTCCTGGGTACCTATCGATAACAGCACAGTACTGTTGTTCATGTGTGAGATGATACAGCAGTAACACTTCAACATTGCTTAATTAATTTTTTTGTTGGCATTTTGCATATTTCTATTAAATGGAGCTATTGCTCAATGCTTTGTCATTCCAGAAACAACTAAAAGGGGCAGTCAGAATAAAGACAGGGGTCACGTTTATAGACTGAAATAAATAAAAGCAGCCATACTCTTCCTACAGTGATGCTGTTCATCTTTTCAGCTGCTTTTTTTCTCCTGCTTTTTTCTTTTCTTTTTTACTGCTAAGAAAATTCTAGAATGTGCAAAAGAATGAACTAATGGGAGGTTTTAGAGTTGGGGTTTATGGGAGAAAATATCATGAGGCGATGCTGAGACATTTATCAACCTTTGAAAGCTTCCTGTCACCACTACTGAGACTTACTGTTACAGAGAAGGGAAATCAAGGCGGGGCAAGACCTTTTCTGAGGCTGACATACTGATTTGTAGAGGATCCCAAAAGACAAAATTGTGCACAGTGCAAAACATTGAACTATCTGTGGCTTGCACTGGCAAAGAAGAGCAAATTTGAATGTTTACTGAAAACGATAAGTAGAAAGGCCCAGTTTTCAAATGAGGGCACATCAGACTAGATAAGGAAAGAATTCAAGTTTGTGTCTGATTGGCTTTCTGAGAAGTACATCCTCAACACGTCCTGTTTTCTTGGTGACAGCCTCCATGCCCTCCCCATATCTCTAACGCTCTGTCTTCTGGTTTCTACTCTGCTTCATTCAGAAAGTCTCCCAAAAGCTGAAGGGAATCCCCGAGAAGAAGAAAAAAAAAACCAACATAGATTATGACTTGTCCTAAATTACAAAGTCACATCTACTGCGGTGCAAGCTGGGAGACACTGTAGCGGGAGCACTGTGGGTCATGTGATCGGGCGACCTTCATCTGGGCTTCGTGACTCTGCCAAGTAACAATTGATTAATAGTGTGTGGTAACTCGGAGAGCGGATCCCATCGGCTCCCCTGAGTTTGAAGGTTTCCTCGTTATCTTGGGCTTTTCACTGCTGCCCTTAGGAAATTTTACTCACAAATCAGGCTGAACAAAGTCTTCTCAAAGAAAATTAATGTTCGATATTTGGCCATCGGGGAGCAGAAGGCTTGGTGATCATTTGCAGCATCGAGAAAGAAGAGAGGGGGCAAGTGGCCGTTAAAGAGCTGGGCTGCGTCTCGGGCATCCTGTGGGCTCACTTTCCAGAAGAGGCCACCTAACCAAGGCTCTCACTTGACTGACAGTCGGCCTTATCTTTCATCCGTGAGGTGTGGAGGGGAAGGGAGACGTTTAGAATTTCCAGTGTTTCACCAGGTTTTGAGGTTTAGCCTTTCAGGACGTATGTGCCTCTCTGATCTCTGTTGTCCTATGTGATGACGGCACCCCTGTTTATTTGGAGTAGCAATGAGTGAGTTAAAATAGAACTTCACCTCTATATTTCCTTGTAGGTAGAGTAGCTGTGTAGATCTGTTTGCATTGATGGGATACAAACACCTCTCTACCTGTGGGATATAAACAGAACCCTACCGGTGGCAGAGCTGGGCATGCGTGCCATTTCCCAGAATACCTCTTGGTAGCAGGAGCAAACAGCCTTCTCAAGGTGGGATGATTGGTGAGTGAGGGTGCTGGGTGTCAATGCTCCTGTCCACCACTTTGCCTCAGTATGAAGATTGTTATCAAGGGTCGGTGCTTGCAGACAAAACATCTGGCTTCTTGGTCACCAAACAGGAGCCAAGTCTTAAGAATAAAACTCACAGTTTCTGTCTCCGGTGGTTTAGCAATTTGAGCAATGTAGGAGGGCCTGCCCTTTCATCCATTGTTCCTCTTGGGAGTTCTACTGGGTGCGTTGGGGAGGTGAGCAGCATACAGGGATGATTACTTCTGTCACTTGTCTGTGACAAGATTCTGTCCTTCCAGGTTCTTTCTCACCCAAGCCTTACGAAAGCGGTGTGTGATGTTTTTTCTGCTTTTAGTAATTAGAAGGGTCTTTTCAAAAACCACATTTTTTTGTTTTGGTTCTAAACTTCATTTCAAGTCACTCAAGCTGTCGGACCAGCCGTTCTCAGCCTGTGAGTCTCCACCCCGTGGTGTGTGTGTGTGTCTCATATCAGATATCCTGCATAACATGACAATTCATAGCAGTAGCAAAATTACAGTTACGAAAAAGCCTTGGAGCAATTTTACGCTCTTAGGTTTGGGTCACCACAACACGAGGAACAGCATTACAGGGTTTTAGCAGCAGGGACGCTGAGGACCACTCCGGGTCTGAATTCTAGACCTGCAAGAAGGCGACCTATTTCTGATCTCTGCCATTTATGCAGCCATGTAGGAAACATTCTCTGTACAGCTACAATGTGTCGAGGAAGCAGGGAGGTGAGCCAAGACGTTACCTATTGCCTTATGGTTTGTGCTAATGACTGGAAGGCACATAGCACTGAAAGAATAACAGGAAAAGATGGACTGATTGAGGGGGTCCAAAGAAAACAGAGAAGGCTATGTCAGCGTGAACCCTGGCTGGCTCAAGACACTGGAAAGGAAGCAAACGGCTATGCTTAAGGCTGGCATGCTCAGACAGAGCCCAGGCAGAGATGAACTTATATAGTCGGGTGAAGGTCCATTATAAAAACTATGTAGTAATAGTTGGGTGTGGTGGCACAAACCTTTAATCCCAGCGCTGGGGAGACAGAAGCAGGTGGATCGCTGTGAGTTCGAGGCCAGCCTGGCCTACAAAGTGAGTCCAGGACAGCCAAGGCTACACAGAGAAACCCTGTATCGAAACACCAAAAAACAAACAAACAAATAAAACCACCCCAAAACAACTGTGTAGCGTTTGAGAGTGCTGTCCATGTGGACCATGTGGTTACATGAGAAGGCATAGGATGAAGTATTAGGGAGCTTTTTGAGTTCCAGAAGGCACTGTGAAGCATCTTTCTCTATCAAGTAAAACAGAGTATGGGCTAGAATGAAACTTCATATGCCACTTAAAGCTAAATCAAGGTTTCGGAGATATTTCATCTTGGACTGGGATTTTCTGAGCTGATTTCCGTGTGTGTGTGTGTGTGTGTGTGTGTGTGTGTGTGTGTGTGTGTGTGCGCGCGCGCGCGTATGTGTGTGTATATGTGTGTGTGTATGTGCGTGTGCATGTGCATGTGCGTGCACGCTCATGTTACCTACATGTCGTTTGCCTTTGGTAATAGCAGTTGTGTGGATCATTCCAAAATACTGTTAAGCTGTTTCTGGCTCTCACCCTGTATGGTTCCTACCTTTTAATAAATGAGTTTTGAAAAGTCCAAAGATTTTCTTAACTGAAAACAATCCTTTAAGGAGATAGGGCCGAACACTGGGACAGGGGGCTTGAGTAATGAGTCTCACCCTTCCTAATGCTGCGGCCCTTTCATACCATTCCTCATGCTCCGGTGAACCCCAGCCATAAAAGTCTTTTCATTGCTACTTCATAATTGTATTTTTGCCACTGTTATGAATCTGCTTTCTCGTGGTCTTAGGTGACCCCTATGAAAGAGGCATTCAATCCACAAAGATGTCATGACCCCCCAGGTTGAGAACTACTGGTCCGTGAAGAGTCCACTGCAATTACTTGGCAATGTCCAATTTCCACTATACAAAGCCAACCCATGTATGTTTCCACTTGGTGTTAGAATGTGTTCATGAGTGTCTGTTCCCACCCTCCTCTCCCATACCATGTTCTACTTTTATGACAAATAGCATCTTTATCTTTTTGATCTAATATTTTAATTTATAATTTTTGAAATTGATTTTTGTGTGTATGAGTATCTTGCCTGCCTGTCTGTGCATCCTATACATATAGTGCTTTAGGTGGCCAGGAGAGCACGTTGGATCCCTTAGGACTGGAGACACAGAGGGTTTTGAGCCACCATGTGGCTGCTAGGAATCGAACATAGGTCCTCTGGAGGAACAGCCGGTGTTCTTAGCCACTGAGCCATTTCACATTGAAGGATTTTTTTGAAGCTAATGTTTAATGTAGGTTACAGCTGAATTTACTCAAGTTATAGAATCACACAATTTAAAAAATAATTAGGTGTTTTTAATTTTTTTATTTTTTAAAGAATTTATTCAGATTACATCTTGGTTGCTATCCCCTCACTTGTATCTTACGGTTCCCCCTCCCTCCTTCTTTTACTTTATTTCCCTCCCCTAGGCCTGTGACAGAAGGGGACCTCCTCCCCCACCATATGATCACAGCCTATCAGGTCTCATCCTGGTAGCCTGCTTACCCTTCCTCTGAGTGCCACCAGGCCTCCCCTCCAAGGGGAAGGGGTCAAATAGGGGACACCAGAGTTCATGTCAGAGTCAGTCCCTGTTCTCTACACAACTTTGGAGAATGTGTTGTCCATTGGCTAGATCTAAACAGGGGGTCTAGGTTTACTTCATCCATTGTCCTTGGTTGGTACAGCAGTTTGTGCAGGGACCCCCTGGATCCAGATTCGCCAGCCTTGATGATCTTCTTGTAGGGTTCCTGGACCCTTTATCTCCCCATTCTCCCATACCACTCTCACTTGGAGTCCCAATAGCAAGTCCCAGCATCTGTCCCAATCCCCCACTGAGTGAAGACTCCCAAAAGAGGCTCCACCACACAACAAGGACATTTGCTCAACTATGTTCATAGCAGCCTTAGAAATGATCATCTTGAGTGAGTTAACCCAGACCCAGAAAGATACACATGGTATATACTCACTTATAATTGGATACTAGCCCAATATGGATGTCCTCTGAGAGTAATTGGCTGTTTTACATGAGTGTATGTCTGTGCATTATGTGTGTGCCTGGTGTCCACGGAGGCCAGAAAAAAGCATTGGATACCCTGGGTCAATATCACAGATGGTTGCAAGTTCTCATGTGGGTGCTGAGAATGTAATTCCAGTCCAGTAGATGAACAACCAGTGCTCTTAGCCTCTGGGCCATCTCTTTAGGCCATTCACAGAATTCCTAATGGTCATTGAAACACTTAAGAATCTTGATTTTTAAGTAACTAGAAATTGCATTCTGATGAACACAATTAGAAAAAAAAAAAGACAATTTCTTGGCTCACATAAGTCAGTGGTTCTCAACCTTCTCAATACTTCAGCCCTTTAACACAGTTCCTCATGCTGTGCTGAGGTTCATGGTGGCCAACCATAAACTTAATTTCATTGCTACCTCATAACTAATTTTGCTACTGTTATGAATCATAGTGTAAATATTTTTTTAGAGAGACTGGCCAAAGGGGTCGAGATTCCCTGATTAAGAAGTAGTGATGACATAAGTGAAGGCTCGTGAACTGCTCAGGCTGGGTCTAGGAGCTGCTCAGGAAAGTTTATGTTGTTTCTTTCCCTTTTTCTTGGCATGCCCTTAGTGGAGTGAAGAATCTATGTGGCTTTTTTTTTTTCCTTCCTAGAAAATACACTAAAATGGGGCACAACAAGACACTTGCATGTTACAAAAGTAGAAAAGAGGAATAGTGAACATTCTCATGTTAATGCATTTTCCATGGGCCAGGTAGGGGGGATCTTCTACAGTCTTTGCTTTGCTTTATTCAACTTAAATATGAGCTCCACTCTCCTCTCAGCCATTGAGAATCTTGAAATTCTGTGTCAAGGATATTGTCAGTATAGTTTAATAATAGAATTATCTTTCAAAAGGATACTTAAGTGGAAAGGTCGCCTGATCCAGTGCCACTTCAGGTATGACAGGCTAGTGATTTTGAACTATGTAGATTTCTAGTCATTCTCAAGAATGTGCCCTTCTCATGGACCACAGTGAGATCTGGTCCATGCCCTTCCTGCATAGGACGATGGTTTAGAGGCTTCGATGTTTATTCCTTGAGTTTTCCTTCTGTTTGCAGATGAACTGAAAGTTATTATCCCCACCCACCCCCCATCATCCTGGGTGTCATTTTTGTTCCCTCTGCAAATGAAGAAGAGCAAACCCTGTCTGTAGATTTGGTTGATGGACTAAATATGGTAACATTGGCAAAGCTTTTTAGAACCGTGTCAATGACTTGCTATAAAAGGCCCAGTGACAAGGAGCCTTGATGAAGTGTGAGTTCATTGTATGCCTTCCCCTTGTTCTGCGAGAGACCGGCATCTGCCTCTTTCTATTGTCTCAGAGCACAGACTGTCTGGTTCAGCTGGGTGTGCGGTCTGATGCCACTGTTGCCTATCTGTGCGACTCAAATGACTCAACCCACCCTAGCCTTAGGGTCCTTTCCTAGAAAACGTGTCCAATAATAGTACTAGCTTCTTAAAGCCGCTGTAAGGACTGAGAGAGCATTTGTCAAGGGATAAGTAACTCACCTGGGACACAAAAATTCAAAGCCTTTTATGGTTATGGTTAGTCAATGCCTTTGTCAGCATGTAGGAGATAGTTGGCAGGCAATAAACACTTCCTAATCAATTCTTTTATACCTTCCCTATATTGCGTTATCCTTTCTAGTCTTAGATTTTTGTTGATTGACACCCTCCTCTTCCATTAGCATAACAGGTACCATGATAACAGAAAGCCTTGTCTCCCTGGATCATGTCGTACGCCCCTACGACCTGTCGTGTCAGCACTCCACCACCACCACAGGACCCTGAGTGTTTGGAGTAGCATTGCCACGCCTAATCTATCGTGACCAACCCTTTTGGGATTTGTCCTCTTCCCATTTCCCTTTTCATCATCCCAGTGCTATTTCCAATCACTACTTAGGCTCATAACTGCACACAGAACGTAATTTAATAATTTTTAAATTCTGCCCTTTGAAAATTTCATACAACGTGTTTTGACTGTGTTCACGCCCCTACTCCTCCCAGATCCACCTCCTTACTTCCTTACTTGCCCAGTTTGTGTCTGCTTTTTAAAAGCCTTTCAAGTTTAGTTTGTGTTTCCCATATAGTACTGAATATGTGGACTTCCACTGAGGCATGGTCATCTGAGTGAGGCCTGTACACTCCCTTGGTTTAAAGCTTTTTAAGCTAATGTTTCTGGAAGAGTAGCCTCACTTTTAACCAAAAACCTATCTTTATGCAAATGTCTCATTTATTCCTCTAATGACAGGGTTTTTTTTTTCTATATTAATGACTTCAGATGGATCTGATCTGAAATGCTGAGCGATCACAGGTAGAAACGAGTTTGGGAGATATTTCCCTGTCTACTTACTAGTCATTGGTTACCATTTTTATTTATATGTAACACATAATAAGTATGTAAATAAAAGGTGTATAATAAACACATGTGTACAGTTAATAGACTTATTGGGGCTAAAGTTCTCATGTTGAAAATGTATAGAGTTTGATGGGTTTGAACGGAGTGTACATATGTGAACTTGTTATCAATGTGGTTGATCTTTGTGCAACACCTCTAAAAGCTTTCTCGTGTGTGTGTGTGTGTGTGTGTGTGTGTGTGTGTGTGTTAAGAGCACTTGACATCCCCAACCTTGACTAAGATTTAATGACAGTACAAATATTGTTAGCTATAAGCATCATGTTCAGCAGGTACCTATAGCCTAATCATCTTGCCTAACTACAGTTTTGTATCACTTGATCATGGAATATTATACAGCCTTTGAAAAGATGCCAGATGTGGCAACACACAAATGAGTCTGTACTAGGGTAAATTTTATTTTTTCCTTATTCCACTAACATGAATTAAATGGATTTAAGGCAAAACTGTCTGTCTTGTTTTTGTATTGGACCATGATGTAGTTTAAAATATTCAGCCAGCTAATATTTTGAGATTTTTGCGTATTTTTGTACATGTTTACCTTATTTAGGTATAAATTGATAGCCCTATAAGGTCTTTTATTTTTCTAGACTCTAGAACAGTTTAGCTAAGATCAGAATTATTGTGCCCTTTGAGGTTTTGCACAACACTCTCTGGATCTATGGCTGTATTTTAAGGGGAGAGGGGTAGGGATCTTATAAATTCAATTTTAGGATTTTAATCAGTTTGTGCATTTCAACTTCCTATTTCTTCTGTGTCAAGAATGGCCATTTTCACTTTTCTTCTAAAGTGAACCCTATTTAATATAGGTTTCAAAATTATGGCACACAATTATCTACAGCAAGCATTTATAACTTTAAAACATTGCTACTGACGAAATTTACATTGTCATGTCTTTTGTTGTGATCTGACACAGTCCACTTGTTTTCTTCTTTTTTTGGTCAGACTTGTCAATCAAGTCACAGCTTGCAAGGACTAAAGGTGATACAAAAAGATCAAGTATTTAAGGGGTAAATTCAACTGAAATTAGACAGCACATTTAGTATAAAGGTTTTTAAATGGACTACAGGTGGGAAAAGAGAGTTGCAATCTTTTTTTTTTTCCTTCCAAGATAATTTCTTTGCTCATGAAAGAAAACAAAGATGTGTCAAATGTGGATAGAATAGAGCATTTAGGACATCAGGAGGGCAAAGAAGTTGCTCCTGGCATCTCATGTAGGTGTTTAGAAGCTAAAGGAAATCAACTTCAAGCTGAGCATAAGCGTCTGACCAGATTTTAAAAAGGAACAGTTGAAAATGTCTGCTGGGCAAATTTGGCAAGCCAAGTTTCTTTCCTTCCACAGGGAAATAAAGTCTTAAGAAAGATTTATTTATTTCATAGCTGGGAAAATGCAGATTAAAACAAAGACGTGCACTGCGTGCATGTGTCCACACACAGATGTGCAGATGCATGCATGCACACACACCTACGCACGTGCATAGGTGCTCCATCTACCAGAGAAACGAAACACCTTCCATTCCCAGATACAGCAATGAGTCCTTAACTAGCATCTCAAATGAGCTGCAGTGAGAATTGGCCACAAACGAGGAGCAAATTATCCCTGAGAAGAGGTACATGGATGTCAGCTGAGACTTGTCTTCTAAGTGATAGAGAAATATGATTAGGCCATCAGGACATACCAAATCTCACATGTCTCTAATCCTCATTACATCCCAGGAAGGTAGATTCCTTTTAAGGTGTCCTTCCTCATCCGGGAAGGGCAGAGGAGCCTGACTCCAGAGCGCTGGGTAAGTGTTCAAGAGCACGGACTCTGCCAGCTTGTCTTGCTGTGCGGCCTTGGGTGTATTCCTTACCCTCCTCCAAATCCTCATCTGAAAAAAATATACTGAAGATTGTTATTGAGGGTGTCTACCTTTACCCTGCTGTGAGGATTAAATAAATGAATATAAAGCAAGGGACTTCTTGTGGTTTCAGGCCCAATAAGCTCTCCTCAGCCCCATAATGCTATTACGGGAAGGAAACAGACCCTGTAGAACAACAGTTCTCAACCTTCCCAATGCTGTGACCCTTTACTACAATTCTTCATGGTCTCGTGCCCTCCCCCCCATAGAATTACTTCCTTGTTATTTTTATTTATTCTTCCTCATACAATACAACCCAACTACAGCTTCCCTTCCCTTCACTCCTCCCAGTTCTCTCCCACCTCCACCTTCCCCCCCCCCCCCCCCCCCCCCCCCCCCCCCCCCCCC
>OU015756.1:52426219-52442479 GCA_907169655.1 Acomys percivali
CCCCCCCCCCCCCCCCCCCCCCCCCCCCCCCCCCCGACCCACCCAGAAAAGAGCATGTCTCCCCGGGGACATAAAGGGATCACGGCACAACAAGATGCAGTAAGTCCAGGCACAAACCCTCACATCAAGAGGCAACCCAGTAGGAGGAAAAGGGTCCCAAGAGCAAATAAAAGAGCCAGAGACACCCCACTTCCGCTGTCAGAAGCACCTCAAAAAACACACAGATTGAACAAACGTAACGTATATGCAGAGGAGCTAGTGCAGACCCATGAAGGCTCTGTAATTACCAACTTCAGTCTCTGGGCTCCTGTGAGCCCCGCTTAGTTGATTCCATGAGCCTGTGCTCTTGCAGTGTCTTCAACCCTTCTGTGTCCCACAATTCCCCCTCTCACTCTTCCGGGGAGTTTCCCAAACCCCAAGGGGAAGGATGTGATAAAGACCTCCAACCTGGACTCTCTCTCTCTGTCTCTCTCTCTCTGTCTCTCTCTCTCTCTGTCTCTCTCTCTCTCTCTCTCTCTCTCTCTCTCTCTCTCTCTCTCTCTCTTCCTAATTTTTGGCTGTGGGTCTTTGCATCTGCTCCCATTAGCTGCCCGTCTGATGATGCCTGGACTAGGCACTCATCTATGAGTATAGCACAACATCATTTAGGAATCATTTCACTGTTTTGTTTTGGTTTGGGTGTTTTTTCTCTCCATCATGTTTGGTTCTACACTATGTCTCTGGGCTATCCATCCTCCATTTCCTGGTCGTTCAGGCATGGGTTCCCTCTCTTGGCATGGGCCTCAAATTAGACCAGTCATTGGTTGGCCATTTCCATAAGTCTGCACCACCATTGGTGCACCTCGCAGGCAGGACAGGTTGTAGGTTGAAGGCTTGTGGCAGTGTTGATGTGTCAGTCCCACTACGGGAATCCTGGAGGGCCACTCTTAGGAGAGTGTTTCTTGACCTTGGATTAGCATGGTATCTCTACAGTGGGGGGCTGTTAAAATGTACTTTCTGCTTTCTCTTCTTGGCCTACTATTTTTATAGATTAAAAATGATCAGACAAGTGACCTGCTGTGTATTCAACCTGACCACCTTTAAGCCACAAAATCAGGAGTTCAGGAAACCAGAACTCTACTTTCATAGATGAATAAACAGGACAGGTGACAGATGGTGGTGGAGTTACTTAGATCGTGTCCTATAACAATAAGGCAATGTGCTTTCCATTATAGTAGATAGAATATACTAAATATTCAATGCTGTATGTAATTCTGCTGCTCGTATTACTTTATGGTTACGCTGGCCCCCCAAAAATCTTGATGACCCCAAGTGGAAGAGAATGTTCCCTCTCCCTTTATCAAATGGGCTTGGGTAGGCTCCCAGTCATGTCTCTACCTAGTGGAGGATCTAAGCTGTAAATAGTGACTCTTGCTCCCAAATGGTCACATGCTGAGTCACCCCAGCGTAAAAGCAATGACTAATATTCTAACAGGTACACATCACCATGAAGAGATGGGAGGAAGACAACCTGTGTGGAAATGTTCCTCTACCTACGTCTGAAGGGAGCACACAGGGGCTACAGAGACAAACAAGAACACTTGGGGAAGCTTGGCTTTGTGTGTGACTATAAGGAGCTTCCGGTTCAGGGGAAGTAGAGAGCCTGGCCAGCTACTGACAACACACACTTGGGTGACAAAAAGAGACAGATGTAGGTCACATGCCAGTAAGGAGGCCTGAGTGTCTCAGATCACCTTGCTGTTTAACTAGCTGTTTGTCTTATGGGCCTGGATCACTTGCCTTTCCTAGGACCTTGTTTTCTACCAGGTGAGGGAGACGTGTTAAGCTCCCTGTTCTCTAAGTTTTCTTTAGATGCAAAAGCTAACACCCTGTCTGGTCTCGATCTTGCACTGTTTTCTGTGAGGCCGTATCTTTTGGTAAGCAGAAAGGCACTATAGTTCTTCATCTGTGGTGGCACATGAGAAACCAGACCCATCCTCACATACAATCTATTAACAGAAGACAAGTCTTCAAAACCAGTTCTCTTCAGGGTAAGCGGACCTCATGACTGTCATCTTCCTGGGTTCTGGGTATGGGGGACCGTTACTTTATGAGAGGGCCCAGTGGTCTTTACTGGGGTGTGAAATTGTTCTGGGATGGTTTGCTCAGTGGAGCTGTGCTCAAAGTTAAAAGATTTAGCAAGCGCCTGGCGTATCATACCACAGCCACCACTGGATCTGGAGTGTTTTTAAAGGTGTGTGCATTAAAGTCTTCCTCCCTAGCCTTTTAGGGAGCTGGTAGAACATTTAAGGAACATAAGCTGGTGGGAAGCATTTAGGTTTTGGGGGATGCTTTCAAAATATATTGTGAGGCCCTAGCATTGCCCTCCCCGCTTACCTAACTCGTTTGGTTCTCTGTCCCGAAGTGAAGGACTTTCCTCTCAGTAAGCCCCTCCCCATGTGTGTGTGTGAGTGGGTGGGTGGGTGGGGGAGTACAATCTCATCACAAGCTCAAAATCAAATGAGCTAAGTGGCCAAACCCCTCATAGTCACAAGACAAAAGGAACCTTCTATCTTTATATGCTGGTTAGACTTGATATCTGTTGTAGTCTTGGAAAGCTGGTCAGTACAGTATTATCATTATTCCAAGCGTTGTCACCTAGGTAAGGTGACTACATGTTGCCTTTAATGACACACTCTTAGAATGCCAAAGACCTACAAGTAGCATTACCATGTCGAATGTGTAGCCAGGGAGACTGTGTTTCCTCTTTCACCATACATTTATTCCATGGTATCCCTTTAAGTGGTACTTTAAAAATACATTAGCCTTTATTTTTATTTCATGTGTATGAATGTTCTGCCTGAGTGTATCTTTGCATCACGTGCATGCAGTGCCCATAGATACTGGAAGAGGGCATTGGATCTCCAAGACTGCAGTTATAGACACTTGTGAGCTACCATTTGGGTGCTTAGAAACAATCCTGGGTCCCAGGGAAGAGCAGCCAGTGCTCCTAACAGCTGAGCCACCATAGCTCAAGTAGTACTTTTAAAAGATAATTTCCTCATCCTGTTTCCATCCTCCCTCCATATTCTAACATAAAGGGTCTTGTATGTTGATACACTTGGCAAAGGTGTAAGCAAGAAATTAAAGAGTGTAAATCTTTCACGTCATAGATGAGAAACCATGACAAGGAATTAAACTGCCTGAGATGAGGGATGTAGGGGAAGAGCCGCAATTACATGGCCTGGATATACTCTCTAGCAACTAAGGGCGTACATTTTCCATTATGGTTGAGCAGGGCCACTGCTCGTCACCCATGTTTACTTTTGAGGTAATTATTAAGGGCAATGAGTATGGGGAACAAAACAGACCATTGAAATGCACATCCTGGAAAAAAGTACCAGCCATTACTGCATCCTTCAATGGCAGATGTTCTTGGTATTGTTGACCTCATTAACATGGCTCATGCATACACACACACACACACACACACACACACACACACACACACACACACAGAGTAACAGGTTTCATTGTTGCATTTTCATTCATTGTACAGAATGTAATTTTGATCTTTTTTTGTGGGGGGGGGAAGGTTCAAGACAGGGTTTCTCTGTGTGGCCTTGGCTGTTTTGGATTCACTTTGTAGACCAGGCTGGCTTTGAACTCACAGAGATCCGCTTGCCTCTGCCTCCAGAGTGCTGGGATTGAAGGCGTGCGCCACCACGCACTGCTGTAATTTTGATCTTATTCACCCCATATTACATTCTCTTGCCCTGACTCCCACTTCTACTGATCCCTCTGTTTTCCTAACTAGTCTCCCTTCTCCTTTTATGTTGTATGTATGTGTGTGTATGACAATGTGTGTATGAGTGTGCGTATGTGTGTGACTGTGTGTATGAGTGTGTGAGCATGTGTGTTTGCCCAAGTCTGCGTGTGCTTAGTCTTATTCTTCAAGTATTCCAGACGTGTCCTCGTTCTAGAACTTCTGTTTTTCTAGCACTTTATAAGCTCTGGTCACAGTGCCAGGTACTTCTTGTGAGGTGGCCATCCATCACCGCCCCCCGTTTTACAGTGGGGTACACTGAGGTGAGAAGAGACTCCTGCTAGAGTCGCATGGCTATTGAGTAGCAGAACCAGGCCGTCAGATGTTGGGCCCCTGACCCGGCATGACTCTCACTTGTATCCAAGCTGTTGCCCGTGCATCTGTGGTGATGACAAATGGAACTACAAAGAGAAGGCTTAAGTCTCATGAGAACTGCGTCTAACCGCTGCATCTTCCCAGAGACAACTAGTTCAGTGTCACTGTGTGTCGTATGGGTGCTATCGTCCATGACGTGTGGGACGAAGGGGGCACTCACTTACAGAGCAGACAGTGTGTGTAGAGGCATCAGCTTTGGTGGAGACGCATCCTCCCAGCATCCCACTTAACAGCATCCTCCACAGCTTGCAGAAGCCACACAACTGTCTCAGAGTATCATGCCATCTCTCCATTTTGAAGCTGTGAGGACACCCGATGACCTTCCCATAATTGCTGCTTTGTTGCTGGCAAAGCAAATAACCAAATTCAATGTCTGGATTCTTTTCTGGGCCCCGTGTTTCAGTATTTTTCCTGACCTGTCTTTTGGAAGATGGCGACAATCGTGCACATCTGACACTGGACATAACCAAAGCAGGGGACATGTTCTATTCAGAACCGATCACGTCCCCGTTGCTTGTCATTCTGGCGCATTTGGTATTTCTCCCCTCATTTTAAATGCATAGATGTTTTTAAATGGTTAAAAAACAAAGAAACAAAGCATATCAATACTAAAATACAATTAAGGCTTCCTGTCCTGGTGAACTTTGCCCTCCTTCCTCCAGCTGTTCTGTTCTACCTTTTTTCTTTCTTCCTTTGCTCTTTCTCTCCCCTTCCTTCCTTTCCCTCCTCCCCACCCTTCCCTATTCCTTTCATCTTAGAGAAATAGTCCCCTACCCCCTTTATGACTGGTGACCTCCTAACAACCCCCCTGGAACCCGTCACAGAGTGAACTTCTCCAGAAAGTGTAAACTTGGCCCCTTCTTTTGTGACATGGTCATATCCCTTAGGTTGTATTTCCTCACAATGCCAACCATGGTGGTATTATACATACTCACTGCCGAATGAAAATTCCCTGTATGACTTTCCTGCTCAGAACGCATCAGGGACTTTGTATTAACAATAGAAAAAATTTAAAACGTTTTAGTTTAGAGTCCAGTATCCTTTGTGCTGTAAAATCGGGGAGCTTTTCTAGTTTCACACTTTGCCACCCCCCACCTACCCACCCACCCACTTACCTACCCATCCATCCTGAGCCCCAGAAACACAGCCTCAGTGTTGGGAAGTTGCTAGTCATAGCTGCATTCCTGGCTCTCTTTTTTTGAATTCCTAAAATGTGTCCCCTCTCTGCCCTTTGCCAGTTCAGATGTCACCACTCTCAGGAGCCCGGGCGGCTAGCCACACAGGTGCACCCTTCACACTCCCCAGTGCTGTAGGTGCATCCTTCTCGTGGGCACACTGCCTTGCCTCTTCTTCATTGGCTCACGAGCTTAAGTCTAGGTCTTGTCCTCAGCATCCAGCTGAGCGTGAAGCACAGTTTAATGTTGTTTGACTCAACACATGGAGGGCAGCCGTTGCCGATGGCAACTCCGCTGGGCTACTGCACGATCACGAAACAATGTCTAATCTTGCAATGAGATAACACAGAGTATGGCTCCTAAGCAGGTGATACTAAGAGGACAGGCAGATACCCAAAGTGACTTGTGGTCATTGTCAGCGTGGTTACGGTTAGCCTGTTTTATTCTTCAAAGCGGTAGGATGGATGGGTAGTGCAATCCATAGAGGTGTACCTCTAGTCAGTGTAATTGAGGTGGGCCTCCTGCGAATGCGGCCCAGGTGCTCCATTGCGAACAGTGCCGCACACTTCCCTTTGCTTTACGTCATTTGTCTACCTAGGTCATTTTGATTCCTCTGTCAAGTTCCTCCTCAGCTCTGCATCTTCCTCTGACCTCTGCGGCTGTAATACAATCTCTTGCTAGTGCGTGGTCGTTTTCAGCAGTACTTAAGTTCGCAGTTAGAATGCCACAAGGATAATGGGGAACCAAAGCAAATACCTCTGAAGTCATACTTAGGACTCCCCTCCTTTCCTCGTTTCTAGCTAGCCCCTCTCTTTTATCCCCGGCAGCCCTGCATTTCCACACCCCCTGGTCGCCAGCACCAACTGGTAATTTATCATCTTTCTTGGCAGGCTTCCTGCTTCATTCTGCACCTGCCTTCTTGAAAGAAAACAAGACATCAGATACTTAGTCAAATAATGGAATTGCTGATCAACCGGGTCTCCGCACAATAGAGGGTTATCCGTGCTAAAAGAACAACGTTTTCATGCCTTCTATGTGACATGTGCATCCTTTCTCTTAAGATTTATGAACCCATAACTATTGGTATTGTTAACATAATCAAACCTTTACAGCCTCACTCCAAAGCTTAAACTTATTATCAACTGGCTGCTGGAGGGGGAGTCAATCAGCTTCATAAATGTTTCAACACCTGCACTTTCTTTTAACTCAGAGGGGGAAAATCAATACCTAGTCCTCATTTGTTTCCCTTGAGGTAGAATGCAACCGACCATTGCTTACAAGTTTAGGGGAGCTTGTACTTTAAGGAGCCATGTTGAAGAGATTGTGAACTTAATCTTGAAGTTTTAAAGAAAAATTTATTCTCCCCCCGCCCCACTCCTGGCTCCTGCCTCAATTCTAAATAAAAGAATATACCGCTATAGAAAGCAAAGCAGAACAAAGCAGGACCTGCCGATACTGCTTCAGATTAAATCCCTGCGAGTTGTGGGAGTGTTGGCAGGATGGATGCTCATTCTGTGTTCACAAGACATGTATGATTTACCCACTAGCCGGCCTGGTACTTGTCTATGGAGACGCAAGGGGGCTGAGACAGGGTTCCTGCCTTCAGGATGGTCACACACCCTAACAACATGCTCTAATAACTATAGATTGGGACGATTCCATCCCCAGCCAAAGGGGACAGAGGGAAAAGGAAGGGAAGAAAAGCAGTAGAAAAGAGACATGGAAGATCAGCTTATTAGATGGTGTAGTAGAAACAGAGCACTGTGCCTTTGCCTCTGTGCTCATGGGTCATGTTTGTTATGTTTTGAGAACGGGAAGGGGTTTAATTCTTCCTTCTGTCATGTTGTCTTTTTTTGTTATTTTGAAAAGAATGTGTTGAAATACAGCAAAGTAGATTCTACCGGAAGGATGACTGTATATTTATTATTATAAATAATTAACATTTAACATTTGTTCTTTCTGCACTGTGTGTTATTTGAATGCAGGGAAGGGAAAGCGTGGATTAGATTTGGCAGCACTGACTTCTGTCCTCTCTTTTCACCTGGCTCCCCTCTGTCTCCCTAGAGGGAGCCTTGTTCTGGAATGGGTGCTTATTGATACACCCTCGTTTGTCTTTGAGCTCACCACACTTGCTTACTCATTGGTTTTATCGTGTGTAAAATTATGCTTTGAAAAACCTCAAATAGAATATTGATATGAAATTTCTTTCAACTTTAACTTACTGTGGTAATGTTGTCCATTATCTTATTAATATTTGTAGTTGTATTTACCAACAATTGTGGTACTTCATGTGTATTTATGATTTATACACATATACATTATTTACATAAATTCACACACATACACAGTATGTGTAGGTAGATAAAGATAGATACATATACACAGTACATACAGTGAATCCTTCAAATACATGGGTGTCATGCCTGTGGATTTGAACCAAGAAATATTTTGGAAACACATAATATTGGTGCCAGACATGTAGACATACTTTCTCTTGTCATTATTTCCTAAACCATATAACAGTGTTTTGTAGCTTTTGCACCAGGTATTATGAATGATTTAGAGATGACCCCTCTTGACTTCCGTTGCTGGTTCCGCCTCTTTCCTTCTGTGCCTATTACGGTTCTTGGGAACATGGGGAACGTTCCTAAGACTGGCCAGACTCTCTGCAAGATGTGCAGCAAGCACCTGCTCCACAGAGTGACAAAGTACAAAAAGGGAAAGGACTCACTGTATGCCCAGGGGAAGAAAAGTGACGACAAGAGACAGTGTGGCTCAATGGGCACAGTAACCCCATTTGCTAATGCCTGACTGTACCGGGCCCAGCTGAAGACCTAAGAACATGCTGACTGTTAAGAGACCAGAGGATTTTGAACTGGGTGACAACGAGAAGAGGAAGGGCCAAGTGACCCAGACGATGAGCTTTTTACTCATCTCTCTCCCTAAAATTAGGCAACGTAAAGCTTGTGGTAACCTTACCATCGACTGTATGCCAGTACTGCATTGTTTCATAAAAGAGCCTTGAGAACTTGCAGTTCTTAATATCCTCTTGGGGGTCTCAGAACATTTCCTGATGATACAGAAGGGGGGCCGTATGCATATAATATATATACATACATACATACATATATGTATATGCATGTATGCACTATGCACATGAATGCATTAACACAAATGTTCTACCCATGACTTTCTTCTCAGTGCTTTTCCATGGACATCCATCCACAGTAGTTTGTGTCCATAGAAGAGTGTCTAACTTGCACCAAGTACTCTATCAAGTCAGCCTGTACGTTTGTCTTTTTATACAACATTTCACAATGTAGATCAGGCTGGCCTCAAAGTCTCCAAGATCCACCTGCTTCTGTCTCCTGAATGCTGGAATTAAACACATACACCACCATGCCTGGCTCAATCCATACTTTTTGAGTGTTAGAATCTTTCTTTTCATCATCTGCCATAATGCCACTGCCTGCTTTTGCAGCTCTGCTCTCTTAGAACCAGACATATAACATGGGTGAATGACAAACGTTTGTCTATTTGAGTTGAGCACGGAAGAATTTCCAGGAATTGATAGCTTCGTATGGAAGGCTAGAGGCCAGGCAGGACTTTCACAGATAAGTGAGGCGGGGGTTAGCCCAGAGGCTGAAGACTAAGATGGCCGTAAGAAAGTATGTCTGAAACCAGTAGGAGAAATACTCCCAACGCTGGATCTGAAGGTGTTCATAATTAGCATACACCTTTCTAGCAGTTATGATTTCTTTGCAGTTAAATTGTGAAGTAGTTGCCAGGGTTAGGATAATGACTGCCTGACCTTTCTTGGAATTTTCCCCAGATACCCTTCAAGGTTATTTTTCTACTTTTTACACCTGGAGTGCTGTTTGATAGTATGACACCTGGTGACTGGAATTTTTCTTAGCTCTCCACCTGCTCACAAAATATGTTATTTATTTTGTCTAAAAATAATCTACCTTTTAGAGAAAGGTGTAGAACAGAAAAGAACCCAATTAAAAAGTTTAAATAGTCAAATTAAGCACAAAGCATTGGAGGTCAGCCTGGCCACCATCTGCCTGGGTTTTTAGCTCTTGTACATCTTCAGATCTTGGACAGACGTGGGCGAGAAGGTCTTGTTTGTGTCATGACCAAATTAGCACTCCTTTGCTTTGTTCCTCCCACCCACCCCCACCCCTTCCCTTCAGAATTAGAAAGCCACAGGGGACACAAAGAAAGCTACTCTACTTTAACCATAGCAAGAAAACCATGAAAGTGTGCTGTTTAGACCAGGTAACCCCAGAGATGGTCCCCAGTGTTGGGGTGTCTGGTAACACAGGCCTCAGCACACACTCCCACAGTGACCGCCACCACCGAACAATCACTCCACGGTGGCCACTTGCCTACAGATGCGCATGTCTACAGCCCATCTTGGAGAGCCTGCTTTCTGTGACTTTAGTTATCTGACTTTCAGGATATTAATGGTGTTTACAAATAAAGATGATCTTTTTTCTGATTAATTATCAATTAATTTGATATTAAAGGGAGCACAGGAACCCCCTTATTTAATACTTTTGGAGGCATTTGCCAAGGATAATAAAAATGAGGGCATACTACCTGTTCTTAAGGGGCACAACTCTCATATCAGATGACATTCATATACTGTCTAAGCAGAGATCACAGTCTTTGCTTTTTAAGGCTGCCCGGTCCTTGGGTCAACTACATTGCAAGGAGTGTCTTCCCTCAAATCAGGCAAATGGAAAGGTTTGAAGATGAATGTGAAAGGTGATTTTGACTGGCAGACTGGTAAGAGGAAATATCCAGGCTGGGGTTGTCATTCTCCAGGCTGGGTTGCTGTCGCTCTATGTATCCTATCTAGGCCAAAGCAAATGGAAGAAACAGAAGGACTTTCCAAAGCAAAGATGGCCACTGGGTGTGGACCGCTTTTCCTGCAGCAGATGCTTATGCCTGGATTTCTCTCTCCTTGACATTTTCCAGGTCCACCCGCTGGTAAATCTCAGCTTCTACATACCTTTGGGACAAATCTGATCACATCATTGGCTTTGTCATCTTACAGTGACATTAGTGCCCACTCGCATTCTTACCCCGTGGGGCTGCTTTTTTTTTTTTTTAAGGGCATCCGGTAAGAAACTATTATACAATTTTTAAGTCACTATTGAGATATTGTATTTTATTATACAATTCTTGTTCTATTACAATGAAATAGTACTGAAACACATAACATTGCCAACCTGCCATTTTAGCTATGGATACCTGTGTGAGTCTGGACCCTTCAGTATTCCATCATGGGTCAGAGAGGGCTCAGCGGCTCTTCTCTTCCTGAGGCACCATCAGCATTTAATTGTTGCCAGTGGAGAGAAGTGTAGCCCCCAGCAAGTTGTCTCTGCTCTGGTAATAACCTACCCACACTCAGACAAACAGTCTTAACTAAATCCACTGGGTCGTCATCATCATCATCATCATCATCATCATCATCATCATCATCATTATCATCATCATCAACAACAACAACAGACAAGAAAGTAAGGGGGGAACTATTTATAGAGTAGAAAGGAACAGAAAAGGAATAAAGCCGGGTAATGATTGACTATGATCATAATAAAAGGAAACCATGTTAAGTTCAACTGCCTTTCAGTCACAATATGCTTGAATAATAGGATTAAGGTTAATAGTAAAAAAAACCCCTCGTCAGTAACCTGATGAATATTTACAGAGGAACTATTATGTGTCAGACAGTGGAGGGCGAAGGGGACTTTCTTCAGTGGTGTAGCTACTGGCGAGTTGTCCAGGCTCCAGCAAGTAAGCTACTCATGATCATACAAAGAACCTAAGTTAAATCCACTGGGTGGCTCTTTAGCTCGGCTACTTGCTAGGCATACTTTGAACAAAAGGTATATTTTCAGGACAGTGGCCTTTTACTACATATTCATTCATGCTTATTTTATAAGACTGGGTAGCAAAAAATATCTTAAAAAGACAAAATAAAGATCACTAGTAATTGCATTATTCAGAAATAATGAGTTTAGATTTTAGCTTACTTTCCTAAGAACACATTACTGCACTCTTGCAGTGCCACTTTTAAAAAGTTGAATTTGACTGCATGAAATATGCCTTGTAAGTCCTTAATATCACACCTTGTATATTTTGATGTCTGATTGCACATTCTTTGAAAGGGCCCAGCCTTTTATCAGGTAGCTGTATCACAATCTCTGATTGAATATTTTGATAACAAGCCTTCAATAAGCAGCCTTATTCACACACAGGTTTGTGATACATCTCTTATTGTTTCTAGAAATCCCCCAAAGTAAAATTGGTGAATGAAAGGGTACAAGTGCTAAGTTTCTTGACCGTGATTATAACCCTTTTAAAAGCACACTTATTAAAGTAGCTTTATTATCGACAAACTGTGACTGAGCACAGCTTCCTGGTATGGTAAATGACAGATTCATAAGACATTTTTTATTCATAAGTGTATTTTAAAAACACTTTGATTAGCTCATGAGTGGGAAAGTTTTGGTAACAAAGTCACTACATCTGGGCATTAATTCTAATTCTACCACTAACCAGCTATTTTCCTTTCATGCTGGTGTTTAATCTTGCAGACATCGTTTTGCAAACTCACCTTTGAAAATCTGTACAAATTTTCCTCATTTTTGAAACATTTTTGAAATGTTAAATAGAATACTCTGAATCTCCTTCCTGCTTTGAAAGGCTGTATTCTTATTCTTTACCATTTTATGGAAAAATACTGCATGAGAAATATAATGCATTTTTGAAATAGTATAATCTTAGCGAATATTTCTTTTTGGCTAAAATTTTCATACCATATATATGGATATATATGAATCATATACTTTCCCCTCCCTTAACTCCTCCTAGATCCTCCTCACCTCCTTATCCATCCAACTTCATCATCTTTCTCTTCCTCAAAACAAAAACAAGAATAAAATAAAACAAAAAAACCCCAAGATGACAACCAAACCAAACCAAGACCAAAACAAAGCAAAAAGCTCACAAAAATAAAACCCCAATTCTATGGAGTCCAGTCTGTGTTGGCACAACTACTACATGCTGGGGTACCTGCTCTGGGGTGTGGCTGCTCTTCTCAGTGACACTCCTCTGGTTAAAAAAATAAAATCCTTAAGTTTCCTTTCCCAGCAGACATCTATTGCAAATAGCTCCTTGGGTAGGGGCGGGACCCGGTGTCTTCTTCTGCTCCCCTTTTGGTGCATAGGTCTTAGGTGTGCTGCCAGACAGAGTCTCTGTGAGTTCTGAGCTCTGAGTTCTGTATGTGCATCTGTCCTGCTGTTTTTAGAAGACACTGCTTCCTCGGACTCATCCATCACCGCTGGCTCGCACAATCTTTCTGTCTTCTGCGTAGATGTAGATCCCTTTGCCTTTAGGGAGTAGTCTGAGGACTACATGCCCATTTAGACAGGGTGCGCCAAAGCCTCTCATGCTCTGCAGGTGCGCAGTTGTGTATCTCTGTGTTATTTCTCATCTACTGCAAGAAACAGCTTCTTTGATGAAGGCCGAGAGCCGACTGATCTACTGGCTTAGCGGTGCATCATCTGGAATCATTTTATTGGCATATACTTTTACCAGATTAATACTAGTAAGGTTCTCCTGGGACCATGATCTTGCTAGTCTCAGGTTCTTGGCCCCTGTAGTGGTATTAAGTATGGGTTACATCTCATGCAAATCCAATAAAAAATGGTTGGTTAGTCCCATAACATTTGGACCAGTATTGAACAAGTGTATCTTTCAGGCAGGTCACTGTTGTAGGCAATAGGGTTTGCATATGGGAACATGATGGTTACTTTTCTCCTCTGGTCACACGCAGAATGTTCTCTGGTGCCGTGAGTGCTAGTCAGCAGGGGCGAAGCTTCTAGTTAGCCACCAGCTCTACCTCTCTGTGTTTGACGACAAAGGTAAGTGGCCTCTTCAGCAACAGGCTGTGGAGAATAACCAACAGCCTTGACTACAGCCTGTGATGTTTGAGTAGGGTCTACAGGACTCCTAGGACCAACACTCAACCAGCTTGAACCTATCCCTGGCAGTGGAGATTTTACTTGGCGGCATTTTATATCTAGTTGTGGCTTTGTCTAGTTTTTTTTTTTTCCAATTGTCCCCTTGAGCCTTTCCTTCTAGCTTACCTCCATTCCTTTGTGACCCCTACTGACCTGAAAAAAAACACTCTTTACCAGGGATCCACAGTAGCCACAGTAGGGCTGAGACTCAGGTAGGCAGCCTCTATAGTCCATCCAGTCCTCCATTAATACATCTTATTGAGGTAAGGGAAATGGATGTTACAAATTTGTGTGCAAAGTACATACCACTCATAGAGTAATTTCCTGAGTGTCCTTTCTGGGCAACAGCTTGTGTTAAGTGTTATGGATTACAGAAATATAAACAAGGAATAATGCTTGCCTTCAGAATTATTCTAAATGAGAAACCATACTTGAATTCTGGTGGCGAGAACTTAGAAATACATAGGCATTGGAGTAGCTGACCTTAAGATAACTATAATCTCATAAACAGACAATCCGTGAACCCAGATGAAAGAGCACACAAAGGGGACAAAGACAAATTTAAAGATGCATGTAGTACACCTAAGAACATCAGGAGGGCAGTGGTACACTTATCTGAAATGTGAAATATCGAAATAAAGATGTAAGTAAAAACAATAATGTATTCCTAATTTTGTTAAGGCAACTGTTCAGTATCCATTAGGAAGGACACCACTATAACCAAAACGTGGGACTCACCTTAAGGTGGGAAATATGCCTTTAAAATATAACCGAAGGTAGCAAATCACAGGCTTCTGCTTTAGGCATAGCTTAGGAACAAGCTAGGCAAAAGCAGAGAATGCTCACGGATGGCCTGTTTAATTCTAGTTTCATACTTTGCCAGAGCTCCCAAGAGCTCTCATTCAGCAAGGCTCACATGCTGTTCGGCAAATTAATCTTTTGAATATTTTAATCTGACTCCTTCTGCTTTATTCTTCTCGCTGCCGATTTTTTTAATTTGCGGGGTCACTTTGTACTTTTTGCCAGTGCTCCGCATATCCTAATTTTCCCAAGGAACACTTGAGTACAAAACCATTACTTAAGATCCAGCCTTAATGCCCTTGACTTAGGAGGCTCCCTGGCAGGCCAAGGCAGCAGAACTAAGAGACAAAGCTGCTGTATCTGGTTGCCTGGGCTAGTCGACTTGCCTTGCATATGTGAAGATATTAAGTTCCTGGCCAGTTAATTAAAAAGAGCTTCTTCGTGTGTCAACAATGTAGGGCCAAGTCTATACACAGGGCACTGTTTCTCCTGTTTCAGGAAACAGCCCTCTCCAGGTTTCACACACTTTAAAAAAAAATCTGTTTTCTGAAAGTGCCTACACATCACCTGCACATTTCTTGCTAAGAAAATAATATTTTTTACCACAAAAATAAAGTTGATTTCATCCAAAAAGGTATTTTAAAAACATGACTGGTTGCTTTTCACGGATTTGTGTTGTTTTCTTTACTCTGGTGTGAAGGCTGACCCGGTGTTAGTTCAGGGCGATGGAAGCGTTTTATGGAGTGAGAGTAGAAAGTAGCTGAGCCCAGACTGACTGTCTCACAGACATACACACATGATTGAGCTCCATTTTCACCATCTGACGCATCATCATCTTCTCTAAACCACAAAACAAGGATGGTAGTTGTTCCTGCCTATGTGCTTGTATTTAGATTTAGCTACTGTAAGTTATATGATTCTGAATCACAGGACGGGCTCCAGCAGCCTTTATTTATTATTGTTGTTGAATCTGTTTTGAGGAGGAAGTATACATGTGACGTTTTGCAGTGTTTTTGTTTCCATTGTATTGAAAACAGAGACATTTCTTGCAATCAATTGTTGGCAAACAACAACTCTATAACTGACATTTCCTACCTGCGTTGACATTTTCGCCACCCTATCATGATATATAATCAAAGAAAAGCCTGTGTTAAAAATTGAGCACCCCAGTTTTTATATCATTTTATGTGTATGAAGGTAAGACCACGGACTGGCTCCTTGAGAATTAATTGCTCTTGCTATGATCCAGTCCCAGCTCAGAGTCTAAGAACAATTTGAAACCTGAACTCTGAAAAAAAAAATACCAATTTCAGACTCAAACAAAATTCCAGGAAATAATTATAACTCAGGGTTCAAATGTTTAGGTATTGTGGTACTGTTTCTGAGTTCTAGTCAGTTGATCTAGTCACCTGTTTTTGCCCCCAGGCCACAGTGTTAATTCTGACAAGTTTCTAATGGATTGGTAAGGCTGCCACCCAGCTGAAAATAAAATTTCTTTATCTGTTGAACTCCCATGCAGAATTTGGGGTCAGCTGATTGGTAGGGTTTGAATTGAAATCATGTGGAACGTACCGATTAGTTGGAGAGAACTGAGTCGGAGGGTTAGTCTAGGCCTCATGTTGAGTCCCTGTTTCAGACTAAAAAGATGGGGTTGCTTGGTTCAGCCCTTCTAGAAGTGGCCGTAAGCCATGAGGTTGCGGAGAAGAGCTTCCTACATGTGGTAACCTGACACCTGAGTGTGTTCTAACCCTGAATCCTACTCGCTTGCTTTCTGTTTATGGTGCTTGTTTCAGACACGGAGATATTACACCATGAAACTGAGTGTTAAAGCAAAGACGGCAGAAGGTTAACTGTCCTGCTTGGCAGGAATGGATCTGTCCTAGGAACGTTTGGGCATCTTTCTTTGTCTATCAGATTATGGGAACAGTGCAGTCCAAGACACTAGAACTTCCTTGGGAATCTTTGGCTGGAAGAAGCTCCGACTAAAAAGCCTTGGAGGTACTCAGAGGAGGGCAGCGTAGCCAGAGGAGGACTCTACAGTCAGAGGAGGACTCTACAGTCAGAG
>OU015756.1:52442489-52455233 GCA_907169655.1 Acomys percivali
GTCAGAGGAGGACTCTACAGTCAGAGGAGGACTCTACAGTCAGAGGAAGACTATAGTTAGAGGAGGGATCTGCACCAGATAAAGACCTTGTCTCCTCAAAAACTATTTACAAGTTGTGAGGACTTGGAGCTCAGAGGGTGGTGGGCTAAAGACCACCCTTGTGTGGACTTCTTAGTTGCACATATATCTTAGTTTCTATTTAAACCTTACGCTCATATCAGGACCCAGAGGATAGACTTGGTGCTGTCACTTGATTTGCGTTATCTTCCCCACATGGACGCATTGAACGAATTTTCTTTTTTATGCTCTTCACAATGATTGAAAGAGTTTCTTGGTTCTTTGATCTCTCTATTTTAAAACTTTTATTGTTCGGGAATTTCATAAACACGAGCAATGTTTTGATCAAAGTCTGCCTTACCCTTCCCTTATGGCCCTCATGTGTTCTTTAAAAAAGAAAATACCCCCCCCCCCCGCTCCCCCTCCCCGTCCTCTTAGGGCTGTTAGTATGCATAAGGCCATCCACTGGAGCATGTATCCTCTCAAGGGGCACATCCCACAAGACAAAAGACTCTTCTTATGCAAACGTTCCGTAGCTACGGACAGCAGTTCAGCTTGTGTCCTGCCCACTTCCCATGTCTATGCTTGTATTCTGTCTGGCTTGATCTTGCACACGTCTTGTGCGTGCTTTTCACAGCCTCTGGGAGTTCGCATGTGCCTTCTTGTGTCCAGAAATTATGGGCGTTCTGTAGTATTCCGTGCCTCCTGCTCTTATGATCTTGCCACCCCCTCTTCCGGGATGGCTCCTAAACCTTGGGAGGAGGAGATGTGATAGGAATGCCTTATTTAGAGCAGAGCATCCCTCAGTCCCTTATTGTCTGTACCATCGAAAGCCTTACACACACTGCTTATATATACCCTACAGATCAAGTACATCTTGATGCCATTATTTTTGAATTTTTAAAAATTCTTCTCTCACTTGATACCCTATGAGCATATACAGGGGGAGGTAATCCCCCTCAGGAACAGTTATAGGGGAGGGGAATAAGGGGAAAATGGGAGGGAGGGAAGAATGGGAGGATACAAGGGATGGGATAACCATTGAGATTTAACAAGAATAAATTAATAATAAAAAAAAGTCTACCCAACCAAAAAAAAAAATTCTTCTCTCATCTGTTACATGCAGACTGCTTTGCTGCTTCACTTAGGTCCACTCTCCCAGCCCCCACCTCTCCTAACTCCAGATCCACTATACCTATATGTCCCTTTAGAAAAGAGCAGGCCTCCGGGGACATCTTGACGCTATTTATAAAGACATTTTGGGCATCGCATTCGGAATCAAGCCTCTACTATAAGAAACCTTAGGGTCATTTTTTTATCCCAACCACAAGAGAAACACATAAATAGACGGAAGGAAATTAAGAACATGTTAAATTTGAGCACGCGAGAAACGACATTTTAAAAGACAGCTTTCTCTTAACGTGAGGACATTTCTATCAGTCAGTAATTCTTTAGTCCAGTATCCCTTCAAGACCAGCTTGACTTCCTGTTTTCTAGTCCTGAGCACACCTTGTTTGCTTTTCCCTTTCCGGTGCCGACAACACCTTGGGAGCTCTGTCCGCGTCTACAGGTAGGCAGAGCTTAAAGACGAAGTAACATTTGAACTGCATTGGAACGTCAATTTGTGGAGAAAATCGTGTTCTGTTCTATTACATATGGAAGGAGAGATGTGAGGGTGGGAGGTGCTAAAGTCACTGTGTGTGTGTGTGTGTGTGTGTGTGTGTGTGTGTGTGTGACATGCATATTGGTGTGCGTGCAGGTTTCAGGCTCGAGGCTGGCAACGAATGTTCTTATTCACGCCTCATTTCTCCACCTTATAATTCTTGAGACAGTGTCCCTCACTGATAGGACTAAATTCAGGCTCTCGTACTTTTCGAGTCCTACCCTTTACTGGCCGGCCCATCTCTCACCAGTCGTGTCAAAGCCGTTTTGAACAACACAAGGAGAGACCCAGCTTGGAAGAGAGATCTGGAAAAGAGACAAGTGTGGCCTGGTAACATAATTTGAGCTCCCAATTAGGTCACTGTTGGGGCCAGCCCTATCTCACTTATATGAGCTGATAAACTTCTTTGCATTTTTATCTTGACCTAACCAGTCTTATCTGACATGTCAGCAATTGAGCACGCTAGACTTCTTTTTATAAAATTATGTATACATATCCATTGATACCCTTCATCTCTCAAAAAGCGGTAAAAATTTTCATTTATATCATCAAGCAAGATCATGATTCCAAACATACAGAAACTGATGTTCTACTTTAGGGGGAGTAAAATGACTCTCTCTTTGACTAGCGAGCAGCCCTCCTGAGTCAATGTTGACTTATGTAACTCTTTCCTGGAAGGTTAGAAAATCTAAGGGTTGAATGGTTTGCTTACTCACCCTAGCTTTTGTTTCCTAACAAATGGATAATATTAGTCTTTCAGTGTGATAGCATAAAGCAGGCAGATTTGCATCTCTTCACATTGTCGGCCTTCTGTGTTTGAGTTTGACCTATTTAATATGGTCCAGAGTGAAACTGGGTAGTCCCTGTTTGTTCAGCGGCCTCCTGTGAGTGTCTGCTTCCCTCTTGAACTGAAAAGGACCAAGGAAGACGAAGATGGGGATAGTGTGAGGACAGAAGGCTTTCCCAGTGAAAATGAGCAATCCCCCCACTTTTCACTGCTCACAAGACAGCCTTTGTGAGTGCCGAGATGCTGACGTAGCACAGTCTAGTCCTCATCTTTGCATTACCATATTGCTATTTTTTAATATTTTTACAACACTGATAAACACTTTCAAAAATACAATTTTTAAAAAAGACATCCATTAACAAGTACCTTGAAAATATTCTCACACTTTTTTGAGATATGCTTTTTTGTTTGTTTGTTTGTTTGTCTTTCGAGACAGAGTTTCTCTGTGTAACAGCCTTGGTCCTCCTGGAACTTCTTCTGTAGACCAGGCTGGCCTCAAACTCACGTAGATTCCTCCTGCCTCTGCCTCCTAAGTGCTGGGATTAAAGGCTTGCATCACCACTGCCTGCTGTGATATGCTTTTTAACAACTGAGAAACTAGACAGAGATTAAATGACTTATGCAAACCCCACCACAGCTGGAGGACAAAAGACCAAGATCTTATTTCATCATTATTAGCTTAAAAAAAAAAAGCTCCACAAAGCAACTGAAAACACACTTCCTGACTTCCTTCATCTTCGGAGTTTTCTCTATCATTACCACCTCTGTGGCTTTCAAAAAGCATCAAAAAATTGCTGTCCCATATCTATGCATATAGCATACATACTAAACACACACACACACACACACACACACACACACACACACACACACACACACACATACACCAACTAAAAGAATGACAACCTGGTTTTCAAACTGAGCATGTGTTGCTCCTGTAGAAACTTTTCTGTGAGTGGTTGCTGGGTGGGTTTTCTGAAGGACTGGCTAACTCTGAGGACTGCTGGAGAGAAGTTAATCCAAGCTTCCCAGAACACTCTCTGACTCACTCACTGTAGCTCCAGATCCTGATACTTGAGTTCTGAGTGTTAAGCGCTGTGATGATGTCTCTGGTTAGAAATCGATATTGGTGACGCATGGTAACTTATTTGCTTGAGAGCTGGATATTGAAGAAGATAAACAATCTTGCTTTGGAGAGAAAATACTGCCCCATAAATTCTTCTAATCTGCTGCAATCCATTCTCTCCTTCCCCTATGGGACCCCAAGGATCTAATGCAGGTCATCAGGCTTGGCAGCAGCAAGTGCCTTTACCCACTGAGCCATCTCACTGGTACCCAGGCCTTATAAACTCCTGTTTTATGTCTCGTCAGAAGCGTGGATAAGTGCTAAGGAAAGGAAGTGCACCACAGTGACAAGGAGAATGGAATAAAGATGGAGTGACCTGAGATGAGCTGTACTTCTCGGCCGGGTCCCTTCCTGCATGGCCTTGCTTCCATTACCAATTCTTCCAAGCTTTAGCATCCTCTCCTGTAGAGACACTGATAGTGACGGGTGGTAGGATTGTTGGGAGGAAAGCCTGACAACCCATGTAAAAAGGCGATGTATGCTGCTGGGCCACCACTGAGAATCTAGTAGTCATTTGGGTCTTTAAAATTCTTATCAAATCTTGATCTTAGAGTTGTTTTATAATTTAAAAAAAAGCATAAATTTACAAAGATAAATTTTAAGAGAATAAAAATAAACTATTGAGAGCAAGGAGAAGTGGAATATGGTAACAGTATTAATTACAAAGTTCTTATAAAGTTAGCTATGCTAACTTAAAAGCAAGACACTTATTAGTAAATAATAGTAATAATATGGGCTAAGAAATCGTATACTTAGAAGATGTTGTGTTTTCTCATACCTGTCATAAAGAGCTTTGTGCCCACAATAAATAGGGGAGACTTGAAGCCATAGTCCAAAGGGTAACTTTAAGCTCTGCATTTTTAGTCTTCTGTTCTCTCTTCTTCACACTCAAAGCCTCCATCTGTTGGGTGCAGAGGGGACTGTTTACTCTGACTATATGAACAGATAATCCCTTCTCTCAGGTCTATGTCTTTAAAAAGATATTACATTTGTGTATGGTTGAATTATTTTATGATTTCGTTTCCAGTATTTGAGTGTCTAGGTCCTGAGGGTTATATCCACCCTGGAGGCAAACAGCAGCATCCTTTAAAAAACCCCATTTAATTAAGTTCTATCACATATGGCACAGAGTCATATGGCACAGGATCATTTGAATACATCTTGGTATTCTTCCAAATCCTTTAAATTCATCCTTCTTATCAAAGAATTAATTGCAAATGAAATATACTCATGTATGGTAAATGTTTAACCTGTAGGACTTCCCTTCATAAAAATATTCTGGCTTTCCTGGCCAGTACCTTAAAAGAAATGGACCAATCAATCTTAATTGATGAGAGAGTTGATATAATCAGCCACATGGCATCTCTTTTATTCACCTTATTTTCTTGTTATTGTTTGTTTTGAACATTTAAATGTTTATTTGCTAATGAAAATATATTTACATCATTTCCTTTTACCTTTCCCCCTCTAACCCTTCTCACATTTCCCACTTGTTCTCTTTCAAATTCATGCTCTCTTGTTCTTCAGTTTTTAATATGTATAATTGTTTATGTATTCAATTGTTTGTTGTGTATACTCTTAAGTCTACAAATACAACCTGCTCACTCCATATCATGTTACCTGGTATCAGATGATATAGTGGGGAGCTCCTCCCTAGGGAAGATGATTGCTCTCACTCTTAGCATTCCTCAGTTCTTTGTCTAACAGTGAGATTTACCCATTCCATGTCAGCATGTCTACTGGCCTTGTCTTTGATCAGTTCTTGTTTACATAGACATGTTTTTGAGACTTCACGAGTATAGCTTTTCTGACATTTTTGAGCACATGCATGCATGCGCGCGCACACACACACACCTTTCTTGTGCAGGAGATGTGTTGTAGATGTGTCATCTGGAGATGGGCACCATGTGATCAACTGACACCTGCAGTTTAACTAGCTGTGGTTTTCTCTAATGGTTTCTTTCTGTTGCAAAGGGAAGTTTCTTTGGTGAGGGATGAGAGCTACACTTATCTAGAATAAAGTTAGAAATCATGGTGGCAGTTGTAGGTTCCCCTCCAAGAACCGTTTTAGCCCCCCAGGTAGTTGGCTAGACTTCAGTACTGAGCCTGAGCTCGCTATTGTTGAGCAGGCATTAATTCCAACCAGAGAACTGTTGGTTACCTCCAAGATGTACATGGTGCTAACATACCATTAGGGTTATTATTACCATGGTGGTTATTGTAGTTCATAGGCTCCATAGATGGGTAGGAATATGGGTTGCTTCCTTCCCTTGGAAGATTGCATGACACTTTCTGGTTCCATGAAAGCTAGCCCCCAGGGAGGAGGCTTTCCTATCAGATGCCCCAGGTTTTGTGCACAAAGGGGCATGGTGTCTTCGGCTACAAGGCTCTACTCTTAGGAGATAAGAAAAGACAATGACAATAGCCTATAATGATTTTTGAGTCTCTTGAACAATGCTGACCAACAACTCAAAAGGGGACTTCTTATGGCCAGCATCGAGATGTTCATTGTATGGTCTACAGCTCTTGTGAGAAGAATTGTCAGTGTAGGTGAGGAATCTTCATTTACACTATATATGTATACTATACATACAGTTGCATATTTAATTTAAAGTAAATATATAATAATATTATTCATTATGACTTTAAGACACTGTTTTTACTATTGTCTTACCTTCCTCTATTGACTTCCCTCCCTCCATAATTAAAGTCCTGCCTACCCACCCCCATTTTACCAACTCACTTGTACCTTGCTGTTCTTCTATGAATTGCTCCCATATGTTGGCTTTTACTATATTAGTTTATTTTGGTTGGCTTTGACTGAATCTGAGTTTTGGGGCCAAGTTTGGCAATTTTAGGATCACATTTACATCAGCCAAAGATATAGTCAAGTCAAGTGGTCCTTGTTCACTATTTTGGGCTTGTTACTGATTAGTTTATGTCTGTGGCACCCAAGTGTCTTCCACTCACATTCCAGTCCCCTGGCTGGCAATGTCTGGGGTGACAGGCCTCTCTCTCCTTTAGCCTCTGTACTGCTCTGGGTAGAAACTCCTATAGGTCCTATTTTCTCACTTCAGGCAGAGACAAGCCACCCAGTCATTAATACTTTCTAGTTCAACAGATACTTCCATCCCATATATGTTCCATATCTCGTCCAAATGAACTGATTCAGGGAAAGACCATGTGTACATATTTTGTTACATTTCTTCAGTGGTTGCTATTCATCAAGGCTGAATACATATTTTAGGAATGAGTTTATGACTTAGGAGTTCAGCATTTGGCTCCTACAATGGCTACTCTTTTTAGTAGCTCCCAGTTATAAGGAAAGTGATAATACACGTCAACTATAAACTGCTTAGTCTGCTTCTGATGGTTAGCTAGCTAGTAGGCACTTTGTTTGTTATCCAATTAATTTTTAAAAACAACTCTTTAGTTTGGATATGATGTTCACTCCTTTCCACATGAAAAAAGTGAGTTAGGTTGCCTAGGACTGCTGAGCAAATAGAACTCAATATATCTTTCTGGGTCCATAGCTTGTGTTTCCATGGAACAAAAATGCCCTTCAAGAAATATGACATGGAATGTGTAAGAACACTTGAGAGTGTCACCATCTTCCCTAAGGCTGGATGCTTCAAAACAGAACAAAACCCAAAACACTCTATAGCCTCTCTGCTATGTAAAACTTCCAAAGCTTATTTCCAGTTAATTTGCCATAGTAATATGGAGACTTATGCTCGATGCTCTGGGATTACATTAACAGTCTACTCATTTGATGCATTTATTGGCTATACTTGTCCCCAATCCTTGGTAAAAATAGAGGAATAAGAAAAATCTCTTTTAAAACATTTTTTTTCTGCTTATCCCATACCATTGTATGTAATCTTCCAAGAAATTAAGTGGCATATTTGCTTCTGAAAGTACTTCAACTAAAGACCTATGCTGGGGTTTACACATTTTGAAATCATCTTCGGTTATTGTGCAGAAATACTTGTTTAAAGATGTTGCATTTATGGCATCCTGGGTAGATTTCTAGAAGGAAAAGGAGGAAACATTAAGGACAAGGAAGAAGTGAAAAGTGAAAAGCAGAAAGAAAGTGAAATATATATTGTATCTATGTAAAAGATACATTCTGTTTAAGGCTTTGTACCAAGACACCAAAGGTGGGGTATCTTAACTACTGTTGTTATAAACCTGGGTAATATCATTGCTTATCAGGATTTAATCTTGACATAAATTAGATTTTTTTGTCTCTATTTTCCTTTTCAAATAATTATAGGCATTTCTTAGGTGACTATTGTCTTCAGACTCTGAGATGGACTATATTGATGTGTCCTGGAGTCATGGAGTGAGAACCATTCATACTCAAATCTGAGCACCCAAAAGACCCATGGAATGGAAGTACACTGACCAGATGATCTCAGAGATGCCTGGAATGGGTACCTCTCATCTTCTCAGAGAGCATCAGGTCCCCACTAGAGGAATTCTTTTAGGATGACATCAGCCAACTCCTCTGGTAGGGTGGGAATTGGAAGTTGTACCTGCTATGGGATTAGACCATTCAGTCCAAGTGGCAGAATGCTTTCCTTGGTGTGGGATACAAAGACAGAAGTCAGATTCCTATTTTCACCTTCCTTGTCCTATTTTTCTAGATTTTTCCTTTTCTATACCTTGAAATTGATCCTGGGAGCTTTAAGCAATGTCTAGCCATATCTCATAAGCGCCCAATTTAATGGAAAAAGGGTATCACCTATGGGATTGGATTTTCAGAATCTCCCCCAAAATAATTTTAATGAGCAACTGATGTTGAGAGTACCTTTTCCTTCCTGATAAGACACACATGTGTTTTCTTTTCCTCACTTTCAGACAACTCCATGAGTAACAAACAGGACACAGGTGACTTTGCTTTGCCCTTTATAGCTGGGAAGAGAGGACTAAAGAATTTTTATAAAACTAAATATAGTGACTAAGAATAATTGCCTCTTCAGTCTCCCTGACCACTGCTACTAGGAATTTCAGCTAGCGTCACCGCCACATCCTCCCAAAAGTCTCCAGCTTGTCACAGAGATGTCTCCACCCCATGGTTTCTCCTTTCTCTGCAGGCCCTCTGTCTTGCCCTTGCTTTCCCCATGTCTGACCTCCACCCCCATTTCTCGCCGTGTTCCCTCTCCTACCTTGTTCCCTCTCTTCAGCCACCTCTGCTGTCTATTCTATTTCCCCTACTGAGTGAGATTTAATCATCCTCCCTTGGGTTCTCCTTGTTACTTGTCTTTAGGTCTGTGAATTGTAATGTTTACCCTCTACTATATGGCTAAAATCAGCTTTTAAGTGAGTCCATACCATGTGTGTCTTTCTGGGTAGAGGTGACCTTACTCAGGACGATCTTTTCTAGTTCTATCCATTTGCCTCCAATTTTCATGATTTTCCTCTAATTGGACAGGAATTCTGGTGGAGGGAAGGGAATACCAACCCACCCACAAAAACTTTGACCCAAAATATACCCTGCCTACAAGTTGTGCAGGGATAAAGATAGAGTAGAGATTGAGGGAATGTCCAACTGATGCCTGGCCCAACCTGAGACCCACCCCATGGGAGAGAGCCAAGCCCTGACACTATTAATGATACTCTTCTGTGCTTGTAGTCAGGAGCCTAGCATAGCTGTCCTCTGAGAGACTACATCAAGCAGCAGAAAACAGATGTGGAGACTCATAGGCAAACACGTGGACAACTATGTGGAAAAGTGGGAAGATGATAGAAGGACCTGGAGCAGACAGGAGCTCCATAAGAAGACCAACAGAGCCAACTGACCAAGGCCTAGGAGGGGCTTGCTGAGACTGAAGCACCAACCAAGGGCTACGAATAGAGGGACGTAGATCCCCTACACAGACATAGCAGATATGCAGCTCAGTCTTCCTGTGGTTCCCCTAGTAAGGGGGTGGGGGATGTCTCGGACTTGGACTCAGATGTCTGCTTTTCGATCCCTCCATCCCGCCCCCATGGAGCTGCCTTGCCAGGCCACAGGGGAAGAGGATGTACTCCGTCCTGATGCATCTTGATGAACTGGGGTGGGTGGGTGGGTGGATCTCCCCTTTTTGGGGGAATAGGGAAAAAGGGAGGGGCAAAAAGAGAGGGAGGGTGGGACTGGGAGGAGAGGAGGTAGCGGGCTATGATCAGGATGTAAACTGAATAAACAAATTAATTAATTTTAAAAAGAATAATTACCTGTATGTTGTTAAGCTCATCATAAATTTTGCTTGTAAAAAAGATGCGTTTATACTTATGAAATCACTTAATTTGTTAACATAATATTAAATATCAAAACATTTTAATGTTTTGGAGAAGATTTGAAAAACCTGAATGAAACTAGGCTCCCTTCTCCTTAGACACTTATACCTAATATAAATTACATCAGTGTTGAAAATATTGTAAATGTTTTTTTAAAATCAAGGTGGGGACTACATGGAGACATTTCTTAGCTACTTATCTTTCTGATGTTTTTAGCTTCTAATATTTTAATTTCAAATGCACTGACCACTAAGAGTTATCATAATACTCAATGATTTCCATATGGAAGTCTGGAAGGTCTAATTATGATTTTGTGGTAGACATGCAGAGTAAAAGCCATCAAGACAGTAACACTGATGGAAATTATGATTTCCATAAGAGGCAAGTGCCACCCAAACTGTAGATATCATTGTAAGTCATATTGATTAAATCACCACATGTATATTACTTGTACAAATTTAAATGGTAACAGATTTTCTCACAGTAACCATTAGAATATATGTTTTTGTTTCTTTAAAACATATATTTAATCACACAGCCCAACTCTACAGACCTCTGTTCCTATTCTGAATGTTAGGGTGACAAAGCATACAGCTGACGCTTAGTTATATATATTTTTTTCAGATGGTTAATATAATAAAATTACTTCTCAAGACCAGATTTTTAGTGTTTAATAAATTTAAGCATTTTAAGCAAAAAAGGACATAATTTTGAAACTGTAAAAAATGACATTAGAGAGCACAAGTGCCACAATCTATTAAAAACAATCTTTCACAGACGAATCAAAACTTCCATGCAATTTACTACTATTTAAAAAAAGATTTAGCAATGTAGAAAGAACAACGGAGCTATGATTCGAAGAGTTTCTGTTTTAAAAGTTAAGACTGCCTTGAAGTCAGGCATAATGTTTTATATCGCATGTGAAAGGAACTAGATTCAGGTCAAGCACAAATGCGATCTAGAGTGTTCTCCGGTAGAGCAGATGGGTCGCAGAGCTGCGTTCCGGTGTGGAATTTGTAACCTCCACGAGAAGGTCTTAACAATTAGTTCCTTTGTTGGCTGCTTGAAGCTGGAGGTTGCAAAGTCTGAGATTCACGGGCTCCATGAACCAGATGAAGCCAAAAAGAGATGCTCTTAGCATCGGGGAAAGGCTCCCCTCTCAAGACTTTCATTTTTCAGCTGTCATTGAAAGAGCTCTCCAAATCACTTAGGATTCAGCTAAGCAAGAGAGCTGGTGCTCAATCTGTAGGGCACGATGGTGAGACACATTCTCTGAGAAAGACTTAAGAAGGAAGCTGAATAGCCTTAAAATGAAAGAGCCCAGCACCCATGTTTTTAATCCTGACTTGGCTCTGTTAACCTGGAACCCTGAGAAGGCTGAGTCTGTAGCCCCCCATGCCTCACTCCGGTGAGGTCTTTAGAAAACACACATTAAATAGGTCAGTATATAAATTTAAGGGTAGGAAGGCCTTTAGAGGTAATTTGGTTTTGTCTGATGATTTTAAAGGCGGGGGAAAAAAAGATCTTCAAAGAAGAAAGTGACCAGCGGATGGTCATTCTAGCCTGGAGATCAAAGGCCTGGCTCTGACCCAGATTTCCTCACACGTGTCGCAAAGCTCTTTCCCCTTCTACCTTCAGAAGGTAAATAGAGACGCCTGCCAGGTATTTTTCAAATTACCCATGGCGAGTGGTCTGAATGGCAGGTGCAGCCACCGGACGTGGATGCTGGATCGGTTCAGTTGTATTTACCTTTCGATCTGTTTGCTTTTTGAACAAGAGGAGCCAGCTCCATTAGGTGAGTGCTTAGCCCACTAAAATGGGATCTAAATACATGAAGTGGCATCTTAATGCTGCTTGCTGTCACAGGGCGGAGGAGGAGGAGAAGGAGGAGGAGGAGGAGGAGGAGGAGGAGGAAGCCAGGGACCAGGCAGGGAGGACTCTGAAGAGTGGCCTTGTGAAATGTTTTGCTGAAGCAACAGTTCTTTCTCATGGATGTCCTAACGCCACTGTGACTCTTAAGACAAAGTGCTCTTAGGACCTTCTTTGTCAATAGGTATGCTGTGCTTTGAGGGTGTGGGTTAGCAGAAAATATATTAGATATTTCTGTTGATTTTACTGATAGTTTGTCTGTCTTTTCACAACAACTGACGGATGTAAGAGCACTGCAACTCACCAGGAGCTGTTTGTAACATCAGCTGTTCCTTCCTCCTTAGATCCACAATGAGTGTGTCGAATCTACAACATTGCATACAATTAATGATTTAGAATGTAGAGCCCTAAATCCCGCAGTCTTAGGAAGGGCTATAAGAAAATTCCCATTTTGTTTAAAGCATTTCTTGCACCAGAGGATGTGCGGCAATGATGTGGTACAGGATAGGGACATTTTGGTAAACGTTGCAAAGGTGTAACAGGGAGGTGAATCTTGGAGCAGGAGCTGATTAGCATCCCTTCTCATCGGAGGCAGGGAAACAGTGATGGGGCACTAAATGAAAACACAACTATACTCAAAGATTGGTGCCTAGCCCAATTGTCATCGGAGAGGCTTCACCCAGCAACTGATGGAAACAGATGCAGAGCCCCATGATCAAACATTAGGTGGAGCTTGGGGAATCCTGCGGAAGAGCAGGAGGAAAGATTGTAGGAGCCAGAGGGGTCAAAGACAACACAAGAAACATGCAGAGTCCATGAGAGGCCTGCTCTTTTCTGAAGAGAAGCAAGGGAAGGGTGGATGCGGAGCAGTGAGGGGAAATGGAGGGAGGGACTGGGAGAAGAGTAAGGGGAAACACACACACACACACACACACACACACACACACACACACACACACA
>OU015756.1:52481635-52495591 GCA_907169655.1 Acomys percivali
CTTCTTCTTCTTCTTCTTCTTCTTCTTCTTCTTCTTCTTCTTCTTCTTCTTCTTCTTCTTCTTCTTCTTCTTCTTCTTCTTCTTTAACACGATCGAGGCACACCACCAAACATTAAAAGGCTATTGTGTCTGAAACCAGGTTATTAACAGAATAAAACAGTGTGGCTTGATTTTCTAGGAATGAGGCTGCTACACTGTGTTTATTTCCCTCTCTGAGTGTGACTTGTTGTAGGTGGTTTCTTCCTGTTTGCGCACATTGACTTCGAACTCCCAATCCCTTGTCAGCTTGCTCTGTAGTTGAGATTGTGGAATTATGGGTATTCATGACAACACCTGGATTACAAATTATCATCCCCATATGAGAAAAAGTATGTCTGTTTATCCAAGGGTTATATTTTTCTCCTCATGGTTGGAACAGAACTCAAGCTATCATGTGCTAAGCATAAAATCTAACATCTCCAGCCCTCCAATAATTCTTTACAGAAATGTGTCTGCACTGTCATTACTTACAATTCCTAGTAGAGGCAAGTGGCATCCTAATAGAAGAATAAACATTTCAGGGAATTATTTCTCCAGACTACTGGGCGGTGGAGTAAAAACTGAGCAAACAGCACAGGTGTAAATAGTGGGAAAAATAATTTTCCTGCTAGCTTCTACCGTAGCTGCTGCTGGACCTACATTCCTTTTAGAAAATTGGGACTATCTGTTTCTACCACAAGTACAGATGATGAGTAAATGGTAGTGAGTTAAGGCGGCATCACTTTTAGATACAGACAAGAGCAGCTTCCTGTGGGCACTGAAGCTCTGAGTATTCCATATGACTGCCCCACTTGGCTGTCAGATTGTTTGTTTCAGTGTAGACCAGTCAGGGAGTGAAGAGTCCAGATGTCCAAGCCAAGGAGTTTGGTGTCGAACCTCCAGACATGACACGGCCGTGGCTGGTGCTCTTTTGGAAAAAACAGCAGCCATGGTGACCTGCACATGGCCTGCATGAGATTGGGGGTGGCAACATTATGTTATGCAGAGGGTACGGGCTCACAAGGGTGCACCCCTTCCCTGAGAGTTTGTGAAGGGTGTCTGGCAGAGGGAACAATGTTTTCTTCAGTGGTGTAGCCGCTGCTCAGGTGCCCCTGTTCTGGTAAATAACCCTTTAACCCATGCTCCTGTAAATAACCCTAAAGGACCTCTCATATGAAGAAATAGAAAGTTAAAGGACAGATGTGAGATTGCACAACTGGGCCAGAAATGTGAACTTTCTGCTTCCTTCACCACTGAGTATGTACTATGTTCCCACAGCCCAATAATATCACATGTGCTTTATTACCTCATGAGTATTATGACCCAAAAATGGGAATAAATGAGAGTGGGTAAATCACAGATGGTGGCCGTGAGTTAACTTATCTTTGAAACAAATGTGTTTGTTTTATTTACTGTGTATTGCCCTATGCATTTCTCAAAACTCTCAGCTCCCCAAAAGTATATAACCCACCTGGGAGCAAACAATGAAACAACTGATTAGTGTACCTAAGAGGCGGCACTGAATGAAGGTTGGGAAGTGTGATACAAGAGGATGGGCCAGAGCAAGGCAACGCTAAAGCTGTGGATGAGGCTGCACCTGATAGGAAGATAGCTACCAAGTTCAGTGGTCCCAGCAGTAACCCGTGTCCCGTGTCCAGTGTGCTTGTGTAAAGAGCTGAACTCCAATGTGCGCTCCTGTGGCTTTTATTAACCAGCAGAGGTAGCACTGTTAATTGTGAGCTGAAAAATCTCAAAAGCTGTCTCTGGTCTAGATTTCCATTCTGATGTAGGGCAAAGGGATGCTCGGTCTTGCTTTCTTCTTTCTGGAAAACAGTGAGGATGCCTTCCTTTTACTTACACCTACTGTCAGTCCTCAAAGATGTCTGTACATATCTAGACTAAGAGTGACAAATGTTTATAAAAGAGGATGATCAAGTTTCTGGTGTGAGCTGATCAGGTTAGAATAGGATGAGAAGGGATTAAATGGGAGATCAAAGTGTAGGAGCCACAGCTCTACCCAAGAGATAGGTAGGCGATAAGCAAACTTACATATAAACGCTTCCTCTTGGCAATGGAAAGAATTACAGAGAAAGGAAAAAGAAGCATTTGCTCAAGGAAAACCACTGGGACAAGAAAAAGGGAAAGTGTGGATATAAAACTAACTTTTATTCTCCTGTCTCTTTTTTTTTTCAGAAGTTAAAATACTTTTTATTATTATTATAAACATTTTCAGAATATAAACTGATTTTCTGTGAAGATTCTGAAACTTTTAAAACTATATGTAAGATAAAATTATTATAATGTATTTCACTTTCCAACCCAGAAAATATATTGCAAGTTAGGTCTAAAAAAGGAAATCTAAATTGCTCCATAGAGAAAGCCAGTGTGCATAAAAATGTGACTCAAAACTAAAAGAAACCCAACCAAGAAATAGATTTCAAAAGGTCTGTTAATCCACCAATTTTAAATAAGTGAGTAAGCGTAAGAAGGAGAAAAAGGAGCAAAGCGAAGAAAAGACGGAGGAGGAGATGCTCTGGGACCAGTCTATCCTTGGATTTTGAAGCTTCTTAGTTCTCCTGAGGCTCAGCTGAAGTAACAGTCAAGCTTGGTTTTATGCATTTGTGTTCATGTCACTTTGAAATGTGGACAGAAGTGTCAACTCCTAACAAAGTGAACGTGAAGTGCTTAGTAGGTTGCTTTCCAACATGGAGATTTCTTTCCTATTTTCTAAAAGATTTATTAATTTTTCTTAAATATGATAGAGTTTCCTTTTAAGACAGTGGCTCTGCTTCTATTCTTCTGTCTCAATGGTTCTACTTCTGCCTCATTCTGCTAACCAAGCTTATAGCCTCCGTGCCAATCTAACCTAGGCCTAGAACGTTTTCAGCCTCTCAGATTTACTGCTTAATAAGCTCTGGGCTGGCTTGTTTAACTCAGCTGTTCCTGCTCAAACTCTTCTCCCAGCTGACTGATTCAATCTGGCTTCTCTCTCGCCTCAGAATTGCTCTGTTTGGCCTCAAACTAATTCAGCAATCTGTTCTAATCTTCTGCCTTCTTCTCGTTCTCTGGCTTATCCTGTCTTCACCTGAGTTCTCTCTCTGCAACCCATCTCTCTGTTACTGTCCTGGCAAAATTGCTTCCTCTCTCTGTAAAACTGCCTCTTAAGTAGCTTCCCCCTGCCCACCCCGCCCCCACCTCTCATGAGAGTTGGGCATATCGTATTCTGTCAAATCTTCTCTGATTCGTCACCTTTTCTGCCACTCAATTAGACATCATTTTCAAACATGGGTGCTTCCCTCTACAAACTAACTTTACCTTCATTGCTTGGGATTAAAGGCATGTACCACCACGCCTGGATCGAAGCTTTTCTTTACCTGATATTTGCTCTATACCAGGCTGGCCCAGAACTCAGAGATCTGCTTGCTTCTGTCTCCTGAATTAAAGGCATGTTTGTATTCCAGCCAGATCACATAGACCTAGAAGGTCTTTGGATGTGATCTCTTGCCAGAACAGCCATTTTCTGAGGCAAAGTTCCTTTACCCATGGTTGTCAGATGAAAGTTACAAAGATTATTCAGTTGCCCTTTCCATCATGGTCTAGGGTACAGGAGACAGGCAAAGGTCATCTTGGCATATTAGGAGGTGCCAAGTTTGCGGGGTTAGTGAGAATCAGATTTAAAAAAACATTTGGGTGCCCACAAATGGCATTTTGATAAGCACTCCTATGCAAAATCCAGAGAGGAGCTGCAAGGGCTGGAGGACAGCTTTTCCACACCAATGTGAACTCAGACTCATTTATTAAAGTCTGGGAGTTGCTTGTCTCTTGTTTAATCACTGGGGACATTAAATTGAAGAGTCCTAAATCAATTGATTTCATTATCCTATAAATACACCAATATACATGCCATTGAAACTAAAATTGAACTACATGGATTTTATAAAATTTGAAGCAGCCATTGGGGTGCTAATTTCTACCCCTTAAGAGACACTCAATTCCTGGAGAGAAGACATACTTCAAAGCTTTGTTTAAAGAAAACTCTGTTCATGAAGTTCAGCTATTGAGCAATAGAAACCCACATGCCCCTGTGGGTCAGGTGGCAGAGTTTTTAATGATTAACTCATGGGATATGAGTTCAAGAGATCCACTTGGTGAAATTCAGATGCTATGCACAAATGAAGCTGATGTTAGCTTTGGAATTGGGAAATTATGCCATGTTCTTTTGAAGAAATTTCCAGGAAAAAAAAAAAAAGAGACCCAAAGCTCTTGGAAAGAGTTTGTAGAAAATCAGTGAAAGGACAACAGAATCTGGGGAAGGTTTGTTTGAAAATCAAATCTCATCCACAGAGGACTCGGGATCTGCTTCCCAATGCAGCAGTGAAATGTCTCACCGTAGTTGAGGGTTGCTATGAAGCCTTCTGCAGGGCCTTTGCTTCCCTGAGTCTCTCTTTCTCTATAAATACTGGATAAATATGGATATACATGTTGTTGGTGGGATGGTAGTGGGTAAGCAACTGGGAAAAGAGAATTATGCAAATTAATACAGTTATTATTGTCGCCATTATTGGTTTTATAGCTAACTCTGTCCATTCAACTGCCCAGCTGTGCTTCTATCATTCATAATATCGTCTCCTAGTTTTCCACTGTCACGGAGTCAGAAGTCTACACCGCAGGAGACCTGTCCAGTCCATGAGTCCTGGTAAACCTCCTTCTGCCTCCAATCTGGGAAACAGACACACATACACACACACACACACACACACACACACACACACACACTCACAAAGCAGAAACACACTAAACTGAAGTGATTAGATTGTTGTCAACTCAGGGACAGAAAGAAAAGGGTTAGACGTGAGAGCAGAGGGCTAGCAGAGAGCATTTCATGCCACAAGTGCCTTGGTGAGGGGTATGTATTCTGTTGGGATGCACAAATTCCTGGGTTCAGTCCCCAGTACTGTTTAAGCTAGACGTGGAGGCACATGCCTGAAATCTCAGCATTTGTGAGGTGGAGGCAAGAGTACCAAGAGTTCAAGGCCATCCTTGGCTACACATGGAGCTTGAGGCCAACCTGGGGTACATGAGCCCTCATCTCAGAAAAAGAACAAAACAAAAATTCATGTAAAGAATTATCCCAGCTTAGATTACTGCACTAATGCCTTGTCTTGAGTCTCCATCCTTCCCAGTTTTTGGATATGTTGCCACTGGCTTTAACCATACTGAAATCACATATACATCTTCAGCATCATCCTCATATCAAAGAATTTGTTGTCTGACTCCAGTACTAGAATTCTTTATAATTCTAAAATTCCCTTTTATATCTTCTAGTCTTCTCTGCATAGCTCACTGCTATAGGCTCAGCCTGCTTACTAACCTGTTTTAAAAAGTGGAAATACTCTCTTCTAGATGATTTTTCAGCATGTATATCTTCTGAATTGGTGTCAATGTTTTAAGAAGGGCTCCCAATGTGGAGAATAAAAGCATCAGTAGTACCCACTGCTCCCCTTTATCCTTTTGCTCCCTAGTAAAGACAAGCATACACATATGAATTTAGAAAAAATTCAAAACACAGAAATTACATGTGACTCAATTAGGAGAGAGGGGGGGCAGGGAGCTGTTTATAAACAATTGTGGTATTCCTCTGACATGTGATTTAGGTCAACAGTGAGTTCGAGGCAGATTGTTGCGTCTGCTGAGTTAAAGAAGGAGTCCAGCCACTGGCTGGGGCACCACTATTAGGTTGCTTCCAGATGGAGGAATTTATCAGGATTGAGGTGAGGCCAGAATAAGATTCTGCTTAGAGAAATGACTGATGTGTAATCAGGGGTCTCAAAGTTATGGTCAGAGCCTGTGGAGATGGTTATGTGAGCAAGGCCAACGGCATGCATGATTTCCTGCAAAGATGGTACTCAAGACACTGCCAAATTTGCCTGAACTGGAGAAAGGACCTTGGTGATGTTGACTTGAGCCTTCATGTCTGTTGTTTTTTGGGAATGAGGTTGTGTTGAAATGGATTTGGCCTGAGTTTATGCCAGAGAGAAGAGCCTGGTTCAATAGATTGTATCTATGAAGGATGATGTCAGGGCCCATGCTCTCAAGCGTCGAGCTATTGTTTCTTTGCATGAACTATGGCTTCTCTGGATTGTAAGCATCTGATGTCAAAGGTGGGCCTAGATTTATCACTGCCATTGCCTTTGTTGCAGACTAGGCACATAGTAGTTACTTATGAGATTTTTCAATGGGGAACAGGAAGGAAGAATGGTCCATCCATTTGTTGTGTTATTGGCATCTGAGGCTTTGCCTGCTATTGTTTTCATACAACCTTTGTGCCTTGGAGACCTGCTATTGCCTTGACCATACACTTGTATCCTTCATCCTCCTTTCACAGATGAACTTCAGCATGGACTCTTATCACATCCCCCCTCCCCCCAAGGACTTCTTCCATCACAGCTGAGCCACCTCCTCAAACAGCGCCACTAACTGGGGACTGGGTGTTCAAATATTTGAGTCTGTGTGGGGATGGGGGGAGGGCGACATTCTTCATGTAAACCATCAAAGGAAGCACACGCGACCATGACTCGAATCATACAGAATGTCACTGGGATCTGGAATATGCACTGAGACCAACTAAGGGAATATAACGTAATTTTATACTTCAGTACTATTTTTTTTTCCAGATCTGTAGTATGAAAAGTAATTTTACAACACATCAGTTACGTCATTTGAAATGCTGAAAAAAAAAATCTTCCCCTTTCCGGGCATTTGATTAATTAGTGATGGAAAGTGAAACACAGGACTGTCAACTTGTGGACAGGACAAAAGATTCAGTGATTAGAATCGGTCACACCAGCTCTTGCTTTTTGTGCTCACTGCCACCTGTGCTTTGTTCACACTCGAGGGTAGTCTGAGGCACAGGCCTGAAGAGCCTTAGTGCACAGGGGGTAATAAAGCAGAGGTGACTCTGCTCCTCGAAGCTCAACTTGTATCCCAGAAATAGGGGGCTGCCTGATTCCTTCCTCTCACTGCACATCACACCTCAATCTGCCATTGATTGGACCTAGATGAGGCACCCTTTCCATGGAGCAGGATCAATTTAGCCAATTTGTCAGACTTGGAGGCTGCTGAGATCACTGCCTTGAAGTCCAGGATTGGCAAAGGGGCAAACTTTGTGCATTGCTGCATCTAATTAAAGCCGCTCCTTGTTCAATTAGTGAAAATTCTTGCTATTGTTGTCAGACACTTCCGCGAGCAAAAGGAACCTCTGGGAGACAACGAATGTCAAATGGTGCTACCATGCCAAAAAAAGGGGCGGCTTCTGGGGGTGGAATAGGATTTTTTTCCTCCTCCTTTAATAGAAATGGATTTCAAATATAATTTGCTGTTGCTACCTGGTGAAAGGCCATGTCTCCCCATGAATCTGTGGGATGCTGAGAGGAGCTCCATTTCCTACCTGAAAGCCATGTTTCAAATTAACTTGTTCAGATGCTTAAGTAGAGGAGCAGCCGTGCTGGGAGAAGAACAATTACTTTCTCTGGGTCGCCTCCACGCTGGTTCCCTCAGCTCGCCTTATGTTCCAAACCTTGGCTGGGTCTTCGACAGTGGTTCAATATTGTGCAGGCTCAGTGATTTTATTTCAGCCAAATTGGTGGCACAAAGGATGAAAGCCTGGGGATCCTGTCATGATGTGCCAGGTTTACACAACCTGCTTTGGAAAGTGAGTGAGGCTGACTCTGAAAGGAAAGGCAAGAAAGACGCGGACCTTGGCTCCTTAGCTTCCTGTTTGGGAGTGCGCGCATGCTCTCTGGAGCTTACGCGCATACATTCAGACACATCTAGCTGGACATCTGAGTCCTCCTAGAGCTGTAACTGAAAGTGCCTTTTAGATGCAAGGTCCCCACATCCCTGGCCAGCCAGCTGTACAAAGCAGGGCCTTGGGGGAACGTGGGGCTTGAGTACTCTTGTGTGGTGTTGTCTGGTGAGGCAGCGGTCTCTATGGGAGGATACTGAACTTAAAGTAGAAGATGTCAGGGACATCCAGGAGTGGTCCAGGATGCTAATTCACCTCTCCCTGTCAACGCTGATGAATCAAGAGGTGGCTGATGGATCAAGAGGTGCTGCCTCTTTACCAAGAGCCCTTGAAGCCAGTTCTTGCTCGGGGAACGCAGAACAAAGGCACATGCCGGATCTCCACATTTCAGAACGAGGCTAATCAATCTTGCTCCATGTATAAAACAGAGCCGGTAATGGGGGAGAGCAATAAAGTCTACCAGCTGCTCTGCACTGGAAGAGGAAAGAGAAGGAGGTTGGGGGACTGTAGAGCTTTCTTCTTCCTTTCGAAATATGTGGAAACAGATTCCATAATAGATCCCTACAGCAAGAGAGTGTGAGAGGGTAAAATGTACAGGCAGACAAAGCAGTTCAATGATTAGCTTTTTAGGGAAGAAAGCTTCATTCACCCCAAAAAAGTAAAATGTAAGCTATTCATGGTTAATGGATACATAAAGTTTTTCATAAGCCAGCAGGCAATCTGTGTGCCTTGATTGTTTTCCATGCCAGGATTAACAAGGCTTTAAGTATTCAGTAGGTAAGGTCATTTTGCCAAGGAAGAATTTGATTGTGTTCCATAGTAAGTAAAGGATAGTTACAAAGAATTTTTTTTCTGAGAAATTGGCAAGTTGGAATGCCATTTCCAGTAACAACATTTATTATTGTAAACAAGCATGTGCTTCCACTTCTTGGGGACTATTGTCCGAAAATGGGTTCCAAGGTATTAGAAAATGCCCATTGTTAAAATAAGTGGCATAAATGCCAAGTTTCCTTCCTGTATGATCACTTCGAGACTTTAGAATGCTGAAGTCTATGAGAATCTCTCCAAGTAGGAGAGGCTAAGCCGAGCCTTCAAAGTGTACACGATTCCCTTCTCCTTTCCTAGTAAGAAGTCTACACAGTGAGTATTCTCCGAAACACAATTTAAAACATGGTAGTTTAAGCTTCCCAGGACTTGCCTTTAAATGATCTAACTGGAAGCTAACTTATGTAGGAGTTCGAAGATAATTCCGTCTAGCTGGGATTCAAACTTAAGACGTATGATTTCCCACAATCCTTGGTGATATCGAAAAGGATCTTAGAGCTAAAATCCCAGCAACAAGAAAGGCAGCAACCCTTGCCCCATATCCTGAAGGAAGATGGCAGGCAGGACAAATAACAGATGACCAAAGACTGAAGGGCAGCAGATGCCATGCTTGACATTTCACACAAAATGTTGAGTTGTAAACATCACAGGTGCTCACTGAGGGTGGCCACTGCCATTTTACAACCAAGGAAGCTGAAGTTAAATGCTTCGTGTCCCAAGCATGATTGTGCAGTGAGAGGTGGTAGATCTAGGATTCAAATAAACCTAGACAGCACGTTGGGAACAAAATGATGCAATGTGACTTTTAGTCTCTGCACTGTGTTGACACATTCAGTTGCCGTGACTCTTCTGGGGTCACACCGTCATTGCGTCTCTGCACTTTATTTTCACAGAGGGATGGAAATCACTGAGGTATGAAAGTGACTTTGGCTAAAATCTAATTGCTTTTTGGAGGTAAAAGCTGGAATTCAGTAAAAGTTTGGGTGCCGAGTGGCTCTTCAACGAGGAGGGGTTTTAGGAGTAAAAGTGGAAAACCTTGAGTTTGAAGTATCCCTTATGGTTCTCTGTGGAGTGTGTTCCATTTTTATTTTTTTGAAATGGTGACCCTAAGTCCCAGTATCGCTTACTCCTACTTTGCTTGGACAAAACTGCAATTAAGAGCAATGGAGGATTAATCTGTCAAAAAGAACAATTCCATAAGTTACATATAAGGTTTTCCACTTTTACTCCTAAAACCCCTCCTCGTTGAAGAGCCACTCGGCACCCAAACTTTTACTGAATTCCAGCTTTTACCTCCAAAAAGCAATTAGATTTTAGCCAAAGTCACTTTCATACCTCAGTGATTTCCATCCCTCTGTGAAAATTTCTAAAAATCCATGCTACATCTTTCAGTTTTGATAACTGGGATTGTATACACTTCTCTAAAATCTATTCTGTTCTACTTTACTTCACAATTTCAGAAACAATACCGAGGCAGATTTTGAGAAGAGCTGAAGTTTACATGTATATATTTTTAAATTTTAATACTTTCTGCCCATTTTCTTCCCACTGTTCAAACAGAGCAAGCTCAATCCTTATTAGCACTCATTCTTGGAAAACCCCTGGCGCCTGATAACATATCAAACACCATGAGGTAAACACCCCCGCTGACTCATGCCCTATCATTTCACCTCAGGTTGCCTCATCCCAGAGGAACACTTCTGAATTAGCCAATCTGGTTTGTAATATAGACCATAGTCTCAGACTTAACCTGGTAAGAGATTGAATCAACAAATGCTTGCCTATGCAAACTCCTTCTGAGGATGGTGTCTTAAACTATGCAGAAGTATGCGAACTGAAAACCAGAGATTCTTTTTATTTTTTATTTTTTATTTTTATCAAAGAGCTGGGGAGATGGTGATGTGAACATTCAGATTCCTAGAATACAACAGGAGGGCATGAGAAAAGCGCAATACATGGACACAACAAATGATCGGAACAGTGACTGTGGATAGATGGGAGACGTGACATGGGTGACAGCGTTAGTTGAAGAAAGAATGTGGTTTTTAGATTAAGGGGTTGGTGTGATTAGAATTGGAGAAAATTCTAGCTCAGATGAGTTGATGCAAGTAAAGCCAAGGCAAGGTCAGAAGTAGTCGATATATTCAGGGTAGCTCTTAGATGGCACTAGATGACAGACTCATTCATAAGGATGCTGGAAGATTCTCGGAGGTAGGAGAAAGATTTCTGGCTCATCTTTATAGGCTGATGATCCAACACATAGCACAGTTGGGTGAGAGCAGGTAAAAGATAGGTGCCTGGTGGAGGGTTAAATTAATCCATGGGATCCCTCGCACTAGTGTAGCAGCACTTTCTGTAAACACAGGCCCTTAGAATTCAGAGAGAGGTAACATGACCTCGGTGGAGAAGAGTTAAGAGGCAGAGTTGTTTGCTTGTAAATCAACCGTATCAACCTAACTTTGGTCTGTATACAGCCATTCTTTAAAAATCTAACATGAGGCTCATTCATAAGTGTCAGGTATGGATTTCATCTCATTCAAAAAAAATCTCCAAATTTTAAAAGAAGTGGTTGGCTACATAGGTGTCAGATATGGATTTCATCTCATTCAAAAAAAAAAATCTCCAAATTCTAAAATAAATGGTTGGCTACTTCCCCAACATGTGTCATTATTGCACTAGTGGGCATAACTTACAGGCAGGCTTTTATTTATAGGTCAGGGTTTGTGGCTAGGTGAGATCAATGATTAATCTTCATCTATAGTAACGTAAATGTGAATGCTAGCCGGCAGGAGGGAAGCTTCCGGCTGAGAGCTAGATTGATCTGTCCATGGTTTAGGCCGTAAGTTGTGGCATCTTCAGCAACAGGGTCCCTACATCTCTGGGACTAGATAGGTCCTGGGCCCCAAGGGAATGCCTGTTACTATTGTTCTACTAAGTGAACGTAGTAATCAATAGACCCCCCAATGACATACTGGTGTGTACCCTCAGGTCGGTGGGGTATCTACTACTCAGCCCTCATCAGAGAGGCTTCTTCTTACCAAAGGTGTAAGTGAAACAGAAAAAATCCACAACTGGACAACACGCAGAGGGTGAGAGGTTTTGAAGGGCTCCTGCTTAAAAGAGGACGTCTTTACTGCACCCCTCCCTTCAGGGCTCAGAGGTCTACGCAGAACGACCGTAAGAACCAGGGGTAGCAGATGACGCCAAGGAACCAGCGTCTTCCAAGCACAACGGGAGCAAGGCACATATGAACTCACAGAGACTATAGCAGGACGCATGAGACCTGCACAAGTACAAGCCAGACAAGGTCCCAGCCAGCATAGAGGAAAGGAAGGAAGTGGGGGCAAAGTCCTGGCGAGGCTCAGTGTTGACAGTGTAGCAGAAGCCGGAGGCCTCAAACAAGACCAATAACTCATTGCAAAGATCATTTGCGTGTAAAGATGTGTGGACCGAAGGGTACACTGTGGGACACATTGTGAGTGACACACTACAGTTTCCATGACAAGATTTCTTCTATGCTTTATTTTGCTTATTTCATTTTATTTGTTTATTTATTTTTTTTAATTTTCTTTTGGAGAGGAGGTTGCAAGGGCAGAGGACAGACACAAAGGGATTGGGAGATGAATGAGAAAAGATACATGACGTGAAGCTCACAAAGAATCAATAAAAAGTTTGAAAAATAATATACTGTATAAAACTCCGAGAGAGTAAACACATTTTTTTAAAAAAAAAAAATCTAACATAAGGAATTTTACTTTCTCACCTTCTTTATGAAATGACAAACAAAATATCATCTCTCAAATCTTGGCAAGTATGCAACATTAAGATAACGTGGGATCTGTTTTGCATCTGATTCGGGCTTTTTTTTTCTCCCTCCCATAGCTTAGTTAAAATTGTATTATCCTCTGCCCCAGCACCTGTCTCACTACTTTATTTACTGTACCTGGTAAAGCTCGTCAGCTTTAGACTGTCTAAGCCACCAGTCCCCCCCTTTTTTTTTCCTTCAATTTTTAAAATGCAAAAGCTGAAAATTGGAACAGCAGCACGTTGTCATGCTGAAAGTCTATCTTGGTTGGGTGAATATTGACTTAGGAAGATAAGGCTTTTAAAAATGGCCCCCAGCCTGCTGATTTTCTAGGAACTGGCCCCGAAAACAAGTGGCTTTCCGTCTCTGGATGGGTGAGATGAGAGACAGCAACGAAATTGCCTCTGTGGCACATTTTAGCAAAACTTGGCATCATCCTGCAAAATAGGCACCTGGCCCCGGGGGATGGCGCAAGAAAGGACAGGCTTCTTGGCACATAACAAGTCTCCCTTGATCCATATCGACTTGGGTAATTTATTCAGATCTCTGAGCATTGGTTACCCCATCTGCGAGTGAGTGTAAGTCACATCTCCCTAGATGTGGGAATATTAGAGATAATAATATGTCATATCACAACACATAATAGGCCAAAAAAAGGGGGCGGGGGAGAGGGAAAAAAACCAAACTCTAGCTGTTATTTCGGGTGGACTGATTCTTGCCACAAGCTCAAAAACATCTTTGCTTCATTTCTTAATGTCCCTCTGGAACAAAATAGATTGGAAATTTACAATAACAAAAGAGCAGAACTCAGCATATATAGGCCTTGGTACAAATGATAACAAGAAGACAATCCTTGACAAGCAAGACACAACTTTAAGATTGCATTTTTAAAGTTTCCAGGCCAACAAACATGTATGTGGTTTAAATAAGTTATTTCATTTTATTTTTTTTACTTTGTGCTCAAGTACTGTGTTTATGAAAAGACGTGCACATAGAAACAAGGGGTCGGTGAATTTTCCAGTAGGTGACACTTATGCAAATTGACATTCACTGTCACCTCTGAATGTGACCACAATCCCTACTTACAACCTCACAGATTGATTTGGTCTCTTTTTACCTTTACACAAATTGGGTTGCTTTTGTGGCGTTGGTAAATAAGTTATGGCTGTAAGCGGCTACAGACATTGCGTGTCCCCGCCATGGAACCATTCGGACTGATCTGGGAAAAGTGAGTTATCAGAATTGGTCTTCCTCAAATGGATAAGCATGAGTTTTTGAGCAAATAAACACTGCAAAGTAGAACTGTGACACTATTAAATATGGCAATTATAATTATTAGCAAGTGCTGGCCTAAAATAAATTATGAATGATGATTATAAAAATATTGATAGTAGTGAAAAGCTCAATGAAAAAAGTAGATTTCAAAGACGACACCTGGAGGTGGGGAAGAGAGAGAGAGAGAGAGAGAGAGAGAGAGAGAGAGAGAGAGAGAGAGAGAGAGAGA
>OU015756.1:52497329-52524544 GCA_907169655.1 Acomys percivali
GTGTGTGTGTGTGTGTGTGTGTGTGTGTGTGTGTGTGTGTGTGTGTGTATTCAAGGAGAAGAACATTTCAGGCTGCAAAATGTCAGGCATTTGGATTATCTGACCCACAGTAAAGGAAATTGACTTTTCGGATAAAGAAGAGGACAAATTACAGCCAAACTAGACCAATTCTACAGTTTTGAAGTCTGCCTCAAAAAATGATGACAAAGAAATTCCTTTTACAGTAATTGAACCCCCCATGGGCAGTAGTTCTCTGAATATGTAGAAATCTCAGGCAGCTTGTTCTAGAGCGCAACTCTGATTTTAGCAGACGTGAGATAGGGTATGATTGTACTCCTCCCCAAACCAATGTGTGTCTAGTTTCCCTCATGGACGACAAATTCCCTGTGTACTTCCATCTACATTAGAAACACATAAGGAATTTTGGGATGATATGCAATAAATGCTCATTCATTTCTTTGCTGTTTCAATGCAAATCATTTGTGATATGACCATTACTACTTATACCTGCTTACAAATTGAGTTGGCTAAGATGAGTCTCGCTCTCCACCTTCACACTCTATAGCTCATAGACTCAGGGAGCAACAGAGAAGAAGGGAAGAAGAGGTTTAAGCAGACCCTCATGATACAAACGCAGTCATCCGAAGAAAACGTACCCTCTCTTCGTACCCTTCACAAATGGCATAGTATTTCAAATGTAGGGCACAAATTAAATAATTTGAGGAACAACAACAACAACAACAACAACAACAACAACAACAACAACAAAACCCATGCACTACAGAAGAACTCCTATTCGCAGATAGTTTCTAACTAACTAGCTGTTTGTTTTAATCTAGACCTGGTAAACCCAGCGTCTATACATTGGGTCTTTAAAAGCCTAGTTTACGGGCCTGGAGAGATGGCTCAGAGGTTAAGAATGCTGCCTGCTCTTCTGAAGGTCCTGAGTTCAATTCCCAGCAACCACATGATGGCTCACAACCATCTACAATGAAATCTGGTGCTCTCTTCTGGCTGCAGGTGTGACATGCAGGCAGAATACTGTATACTAAATAAATAAATCTTAAAAAAAATAAAACAAAAGCATACTTTACATTACTAAAGTGATATATATATATATATATATATATATATATATATATATATATATATATATATCAGCAAACTGTTTTGATCTGGAGTGTACAGCCAGAAACTTAAAGGGCTTAACTCTTGACATAGTCAGTAGAAGATGAAACATGGTAACAGCTTTGTAAAGATTTGGATATGAAGTGTCCTTTCAGTAATACATGCATTATAATGTTTGGTTGCCAGTTGATGGGCTTTGGAATTAGTGACTGGATCCTTAGAATTCCGACCAAGTCGATGAATTAATCCTTTGATGGATTCATAATACGAAGGCATTATTGGGAGGTAGGGCCTAGGTGGAAAAAAATACCTCACTGGGGACCCATTCTGAATAGCATACCTTGTCCCTGGCTCTTTCCTGGCTGCTTCCTGGCTGTCAAGAGATGAGCAGTTACTACTGTGTTTGCCTGCCCTCGGGGCCAAAGCAATGGATCCATTCAACCTTGTACTGAAACCTTGAGTTAAAACAATTTTTTAAAAAACGTTGCTTGTGCCACATATAAATACTTACATAAAACTCAACTGGCAAGGCGCTTTGATTTTTAGGAGATTAATATAATTGGGCCTCCAGAACTCCGTCACAAAAGCTTGGTGATCTCTCTGCCATACCTCTGTGCACCTCCTACCTCTACAAAGCTACAATGTTTGCTTTTATTCAATGGCAAAATTGTTTTATATCTGTGTTGTTGACCACCAATAATATACAGAAAAGGGAATGACCGAGCCATCTGTCCTTGCTTTTTTCAAACGCAGTGGCCTTCCTTTGTATGGCCACTGAGAAAAGAGAGAGAGATGTTACCAGCATTTATTTTTCCCATTGTTGTCCATGCGCTTTGTCTCGATGTTTCTACGGTATGAAAGATTAAAACACAAGATTGGTCAGGCTATTTTGGCTACTCACTCATGAGCCTCGAGTAAACATATTGTCTCTGCAATCTTCGCCTTCATTTTTTTTTTCTGGGTGTTTTGTTCCGACCCGTAGTGTTTGAACAAGGATTTTAAAAGCTAAGACAGAATAAGGTGCCAGAGAACATGACAATATGACATTCCAGATGGACACGAGCCTCACACAAACGTGGCTTTGCTCAACGCACGCTGTAGTATTTATTATTATGAACTGCGGTGAAAGGAAAGAAGTGGGGGTGTAGACCAGTGGGATGAATTCAATTCGGAGACACAAAGGCAAGTGGCAGGGGAAAAAAAATGAACCTCTGCTTTGCCCCTGGGTCACAGCCATGGATTTGTGTATAGAAAATGGCTCACTCATTGCAAAGGCCCAAACTTTAATGTGGCGTAATGCAAGACCTGCATAGCACAAAGTGTCTTTCATCACATGGACAGACCTGAAAGCTCTTTGGAGGCATCTGAGTGGGGGAAAAAATGATTGTTTAAAACAATTAAGAGCTAGAGGCCAACCTAACAGGGGAAGAACTTGGCCTACTTACCTCCTCCTTTCAGCCTTAATTTTAGCCACAGACCAAAAAGAGTACATACGTGCTTGCTTTCTGACCCCCTCTATGTCTCGCTGTTTGCAGAAATTAGTGGAAGACTTAATTTTCAAAAAAAAAAAAAAAAGTCTCATTCTGAATTGATTTAGGTGGCTTCAGATTTTACATCCGCAACACCCTCCATGAACAAACCTTGATTTTCTAGAAGGAAACAGCTGTGGCTTGCACCGTTATTGAGTGCACATCTAGGTCACAGCTGCACGGCACCCAAGCTGAGGTACTCTTCTGGGTGTCTTTAATGGCTTTCCATGAATGCGGCATGCGTTTTCTCACCACTATCCAAGGGCCAATGTGTCTCAGTGTCTCTTGCTGCCCCACTGAAAATACTAATCACAATTGGTAGATAATATGTATTCTTTTTTTAAAAAAACGCCTTAGCCTCATTATAAACAAAACATAAGAAACAACGTTGCTCTCTGCCTCATACGAGTTAAGCAAGTCATAAGTATGCAAGATGTTTCTTTCCCTTACAAAACAGAGGGCCTGGAGTTAATCCTTGCAGGGGGAAGGGAAGCAACAAAAGAAAACAAAAGCAACAGAAAAAGAACCTTACAGACACCTATAGTATATTTGCATTAAGATATTCACTAATTCTCTAGGAACTGCATGCGCACACTCAGTGTATTTTGATCATACTCACGGCTATTCATTCCTGCTTTGAATGTCTCCTGAATCCCCACCCCACCCCTACATCTTTCTCCCTCCCAACTTCATGCCCATTATTTTTCCTAACTCACTGAATCTAGTTAGCCTTGCCCATATGCACAGGGGTGCCGGAGCACTCAAGGGAGCACGGTCAACCTAAAGTGCCTTGAGCATTACTTCCTTTCCTCTCAAAGGCTCTCTGAGATTATGAGAAAGATCCTAAACTGATTAGAATGGAACTAAAGCAACTCCAAAGTTTAACGGACGAGCTTTCAGGGCACCAGGGAATTCTCTACTCTTTCTTTTATTTAATTGTTCACTTATAAATACATTTTAATCTTGGAAACAAGGAAAAATATAAAAATAATCACTGCTGTGAAGCATAGGACTAATTTTTTTTTTAATGTTATTAACTGTTAATGTGTGCATGATGTGTGTGAGCGGGCTTTGCCCACAAGACATGGACATGTAGTAGTTAGAGGACAACTTTGTAGAGAGAATTCTCTCCTTCTACATTCATGTGGGCTCTGGGAATGGGATTCGGGTCATCAGACTTGTGTATGTCAGCACTTTTACCTACCTGCTTAGCTAAGAGTAGAAGTAACAGAATTTAATTGTGTTTTGGGGGGCCGGGGGGCATTGTGAAACATGCAATACATTTTGCTTTCTGACCACTCAGTAGGCAGTGCTAATACTCACAGTGTCTTGATTGTGTCTCTGGATAACGTTCTCCACATGATGTGCCGCTGCGAAAAGACCCGATGTTGGCTGGAAAAAAAAAAAAACAAAAAAAACTCAGAATGAAGGCAGGAAGTGATCACATCACGTGAGTAAGCTTTAGCCAATCAGATTTGCGGCCTTGTGAATGAGAAGGCTTGTCAATGCTTCCTAAGCAGCATGGTGCGTTTAGACAGTTCAGCCCTCCATGCTAAGTCTGATTTTCCCACAGAGTGTCTCTTTTCTTCTCTAAAATAGTCTAATTAAGTTACCCAGATGACTTTCAGCCAGGAACTCCAGCTATAGGCAAATAGATACTGTGAATGCTTTTGTTTCACAAATATGAGTGCCACATAGCTTTTCTGTCACCCTTTAGCATCATGTAACTCCCTAAAATATTGGTTAGCATTATTAAAAGCCTTAAATGTAGTACGCCCCCTTGGAAGACTCTGTCTCACCGCTTTGGCGTCAGAAAGAAAGGTGAAACTGGTATCCACTTTGCCTGATCTATTGTGAAATAGGAAAATGTACTGTCTGTCTCTGTGGTATCTTGTTCCTCATGAAGGGACTTACCTTATGTTCTTCAACTACGGCTTGAGGATGGGAAAACGTAATGGGACTTTCCTCGGTCTTGCTAAGGTGACCGCAAAGAACCACAAAAGCTTGGGGAGATAACTTCGTGCTCAGAGCCCAGGTCACTGACAAATGCTTTCAATGTCTTTTTTTTTTTTTTTTTTTAACGATTGTGTTTTTCTCCCGTTAACAGGATGAAATCAACACAACTTGCTAAGAAGTATATCAAGCCGACCCCCCAAAACACATCTAGAGGTATTGCTCCCAAAAGATATCTCTAAGGTTTGCTTTTCCTCACTCAGCGAATTCTGATGATGCATTCTTAAGCTGCCGCCCAGGACTTGGTCCTTTGTAGCACCCTGGCATATGCTGCCTTTGGAATCTCTTCTTTGATCCTCACAATAACACCATGATAATTACGATCAGGACTGTGCCCGAGCTGGGATTCGTAGATCAGGCAACCTGGGACCTACTCAAGGTGTGATTGGTGTTTGTATGTATGATAGCCCCCAACACTTGTAGGATGTCATCAGATTCTTCAAAATCCTTTTCTCTTGTTAGAGCAAAACTTCAGAAAACAGGAACAAAACAACAACAAAATCAAAAACAAAAACAAACAAACCAACCAGAACAGGAGTTAGGGGCATGTGTCATCTTCTCAACACTACGTGGTTTTCTAAGACTCCCAGCTCTGACTGGTTCCCAGTTTCCTGAGTTACTGGTACCCATTGAGCCCTCAGGACAGCAAGCTCACTGTAGGTAAAACCACATGGGGACAGCTTAACTGCCTCCAGACCCTCTGCCTTATTCTGCTCTTATAGACTGCCCATATTTCTACCTAGTAGCTTTCCAATTCTAGAGTCCCCAGACCAGCCATTTCATGAACACCAAACTCTCCAAATGTGCCTCCTTTCGTGGGTCAGGGCACCAGATATGCTGTCATTAGCTTGGAAAAGAGGGTACCCCGCAGCGTCTACTGCTCTGCACTTGCTTGTTCACACACAGAGAATTGCTCAAATACTTTGACACATTTCCCCCCTCTTTTTATTCCCTGCGGTGAAAACTCGCAGACAATAACCTTTCCGCCTGTTGCGTCTCAGTGTATAATGTGTTGCTCCCAGGCAGATATTTTTGAACCAACCGAAGCCTCTAACCTTGGCCCCCTTCTGTGGTTTCATGTTCTGATCAGTGAAGCCCCCACACAATGCAGTTTTGTATATTAACGTGGAATTGTGTACGTCTTTGTTTGGCATTCAGTGCCTTGGGTTTGGCTTATAAAGTATTATGCATTTACAGTTCAGGCATTAGCTGTCGCCGAGGCATGGCTTGCTGCACATGACTAAAGCGACTGTAAAATTCCCTGAACATGGAGGCGTCCCCTGCTCCTGAGACACAGACAGATGAACACACATGAAAGGTTTAGATTTGTCCCAAAAGCAATCTCGTGTTTCCTGCATCTCCTCTTTTCTGGTTTCCGAGACAGCTGAATCAGAACTGTCATTTTATAGTTTGTTTCAAAGTGATGGGCAACATGGGGCTTTTAGTTTAGTTTTTTTTTTTTACTGTGTAAACTTTATTATATATTACATACACATATATAATGTATATAATAACAAAAAAACTTGACAACAAGGAAAACGCCACACACTAAGATTAACCAAAAGGGAGCTTTTAGAAATGAAATTTCTCCAACCATTTCTCTCTGTCTCTCTCTCTCTCAAAATAATCTTAACTTTGCAGCTGGTCTGTCCATAGAAAATAACCATAAAGTTTATTTATTAGGATCAATGGAAACATACAGACCTAGTAAGAACCTTGATATACTACCTTGCCTGGGATGGAATTTGCCAAAAAGGCCTCCGGTTTACTATCGTGAGCTTTGACTGTTTTTTTTTTTTTTTTAAATATTTTATTTAAAATTTAATTTATGTGCATTGGTGTGAGGGTGTCAGATCTTGAAGTTACAGACAGTTGTGAGCTGCCATGTGGATGCTGGGAACTGAACCAGGGTCCTTTGAAAGAGCAGACGGTGCTCTTAACCACTGAGCCATCTCTCCAACCTGAGCGTTGAGGTTTTAAACTGCTATTTTTTTTTTATCTTAAAGTTATTGTCTATGCAGGGGAGAGCTTGAACATTTATGGGAAAGAAATTAGAATTTATAACGTTTATCCCAGAAAGAGTCCACTTGCAAGAAGACAATGATGAGATCAGCGTCAGTCAAATTCTATGCCGTGCTGTGACTTACACTAGTCTCATTGATTTATTAAAAGCAGCAATGAAGTGATAACATGGGAAAAATGACAACAGCGGCCAAACTAGACACACAGATGCAGCACTCACGTCCTTGATGCATTTCCTACATTTCTACTTTAAGCTTCAGATTTGGAAACAGCAACATCGTAATAGGAAAAAAAAATGTTGATTAAAGGGATGCATGACCAGACATTTAAAGATGATTAAAGTTTTTGGCGTTTGTTGCATTTTTACATTTTGGAACTACAATATGTATGCATCTTTTCCTAACATTTTACAGTACAGTTTCAAAATATAAACAAGTTGAAATAATTATAGAGTAGATCCCATATACTCAGTCTTATAGTACACAACTAAACATTTTCCATCTTTGGGCTCCTCTAAAATCTATTATTTTTCTACCCATCCGTCCCTTTTACATTTTGATGTATTTAACTTCAGTTGCTGAAACAGTAGACTTACCTTTGAGCTCTGTAGGCTATTTTTGCTATTAGCTGGGTTTCAATACACTTTAATATTGCCCTTTGGTTTGTTTTTTTTAAGGGGGGTATCTGTTGATGCTCTGCCTTTCCAAGAATTTATTAAACTTTCCCCCCTGATTTCTTCTCTTTCCCTAACTTTAATTTTTTTAACCCATGTTACTTCTGGTTTCATTGCTTTTCCTTCTTTATTTTTGTTACCTTATAGTTTCGTGTCTTTTCTCTAAAGTCTTTGTAAGTTGAATACGATAAACCACTGCTAAAAAATTGGCTTGTGCCTAGTTAAAATTAGAAAGTTTACAGGCAGCTACCCCAGGGAATTTAAGAGCGCCAAGAGGCAAAGTTGCGGCCCACGTTTTGTTGCGGTAGGTAGTTCAGGCAAGAGTGCAGTCCGCGTGTACTCCGTGACTGAAGATTCAAGTGCGTGTTTGCATTCAGGTTTTGAGTCCCATAGCAATTTTTCAATCACATCTCACATTTGTCACGATGTGTCGTATGTGTGTGGAGCTAACACATTGTGAGTCATTTGTGTGTGTGTGTCACATGTGGACCCCTGTGACCTCCAGTTCAGCCTGGGGTTTGTCCCCCAAACCTTTTTAGACTGTCAGCAATTTTTAAAGCTTGTTTTGTTCCTTGTGCTAATAAAGCTTGTCTCCGCTTCAATGGAAGCATATTTTCTCTTCTTCATTCCCCTCTCTGTAAGCAAGGAGGCAATCTGTTCTGTTTAAATGCCTCATCATCCTTGCTTCCTCCCTCACTGCCCGCCCCCCCCGCACCCCCCCACCCCCCACCCCCGCCGCCCTGATCCCTGTTCCCCTAGATTTTCGAGATTGTCGGCTATGATGTAACAGATGGCCCAACAGACCTCCGACTCTTTGCAGTGTTGGCCAGCTTGGCTCCGAAAAATAGCAGCACTGAAGTAAGTATTCCCAGGCATGGGACGCTCATGAATTTTAACTCCTCTTCAACAAAGGAATTCAAAGGGGGGTAAGAGCCAATCTATCAGGAGCGAGCGGGGGGGGGGGGGGGGGAGCAATTAAACCAGGATGTAGGTTGGCATACTGCTGCTGAGGACTCCCTTCTCTGGTTGTGAATATTGAGGCGAGATTAGATCGGCCTGGCCTCCATTCATCGCCCGCCCTGCCACAAGGTATCAAAACAATGACACGACTCAAAAACAGAAGGCAGTGGGGCTTTTAGCTTTCCATGATAAAATGTTTGTGTTGTTGTGGAGAGCGGTGTGGGGGAAGGGACAGAGGCGTCACACGGGGGTGGGGTGGGGGAATCCTGCATCTTTCCAGGGACAACCAGGAAGAGGCCTCCTTTCTTCTCTGGCTTTCCCACCCAAGGCCCTGGATTTTTAACATTTTATTCACTAAGGAGGGCGCGTTTTTTGAGTCTGGGTCGTTGCTCATACTTTTGTGACCTGCAGGATAACGGCACAAGAGAACGGAGATGCTCCTCTGTGTTTTAACTTGAGAAGTACAGAAATGGATAAAGAAGAAAATAGCTTTTTTGTTTTTTCTTTTCTAGTAGTGTTACCATTATTGGAATGCTCTGGGCAGATTCGTTTCCTGTCGTTTATTTGATTTATGTTTGTAACACTATATGCTTACACTTAGAATTACACACATATGCGATTGCATGGTGTCTTTTGAAATTATCAGGCAGTTGCATAACTGCTTTGCAGAGTCAGCAGCCAAACCTGCCCAGCAAGCCCACGTCTATCGTCTATCGCCAGAGAGTCATCACTCCTGAGTTTTCCTTCTTTTCAGAAACATTTTTGGTCACTGGAAATCTCCCTCTTTTCTTTTTCTTTTTTCTTTTCTTTTCTTTTCTTTCTTTCTTTCTTTCTTTCTTTCTTTTTTTTTTGTTACTGCTTTTGAAGTCGACTGCATATTAAGCAATAGGAAAATGCTCAATTGTTTCTTTCTTTCTTTTCACAGCTATAGTACAGAATGGGAGAAATTCTCTCTGGACTTATGTCACCCTTTTGAACATCTTAGAGCCGTGACTGGATTTTTGTTGTTGTTGTTCTTGTTCTTGTTTTGATGCGTTTTGACAGAGCCAAAACTGGCTGGCCTGAAGCTTAATATGGAGCTGAAAATGATCTTGTACTTCTAATCCTCCTGACTCTATCTCTAATAGAGGTGTGGGTGGCCACACCTGCCTTATGCCTTGCTGGGGGCAAATCCAGGTTTTCTTGCACGCTATACTAACACTGTGCCAACTGATTTGCATCCATAGCTCCTGAAGTTACTGTTTTTTTTCAAATAAAAAAATATATATAATATATTTAATATATAAATATATATCATATATACTTAATATATGTAATATATATAATTTTAACAATTCACTTTATATCCTGGTGGTAGCCCAACCCTCTTCACCTCCCAGTCTCACTTTCCTTCCCTCTCTCCCATCCCCCTCCCCTATTCCCTAGAAAAGGGGAGCCCCCTACCCAGCCACCCCAGCTCATCAGGACTCTCCCCCTGTGGCCTTGCAAGGCAGTCCCACCAGCAGGAAGTAAGCAAAAAGCTGGCAAGAGAGTCCATGCTAGAGAGAGCCCCTGCACCCCCTCAATTAAAGACCCAAATGAAGTCTGAGCTACCCATTGGGTACATCTGTGTAGGGGGCCTAGCTCCAGTCCATGCAAGGTCCTGGTTGGTGCCCTGGTCTCAGCAGGCCCCTCTGGGCCCTGGTCAGTTGTTTCTGTTGGTCTTCTTGGGAAGCTCCTGTCACCTCCAGGTCCTTTTCTCCCCTCCCCCGCTTCTCTATTAGACTCCCAATGTTTGGCTGTGAGTCTGAGCATCTGTCTTGAGCCACTGTTGGGTGGAGCCTCTCAGAGGACAGCTGATAGGCTCCTGTCTCCAAGCACAGCAGCCTGTGGTTGACAGTGGCCCCTCTTTCTGTTTCCTAATGACTGGGCTGTTAAGAGCCTGTGGCTTGCAGCTGGGCATTCCCTTGCCATGGAGCCACCTGCCCCCATACCTTTCCTTCCATAATGTTCCCTTCAAACCATGAGGCAAAATCAGTCTTCCTCCCTGATCTTGCCTCAGGCAGGTATTTTATCACAGTAACTAGAATCCTAACTCATGCAGCATTAGTTTATCAACAACACCACAAATAGCATTAAGCCCACAACCACAAACACCAACACCGAAACATCATCTACAAATACCTCCCTCATCACCTGAAACAGTACTGCACCCTTACTACCTGCAACACCATCACCATTTGACAGTATCTGTCCCTCATCATCTTAACTTATGGCAACAACGTTAACTGTTCCACACCCACAACATCACCTCTAGCAACAATGCGCCATGCTTTGCCACTACCATACCTCATACCATCAATGTCACCGTCATCCTACCCAACAGTGATATACCACTCCAAAATATTACTGCCCCAGTTTAACCAGTACTCTTACCCCATCTGGAAGCAATGCTTATCACATAATTATAACTGTTTAATTCTCTGAGGGAAAAAAATTTGAGTGAAATCTTTATGTATTGAGTTTCTACTGAACAAGAAGATTCATAATGAACATAGACGGTTCATGAAATGGTCCCAAAGTTGCTGAAAGAAGGCCCCAGGTTTAAATAGTATGCTTAAAAACAAAGAATATTTGTTCTGCAGAAGCAGTCTGCATACAGGGGCCAACCAATCATACAAAATGGCAGCAATCAGGTCAAAGGCACAGGACTTTTTACAGGACTTTGAAGAAGGTGTGCTATCTTCTAATTTGATTGGGTGGGCTCAGAAGCAATCACAGGATACATAAGCTGATAGGGGCTAATAGGCGGTCACTTGAGTTACAGTCCAAAGGCATTACGCCATATATGGTCACATTAGTGGCTGATTGGCTCAGGTCTTTCTGGGACCAGGAACATCCTGTTACATACCTCCAACTGGGATTGGCTGGTACCAGCAAGTGCCTGTATATGAATTCTGTCATGAGCCTTTTGGCAATGTTTGACCCTCTCAGTTCAGATGATTCAAAGGTCTTAGAAAAGCAAAGATACGGGATTTTAACTAAGCCAACGATGATTTAAAACGGTGAAGGGGAGAGATGGGAGAGGGAAGGACTTGGGAGTGGTTTTCAGGAGCTCCACAAGGAGAGTATCAAGGCTGGTGGATCTGGACCCAGCGGGCGGGGCCTGCACAAACTGATGCACCAACCAAGGACATTGCAAGAAGAGGACCTAGACCCCCTGTTCAGATGTAGCCAATGGACAGCTCATTCTCCACATGGAGAAGGGAAGGAAAGAGCAGAGGACTACCTCTGACATGAACTCTGGCACCCGTGATTTGAACACTGCCCCTTGGTAGAGAGGTCCTGTGGGAACACAGAGGAAGAGGATGCAGGCTATCCAGATGAGACCTGATAGGCTATAATAAGATGATGGGGGAGGAGGAACCCACTTGTTAAAGGTCTAGGGGAGGGGAATATGGTGGAAAGGGGAGAGAGGGTGGGAACAGTAAGATGAGAATGAGAGGATTACAATTGAGGTGTAATATGAATAAATTATAATAAAATATGTATTTAAAAATAGTTAAGGGGGAAAATCCAGGAAGCTGGACCATTTATAGTAAGGAAAAAGTGGATCCTTTTCAGACTATAACTTTTGCATTGAAAAAAGCGAGAGTTTTAAAGACAACTTTGATTAGAATATGGTAAATTTATAACTATAACAAGTTAAGACCATGTCTACTGGATCCACCTGGGGCACAGCCAGAAGAGATGAGCTTTGCTCTGTGTCATGACTTCCATCTTCCAGCCCATAGCTCTGCCTGCCTTCCTGAGGAGGCCTGCTGGGGCTCAGGAACATCTAGGTTAGACTCTTCCCACTCCAATGCCCTGCTTGCCAGGGCTACCTGGGGAACAGCTAGCAGAGGTGAGCTGCTCACTGTCCCCTGAACTCTATCTTCAGGCTCACCCTGCCTTCCTCACCCTGAGGAACACTCAGATACACCTGGAGCACAGCCAGCAGAGGTGAGCTGATCTATGAGCTCCATTGTAAGGCTCACAACTCTGCCTCTTCCTGAGGAGTCCTGCAGGCATCAGGAACATCCAGCCAACACCAAGAACAACCGAATGGCTAAAGACCAGTACAAGAACACAGTCAACAAGAGCCAGGGTAATATGGCACCACCAAAGCTACTACTATAGCAAGCCCTGGAAATCCTAACACCACCAAAGCAAAAGAAGATGACCTTAACTCTAACCTTATAAAGATGATAGAGACCTTTAAAGAGGAAATTAATATACCCCTTAAATAAATACAGGAAAATACAACCAAACACATGTACAAAATGAATAAAAATGTTCAAGATCTTAAAATCAAAATAGAAGTGACAAAGAAAACACAAGCTGAGGGAATTCTGGAGATGGAAAACCTAGGGAAGAGAACAGGAACTACAGACACAAGCATTAACAACAGAATACAAGAGATGGAAGAGAGAATCTTAGGCATAGAAGATATGCTTGAAGAAATCAACACATTGGCCAAAGGAAATGTTAAATCAAAAAAGTTTCTGACACAAAACATCTAAGAAATCTGGGACCCTATGGAAGGACCAAACCTAAGACTAATAGGAATAGAAGGAGAAGACTTCCAGCTCCAAGATCTAGAAAATATTTTCAACAAAATCACAGAAGAAAACTTCCCCAACCTAAAGAAAGAGATGCCTATAAACATATAAGAAGCTTACAGGAACACCAAATCGACTGGACCAGAAAAGAAAATCCTCCTGCGACAAAATAATCAAAACACCCATTGTACAGAATAAAGAAAGAATATTAAAAGCAGCAAGGGAAAAAGGTCAAGGAGCATGAAAAGGCAGACCAGAATTACACCTGACTTCTCAACAGAGACTCCAAAAGTGGGAAGGGCCTGGGCAGATGTCTTTTAGGCTCTAACAGACCACAGATGTCAGCCCAGACTACTATACCCAGCAAAACTTCCAATCACCATAGATGGAGAAAATAAAATCAATTACCATAAATGGAGAAAACAAGAAATTCCATGACAAAACCAAATTTAAACAATATCCATAAATCCAGCCTTACAGAAGATACTTGAAGGAAAACTCCAACCCAAGGAGGTTAGCTACACCCAAGAAAACAGGAAATAAGTCCACACCAGTAGAACCAAAAGATTAGTAGTAGGATACTTCAACACCCCACTTTCATCAATTTATAGATCATTGAGAAAAAAATAAAGAAATAATGAAATTAACAGATTTTATGAATCAAACAGGCCTAACAGATATCTACAGAACATTTCACTCAAACACAGAGGAGTATACCTTCTTCTCAGCACCACATGGAACCTTCTCCAATATTGACCTTATAGTCAGTCACAAAGCAAGATTCAAAGATACAAGAAAATTGAAATAATACCTTGTATCTTATTAGCCCACCATGGAGTAAAGCTTGGCTTCAACAACAACAACATCAACAACAACAACAACAGCAACAACAACAAAAAAAGCCTACAATGTCAGAGAAACTGTACAGCTCTCTACTCAATGACCGCTGGGTCAGGGAAGACATAAATAAAGAAATTAAAGACTTTCTAGAATTCAATGAAAATGAAGGCACAACATACCCAAACTTAAGGGACACAATGAAAGTAGTGCGAAGAGGAAAGTTCATAACACTAAACACCTTCATAAATAAATTGGAGAGATCTTATTCTAGCAACTTAAAAACACAACTGAAAGCTATAGAACAAAAAGAAACAAACACACCCAAGAGGAGTAGACAGCCAGAGACAATCAAACTCAACGCTTAAATCAATAAATTAGAAACAAAGAGAACAATATAAATAATCAATGAAACCAAGAGTTTGTTATTTGAGAAAATCAACAAGGTAGACAAACCCTTAGCCAAACTAACCAGTGGCAGAAATACAGTGTTCAAATTAACAAAATCTGCAATGAAAAAAAAAAGGGGGGCATACAACAACAAACATTGAGGAAATACAAAGATTCATTAGATCTTCAAAAACTTGTATTCCACAAAGTTGGAAAATCTAAATGGAATGGATGATTTTCTTCATAGGTACCAGTTACCAAAGTTAAATCAAGATTTAACAATTTAAAGACAAACAATTAAAAAAGTCCTATAACCCCTATGGAAATTGAAGCAGTTATCGAAAGTCTTCCAACAACAACAAAAAGCCCAAGGCCAAATGGCTTTAGCCAGAATTCTACCAGACTTTCAAAGAAGAGTTGATACCAATACTCCTCAAGCTATTCCACAAAATAGAAACAAAAGGAACATTACAAAACTCATTCTATGAGGCCACAGTCACCTTGACACCTAAACCACACAAAGATTCAACAAAGAAAGAGAATTTCAGACCAGTTTCCCTTATGAACATTGATGCAAAAATAGTCAATAAAATATTTGAAAACCAGATCCAAGAACACATCAAAAACATCGTCTACCATAGTCAAGTAGGCTTCATCTCCAGGATGCAGGAGTGGCTCCATATACAAAAATCCATCAATGTAATCCACCATATAAACAAACTGAAAGAAAAAACCCACATGATCGTCTCACTGGATGCTGAAAAAGCCTTTGAAAAAAATCTAACACCCTTCATGTTAGAAGTCTTGGTGAGATCAGAGACACAAGGCACATATCTAAACACAATAAAGGCAGTATACAGGAAGCTAATAGCCCACATAAAATTATATGGAAAGAAACTAAAGTTCCACTAAATTCAGGGACAAGACAAAGCTTCCCACTCTCTCCATATCTATTCAATATAGTACTTGAAATTCTACCTAGAGCAATAAGACAACTATGGGATATCAAAGGGATACAAATTGGAAAGAAGTCAAAGTATTGCTATTATAGATGATATGATAATATACATAAATGACCACAAAATTTCTGTCAGAGAACTCCTACAGCTGATAAGCATCTTCAGCAAAGTGGTTGGATAGAAAATTGACTTTAAAAAGTAAGTAGTCCTCTTTTATACAAACAATAAATTGACTGAGAAAGAAATTAGGAAAACAACACCCTTTACAATAGCCAAAGATAATATAAAATATCTTGGTGTAACTTTAACCAAAGGAAGTGAGAGACCTGTATGACAAGAACTTCAAGTCTCTGAAGAAAGAAATTGAAGAAGATAGAAAGATGTCCCAAGCTCATGGGATTAACATAGTAAAAGTGGCATCTTACCAAAAGCAATCTACAGATTCAATGCAATTCCCATCAAAATTTCAACACAATTCTTTAGAGACTTTGAAAGAGCAATTCTCAACTTCATATGAAAAAAAAAACCATCAAAACAATCCTGTACAATAAAAGAACTTCTGGAAGTATCACCATCTCTGATTCCAGGGTGTACTGCAGAGCTATAGTAATAAAAACTGTGTGATATTGCCACAAAGACAGGTTCATCAGTGCAATAGAATCAAGGACCCATAAATAAGCCCATATATCCATGGCCACTGGATTTTTAACAAAGAAGCTAAAACTATACAATGGAAAAAGGAAGTGTGGGTAAAGAGGTTAGTGAATGTCTCCTTCTGTCAGAGGCTGGGCTAAGTCATTAAAAAGCAAACACCTGTTGGGTTTCAGAGGTCCCGAGGATGGTGGCGGCTGGGATTAAATATTCTTTGATGTTGTCTGGGATGATGTGAGTAGAGAAAGAAAAACATGAAAGGGAATGCGTGGTGTGTGTGAGTGGAGAGAGGAGGAGGGGAGAAAGAGAAAAAAAATGATTAATGTGAACATAATGCCTCAAACTGCACACGAGGTTTCCTGAAGGCAGGTATGGAACAATTTATGGAAAGGTCTGGTCAAATAGATACTTTTGATTGATTGACTTATTGATTGGTGAGTAGAATAAATATGGGAGAAAATCCCAGGAGAAGGTGACCCCATTCATTTGGGAATCTCTTTTCTAACCTTCCTATCTTTAATTCCACCTGACTCAGCTCTGGGCAGGCTATGGAGTTTACACCTGGTGCCACGGAGACGCTGGATGAACCCTGTGCAAAGACCGAAAGTCAATGGCCATTCTTCCACAACTACTCCTTCAGTCATCAGTACTCCCACGGGCCTTGCTTCATGCCCACCCCGTCTCCATTTTTTTGCGCTCTGTCCACACCTATGATGGTTTTCTAACACAGCTTCCAGGACTATATCCCTAGGATCAAAAATGGAGCAATGGAGACAGATTACAGTATGAGAATACTGACAGGTAACATTTGGCATGGCAGCCCACTAGTCCCAATGGTCAACATAGGTGGCAGGGCTGGATGGCTTACCCCCCTCCCCTCATCCCACTCCTACAGTGAGTAAGTCCCTGTGACCTGTGACCTTCCCAAGAAGAATACCACATTTCTTCCCTTTAAGAGTGTGTGAATGCATAGACCATCCTCAAAAAAAAAAAAAAAAAAAATAGATGTAATTTCAAGATAGGTATTATAGTCCAATAGTGGATTATGCTAATTAAAAACTAATTACCTGAAAAGACTTCACAGCGATTATCAGAATAATCAAACTAATGATGTCAAGGCTGATAAATTGCTCCATTTATTGAGCAACCAGCATCCCTCATACCTGGCCCCCAGCACTCTGCACACATTATCCCATTTGATCTTTATAACAACCCCAAAAGGGCCAGTCCCAGATTTTCCAAAGAAGAATTGGGTTTCTGAGAGCATCATAGTAGTTCAAGATGACAAATCAGGTAATGGCTACACACAGTTTTGAATGGGTCTCTTGAGGCATGGTGGTTTGAAAACGAACTGTCCTCTGTAAGTCTGTATTTAAAAGTTCTTGGTCCCTGGTTAGTAGTGCTGTTTGGGAGTGGGGAGGCTGGTTATAAAACTTTAGTGGGTACAGACTTGATGGAGAAAAAAGTGACTTGGGTCACTTACAGCAAACTTTTGCTTAAAGCCTTACTCCATTTCCTGTGCTAAATGGATTCCCTCCCTTCTGTCCCCATGGAACATTAAACTAAACCCTCTTCCTTAGCTTGCTTTTGGTCATAGTATTTTACCTTAGCAACAGAAAAGTAACTAATACATACTGTGTGCTTGCTAAACTAAAAAAAAAAAAAAAAAAAAAAAAATCTTCCAGCTGTGGGAATCACATCTCACTCGCAAAAGAAAGCCAGTCCTCATACTGGCCTGAGAGAAACCTCAGGAACTGTCCGCTGCACACTGACTCCCCCTTGAAGCCTTCTGCTGCTCCAAGCTCTGCTTCTCTTTGAAGCAGCACTGTGGATTTCCCTTGTCCAAGGCACTCAACCCATACAGAGGAATAGACTTCACTCTGTACCTCGGGTTTTTACTAAAATAATGCTTAATCTTTTCTTCGGTGAATCTTTCAAAACTTTTAACTCCTCAAACTCCCTTTCCCCTTGGCACATAGCAGGTGCTCAGTGAACATTTGTTGATTGAAGCAGTGATACGAATGGAGCGGGGTCTTACTAGACTTCTCCCATTTAGGTCACAAAGCGCATCAAAAAGGTCCTTGAGTATGTAGAAAGTGGTTGCTCGGTACGTCAGAAATGCCGACACTCTTTTAAGAACTCTGAGAGGGTATTGGCGGTGAAGCCCATCACCAACTTCTTCCTTTTCCAGCATGAGTTAATGGGTGGAAATGGACAAAGAGCATCCAGCAGGTTGGAAAGACTGGGCTCTTTGCACTGCCCTGGCTCATCCTTTGGAGGGCTCAAAGCTTTTCAAACTGCCACCTCAGTTTTCAGCATCTCGGAGAACCAGCTAAGCAGGTCTGTACTGTGTTAGGCAGAGACCTCAGTGGGAAAACTACCATGTACCTCTAGTAGGCAAAGGCATGAAACTATACCCAGGTAACAAAGAAAAGTTGGAGTTTCAAAGTGAGACAATGGTTTTGTTTTCTTTAAAAAACCATCATCTGTGTGGTTTGGCTAATCTGAATAATTTCCAAAAAAAAACAAAAAAACAAAAACAAAAACAAACAAACAAAAAAAAACAACTTCACTACTCTATTCATTTGACCTGTTTTGCCAAAAGTGGAGAACTGAATCTCTTCTTGATAGGATAATTTCCATTTAAATTCCTCTTAAAAATTCTTATTAAAATGTTTGCGTTGTTTATTGAGTTCTCATTGAATTAAAATGTAAATTACTCAGGCAGTAAAATAGAGTAATGGAGATACTAAAAATCACAGAAAGTTGAAGGGTTGGGTTATTTTCTTTAGTTTGTGTCAGATTTCTACCCTTGGGAGTATAAGTCCTGACAAGAGTCATTTGGGTCACACTCCATCCATATGAAAGACTTGAAGGAATGACCTAAAGATCAGATTTCTTTAGCATGAGAGGCACAGAGGCACAACCTCTCTGGAGACAGTTGGCTAGTGTTGGCCTCCTGACAGATGACGATCTTTTTCTTTCTTGTATGTTGCCCCAGTCCTATGTGTTTATTTCTGGGGAGGGCCTAAAGATGCACAGGACCAAGGGAGAGCCAATGCACCACATTATAGCATTCCTGGATCTCAGGGAGGCTGCAGGGACATGGCCTTCTCCTGTACGGTGTCTCTTTTGAGACACGCCTTATTACAAAGCCACAGTGAGAACCTCCATTCAGCCTGCACCCTGGGGCCAAGTCTACGCCTCATGCCTCCTCTGAACAATTTGCCTTCCTTCTTTGGCAAAGAACCATGCCTAGCCATTTTCAAATGAGAAATCATCTTTTATTTGCATAATTAAAATTCAGGAAGAGATTATTCTCACTTCTTTGAAGATTAATTAGTTCTGATCTCTGTCTAAGCATGATAAAAGACACACAGTCCGTTTTCACCACGGTGATTGGCTTTTATCCTGGTTTTAAACTTACACTCCTAGAAACAGGGCATCTTGGAAATGATTTGAAAGCCGCATGTAAATAACTCTATTCTTCATGCATTTTAGCTGACTTAAAATGTCCTAGAAGTTTTTGATTTTTGACCCCAGGACAATTATTCGATATGCTACTAACTTCTGAGGCATAGATGTTGGCTGAGGTTTTGATGTAAAGTATTTATTCTGAGAATGCATCACTCATTCTTTCTGTCAGTCTATGAACATTCATCTTCAAGTCCAGGTTTCTTCTAAAGAGCAATTTAGTATCTATTATAATGTTCTATTATAGTATATATTATATTATAATATAATAATTAGCACTGTAGTATTAATAATATGATGGACCAGTGATCATAATAATCATAATAGTTCTAGTTATGACAATCATGAATTTTATAGTAATAAGTATCATTATAGTAACAATAAGATAGAGATAACTACTATTCATCTTCTTTAATTCTTAAAATAACCAGCAACATTGTATTTCTATTATCCCCATGCTATTGCTTAGAAAAGTGAGGCACAGGGAACTGAAATGAATTGTCCCATTAAAGCATTGGTACCTCTCATCTTCTTGCCTCTAGTGATGAGGAGTTAAACAGATGTGCCTCCAGAGGCTCTTGACCACGTTTCCTGCTGTCCACACTGCCCATCACACCCTTCTAGAAACGGAGAATTCTCACATATGCATATGAGCTTTCTCCTCATTCATTCTGTAAATCCACTTCTCAAACCCATTCAAGTGTCCCCGCCTCCCCGAGACCTTCCACAATGCTCACACAGAGACTGGGTGACCCTCTCCAGTGCTCCTATTGTACGTGTGTGGGACTCTATAACTGCACTTATCCCACTGTCTCAGGAGTGAGATGTGGCCGTTTCTGGGACTCAGTTTTTCACCAAGGATCTCTCCTTGGTCAGATTTGTGTCACATGTGCAAATACTCTGCTGGGCCAGAGAAATGATTGGATAAACTATGCTTTTTTTTTTTCTTCACTTCTCTGTCATTCCTTTATCATAGACTTCTAGTTCCACTAAGGACCCTCAGTTGACAAGCGGACCCTCAGCGGCATGACCAGACTTTCTCAGAAGTAGAAAAATGTCCAGAGCTGTGCCACCACACCATGGGTCATCTATCAACAACAGGGACAAAAGTCAAGTTTGGATTATGGTGGTAAAATCAATTGCCTAGCTCTTCACATCGTGGACAGTGGTGCTGGCTCAGGGTGAAAGGTCAGAAATGGTGACTCCATGTGAGTGTAAACACACATGAGAATCAATTTTGTTTCCCCCAGCAATATAATTACCTTTTCAACTAGCATTTATTCAATGTCTTCACTATTCCAGACATTAATCTAGATGCAGAAGAGTTTTTAAGATGCTAAGCAAAAATAGAGCTTTGTATCCCAAAGAATGGCTGTATTACAAAGACAACCATTGGACAATAATTCTGTTCTTTAAAGTTATCTGGATCTTGTATCTCATGGTTCATGACTTAGAGACCTGTTATCACTGTTCAGTTTTCTGCCATGTTAGTATCTGTTCTGATATAGTCAAGTCCACTTATGGATTTGTGCTGCTTCTGAGGAGGACAAAAGTGAATGGAAAAACTGCATTTACAATTTAACAATTTATGTTCATTGAGGAAGTATTGCACCTTTCCTCATACATATCTCACAGATAGACACATATTAAGCCCATTTGAATATTAACAGCTACTAATAATATAGGAAAGATGATTAATTTCCAAAAGATTGCATAGCTGGCTAGTGGGAGGCATAATGTCCACAGTCGCGGTAGGACCTCAAAGCTCGTATGTTTTTAACCATTTACCTTTGCTGCTCCTCTCAGAGCTGGGAAGAGATGAAGGGCCCAGGCAAGTTAGACATGCCAACAAAACTGGATAAAACAGAACACTTTTCATAATAGAAGGACACCTACTAAAAATTCCTCTAGAGCTAGTGGTGGTGCATGCCTTTAACCATAGCAATTGAGAAACAGAGGCAAGTGGATCTCTGAGTTTGAGGCCAGCTTGGTAATAATAAAATCAATAAAATTAGGATAGCAGATAAAAGTTGGGACTCTGGGGGCAAATTAGGAAAGGTAACCATGCATTGTATTGGTGGTCCCTGGATCAAAACTTCAAGAAGGTATACACTTAATCATAAAAATGTAAATGAGTTCTTTACATTAATAAATCTAAGGCATAGCCCATGGTAACACAGAGGCTAGAATTTTCTTAGTTCAGTATTTTTACAGAGTGATGTGCCCGAGGGAAAAGGAAGCTTTAAAATATCTAAGTGTAAAATATACACATGTTTGACGTGGGCCCAGTTCTGACTGTTGATGCTTCTCAGGTCATTGTGTCATGGGAGCTGTGGGTGAACTTCTAGGACCACTTCCCTTTACATTCTTTCTTCCTGAAAGACAAATTGCATCCATCCATCCACCTGTTCATCCTTCAGTTCATTCACTACATACCTCTTTTTATGTGGCAGACACTGGAAATAAAAAAGAGGGCAACGAGTCATGATGTTTACCACCCAGTTTTTCACAGTCAAGGGAGGAGGAAGGCCCATATACACTCATTGCAGCGGCAGGACCAGTCTAGGCATGAAATCCTTTAAAGCTCTCAGTCTAAGAAAATATTGTCTTTTCACCGTCATAAATTTTTACCCCAAAATTACAAATTTAGGGACCCCAAAGAATTTAGCATCTCACCACCCTCCGACTGCCAATTCAGGACTAAAACAGCAGGAAGGTCTTCCTATGTTCATTTGACAAAAAGGGACAATGAGCTTATGTTTTCCGAGGTCTCAAGGCTAATCAGTTACCAAGTAAAAATTTGAGAGGCCAAGGTTTTAATGTACAAATCAGAGCTCTATATCTAGGCTGCCTTTGTAAAATTGTACATGAAAGAAACAAACACTAATCCATAATTACTTTTATAAATAACTATAAATGAAACCTTTTGGTCATCCAAGTTTTTGTTTTGTCTATATAAGATAGGCATGCACCAGGCCTATTCTGAAGACCAAACAAACCTGGTTAATCTCAGCGTTGACTAGAAATATTTATTCGTTGAAAGGAGAGCTTATTGTCCTCAAAGCAGTTCTACCCATTTCTCTGATATTCATATTCTTTACATAGCTTTCAAAATTATATTATTTATCTGCCCAAACCACTCGTGATAGAAGGCAAACATGCATATAAAGTCGAGGAACTAGGCTCAACTCCACCTTTTTTGTTTCTTTAACTCTGTACTTTGTTTCCTTCCTCCCTGCAAAGGCAGAATAAACTGAGAAAAACACCAGGATAAAACAAACAAACAAACAAAAAACCCAAACAAAAAGTCAGCCACATAGCCCGTGGCCTGTCCGTGATGGCAGCCATTGCTTACATTATTTAAAAGCTAAGACAAAGTTTAAGAAAAATTAAATGTAGAGTTATTTTGAATCTCTCCCTGCATTGTCCACTGAATAGTTAAGAGGTCATAATTCTCAGTCAAGAAGGACCAAATTGAGTTGGGGACAACGCGGCGTTGTAAACATGGCCTAGTTTGACCTTGAAGGCAGATTCACACCAGCAATATGACCTTAATCAAGTAATGTCAGCCTCCTCTATTATTGATCTCAATTGTGGAATAAGGAACAAATATCTTCCCTTATAGTGAAAACCAGAACATATAAATGCCGATCTTCCAGGAGGGGACATCTCAGCAGTGGCAGGTACTGAGTCTCCTGTGTTGCTGGGTCTCCGGGTATGGCTCACAACTGCACGAAGGTATTACTTGGATTGATGGAAATGCTTCATTGGCAGAGGCCAAATACTGTTTTTATTGCTAGTACTTCTGAGAGATTTGGAGACTAGAGGAGGGAAGGGCATACCTCCACGCCTATAATAAACAGCTAAACTTTTCTAGGAATTCCTGTGAGATCTTGGCAAAAGCAGGTACCTTTCAGGAGGTGAAGGACACTCTCCGTCAGCATCCCCATTTGGGCAATCAGGATTTGCTCCGTTTGGCCAGCCTTATCAGCGAACAGAGTTATGCCCACAGGCTGATCAATTGTTCCACAGATGTTCTTTTCTAATCCAAGTACCAAGTCCAGAGCCTTCTATGGCTGCAACCATGTTAATGTTGCTCCCCAAATTTCCCAGCCCCAAAGGCCTATAGAATCTGGAGAAACTTGTCCCCCCACATACATGGTTTCCAAAAGTGAATCCTTTTCACACCAGGGAAATCTGAATACAGTGGGTAGAACTGGGAAATGTCCTTGTCAGCTTATAAAGACAGCCTTGTGCATTTGAACTGATTCTTGGAGACCAATAGATGCCTTTTAAAGTAAACACTTACTATGTCAATATGTTAATTCTCTGACATATTCCAAATATCTCCTTAATTTATTGTTTACTTCATACTCAAAGCAATTTTCTCACAGAGGTGGGAAGACAGAGAGCATTTTCACAGGTGGGTTCCGAGGTCAGTTTCCCCTGTGAGGAAAGTTCACTAACTTTTCTATGTGTTTTAACTGGAAGACACATTTACAGAGATTCTTGTTTACTCTGGAGTCATATGGTCCCCTAACATTTTATAGCATCGTGTGCCAAAGGAGTGAAAATAGCTGGCCACGCCTAACGTCTGTGTAGAGGCTTTGCTCAGCTGTATTTGGGATAGGGGGAGGCAACTACTCTCACATTCTTGAAATTTGAGGTTGGAAGCAACTAGGTCCTCAAGATGATGGTATGTCTTTATTAAAGATCACCTGATAATGACTCAAGGCTCAGCTGCACTTCTACAACTTGGCTTACTCCGAGAACATTTGCCTCCATGGCATCTTGGCAATGGACAGAGAAGGGAGAACATGGAAAGTTCATTTAGAAACTAGTGATTTCGAGTTTTCTTTTTCCTCTTCCAAGCTAACAGGCAGCTGACTAGAAAGAAATGCCATCTCCACAGTATGTATGGGCATTTTTATCAGTGAAACTTGAATGCAATGTCCAGTCCTTATCAACACAACCCCAGCAAGTCGAGACACAATTATGCCAGGATCGAACATTCATTGAGTGTTTGGGGGTGCCTTTTTCCACAAGGTTTGCAAGTTTTCTCGCTTACCTTAGTAAACACCGAGTCATTTCCGTGAACCTTGATTGGTAAATGGACTAACCCACACGCCCCAAGGTTGCAATCTCTGCTTCGAGATTAGTGGCGGGGTAAAAATTTAAGCAAAGACTGAAAGTGAGGGCCAGGCCTTTGGTCTCCCACTGCACTGTTTTGCTTTTCAATTTGAAAGATGTTTATATTCCAATCCCTTGCCTTTTTTTTTTTTCATTCAAAAAGGTAAATGTATAAAAAAAAGTTGGAGAGTCTGAGAAGGTAAGTGACTTGCTCTGTCAGGGAGCAGAAGGAGTGGATTTTGATCTGTGGTCCCCCACACTTCCCTGTGCACTTATCTCTAGGGGTGGGGTTGGGGGTGGGGAGGTGTTGCTGGCTAGGCTGCAGTGCCAGACTGTGGGGAGGTCAATAGGGGTCACAGACACCCAGGTAAAATCCATGTGGTTCCAGAGAAAGCATTTGGAAGACCATCAGATGAAGAGAAAGACCTCTTACCTCCTACTCCAGGATTCCTGTCTCTGGCGCACCTTCCACCTTGCCATGGCACATGGCAGCTGCTCCGACAGCACTCCTGTGCCCCCACCAGCTGTGAAAAAAAAAACCAATTATCTGTCGTTCAAATGCAAACTATAAAGTTGTACTTGAATATATTAAACTTTTCCAATTGCATGCCACCTACTTTATTAAGGCATTTAAACAAAAGTAGAAAACATATTTGTCTTATTAGAAGGGGAAAAGACCAGCTAACCATGGTATTATAAATTATTCAAGAAAAGCTATAACTTAAGATCATTCAAACCACTGAGTGCATCCACACTCCACAGCATCATGGCAAATGCCCTTATTTCCTGACAATTAATCTATAGTGGATTAAACCAAGAAGTCTGGTTGGGGTTGGCATTTTCATTCCCAAAGTCAATATAATTGTTCACAAAATGAGGGCTGAGAGAAACACATTTGAAGAATCTCAGAGTCTACAGAAGCAAAGCAATTATTTTTAATCTAAAAAAAAATCAACATATTCTGAATGCCTAATATTAAGCCTCACATTCATCCAGGGGCTCTCCGTCTTCATGCTCCTGACATTTGGGGGTGCAGGGTGCTTGCTGGGGGTTGTGGTCATTCTATGCGTTGTTAAGATATTGAGCAATACAATGTCCTTTACCTCCCGCACACCACAGTGACTGTCAGGAGGACTCTTTAGTTGTGACAATAAAAAATGTCTCCAGACGTGACCGTCTTCTGAGAACTGAAGTTTTAAGAGATGAAAACTCATATTAAGTGTGACCTCACTCAACTCCCCAGACTGAGTGAGACATTTTTGCATGCAAGATAATGACCTTATTTAACTTGATGTGAATCAAGAGATGTGGGTGAGCCTGAATCCCAAATGCCTTTCTTGGTTGCCTTCCCTGAAATCACACTAAAATCTTGTTTTCCTTGGGGCTAGCCATTGCTTCAATGTTGCCGTGAAACTCCTTAAAGGTACAGGGACTCTGGACGTAGGGACACTGTCACACCTCAGCGTGACTTTGCTCTTAGGGTACCAGGGTAACCAACTAAGAGGTTAGAACAAGGTAAAACACGCTGCACAGACTTCACATTTCCCCTAGTCTGTTTCCCAACAACAACAACAAAAATGACAAGTCATGCCAAATTCTTCGAGTGTAGCTGCCTTAGAATGCCAGATGGCTGCAAGCCTGCCACCTCCCAGGCCAAGGACTCCAAGGGTCATTAGCCTCCTTTCTCCTTACAGGGAAACTTACAAGCAGACCAGGAATCACTAAGCCATCGACTGGAAGTAAGCGAGCATACAGGAGTTCTGCATGGTGAGTGCAGTGGAGACAGATGTAGTGGGAATCGGGACCGGGGAAGCGAAGTAGTGAGCTCACTGGACAGATCTGAGAAGACTTCCTGAGGATGTGTTAGGTTGAGTGTTGAAGGACAGGTAGTATTTTCTCAAGAGAAGTCTTTGCCAGCAGATATTGTGGCGGCACTTGTGTCTTTGAGGAATATATGAAGTTGGAGTTTCAGAGACCAGATCGCAACGTCTGTGGCATGCCAAGGACTTGGTCTGTATTTCATCCAGAGTCTTAGGGGCTCACTGACGTATTCTAATCAGGAAATAACCCTAGAAGCTTTCAAAAGAAACGTAGCAAAGGGTACAGTAGGAAGCAGCCAACGCACTGAGTAAGCTTCACTCCTCTGCTGATCATGTTTTTTTAAATTCTTCAATATTATAATTTTTATTTAATATTTTTATTACATTTCTTTTTTAACATATACATTGATATTATTCGACATGTCACTTGCCCATTTTTAGGCAGAATTCTGTCTGTGGCAGCAAGGAGGACATTTTTCCCAGTGGCTTGTTTGCCACATGGCAGCCCCCTCCCTCACTGCCTCCTGATCCCTCCCTCCATCTCTCATTTCCTCCTTCTCCCTCTACTAGAAAGGGGAGCCAAGTTAGATAAACAAGCCACTGGGAAAAATGACCTTGTTTTTTTTTTTTTTTTTGCCTCAGACATAATTCTGATCATTTATTTTATACATCAGGACTCCCTTTGTCCAAAGCACCTTGACCTAGCCTCCTCCCCGCCAGCGTATCTACCTACCTAGGTAGACAAGCCTAGAAACCGTGTCCAGCTTGTTTCTCAGCATGAGGTAGGGGAATCTCACTGGTTGCTTGCTTATGAAAACTTAAGCCTGGAGAGATGGCACAGTGGTTAAGTGCACCATCTGCTCTTCCAAGGGACCTGGGTTCAAACCCCATCACTCACAGGGCAGTTCACAACTGTCTGTAATTGTCTGTAACTGTAACTCCAGTTCCTGTAATGTCCACCCTTGTATAGACAAATATGGAGGCAATACCAAATGTAAATAAAATAATAATAATAATAATAATAATAATAATAATAATAATAATAATAA
>OU015756.1:52535841-52552585 GCA_907169655.1 Acomys percivali
AGAGAGAGAGAGAGAGAAGGAGAAAGAGAGAGAGAGAGAGAGAGAGAGAGAGAGAGAGAGAGAGAGAGAGAGATGGACAAATGGTTGGAAAAATACACTATTGAGTTTCTCCACTGGTATGCTACTGGAAAATGTTGAAGACTGAAGCTATGGGCCTGAGTGTCCAGTTAGACAGGAGAATGCAGTAGTGACAGGTTCAGAAACAGATGGCTCAAATATAGCAGACTCATGAGCTGCAGACTCATGAAACATCTTCGGTGACTAAGAAATCAGTTCTTTGAATGAATGGCTGCAGAGCCCTGCTAGAGGTTGGCATTTAGGTCTATGTTCTTAGAGGGGATGCTGGAGGTCATATGACAAGGTTGCGAAGAAAAAGGTGTCCAGGAATTGGAATGGTTTTTAGAAGGAGAGTCTCAGTCAAGGCCAGTGTTATGGTTGGAAGGCAGAATATCCCCCGGTAGGTTCATATGCTTGGCTATTTGGTGTCTGCTGGTGAGGCTATATGAGGAGATTTTGGAACCTTTTTGGGTGTGGGACCTCGGCAGAAGAATCTGGTCTGGGTGTTAAGGGAGATGGACTGAACTTCCTATGCTTCACCACAGTCCTCCACACCTGGTCAGAGCCACAGGGGCCCAGTGGCCATGCCTTTCTTGATGTATCCCAGCCAAAAGATCCCCTCCCTTAAGATATTCTTTCACAGTGACAAGGAAAATGAACCAAAAGAAGCCAAGAAAGAGTAAAAATAGAAACCCAAGAAGAAGCATAGGCCTAGAGAGGAGGACACATTGGTCCCCAGCACCCACACTACAGGGCTAACAGCTGCTTATAGTTAAGGCTCCAGGGACTGCTACATCTAGGCTTTCCTCTGGACACTGTACTCAGGTGTACATACCCCGACATGGACACTCCTGCCTGCACATTATTAAAAATAAAATAGGTACTAAAAAGGGAGGGCCTACTACAGGATGGAGTGAGATCAGCCAGAGAATGCGTCAAGCAGAAGGCTGGAGACTGCGATGGCAAACTGCCACCCGCATCAGGTGATGTGCTTCTGGATAGAAGGATAATGATTTGTTCACGCTGTACCAATTCGTGGAGCTGGAGGAGCATAGTGATGCTGGCCACTCAGGTGTCTCAGTAATGACCTTCTGTGCAAAGGAACTCCATAATTGCCAGATGTGCTTATCCCATGGGGAATCACTTCTAACATGCTTCAGTGGGGGCTGGGGAATTCCTTCATTGGTGCTCTATGGTAGCCAGTCAATCTCAAGCAGGTCGACTGGGAAGTGGGTGTGAGAGGCAGAGGGATGTGATGCTGCTCTGAGGCCAACTACTACCTAAATCTCCTTTGGAGAAAGTGTCTCAGTTGAGTGGTGACTTGCTGAAAAAGATAGCTTATTGCACAGTGAGAGCTACAGGAATGGTGTCTCTATAATTCCATGTCTGTTGACTTAGTGGTGAATTATTTTCATGCCATAATAGCAAAAGAACTAGGAACCAAAGGTTTCTCCCAACTGAGTTAGGTCACAAAGTCCCAAGTTCCTAACACCTTCCTTTCCTTACTGCAGGCTACTGAAAGTGTGTGTGTGTGTGTGTGTGTGTGTGTGTGTGTGTGTGTAAGGAACTCAAGTTTAGTTCTGCCTGTTGTTTGTGACCTGAGTCTTTGAATCCCATTCAGAGAAGAACATCCTTCCTGCAGAATGAGGGCAGAAACCCAATTCGATGCTTCCTGCTCTGTGCCACAATCATCAAGACCTATGGCTAGAAAAAGATAGAGATTTCCTATGTCCAGTAGTTGCAGAAGGAAATAGAACATTCTTCGTGGTACTCTCGATGTATGATAGTAATCAGAGGCAGCCATGCTCAACCAAACCCCACCCAGACAGCACACACAAAAATCTGCACATTTTCTTCTTTCCAATACTATGGCTACTTCTCATCACAGCATCTGTCGCAAGCACCTCAGATGATGTCCAACCTCAGGACCAAGTACGATAGACCAAGAGGAAGAAATGATTGCAAAGAGACATTTCCCCCCCAGCAAGAGTGAGGTTTGGCCTTGTAAGAAAACAACATTATACAATCAATGGTAAGACTCATGTCGGGTGAGCAGTGACTTCAGATGAGACTCCACGTCATTCTTTTCTGCATCATCAAAAGCGAAGGATGGATGAAAACTCAGAGTGTCTGTGAAGACAATGGCTCTTTAGCCTCGGTAACTGACACAGGGGTAAGTAAGGAGACCCTTTCCCTTTGTTACAGCACATGTGCTGTCAAGCAGATGATCTAGCTTCCAGATAAGCCATAGAGGTGCATTTCCTTTTCCTAGTGTCAGGATTTTTATCGGTGGGATTTTATATTTCTTTTGTTTCTCGCTCTTGTTTGTTCCCTATCCCAAACCAGAGAAGGTAGCTCTCTTACAACTTTTTTTCTATATCCAATACAAACCAAAAAGCAAGGAGAAGGTATATGAACAATAAGTATTTTGTGACTCCAAGGGGGGAAAAATGTATCTTATAAATTTTTTTGTTTGTTTAAAACAGGGAGCGGGGAAAAAAAAAAAAAACTTCAGAGGAGTAAAACCTGAGACACTGATTCAAGAGCCAGACAGTTCAATGAACAGGATAATCGTGGTAGTTTTTGACAGGTGCGGCTGCCTGCCTATAGCTGGCATATAATCATTACCATTTTAATAAGGCTCTAATAGGAGGGCTGATCATTCAATGGGGTGTGAGGATCCTAATTCAGCTCCCAATCCCACATGAATGTGCTAGAATTTGCAGGCTTTGTTTTCCTCTTTTGTACCTCTGAATGCCAATAATTACTGGCTATAGATTCAAAAATTCTTAGAACTGGAAGCTAAATTAGCTCTCCTAATACTGCACAAGAATGTCAATACTCATGGAAAAGGAAGCAGTGGGTTTTTTGTATTCTTTTTTTTTTTTTTTTTTTTTCACACTTGTAGGCATTGTGAGGATCAGCAGTTGAAGTGGGCTGGCTTACAGCATGAATAATGGCATTACTGTCTCTCACCATAAAGAGCCCTCCCCTTTACAGGAGTGAGAAGTCATCCATTGGCCCAAAGGAGATGTCTTCTCCAATCACACTTTGAGTTTTAGGGTTCTGTGTTTCTTATGGTGAAAGAATCCACATGGGATTTCAAACTGCTGTTTGAGATACAGATGTTTCCCTGGAAAAGAACAAAACCTGCTTTAACTTTCCCAAAGACCATCTCCAAAGAGTGCGGTCAAGGTCAAGCTACCTGCCTCATAAGTAATTGCTGCTATGATAACAACATTTCTGGACACCATTGTTTAAATAGCACAGCACATCTGATGCTTCCTTGTTTAGAATACTATATATGTTACTTACTGTTTCAATACTTGTAGGGAAAAGATGTGATTTTTTTTTTTTTAAAAAGGAGCAATCGAGAGGCTTCCTGAGTGATCACATATTCGTTCAAAGTCATACAACCAGTAAGTGCTGGGGACAAGAATTTAATCTACCCATACAACATGATTGAATTCAGTTTGTGCTTCTTATGGGTAGGAATGGTTCTCTCCAATACTCTCCAGGCCCATACCCTTATTTAAGGGGTTGGTTACCTCCCACCCAAAACGTCAGATAATGCTGTTAAGTTCTCATAGCCATTTGCTTCTTCTTTGTCACCAGAAATGCACCTCTTTGGAGCTGTGAAACCTAACTGACACCACATGCTCTGGTTGGTAAATACAACAGGCTTCTAATCATGCTCAGCTCTCTCCTTTGCACACTGACCTCCCTGACTAAGAAAGTAACAAAACAATGAAATGTCAGTCAAAATATTCAGGTGTCATCAGTCTTTATAGGCAGTCTCCAAAATGACATTTTTCTCTGATGATAACATGCCACCCTGAGTTCTTTGGGATCTGTGCTGGAAGATGTCCCTGCTGGTCTCTGTCAGTGTGCAGAAGTAGCCACACAAGAAAGGCTTCTGGGATGCCATCTTGTATATGCTCACCTTAAGTCAAAAGCGCATGTTTGTTACTTAGTGATATTTTGAGGTTCTATGCACCTGTCTTTAAAATGAAATCATACTGACCGCCATTGTCAGGTCTTGGATTTGCGAAATGCTTCATGACGCTTCTGAGTAATTTACAGTTTTGGAAATAAGAATACTGAAATTCAGAGAGCTGGTATCTTGACTAAGGTCATGCAGTAGGACCAGACACCCAAATTCAATTCCAATTTTCATGATGCTAAAGAATTATTTTCACTGTGAATCAAGATCCCTGGGAACCCTTAAGACACACACACACACACACACACACACACACACACACACCATAAATACTCACACCACACTCACACATACACTCACACATCTCTCTCCCCCACTCTCTCCGCCCCCCCATCCCCCTCCCCACTTACACAATTTCAATACTTTGCATCCTGTCCTGCATGAAGCATCATCAGATTAAAAAAAATAGGACTTGTTCTTGGATGAAAGTTTGGGCCCTAGTTGACTGCTTGCCAATAGGCAATCTGAACAGGAAGGAGAAACACCATATAAAAGGAGGAGCTGTCGTATCATCTGTGAATAGTGATTGTTTGGCTTCTTCCTTTCCAAGTTGTATCTCTGTGATCTCCTTTAATTGTCTTATTGCTCTAGCTAGGACTTAAGTACTGAATTGAAGAGATATGGTAAAAATGGACAGCCCTATCTTATCCCCGATTTTAGTAGAAATGATTTAAGTTTCTCTCCATTTAGTTTGGTGTTGGCTATACGCTTGCTGTATAATGGCTTTACTATGTTTAGACACGTGCCTTGCATCCCTGCTGTCTCCAGGACTTTAAACATGAAAGAGTGTTGGATTTTGTCAAATGCTTTTTTGACATCTAAGGAAATGATCATATGCATACTTTTTTTTTCAGTTTGTTTATATGATGAATTACATTGGTGCATTTCTGTATATTAAGCCACCCTGTATAGCTAGAATGAAGCCTGCTTGGTCATGCTGAATGATAGTTTTGATGTTCTTGGGTTTGGTTTGCAAGTATTTTATTGAGTATTTTTGCATCAATGTTCATAAAAGAAATTGGTCTGAAAGTCTTTTTTTTTTGTGGAGTCTTTCTGTGGTTTGGGTATCAAGTGATTGTGGCTTCATAGAATGAGTTTGGTAATGTTCCTTCTGATTCTGTTTTGCGATATAGTTTGAAGAGGATTGGTATTAGCTCCTCTTTGAAGGTCTGGTAGAATTTTGTGCTGAATTCATCTGGCCCTGAGCTTTTTTGTTTGTTTGGGAGACTTTTGGGAGACCTCTATTTCCTTAGGAGATATAGGACTATTCAATTTGTTTACCTGACCTTGATTCAATTTTGGTAATTGGCAGCTGTCAAGAAAATTATCTATTTCATTTAGGTTCTCAAATTTTGTGGCATATAGGTTTTTGAAGTAAGACCTAATGATTCTTTGGACTTCTTCAGTGTCTGTTGTTATGTCTCCCTTTTCATTTCTGATTTTGTCGAGTACTCTCCCTCTGCCTTTTAGTTAGCTTTGCTAAAGGTTTGTCTATCTTGCTGATTTTCTCAAAGAACCAGCTCTTGGGTTTGTTGATTCTTTGAATTGTTCTCTTTGTTTCTTTTCTTTTCTTTTTTTTTAATTTCAGCCCTGAGTTTGATGATTTCCAGCCATCTACTCCTCTTGGGTGTGTCTGTTTCTTTTTGTTCTAGAGTCTTCAGGTGTGCTGTTAAGTTGCTAGTATGGGATTGTTCCAATTTCTTTATAAATGCCCTTAGTGCTATGAACTTTCCTCTTAGCACTGTTTTCTTTGTGTCCCGTAAGTTTGAATATGTTGTGCCTTCAGTTTCATTGAATTCTAGGAAGTTTTTAATTTCTCTCTCTCTCTCTCTTTTTTTTTTTTTTTGGTCCTGTACTCAAAGGTCATTGAGTAGGGAGTTGTTTAGTTTCCATGAATTTGTAGGCTTTCTATTGTTTCCATTGTTTTTGAGATCCAGCTTTAATCCATGGAGGTCTGATAAAATGCAAGGGATTATTTAAATTTTCTTGTATCTGTTGAGATTTGCTTTATGACCAAGTATATGTTCAATTTTGGAGAAGGTTCCTTGAGGTGCTGAGAAGAAAGTGCATTCTTTTGTTTTTAGGTGAAGTGTTCTGTAGTTTTCAGGTAGGCTCATGACATCTATCAGTAACTGCACTATATTAAATACCTGTTTCCCCAAAGTATCTACACCTCACTCTGCATCACTCAATGCAATACTGCTTTAGTTATTACTGTAAATTCCTTGAAAATTTCTCAGCTAAGGCAAAAATATATAGAAAGTAAATATATACATCTATATTATGAATATAATTTACACACACACACACAGGCACACACACATACACACACACACACACACACACACACACGCACACACACACACACACACACACACACACATATATTTGCTTTCTTAGTTTGAATAAGGATCTCCAGAGCAGCTGAGGAAAGGGCTATATATCACTAAGGTTAATTCATGAAATTGTCAATATGTCAGCTATAGTGATCTAACCATTTGTATGGAGCCGGAAATATGTTTGGAAGTTGGACTCTTTACATGCCTGTCTTCAGTATCTCTTTACAAAATTGCTTGAGCATCCCCACAACTGGATGACTGCTTCCCCTAGAACCATGGGACTTAGGGAACCAGGTGGATGTTGATACTGTAACGTCCCCTGTAATGATGCCCTGGACGTCAGGTGCCGTTGCTTCTTTGCATAGGTCAGTTGCATAGGTCATCCATCCCCATTTGCTGTGCCTCAGGTACAGCAGAAGAAAGTCAGACTGTTTCCGAGCTGTTACTGCAGGCTCCATGACGAAGGCCCTTGTGCTAGCGTTGGCTATGGTGGGAACAGAATGGAGCTCATCCTCATGCCCCTGAGTGAGCCAGCTGGCCCAGTCTCCATGTCACAAGCAGAGACCTGGGAAACAGCTATGCAGGCTGCCTCTAAGTGAGTGAGTCCCGTCAGCATCCCTCCCACTCCGAGCAGGAGAACATGGAAAGCCCTATTTCATATGTGGTCACCTGGCTTCGCTTCCCTTCATCTTCTTAAAGAAAACTGGTGAGACCCTGCCTCCCGCTGTTGGCTAACAGCGAAGGAGAGCAGGGCTAGAGTGGGCCCTCTGCAGTGCCGCTGTCTCCACTGAAGGGTGCTACAAAAGGTGTGCGTGTCCTCACATAGAAAGTTCTGGCATTCTGTATGTGTGTCTTTTTTAATACATGGGGAAACTTTGCCATCATCATCCCAATGGGCTTGTTCCCTGAGGATCAAAACCTTAAAAGCCCCATCCAGTGAGGAGAAAGAGATGCTGGTCAAAGCCAAGTGGCCAAGTATACACTTTGTAGCAATATACAAGTCGCACTGTCTACTATTGTCACACACTAAAGACTACAGAGGTCCTTGCTTTATAATTCCCTCTCAGAGCATTCTCCATAGGTAACTTTACACTCTTTATAAAGTTGAACATTTTAATCATGAAGTATTGAATAAAAGTGTTACACTACTTTAAGAGATGAATAAAACAGCCATGCCTGACCTGGTGGATTACCCTTTCTCTGTAAACTATGGAACCTCATGTTATCAACTGGGAGAAATGGTCAAAGATACAATGTCATGTGGACATGGTAGTAGACTGTAATCCCAGCCCTGGGGAAACTGAGGCAGATGCACTATTCAAAGTCAGATTAGGGCTGCATAGAGAGACACTAGAGGGGGGTGCATGGGGGAGTAGAGGGGATGGGAGTGAAGGAAAAAGGCTTACTTAACAGAAGGGGAGACTGGATTGTGATAATTACTTAGTAAATGTTAAAATAAGCCACTGGTGTGCTATTATAAACCAGTAACAGATAACTTAAAAAAATGTTTTTTAACTATCAGCCTTAGAAAAGTTCAAAGGTTAATCAAAAGTTCTAATGTTAGCCCTTGAACTTTTTCTCTAAAACACTAAAATCCTCCAAAGTTAATGTACTCCACTGTGATCTATAGTAGATTTGTCTACCTGTTTTTAATAGAATCATATAATTCAGAAATGGTTGTTTTAGTAAGTTGGTACCTTTGTTGTTGTTCTAAAAGAAGAGCTGTAGGCTATCACTGGCTTTTCCATCTGTATAATGGGTTGGATGTGCATTCTAAGGTTATTTAATATGCTGAAGTCAGGAGCTTAGAAAACAGAAACAGATATGGGATTATCAATGAAATGAACCAACTGCACCTCAGTGTGATAATAACCCCAAGTTTTCCACTTGTGTGTTGTTGTACAGAGAGAGGCATAGTTTGCCAACTTCCAACTGTCTGAGTTTGTGAATACGACCTTTAGCAGTAAGATTCAACCTCCCTGGAGTAAAATAAAAGGCTTAGAAGGAAGGCGGAGAAGGCGTCTTAGATGTCGGACGGCTCACGAAACAGTTTGGATAAAGCAGTTAGGGTGACCGAGTCAGAAACATATGTATTAGGTTTCCCTTGAGTTATTTGGGTTTCAGACTCACAGGATTAAGAAGTGGCTGGGGCTTTCCTTCGGTTGCACAGTGAGCCCCCCCCCACACCAAACCCCTTCCAGCATGTTTTAGGGGGAGGTTTAGTCAACCCTCCAAAGCTCTAACTATTCTCCAACCTGACCATGTTGTATCCCAAACTTCTCAGCCTTTCTCTTGTTGCCATGGTTCTGAGGCTGGGGTCCTGTCTATGCTAAAGGAAGGATGCTTTCCTTGAGTTTTTTAACATGAACTAGACCTAATTCTCTTGTTTCTTTTTATAACTAAGGAGGAAACAAGTGAAATCTCTTTTTCTCAACCATGCTTCCCTCTGACAATATTAACCTCAGCATGCTTCAACTATATTATGAAAGTATATTATAAAACAGAAATGGAATCTTAATACCATCATTTTAAAGGGAGTCAGGGAGGAGGAGGAGGGGGAAGAGGAGGAGGAGGAGGAGGAGGAGGAGGAGGAGGAGGAGGAGGAGGAGGGAGTTTAGTGTCCAAAAATCCAGCAATGAAAGGTCTGCTCTAGGGTACTGCTGTCCTGTGTGCTGAACAAACCCAGATTAAAACTGAATTCAGCAAGGTTCGGGGAAAACCTATTCTCTCTGGAGCCTGGAGAAATTGGCAAGTAGGCTATTAAAAAATAGGACTGAATTGTTTTATCTGTGTTGTCCTTTGTAATTAGGCGTCTGAATAACAGAGGTATTATCACACCAGGGTTAGTGCCAGAGGATTACCCAAAGTTTTACAAATGGGATGCTAAAGTGGCCTGAACAGGTGCACACACAAAGACGAAGGGGGGGGCGAGAAAGTAGGAGAAGGAAAGCTGAGGCCCACTACTTACAGCCACATAGTAAAATTAATGGTTTCTGTAAATGAATGGCATGGTTAAATTACCATTGAACTTGTAAAATTAGAGGAAGGAGTTAGTTTCTTCATTACACTTCTTTTTCTCTCTTTTTTTAATTTGAGCCAAGGAGGTCGACCTTAATTGTCGTTTTACCTCAAAAAGGAAAAAAAAAAATCTTTTCACTGGACTAACTACAGCAGGCGCGGGAGGCTCCTCAGAAGGACCGCGAGTTCTGAAACCCTGTCCTTTTTCCTGCTCTGCTCATGTGACCCGTGTCACCAAAAGAAAAGTGAATTCAAAATTTGAATGGGCTCGTATTTGAGAAATTGGCGGGTTTAAAAAGAGGAGAAGTGGGAGTAGCTGCTACCTTAAAAAACAAAACAAAACAAAACACAACTATAAAGATAACTCAGTGTCAGCAAATTAAAGATGAACGCTTTAGGGTCTGTGAGGTGGTTCAGCTTGCCACCAACCCTAGTGACCTGAATTGCATCCCTGGGGCCCACACTGTGGAAGTAGAGAGCTCACTCTTGCAAGGCGTCCTCTGATCCACACTCACACTGTGGCATACGTGTACACACACACACACACAAACACACACACACACACACAAACAAACAAACAACTATTAAATGCCTTTAAAACAGATTTCTTTTTTTCTTTAAAAGTTAAGATTCTTGATTAGAAATAAAAGCAAACATGTAAGAACTTGTGAACCTTAAATATCTGCATTGGGTTCTGGAAATTTATCAAACATGTCTATTTCCACTGTAACGGTAGCTTCATTCATTAAACAACTGACACTCATCTTAATTTATGATTTGCTTGCAAATAAAAAATACAAAGTAATAGGTCACTTAGCTTTGAAATTTTCAGCATTGAGATACATGGTAATGACAGGAATTCATTCCTATTTCTACTTGCTCCTCGTCACTCCTTTTCTCACACAGAGCCTCAGCTTGGCATAGATTCCAGGAAGCCAGGACTACTACAAGCCTCTAGGCCTTTCCCTGTATCACAAGTCTGTCTTCAGTCACGACAACCTGTAAAGTGTGAGCCCCTGGGATTGACAAGGTCTCAGGATACGGTTAGCTACTGTTGTTTACATTGATGCCGCTACCATCGTGCTAACACATCCCAACTGGCTTCTACTAGAGCTGGTCTAGTACTTTATATACCAGAACAGAACGCAGTGTATAGGTGAGACCTGTGTCCATGAGAGCGAATCCACAGACTATATATACATATATATGCTGCATAATATAACACTGTAACTGATAGACTAATATACTACCCAACCTTTCTTGTCCACAATGAGGAGATCATTGGTTCTATAACAAACTATTTGAGGGAAAAAAAAAATCAAAGCAATTATAAACATCTATAGTGAGGGCTTAGTTTCATATGGAAATTGAAGGAACTAGAGGCTTCCGTTAGTATTAAGTACTTACTTCATCCAGTGGTCTGCTACACACGTTATAATACATTATGTTGAATTTCCTAGTGAGTCTTCAGTAGGTTGTTTTGTTTTCTTTCTCCTTTTCTGTCCATTGGGAACCTACCGATCAGAAAAGTTGAGAACTTTAAAAGAAAGATCGGCTGTTCGTGTCACAGTGGATTCACTAAGGGGTGCCTAATGACTGCAGTGCTAAGTCACATCATTGCCTTACATCCTATTTCAATGTAGTATACAGATGCCCCTCGGTACTTAAGGGAGAATTGGTTCCAGGATCCCTGTGGATATCAAACTCTGTGGCTCCTCAGCCTCCTGTATAATAAAGTGTAGTATTTACGTACAGCCAGTCAGCATCCTCCTGTATAATTCAAGTCAACTCTGAGTGCTTTACATAGTTATTGAAAAGCAAATGTTATATAAGCTGTGATTACACTATACTTTTTAGGGAAGAATGACAAGTTAAAAGTTCCAGTATGTTCAGTATGCAGCACATTTCCTAATGTCTTTCTGTCTGTGATGAACTGAATCTGTACTCGCAGAATCTCTGGGTACTGGAGGGATTGTATACTTACATGACTGTGTGGTTAATCCATAATAATTGCTAGTAAGCCAAGCCTTTCGTACCAAGTTCTGTCAGATTTTATTTTACTTAGATATTTTGTAAAAACTGTATGGTGGATGGGATAACCATTGAGATGTAACAAGAATAAATTAATAAAAATAAAAAAAAATAAATAAAAAACTGTATGGTGGTAACAACTTCTTTGGTTATTTTATTTCCTTTTTTTTTTTTTTTCCTGGCTTCATACACCTGAGATAATTTGGACTGGATTTAAGAAGTAAACTTCTTAGGATGAGATGTCCTTTAAGGATCAGTAGGCAAAGCAGATGCTCAGTAAACTTCTGTTAAATAGTGACTTATGAGTCAGGGAAGATGCTACGGGAGAAGAAAGCACAAAAACAGAAAATGACTGTGAGCATAGGAGAATGGGGGTTAAGAATGCCACAACTGCTTGAGCTATGATTAGCCCAGTGTAATCGCATGTTTTAATTTTTTCCTAGAAAAATCTTAGTCTCTCTGGCTTGTGCTAGCCATTCTATTATATGTATTAACATCACTTCAATTATTTTCATAATTTCCCCAGTTTGAATGATAATTTAGAGAGTAACTTGACATGATGTCTCATGTCACTGCCACTGAACACAACTCTCACACTCTTAGAGGTGCTTTTTTCCCTCCATTGTATCAAATGGCTCAACTAGATAGACTGTCTTACCTTCACCTTTCACATAATTTGCTGGTTCTAGAATGTTCTTTCTCCATCTTGCTGTCTCTTGAATCAACTTTCCACTGGGGAGATGCATATAAAATCGTATACGCAAATAAATCAGACTTGGAGAAGAGGAGATGTATCTACGTTTGTGTCATCAATAAAAATAATGTCAAAAATACACAAACTATACCCTGGAGATAAACTGCAGAATATTGTGTTAAGAAGGAAAAGTTCTAAATTCAGTAAAACAAATGCCTTATGTTTTCTTTTCTATGTAGTATCTGTGTGTGGGGTGGAGGCACAATAAAATAGAGACATTTATTAGAGACGAGGCTGGGAACTACAGGAAGAGAAGAGGGCATATGGAAAATAAATATGGTGAAAGGACTGTGTTATGTATGTGCAAAAATGTTATAATTAAACCCATGATTTACAGAATTAGTGATCACTGATAAAAACATATTCATGTTTAAAGCTATAAGGTGAGGTAAAATATATGGACATATGACAACATTCACAAGAGACTAAGTGAGAACTTTATAAAATTAATTTGATAGTAAAGAGGATCACTTGATTTCCCTTTTTTAAATATCTGATTCACCCACTACATGAAATGAAGAATCAAAATGTAACTAAATCTTTCAAAACAAATAAGAATGCTGAAAGTAGTTGAAATTAGGCACTCAGAACTGGGAGGGAAATTTTTTTCCAGGCTAAAGCTCTATACCCAGCCAAACTATCACTTTAGGGCTCATGAAGATTAAAATACTTTCATAAATGATAGGTATTAATAAGTTATCTCTCATGTACTACTTCTTGGGAAACAACCGTAATATATGCCTATTGTCACACATTACATGAAGGAAAACCCAAAAACCACAACTTTTTATTAATTTCTAACTCAATATAGTTGTATTAGAAACTCAGGAGACTCTAAGAAGATGAATTTTGCTATGTGGTGGTGGTAAAAGCCTTTAATCCCAGGACTCAGGAGTCAGAATCAGGTGAATCTCTGAGTTCCAGGTCAGCCAGTGCTACACAGAGAAACAGTATCTCAAAAAACCAAAACCACCACCACCACCACAAAAACAACAATGAAAGATGAAGTGTATAGAATGCCTAATTTCTTTGGATATGTAAAGATGTCTAAGCTAGATTGGGACATTTTAAAGTTAAACTAATGACTCACCTTTGAATATCATTTTCAGAGAATTGATGATCACTAAATATTCCTATAGTTTATGGTAGGTAAGCAGATACTCTGCTCATGGGTGAGAGTTATGAGAAATACTAGCAAGGTGCCATTAGATAAATATTTACAAGCGAATAATTTGAATGCAAATTGTGAGTGTTTGTGGAGGCTGACCATGTAGTTCTGGAGTTTGATACTATGGATTCAAATCCTTGCACCACTCATTTTTAGTCATCTATCCTCGAGCAAATTGCTTATCAAATCTGAATCTTAGTTTTATCCTAGTACAATTAGAATAGTCATTACTGGCTTCATAAGATTTCTATGAGCAACAAATGTCTAACTCAGTAAGAACAGTATTTGGCATAGGAAACAGTGTAAGATTGTTGGCTATTAGCATGTTATTAGACATAAGGAGGCAAATATTAGAAAGAATCAGCTTAAAAACCAGAAATTGTTGGGCGGGGACAGATAAGGTGCAATTGTAAAGATTATTACCTTTTCATGAACTGGGGAATTTTGGCTTTTTTTAAAAAAAAATTTACAGATAAGTCTCTTTTTTTTAAACTCCAAGAGTAAATATGAAGTAAAAGATAAGATTTTCTTTTACAATGAAGTGTGGAATGGAACAGTGCTTGTTCAAACATTTGCGAATTTTATGACAAACAAGACAACAAGAATGCATGCGTGTTCTCAGAACATTTGAACTAAAACATGACTCGTGTGTGAGCAACAGCAGTTGATCAATTAAAAAGGCATTGAAAAAACAGACGCCTGGGGAACTCACAGAACGCTTCCTGTGATGGTTGAGAACTAGGTACGAAAGGAGGCCGTACCCCCACACCTGTGTTCTGAGTCACACTAAAATTATAGGGTATGGTTTCTACACCTCTGTCAATTTTGGACTCATTGCCCAATGCACTCCTGGGTCGCTAGAATCTCTTTTTGGAAATCTGGTGTTGCTGGGGCCTGACCAGAAAGAACTCTTCCCCTGGCCCCAAATTCTGTGTCACTGTTTCAAATAATACTCAAGTGTGAACAACTGGGTAGAGGAATTATCTGGTTATTTATACTCCCTGTATCAGGAAACACTGTTTCTCTCCTAAAGTGATGAGTACGCAGGGCTGGTCATAGCCGTCATTCGGAGAACATAACCTTTAGACAGATTCTAAGGCGTTGAATGCGTTACCAGTGTGGATATCTGGTAGACATTTCCTTCCAAGCAGGGGTAAGCAATGTGAATCCTCTGTAGCATTAATATGCCGTATGTGCCGTGAGCCTTTGAAGAACACTAATGAAGTTATTTGAGGGAGTGCCTGCTGATTACTTACTATGCACTGAAGTTCCCACTCTCTTTGTTACTCATTTCTGATGATAGAGCTTGGCCTCCTGTTTTGGTAATATGGTCCATTGGCTTTTATATCCCTGTGTGAAAGAGAAGTATTAACTACCATTATTTTCTAAGTTGAAAAATTACTTGATCATGATTACCCCAGATAATCAGTCAGATGACCCATTGTACACGAGTTCTGCCCTGAGAGTCAAAAGCCTATTTTTGGCTTTGTTACTACCACCCCCAAACAACCTCCTCTCTGACAGTAATCTCTTGCCGAAATGGAAAAGGTTTAAGTGCTCTGGTGTCTAACGGCTAGTTCATAAAAACGAAAGAAGACAAAGGCGCTAAGAAGAAGTCTTCAGCCGCCGTAGGAGCAGCATGAGGAAGCACACTGGGTCTGACCTCTACTTTTAAACCAGATATACATTCCTATAGCTGAGTCATTTGAAGTTCGCCCCATGTGGTTTAATGTGCAGTATAAGATGTCAAATAAAGCATAGTATAGAATGTCGGTGTCCTTTTGGACAAAGCAACTTCTGAATTTTCAGAAGGGACAAAATTACATTCACCTGAACAGAAACACCCACTGCTGAAAACTTGTCTTTTGACCAAATCTTCTCAAATATTTCGAGATTAAAACAGACTGTGCAAACAATACCTGTAATCTAATTTTCTTTCCCGATGCCTGTCACTTCTTAGATATAAGTTAACCTCCTAAGGGAATGCATTCATAGTTTTCACTTTAATGAGCTAACTCCACAGTCATATGGAGCTTCATCCATGACATGCAGCCATCACACAGTCCACTGTGGTCCAATTTCCATAGCAACAATAAAACTACTTTTATATTTAGCAATTAAATTGTAACCCAGGAAGAACTCTGAAGAAACACAGGTAAAGATGAACTAACATAGGCCTTGCTAAGGGAACCAGGGCTTTTATAGAAAACCATCAGTACCATGCCTTCTGTTCTTCTAAAACTTGAAAATTATAGGTTTTCAACACTAAGATGAATGTGAAATGCAAAAAAAAATAGCAAACAAATATAAACAATAATGAAAACAAACTGATGAGCTGATATTCTGCATGTATTTTCCGGGAGACTTGAGGCAAATTATTTTTTTCTTTTTTTAAAAATTAAATGTATTGTTTTTCTATTTCATTTGTGTACGCTGTGTTAATATCATTTCCACCCCATTCCCTTCCTCCAACCGCTTCCATGTCTCCCCACTCCCTCTCAAACTCATGGCCTCTTTCTCTTTAACAACTGTTGTTACATAGCTACATTAAATAAGTAAATACATAAAAAAATCTGCTGAGGCTATTTAATATCATTCATATATATACATATAAATATATATGTATATACACATATGATTTTTAGGGCTGATCACGTGGTATTGGATCACCAGTTAGAGGGCCCATCTCTGAAGAAGACTGCCTTTCTCTCTCAGCAGTCTTTAACTGCCCATAGCTCTTCATCTCAGAGGGTGGGTGTGATGCTTGTGGGATGTCCCCACATATGCTGGAATGTTAATTGGTGTCATTCTTTAGTCTATCATAAGATTGAGACTTTGTGAGTGCAGCTTCTCTGTCATATCGAGGAAGATATACTTTCAAAATTGACTTCCTGTTCCCTTGGCCCTTACACTCTCTCTGTCCCTCTTCTGCAATGTCCCCTGAGCCGTAGGTGTAGGAGTTGTGTTGTAGATGTATCAGTAGGGACTGGCCACAGCATGATCAGTTTTTTCCTCTGCATTTGATTAGTTATGTCTTTCTCTAATGGACTCCATCTGCTGGAAAAAAAAAAAAAAAAAGCTTCTCTGATGAGGGCTAAGCCCTACACTTATCTTCTAAACTTTGGCAAAGGCCAGTAGTATCCATCAGTTACTAACAGTGTGAGAACTGAATTGATCAATGTATGTGTTATAGTTCCTAGAATAACACACTAAAGGGAAAAGGCAGTGAAGTAGCCTTCTTCTACAGGTGGCTAAATGAAGGTCCACCTAAATTTTTGATAATTACTGAAAATTACCCATTTGGTGACTGGAAGAACTAAGGTCAACCTCTCTCTCTCTCTCTCTCTCTCTCTCTCTCTCTCTCTCTCTCTCTC
>OU015756.1:52566714-52594143 GCA_907169655.1 Acomys percivali
ATTCTTATTCTTATTCTTATTCTTATTCTTATTCTTATTCTTATTCTAAGGCTGTTTGGCTTTTTTTGCTTTGAGATAGAGACTTGTGTAGATTACATTGACCTTGAGCTCACTATATATTAGGAAGAATTTCAAACTCCTGATGCTCTGCCTTTCTCTCACAGTGTTAGGATACAGGTTTTCACTTCCTTGTCTGGTCTGTGTAGAACTGCAGACAGAATTCAGGGCTTCAGACATGCTAGGCATGTACTTTTAATGCACTATTTCCCTACACACAAAAACTTTCACAGAAGTTTCAAAAAGGTACAGACATTTACAGAAATCTGACAGAGCGATTTTATGCTTATTGAATATAGCAATGAAACATCTGGCTTGTGTGTTTTATGGGCTTTGTTTTTAATTTCTCTGTTGCAGTACAGATGATTTTTTTTTTTGATATCTTACAAGCATGTGAGTGTATGAGTGTTTATCTGAAACTCAGGCCTGCTCCTTTGCCCCAGCAACACTGCGACAGAGGCATCTGCATCCATCTGTGTATCCATGCATGGCTGAGCATCCTCTCTATAGAACAGAGAAACACTCTGTAGAAGAGCAGACATGGGATTCCCCTTCTGTTCAGTCATTGTCAGGAAAGGAGTTTCTTCCCATGAAGACTTGCCTCTTCTGTCTGTCTCAGAAGAAATCTTCCACCTTTATATATTTTGGGTGTGTAACTGCAGGGTAACTGGGCACCCATCAATCATTCTTAAAGGGTTTTAGACCTTAATAGTAACACAAAAATCCCTTGCTAAGCCACAAATGCCTACCAAATCCTAAAGAAAAAGAAATTTCAAAAGATGCTCAAAATTGAAATGGTATGCTGTCAAAGTCTGTTATTTTTCCAACTTACTTGAATTTCTCAAATGATGTACTTACCACTTCTATATTCACATTGTAAACTCCCTATGATGCAGAAGGAAAATGACTAAAGAGCAAAATCTTTATAGGAAATTATATAAACATACATTTATTTTATTATCTTGTATGTCATATAACTTAATAGCAAAATGGTATTATTGAAACATAAATTATTATCTAATTTGTAAAACATTACTATTTTTCTAAGCATAAATATGTAGGACTTGGGTGCTATAAAAGGTCACCAAGCTTTTGACAGGCACTTTAGAAATGAGCTTCATGGAATATTGTAACTATTGATTCAGAAAAGATTTCTGTTCACAAGTAACTTCAGATTTAACCTATTCCTGCTGGTTCTTTTCCAATATAGTTTGGAGGTAAAGAGAGTCCCTGATTTTTTTATGTTGCCCTAAGCCCTAAAATATGTATCCCAAAAGGTCCTTGGACGGTTTAATTGCAACCGTAAGTTTGGCACTAACATCTGAAGAAAGTAAGAACAAAAAGAACTTTCTTGGGGGAAAGCATCCTATACAGAAGAAAGGGCACACACAGAGGCTGTGACCCGGAAGCACATCCAAAGGCCTCTGGGAACAGCACAAAAGGCTGAGAACAGCAAGCAAGGAGGAGAGAAAAAGCTGCTGAGTTCATACTTGCAAGATGTAGGGACATGAGAGGATGCTGGAGGCCACTGTGAAGCTTTTCTCTGAGTGGCATAAAAACCAACCAAACTAACTAACTAAAAAAGCCCAACTTTCCTCCTGTTGGTTATCCAACACCAAGTGGTCAGTCCTGAAATTACATACATACAGGTGACATTAAACAGACTGAGCAGATTGTATGTATATACTTAGGAATACATACACACAGACACACAGACACAGAAAGGGGGGTAGGGGTAGGGGGCAGGGGAGGGGAGAGAAAGGGACCAAAAGACTATGGATTTGAGAGAGAACAAGGGGTACTTGGAGGGGTTGAGGGATAAAAGGGGTAGAGGAAATGATGTAAGAATATTTTAATTTAATAAAAATAAAAAGAATGGAAAACTTAATAATCCAAAATTTAGAGAAAGAAAGAAGGAAGGGAGGAAGGGAGGGAGAGAGGGGAGGAAGGAAGGAAGGAAGGAAGGAAGGAAGGAAGGAAGGAAGGAAGGAAAGAAGGAAGGAAGTTAGTTCTGAGGAAGACTTCAGCCAAGGGTAACACGATCTAGCTTTCCTTTTAACACATCCAGTGGTGTGTGAGGGTGGGTGAACTGGATGACAGAGAGGAACTCACTTGGAGACCATTGCAAGAAAAGCAAGCAGGAAGACATGAAGGGCTGGAGCAGGGAAGCTGCAGCATCAGGGGTGAGAAACGGCTCTGCTGAGAGGCTGGCTGAACGTGGAAGTAAGCGAGACAGCTGTATCACATGGAAGAATGAGGAAGGAGCTGGGTTGTATAGGAGCCTAGTCAGCATTTTGAGTGTGGATACATTCAGTTTGAAAACGGAATAGGGTCTGTGATGGTGGCTTAGTAGGTAAAGTGCCTGTTGTGGGAGCATGAGGAATTGAGTTCAAATCCTTAGACACACATAAAAATCCAGGAGTGGCGGTGTGTGTCTGTTACCCTAGCCCTGGTAGTGGGTCAGAAACAAGGAGTTCCCTAGATCTCACTGCTTGGCAGATCTCACTGGTTAGCAGAGGGTTGAATGAGACTCTGTCGGAAGACAAGAGCCTTTCAGTAGCATAAGACAAGTGATCTCTACCTCCCTGGCCTTTGTATGCTCATGCATACACATACACATACAATATGCATGCCATACAGAAAGGAGAGACAGAGAGGGAGGGAGGGGGAGGGGAAGGAGAGAGGGACGGAGGGAAGGGAGGGGGAGAGGAAGGGAGGGAGAGAGAGAGGGAGGGAGAGAGAGAGGGAGGGAGAGAGAGAGGGAGGGAGAGGGAGAGAGAGAGGGAGGGAGAGGGAGAGGGAGAGAATATGGTGCAGAGTAAACTGCAGGTGGGACAGCATAGCACATCTTCCCTGCGGTCATCATCACCCATAGCGAGGGAGGGCATTTTAATTCTGGCTCTGTTTCTGAGTTAACTATGCTCCTTGATTTAAATAAAAATTTTATGGTACATAGGACTGAAAGCCAGGGCAATTTTATACATTTGTTCTACAGCCTTCCTCAGAGCAAATCAACTCTGAAAAAATAAAGTAGAAGGCACGTGACGGAACTTGGGACCGGCCTCACCTCCAACTTGTCCCTGAGGTGAGTACAACGCTATTTAATATCTTATCTGTACTTTTGGAGAGATCTTGGGACAAAAGAACCCCAACTAAGTCGAGCCCAGATGCTATAGATGCTACAGTTAATAAATGCATGTCACTTTTTTTTTTTAGAGGCAACACAGAGTAAACACTTACGACATATAAGGTCTGAGAGAGATGCTGTGACAGGAAAATATAAATGTGAATGTAGTCAAGTATGTGCAGTATTCAAAGGCATGGTACTGAGTAAGTTGGGATACTGGAAGAAAACACGAGGCAGGACACAGCTTAGAGACTTTGGTTTTGCCTTGGGATGTCACCGGGACAACGAGAAAACACGCAGAGGAGGTTGTAAACTCACATGAACACTGTCTACACTGCCTTAGTCAGGGTTTTGTTGTTGTGAAGAAACACCATGGCCATAGCAGCTCCGGTAAAAGGAAACACTTAATTGGAGGCTGGCTTATAGTTTCAGAGTATAAGTCTATTATCATCATGGCAGGAAGCATGGCAGCGTGCAGGCAGACATGGTGTTGGAGAAGGAGCTGAGAGTTCCACATCTTGATCTGAAGGCAGCAGAAGGAGACTGTGTACCACTCTGGGCATAGCTTGAACATATGAAACATCAAAGCCCACCTCCACAGTGACACACACTCCACAAGGCCACACCTATTCCAACAAGGCCACACCTACCCCCATAAGGCCATACCTACTCTCGCAAGGCTACACCTCCTGATAGTGCCACTCCTTATGGGCCAAACATTCAAACACATGATTCTTTGGAATGCCATTCCTATTGAAACCACCATAAACAGCAAGGACTGACATGTTCCTGATCCACTCCCTCTTTCAATTCCCATACATGTAATAACTTAGCTCATAAAGACTGCATGGCGAGGTGTGGATAGCAGAGTGGTCTTGGTCCAGGATGTCTCCAGTAAGTCACGTTTATCTCCAACACTTAAGGACCATTCTGTTTACTTGACCATTGAGGAAACCGGGATTTATTAATGTACAGAAGTTGTCCCTTGTAATCTCTACAGACCCACAGTGGTACCCAGCACAACCCCTTCTGTTTCTGGATGTCTGTGTTCTTCCTACTACTCATCCTGTGACTTTTTTTTTCAGATGTTTTATCTATGTCCACCAGAAAACAAAATTCTAAATTTGTAGCCAGTAAATATTAATTGAACACTTTAGCTCCCAAGATTAGGGTGGGAGTAATAGCTCCTACTGAGCTGTTCTTATGTGGCAACCATTACATTATTTTATTTAATACCCACCATGGCTTTGTAAATTTTTATTCTTTAGAGAATTTATATTTGCATCATTTTCCCCTCTCCTTTCTTCTTTCCCTCGAACTTCTTGTATACCCCTCCCCCCCACTCCTTTCAAATTCATGGTCTCTTTGTCTTTAATTATTATTGTGATACACCTATGGATCTGTGTATAAATAGAGTTCTAAAATATAACTCGATGACTCCATTGAGTCATTATTGCTTGACGGTATGTGTTTTCAGGGCTGACTTCTTGGTATTCCATAACCAGTTAGAGGGCTCAGCCTTGGGAAAGACTGATTCTTCCTCTCTCAGCAGTAATTAATTCCCTGTGGCTCTTTATCTAGGGGTGAGACACAGTCAGATCTACCCTATCCATGCTGTTAAGTCCACGGTGTCATGTCCACTCATCAATGCTGCTGTCATTGTGCAAGTCTTTGTGTAGGTAGACATCTTGTTGATATTTCATAGGTGTGGCTACACACATAGTGTGTAGAAAATACTACCTTACAGTAGATATCCTGTTTCTCTATCTATTATAATTTTCATGGCCTCTCTCCTTCAGTGTTCCCTGAACTCCAGGAGAAGGGCCAATACAGTATCACGGAGGCGGCCACTCCATTGGCAGTTGCTCCTTGCCTTTTAACCAATCACAGATTTCTGTCCTGGTCTTCACCTGCTGCAAAAAGAAGAAGCCTCTTCGATAAGGAGTGAGAGCGACATGTGGACAAAAGGATAGGCATTTAGAATGCAATTGTGAAGTATATTGATTTAGGAAAATGACAGTGATAGCTTCTCCTCTAAGCATGACACCACAAGCTGTGTGTAGTTGGCTAGGATTGTAATGCCCTCCTGCAGACTGGACAGTCAGTCTAATTAAACAAATGTTACTTACCCCCAAGATATTAGGGTGGCCTCTTAGACTTGCCTAACCAACAACTCAAAAGGTTTCACATGCCTGGTACTGGAGTTTTTGTTAGATATTCTATGGCCCTTGGGGGGAGAAAGATGTAACTTCCTTTAAACTACATAAATATTGTGAGCAATTTTATGCAAACATAGAATAGTTTATTCCCTGTGGCTGTTTGGACATATAGTGTTGTTTATTCCTCCTCCTTCTCTCTCCCTCCAGATTGTTGCCCCCTCCCTCAAGCCTCCTCAGCATTTCCCCCTCTCTCCTTCACCTGTGTGTTGCTAGTCATCACAGCTTGTAAAGTAGAAATATCACCCCTTTATACAAATGTAGCATATGAATCTTGGAGCATTTAGATTAATGTATCTAGAGATGTGCATGCGCACTACAAAGGAAAAAAACACATCGGTGTTAACAATGGAGCTGTACAGTTTCAATCTAGACCTCAATGGTTCCCAGTCTGGGTATGAAGTATTTGCCATTTACCTGCAAATGAAATTTTCTTAAGGGATGGGTATGTCTAGGGAGAAAGCTGAAATCCCATCAGATATTCTTTGTGGGGTTATTCTCTCATCTCTTTCCTTCTGTGGCCCCTCCACACACACTTCCTTTTTCTTCCTTCCCTCCTACTTTATTTTCTTTCTAGCAGAGCAGAGTCCTAAACACATACCCGCAGGAGCTTTGCGATGGTTGAAAGAAAACTGCAAAGAGATGGTCAGGATTCATACAAACGAGTAGAAATGATTTCACCAGATGCAGCAAATGCTGGTTTTCAGAACTGTGCACTGTGTCTTTGCCCTTGTAGATCTGTGTCCTTGATCCTCTACACAATGTATTACAGCTCGTTCCAGCTGTACCACGCTGTTTGCATCTTCCAGGATTGGATTGTGTTTCCAAACAACTAAAAACATACAGAATATGTATTGTTTGGGGGCGGGGGGGGGAATGCTCATCAATCGAGGAAATAGATAATTCCGGAGAGGGTGGGGCCTACAGATAGAATGTCTATGATCAGTTTGGCTTTGTCGCAGCCAGCTTTGTGTCTAGAGACAAGTTATTTAATATCCCTCACCTTCTATTAAGGTAGAGATGAGAACGCCCTTCTTGGGTTTTTATTAGTATAAAATATGCAGCACGTGCTACACAGGATGCCATCCCCGCTTCCTGAAAAACCGTTTACCTGAATCTGTAAGAAAGTGACCTCATCGCCTTCAAGATCTGCTTGGATGTTATCTGTCCAAAGAACCATATTCTGACCCCTCCTCGTAGAACCGCAGTGCCTTCCACCCTCTCAGACTCTCGGTTCCCCTTCTCCCGCTCTTATCTATACCTACAGCATTTCTCAGCCCTTAGCTCCTGGACTCCTAAACTTTCCACCATGTAGACATTGGCATCGCCTTTATATGGTGACGGGTGTGGCATGTATGCGCTATTCACTTGTTTTTTTTTTTAATTTTTAAAATTTTATTAATTTGTTCTTGTTACATCTCAATGGTTATCCCATCCCTTGTATCCTCCCATTCTCCCCTCCCTCCCATTTTCCCCTTATTCCCCTCCCCTATGACTGTTCCTGAGAGGGATTACCTCCCCCTGTATATGCTCATAGGGTATCAAGTCTCTTCTCGGTGACCTGCTGTCATTCACTTGTATGCTTCCCCTCCCTCATCAATATTGCTCCCCAGCAGGAGAGTCCTATTCTCCCGAAAGAATGATATTTTCTTTCCCAAGCTGGGATAACTTTGGCTCCCTGACTTTCTTCTTAATAAGATTCCTTTCAAAGCTTACACTCTCCCAAGAGACTGACCCTTGCAGGTTGATTTTTTCCCCCCATGCATTGCTATGCCACTTAATTCAATTATGTCATCTTATCGTTGCTACACATACTCTCCGGGGACCCTGGGATATCCGGCCATGCCCAATGCTTTGTATTCCAGCCACCTCATTCTCCTCTTGTCAAAGCATCTATCTCTTGGCTCTGACTCTAGTTGGACAAAATAACTGTTTCAAAATGGCAGAGCCATGCTGACAAAGTCAAATTTATCAACTTGAGCATCCAGTCCAGACAATTGGGACAATTTTTTTCACTTCTTTCTTTCAAAGAACTGTCATTATGCCTATATCATGCATATCATAACTCTCTGCCTTCCTTTGTTTGACAGGCACATCTAATTTTTTTTCCTCTTAAACCACAGAGATTTTTAGTTCTGGGAAGTTTCAGAATGCACCAGGAAGTAACATTTCCTGAGTACAATTATTCAGTCTAGAGTAAATAAGGCCCAAATTAAATCTGGTTTCTTACTGTAGGAGATCAAAGGTTAGATAAAAGATGTACAGACTATGCAAATGTGTTTTCAGTGTTTCTACATTGCCTTCATAAAAGGTGACCTCTTTCCCCTTAAGCAATGTGCTTGGTTTTGAGATATGTTAATTGAATTAGAGCTCTGCTGGTTTTTGCTTAAAAAAAAAATCTAAAGGGCTTGCTCCCAGTGGCCAAATGCTGCTGTGGTATTGACACTGCCAATCACCAATATAATCAGATTCATTTATCAGTCGTTGCTGGGGTACTGGAGCTAACTAAGAGACCGAATTATCTCTGGCCTTCAGGACCAGATGGCAAGTTCCTGTGAAAGTGATGGATACTGCTTCCAGCTATTACTGGAAAGTTATCTCTACACCTGCCACAACAAAAAAACTAAGTAGGTTAAATTAAAAAAAAAAAAAAAAAAAAAGAGGAACGCTATATTTCTCCCACCAACCCAGCCCTGGGCAAACACCTCACAGCCAGGTGGAATAAGATTCCACACAAGGTGTTGAAGTTATCATCTCTGTTGCTTACAAATCTCACTGCGCCAACACTGACTATATCCACAAAAAGAAAACTTGGGTTAGCTATCGCTTTGCCTCCAGGTGCTTAGGTAAGTCTTTCTTCTTGTCATTATGAAATGGTACGGTCCAAGGCAGAGAAGAATAGGGACGTGCTGGTGTGTAGGTTTACTAGAGTGTTAATAAAGAGAGAGGAGTGCTCAACATCAAAGGAGGAGGCTTACAGTGCCTGTATAATGTTTCGAATGGGGAATGAAAGATTTGGCTAGAGTTCTTGTTCTGAAGGGATTTTTTTTTTACTTCCATGTATATATATATATATATATATGTTAAAGAGCACATACGATTAGGTGTAGTGCATTAATTAATTACATATACCTTACCTACCTCTTTGGGTTATGAAAATAATGATCCATTTGTTTTCTTACTTTAATATCTGTGCCTGGTTGAAGCCTTGCAAAAATGGAAACGTCATGACTTCTTTCCTAAAGGAACCAATATTGGAAAAAGGGCTAAGTCGTAATTTTGATCTGGGTAATAGCCCATATTATTTAAGAAGGCTTTTGAGTTAGGGAAATTTGGGGGGTGGGGTGGGTAAAGAGCTTGCCATGCAAGCTCAGATCTCCAGAATCCATGAAAACCAAACAGTATCACACACATCTGAAACCCCAGAACTTCTATTGTCAGACAAGAGGCAGATACAAGTAAATCCCTGAAAGCTCATAGGACAGCTAGGCCATATGCAGTATTCAATAAGAAACCTGACTCAAAAAGGAGGAAGGGGAGGAGAGACAGGTGAAGTCACTCTCTGACTTTCACACATGCACCATATACCCTATACCCAGTCTCTCTGTGCGTCTCTCTATGTCTGTTGGTCTGTCAGTCTGTTGGTCTCTCTCTCTCTCTCTCTCTCTCTCTCTCTCTCTCTCTCTCTCTCTCTCTCTCTCTCTCTCACACACACACACACACACACACACACACACACACACACATGAATGCCATATACACCCAAGACTAAAAGTGAGGAGGTTGTCATTGTGGTAACACATTCTAATAATTTACAAATCTCTTGCTTCCAACTAAAAATATAACTATAGGGCACTTTTGGGATTACTAGACACACATCTGAGAATTGACATATTTTCAGAAGTCTACCTATAGAATCCTATCAAATCCTATCACTAGAATGCTAGTGATTCACTGTTTAGCTTTGTGGATTCACTAAGACAAAAAGTACTTGATACGTGAGAAAAATTGATCAAAGAAGGCAGATGTAGCTGGCCCTCGGTTTTATCAATGGCTTACTGGTGGACTGTGAGAAGGTAACACAGTCTCTCTGAACCTTATTCTTCATGTCTGCTGAAGAGGGAAATGATGCCTAATTATTTTCTGTATGGGCTCCGTATGGTATCACATTTTTAAAGCCCCAAGGAGAGTACGTAGTTATAAGAATGTCAAAAATAAGTGGGGGTCAGATAGGTTTATCTGTGACACCCAGTCATTATCATGTAGCACACTAATGGGAATACTTGGACAGAGGGACATCCTTCAAAGCCCGGTCATGAAAGTGCTTAACTGGCCACATGGAAAATGGCACAAGAGAACATCTATGATACTACATTCTAAACAGTCGTTTAAATGGCAAACTTTTCTGTCCATTAGAGACACACAGCACATTAAATCAAACCACAGGATGAGGACTACAGGCTGCTGGGAGGGTTTGGCTTTTTTGTTTGGAGATAGGTAGGTGTTTTTCTCCCTTTCTAAGAAGGATAGCTCTTAATCAGAGTCCATTCTCCATTCAAAATAATCTGTGAAGATTGGCATGAAAATGTAGATTCCTAATTGAACAAAGACAATTCTTTGCAGATTGAAGTACAGGGCTTAATAGCTCTGTAGTCCAATTACCACTAGACGTTCATTGCAAATGGGACACTGGAATCAAAGACGAGTTAGCCTTAATTGGGAGAAATGGCTGAAATTAGACTTTTAGTACTGCACTGTAGCATCACATATGTAGGACATCTTTTCTCTCGTATCCATGACAGTGCCCTGCATTGATGTCCGTTGGGGACAACAAGCTACAGTGGTAAGAGGAACAGACCTTTCTTAAAACACACAGACACCTATTAGAGGCATAAAACAGAGCGGCTTGAAATGAGGAAGTAGAAAGGCCCATTGTTTTATTATTGTCACATACGTCAGACTATGCTCATGAAGACAACGTGACATTGGTTTAAGCAAGACTGTCCCTTATTCCTGACCCACACAGTGCTTTCACCTAAGGACTATTTCAGAAGATAGTGCTGCCATAAACACATTAGCCACCAAATCTAGACAAGATGTGACACATTAAGAAAAAAAAAAACTATTGAGCAGAATGGTTGGTAGCACACACCTTTTAATCACAACAGTTGGGAGGCAGAGGTAGGCGGATCTCTGAATTTGAGGCCAACTTGGTCTATACAGCCAGTTCCAGAACAGCTAGGGTTACTGGGAGAATCTTTGTAGCAAAACCAAACAACAACAGAATGATTGAAAAAAGACTATTAAAGTCTGTGTTTCTCAGGCAACTGATAGGAGAGAAACAAGAGGCTTCAGTGTGAGGCGTTGAGGAGTTGAGTTGGGAGAGATGAATCTGGATGGCAGGCCTGTCTTCGCTCGCATTCCTGTAAACATTGCCAGGTTCCAAGGAAGCCCCAATGTATTGCCTTTGATCCACATGCCTTAAGGCTGAGCATGATAAATACAGTCAACTCTGTCTCAGAACTGGAGAGTTGGGGATCAAGACCCTTGCTTAGGCTTATAGAGAACGAATGAGTAAGGAGCTGGGGTTGAGACTTTGATTAATACTAAGTAAGGCTATAACGTGCCACTGGAACAATTAGAAATGCCTTCAACGGTGGAGTGTGAGGAACACAATCCACCATTGCTTATCGGGCTGATGAAGAAAGTGTCCCTGGTACCCTTGACTTCTTATGTCCCTTAGCTTTCATAATTATTTGTCACTGCACAAGTGGTTCCACATCCCGTGGATGAGGAGCGCAGGACTTATAGGTGACAACAGGCTTCTCACTAATTGCGGGGTTAGGTCCCTTTACCCATGCTTGTTGACCCAAATCTCAAGAATTTCCCCTTCACCAAGGGAGAGCCTGCTCTGCCTCCATGCCTCCTGGATGCTGACTCTAGAATCAACTCACTCATAAAAACCATTGCAATGGATGAAACAAAACCCGATTCCCTCTGCCCAGGCATTTGCATCCTAAAGCAAGACTGATGAATAGACCAAAGAAGTAAAGAGATATTTGATGATATTTAGCTCCAGTGGGGGAAAAAATGAAGCTGGAAGGGTTTGTCAAGGGCAGAAGAGCTGCAGTTGTAGGGACCAGATGTTCTGTGGAGGGTCCCCTGAAAGGGTTCTTTTCAGTGAATACCTGAAGGGAAGGGTTCTAGCTGGGGTGTTTGTGCTTCGTAAAGGGAGCACCAAACAGCGCTGAACTGGATGCTCCCTTGATTTGCTTAAAGAAAAAAACAAGACTCTGCGGCTAGATGTGGGTGGGCAAAGGGTGAAGAGATGAGAGAGGTCAGAGAGAGATGGGCATTCAAAGCGGAACCAAGCGCTGAGCCCAACGGAGGGCTTTTTCTGAATGTGACATGGAAGTCCCTTTAAGTCAAGGCTTCTCTCCTCTGACTTACGTCAGGACAGCTCTGGCATGAACAAGAAAGTGTCCAGGATAGCCACTTAAGATACAAATAGTCCTCGACATGGAGGTTAATTGAGAGGATAGGCCAGCGATGATACTGGCTTGGACCAGGGCAATAGTGACACATTGATAGACAAGATTTACTTCTTCCTCTGCCTCTGTTTCACCAGATTGCCAGGGTTCTTGGAGATTCTGAGCCAAAAAAAAAAAAAAAGCCTTCTCAAGCTGGGATGGAGTGCAATCGTGACTGTGCCACGTTCACATCTCTCTGCTGAGAGAATCTGCTGCTGGGGACATAGTTTTCCAAGAGCTCCTTGGCCACACACTTGGTTCAGTACAGCAGTATTCTCACCCTGAGGCTGGGCAATTGCTAGCTTGCTCTCAGACAGCAAATGAGTCAGGCAACAGGCACTCCATCTGGGCTGGGCTGCTTTGACCGTACGGAGCTCTTCAAGCAGGCTGTCTGCCCTGCCTTGCACACTAAAGCTCTTTCTCCCTTCATTCTCTCTTGTCTCTCTCATCATTTCAGCAGCCACACTGGCCCGAAGGTCCCTGCACTTTATCTGTGCTTCCTCCCTTCACCTCTCCCTTCCATCCTGTATAAATCTTTCCTATCAATAAACCCTGAGTGTCAAGTTCTGTTTTGGCATCTGTTTCTTACAGGATCCATACTCACACATATAACCTGTCTTGTTATTTGTTTTGTTTGGTTTGGTTGGTTGGTTGGTTGGTTGGTTGTTCGAGACAGGGTTTCCTTGTGTAGCCTTGGCTGTCCTGGACTCACTTTGTAGACCAGGCTGGCCTCGAACTCACAGTGATCCACCTGCCTCTGCCTCCCGAGTGCTGAGACTAAAGGCGTGCGCCACCACGTCCAGCAACCTTAAGCTTTAATAGTTCTTTTCTCTCTACTCTGCTTCTTGAAACCCCAAAGGACACACACACACACACACACACACACACACACACACACACACACACATACACACACACACACACACACACAATTTTTTGCTTTAGCCAACAAGGGGGAAAAAAAGACAATGAAATAAATATAAACCAAGTAGTCCTTGCTGTGTTCCATTGAGAAGTTGCTAGATTTCCTCAAAGTCAAACAGCTTATTTGTTAGTCCATTTTGCTCTTGGTTCTTGTCTGTCTTCCCATCTTGACTTGTGCTTGGTTCTCAGCAGGAAACTAAGATGCTTTCCCAGGGGTACTCTGCAACCCAGTAGTTCCTACCACTTCCTAGGCTCATGAAACCCCACCTCGCCAGAGGAGAATGGCTGGCTGGCACTGCTCATCCACTGTCACCTCATGTCGTCCTTGGCTCTCTAATAACTGTAAGCGACCGATATTTCATAATCCATCATGAGCTGAGGGAAAGAGCCCTGAGCTGGCATTCACTTCGTTCCAGCTCCAATACTAAAGGAGCCAAGATATTGTCAGTTGTACGCCATGGAACTTCATTTAGTCTAACCATGACAAGGAGAGCGTTCTGTGCTGTTCACACTTAGGAGAGGGAAAAGCATCTCCAGTTCTCTGTCACCAGAGTCCCGATTGCCACTCATTAGGACTCCGTTTCTCTATTACTGTGTTCTTAAAGTTCTCACCTGAGTTCCAGCTGACTTCTTACAGTAATGAACTATGACCTGGAAGTATAAGCCAAATAAGCATTTTTCCCCTCCCCTAATTTGCTTTTGACATAGGTGTTTTATCACTCCTGGTGTATAGAGTGTGCTCTCCTCTTTCACATAGTAGAGTCAGGAGTCAAGGAACCAGGTTTTTAAATTACTTTTGCCTTGTGGGTCCATCGTCCTCACGTGCTTTGCTATGATCTTCCTTTAGTCAAAAGTGGGATGTGACATTTGGAGACAGGGTGGGCGGAGGGGGGGTGGGGAGCAGTCTGCAGTGGGTGCTCAAGTGAAAGCACGGGCATGAAAATGAGCCCCAATCAAGTGTAACTGGTACCTTAAAAAGAAGACATCGTGGACCCAGAGACAGATGCCACAGGGAGATGCCAACGTGACGAGGTAGGAAGCAGATGGCCATTCTGAAGCCGAGGAGAGAAGGCTGGAGAGTAGCTCTCTCTGTTGTACAACGCTTTCCTCCAAACTGAAACAGCTCCTGGAGGAGGACGGAAGCTCAGAAGGCTCAGGAAGCAAAGCAAACAGACAAACTTCATGTGTCCGGGAAACATGAAACTTAGAAGATTCACAAGGACCCTCTCCAGGGAAGCAGTGAACAGCTGCTAGAAGAAGGGACTCGTCTGACCTGTCAGGTGGCAGAGAGAGATTCTCAGGCCAGCAGAGCTGCCTGCAAGTCATGCAGAGGGCTCCAGAGATGAAGGAAGCTTCCATGCATCGGGGTGGGCTTGGTGATTCAGCTGCCTTTTAGTAGCCCTTACTTCCGTAACCCCTCACCCATACGCCCGTAAGTAACCCCAATAAAAACTTATGGGTTCACCAGATTTGACTTTGGTAGAATCACTCGTTGACCTGTCGTGGCCTCTTTTATCTGATGTGGATAGATATGTTTGGCATGTCTCCGCGGCAAAAATGTCCCACAGCCTCTCCCTTCACCTCGCTCATCGGAGGAGGACATCAGCCCTGCTGACACTTTGATTCTGGACTTCCAGCCTCCAGAATTTCACTACAGTATGTTGTTTTATAAGGCACCCAGCACCCAGCTTGTCGTGGCTGGTCATCTGCTGTGCAGGACTGTCTGTCATTCATGCCGTGCTTCCTTTAATGAACGGCTCTGTGCCATCAAGCGCTTCTTCTCTGGCTCACAAATGACAAAGTCTAAGCAATCAGAGGCTAGAGGCTATGGGGAACAGGCTAGAGGACCTGCACTAAAGTTTTTCTCAGGAGGCACCCTGCTGAAAGGGGATGGGTGGGCTTAAGGAGAGCGAAGCCCACCCGGCTAACTTAAATGCCTTGCTCTTATCTCCACTGAGTCAGTGGTGGAATGTGACATTTGGAGATGGGACATATGGAGGTGGGGACATCACATGGGTGCTCAAATTAAAGTCCCCCGGGCATAAAAATGAGAAACTCCTGGAGAGAAGAAACCAATGGGCATGAAAACCAACTTGAGAAACGACAAGAAATGGGGTTCCAACAAAACATCATTTGAGTGCAGTTCCTAAAGCAGGGTTCTCTGCCCGTTTGCACATATGCTAAACAAATTCTTTTTCTATTGTTTGAATCTGTTTGCATTTCTTTCGCTCACAGTGGAGCAATGGAGTTCTAACAGAATGATGTAGCTGGCTTTGCCAAAACCTAATGGCCCCCCTAACCCCCAAACCCCGCCACCCCCTTCACCTCTGTTCATGTTTTTCTTTCCTTCTTTACCCTGTCCTCAACTCTCCATCTGGAAGGCCCACCCCTGACGCACCTGTGGAGAAACTCCAGCCCAGGGGTGAGAGTTAAGTAGCATTTACACAAGTCTCCTCGGTTTACACCTGACTTGAAAGAAAAGGTAATCCTAACCCGGTCTCTTGCAGACTCCCTTCCCTTCATCTTCCTTTTACATGCAAGTTCAACCTCGGTTACAGTGCACCAAGAGCGCTTTTGATGGGAGATTGTGAGGTAAACTTTTGTCTGTCCTGCTTGATCTTATCACTGGCTGCTGAGTAATTACAATTGGAGTAAAAAAAAAAAAAAAAAAAAAAAAAAAATTAAAACTGACAAAATGACCTGATGACTTGCTATTCTCAAATGTTGCTTTTATTTTTATTTTAGAGAAAATATATAAATTCGAAAATAAAGATTATATAACTAAGGCATACATGTAGTTTTACTTAAGACCGTGAAATTAAATACACTGAGCAGGAAAATATACTGAGCTGTCTGTGGTCCTGAAAAGACAGTGACTGAAAATATGGCTATTTTTACTGTGTATTTTTAATATGTTGGAATGACATATTTCATACACCAAAAGTCTCATCTTTTATATTGTTACACATATGTAAGGCAGATGGATATGAACCTGCTACACACCTTGAATTATTACCAAACACATAGAAAATGAGTCATCGGGCATTGTAGAACATACATTATATAGTAAGAGATAATAAAATAATATTAAGTGCCTTTATGACATGCCGGCACTCTACTAAACTCTGAAGATGATAAATATTCCCCCTACCTCTCAGGAGAGATTCAATACATTTTTTTTCAAACTTGGCTTAAATGTTGGTTTGGATCCACACATGCTCGTTACTTTATTCTACAGCGTCTCTCAGACATTTCTTACTTCTATGTTTCAACAGTTATTTCTAGGTGAATTTACAAATTTGGCTATACTATCTTTCATGATGCCCTGGGCTTGAATAACTCTTAGCATCTCTCCTTAGTCTTCTATGTACACTCCAAATCACCACATTGATAGAATAAATTCAACACTCCTATTTTCTTCATCTTCTGTCTCAACAACTACCATTGAAAGTAACTTACCACAAACCAGGATTGTTCCTTATTAACATAAATTCCATCAACACATCCCCAGGTATCTCTTTTCTAACACACCAGTACCATTGACCAATTAAACCTATTATTATCTTTTTCTTCCTAATGTCCTCTTTCTCTCAAAAGCCTCCTCCACCCAGCTAACAAAGCAGTCACATCTTGTGGCTCTGTTCACAGACGTTAAATGCCACTTACACCTCCTGGGTATACTCCAGGATAAGAGCTGACCATTTTTAGTTCACTCTATTCTCTACTCACAGAGTCCAAAGATAGAGTGAAATCAGTTTTCAAATGTATTAGTAAAGACAGCCAAATGACCAGAGTTAACTGCGGGGGAAACAGCAACAACAGCTTAACGCTACACATACAATCGGACGGTCTCATGGTTGGGCACGCAGAGCTAGGTGAGTCTTGCCCCTAGAAAGATAGACGCCCATTGCAGAGTGGCCAAGAGAAGATTAGAAGCAGCATCACTTCATTCAAAATGGGATAGCATGGAGCCCAACCCCCCACTTCTGGGCAAGGATGAAGGAGCAGTGCCCTGGGGTAGGGGGAACCTTATGCCAGTAGAGATGAGGCTGCTGGCCACTACCCTGTCATCACCCTGACCTCAAGACCACAGTAAAGACTTTCTTTGGGGTCGCCGTGAGTTTCCCAACACCAACACCGTTTGCTTCAACTATCTTCTTATCTCCCCCATAAGCCATTTTTTGCCAAAGTGTGGGTACTGGGGCCAACCAGGCCTTCTGAGCATGCCCTTTGGTTTGCCAGCAAGGTTTCCCCCCAGGATCTCTGTTACTAACCCTCAGCTGCCTCACTTGGGTGTCTCCTTGACGTCACCGGCAGAGCCCATTCCGGTTTCCCACTGTACATTCATGACAGCCACAGATCCCCTGGTTATCTCCTCCCCACATGGAAGCTTTTGAAGGATGCAACCATCCCTTTAATCTCTGACCCACGGAGCACCCTCTGTTATATGCAATGATTTAAACCAGTGGCTGTCAACCTTCCCAGCACTGCCACCCTTTAATACATTCCCTCATGTCGTAGTGACGCCCTCCCACACCATAAAATTATTCTGTTACTACTTTGTGACTGCGATTTTGCTACTGTTATGCATTGCAATATAGATATCTGATTGGCGGTACCCCCAAAGGAGTGGCGACCCACAAGGTGAGAACCGCTGATTTAATGGGTGCGCTGTGCACCCTTCCATTCTTCTTTTCCAGTACCCCATTCCCTCTTCCAACAACAACAACACAACAAAATGACACTTTGATTTTCTTTCTAAAGGAGCCAACACTCTCAGCCCCTGCCCCAGGCAAGGCCAACATGACTGCATTTTAACCCTGAGCAGAGGAATACAAATGTTAACTAAGGGCAGGGTTTAATAATTTTGGTGATGGTGCCCAAATGTTTCTAGCTAATAATGCAGAATATCCAAGGAAGGACCAGAGAAAGGAGAGCATGCTAGTTAAGTCTGCAGAGACAACTAGACGTGCCAGCCCGGCTGAGCTGCAGACAGGGCGTAGTAGTAAATCCCGGGGTCTGGGTACCTCCTGCCTCCTTCATTAAACAGCTTTGTATCTGAATGGCTGCTTCCTTGCCTGAACTATTTTGGTACATCTATTATTGGCTCCCATTTAGCGTCTGTTTATTTAAATCTGCTTTCAACTGGAGCATAATTCTCTTGATTATTGGTTGATGCTGCGACACAGTAGGAATACAGATAATTGTCACTGTGCACATTCTGCTGGAAATGTAAAATTATTATCTTTAGAGCCGTTGAGTAGGGTGTTTGAACATGAATGTTATACAGCTCGGGCACGTGGAATTTGTAGAGTGCTAATTTGTTGGCTCCCTTGCTTTCCACCACTGGCTGTCATCTGAGCCTCCCCAGGGACCCAGGCAGGACACCCAACTCCCTGGAGCATCTACTTATTCATTCCTCATTCTCTCTGGGAGTGTCATTCACCACACCCCAACCTGCCCCCCCCGCCCCCCCCCCCCCCGGCTCTCAGCATATTGGGGTTTCCTTTGTGGTCATTAGAGACCACAAGGGCTGCAGATGCAGGTCCCACCCTAGCCCCTGGCTTGCCCAGATCTTCCCTGCTTTCCAGGACTGGCTTGCCCAAGTAGACAAATCTAAGTGGCTCTGGTAGCTGCACAGCTCAAATCTCTAGCAGCGAAGAGGTGGCTGGAGTGGAGGATGCACTCGTGGTCTCCCCACTTCCCACCCCTCCATTTCCTACCCCTTTTCTCTTTTCCCATCCCCCAACGCTCCCCAGTCCCTTCCTCCTCACCTGCTCCGATCTCCCACCCCCCCACCCCCCTTTGCCTACCAGCCTCCGCACACCTACCTCCAGCTGTCAGCTCCCCACCCCAAACTAGCTGCCTCCTCATTGACAAGCGGCATCACTAATTGCTTTTTAGGGTCCCTTTTCTGCGCTCTGTTCAAAATTCACTGGGCGTTCCCAGTCCCTTTTATGCTACTTTTTTCTGAATCTTTTCAGCCTCTTTTTTACAAACTTAGCACTTTCTGTGCCTCTTTTTAGTCTTTGCGAGAAGAAAGAGGCTTGAGAGGGTTGGGGTTTCTTTCTTTCCTTCTTCGTCTTCATTTTTTTTTTTTTTTTTTTGGCAGTAAAGCGCCTTCTCTGGCACCCCCCTACCCCGCTCCCCCTTTTCCCTGTCTCCACCCCCACTCCCCGCACAGCACACGCATTGGCCCTCCTCCCACTGAATGGGGCTTTGTGCAGGGAATTTCCGGAACATAGCCCGTGCCCAGGCCCCTGTGTGAGGAGAGGAGGGGCCCAGGCTGCAAGGAGACCCTTAAGCCCACCCCATTACCACGGTCACTGTTTGCCCCGGATTCTCTAAAAGGCCTATTGTTGCCCGTTGCCAGGTGTTCCTTAGCAACGCTTGAGCCAAGCTGCCTACCCTATTTAGACCCAAAACTTTTCAATGGCCTCCAAAACCCGTGCTTGTCAGTGCTGTAGACCGCTCCTCAAACAGCCTCCGAAGGGAGGGAGAGACCAAACCATCCCCCAGCCGTCTGCTTTTCAAATATCTGTGTTTGAGACTGCTTTGGGACTTCTTGTCCTTTGCCTAGGATCAACGGGCCAAACAATCGCAATTAAAATTTCTCCCCTCCCCTCCCCCCTCATTTTTTTTTCTCCAACCTCCACCCTCACCGAATCACAGACCCCTCTCTAACTTAATATTCAGCCGGGACTGGGTTTCATCATCTTCTGCAAGGGCCTCATGACTTTTCTTCTTAAGAAAATTTCCAAGGAAATTGCTTTATTGCTCTAGGACAGTTGGGTGGGCTTGTGTGCAGGAGTTTGACCCTTCCTCAGCTCTCGCCAGGAGGAAGGTAATAGAATCACGGAGTCTGTGTTCCAGGAGGAATCTTAATCACGGTCCCAGATGAGAGTCTGGAAGGCCAGATCCGGGAAGGGTCTGGCAAGGTCCACCTAGTGATTTACAAACAGACGCAGGGTTCTGGGCCCAACGTCCGTGACCCTTGAGCCCGAGCTTTTCCGAACTCCATTGGGATGACGTAATAAGAGAAGGGGACTGGAAGAGGGAGAAAGGGGCCGGGAGGGGGGTGGGGGGTGGGGGTGGGCGGGAGAAAGAAAGAAAGAAAAACAACAACAACAAAAACCAAAACAGTGTGCCTCACAAATCAAAAATGGAAGGAGAGCAGGCTTCGGTTTCCCAGACATTTGAAATATTTGAGAGTTAACCGCTATCTCACCCAGACCCTTGGGACAAAGCATGTCTCCAAGTCACCTGTTATTGTTTATGAATTGTGGTGGCGCATGCCTTTGATCCCAGCACTCAGGAGGCAGAGGCAGGCTGTGAGTTCGAGGCCAGCCTGGTCTACAAAGCGAGTGTAGGACAGCCAAGGATACACAGAGAGACCCTGTCTCGGAAAACAAAAACAGAAACAAACAAGTGGCCATTTTGAAAGGGTACCTGCGCCCCATCCCGCACTTCCCTGACTGCCAAGGGTTCCTGCAACCATGATGCTCTACAGAAGTGGGAAAGGTCAAGAAAACATGCGCATGACCCTCTGAAGAACTGAGGTAAAATAAGCCCTCCCTTCCTCCTTAAGCTGCAAATGTAACTGATATGACGTCAAAGTCTCTGTTTTTCTATTCCCCTTCCAAAAGTGACAGGCATCTCCCCAGATCTTGAATTAAATGAAACTAGACTCGGCATCCTAGAAGTCAGGAGCCATTCAGCAGCAGCAGCACCTCTCTCACAACCATTTGATGGGAATGGGATGAGCTAACTAACCCACAGGCACACAGCGCAGCCAATAGAATAAAAACAAGCACCTCCCTTCTCCCGTCCTGCCTAGGGTGATCTATCTGGTCCTGCCTATTCTGGTCCCACTCCTCTCACACAGGACCCTCCATCCACACATATATCTACTGTTGTCCTTTGGACACAAGCTTCCTCCAGTCACGGGAGCTTTCCCTGCTGGCTGTCTTGATAGCTCTAGCCCTAACCTCTTTGTAAGAGTGGATCCATCCCCTCCTTTGAGTAGACCACGCTGGATTCACACTCTACAGGGTTCGTTTTTCTCTTGTTCTTCGGAAATTCCTATAGCATTGAGCACTATAAATGTTTACAATGCGCTATTATCTATGAGTTGTGACAGTAATAGTCTTACTCCTTACATAAAAGTAATTACGATGTACAGGCATTTGCGATGGATTTACCATAGCCCAGCCTCAAGCAAAAACTCTGGGAGTGAGAGGTTTGCCTTGTCAATGGCCATAGTTCCAGAGCTTAGAACTGTGACGAAGGAGCTCACTGAATATTTGATGAATAAAAACTAGAATTCAAAGTCCCATCCCCAATGTGGTATATTTCTATCTAGAGGAAGAGTTACGATGAGAAAAAGAATGGTAGTAATGTGTCTGATTTCTTTGATTGTTGTTGTTGTTGTTGTTATTTACTCTTGTTTTGTTTTGTTTGACAGCATCTCAATGTATGCTGTCATTGAGCCCAGTGACATGCTGTCACTATGTAGCCCAGGCTAACTTTGGTCTTGTGAGTCTTCGGCCACCTCAGACAAATGCTGAAACTGAAAGCATATACCCCGACCATACTCAACTGTTCTCATGGGATTTTTTTAAAAGTTTTCTTGTGTTTCTCAATCTTTAAAATTGCTGTTATTTCTCTTCCTGAGGGAGCATTTGCCATTGTTCCCCTCCAAATTGTCCCGCACAAAATGATCAGAGATATATACTCTCTACGTGGTATGGTCCTCTGAGGGGCTGCTTATCACAGCAATCTCTAAGACGTCTTCCCATCCCAAGAACCAAGTTTTGTGCCCTTGACAGCAGTATTACAGCTGTTAACATGCAGTATTAAATTCTGCATGACAGTCTAAATTCTACCTGTTTCTGATGGTGCCACAAAGCAGGGAATTCACTATCTCTCAGATGAAAACAAGGAGTTTTCTGAGAGCTTAGTTGTGTAACAACCCAGACCACAAAACGTCACCTGAATAGGCAGAAAGGACAGTGCCTTTCTTTGACTGGCCTCCACAGTACATATTTCACAAAGGTTTTTTTAGAGGCCTTTACAAACATCTCAGCACTCAGAAAGCAGAGGTAGGAGATCTAAGAGTTCGAGGCCAGCCTGGTCTACACAGCTAGCTCCAGGACAGGCAGGGCTGCAGAGAGAAAACCTGTCTCAAGACAAAACAAAACAAGACAAAACAAAAACAAACAGCAAAAACAAAAACAAACAATTCCCCTTAAAAAAAAAAAAAACCCAAAATCTTTGGCTTAGGTTGGTGTGGTCACAAACCTCTTACTCAGCCCTTGTGAAGACTGTATAAAAGTTCCTAAAGCCAGTGTGTAAGCTTGCAGTCTTCCAAAATGCTGCCTTGAAATTCTAAATTTTGAACTTTTATTACCAGATATGTGTGTATACACACACACACACACACACACACACACACACACACACACATCCCAAGCAAACAAACAACAACAAAAAAAAGCAGGCTAGGCATGGTAGCACACACCTTTAATCCTAGCACTCAGGAGTCAAAAGCAGGCAGATTTCTGAGTTCAATTCCAAGCTGGCCACTGTCACCGTGCTGTCCCAACCACAAACACAACAAATTACCTGATACCTGTGAAACCACCTGTAGGCCAGAGACTGAGGTGGCTGCTTTTAGCGTAGGTATTCCTGCAATTCACTAATTTAACAAGTGTTTATTGAATCTCTTGTGTGCTCCAAGCTTTGTGCTATGAGTCACAGGGGCATTTTCTCCTTGTGGCTGCATTTTCTTTTAACACTTGTGTTAGGTATTAGGGAATTGGCTTCATTCTTTGTAGTGTGCGTCTGTAAAGGAGTGGTTATTAGTTGGCCTCTCTCAAACAGACTATTCTAGAAGTTCTTGATAATGCTATCTGAGTCCTGCAATCTCTTCAGTAGAAAAGTTATATCGATGGAATGGTATGATCTTCCACAGGGAAGTGTTAGCTGTTTTGCTGTCTGCCCAGCAACCTTTGCTTCCTTCTTGTGGCTATAGCAGGAACTTCTTTGAGGTAACTGAGCTCTCTTACCCCACATGGTTCTGGAATGACTATAACAGAATATCTCACTCTACACTTAGATGGTAGATGGACAACATTTTCCCAAATGTTTGCCACTGAGCACAGGGACCAAGTATGACTGGAAGTTTTTCTCTGTCTCAATAAAAGAAAACACTAAGTGATGAGACCAGATTCAAAGATACAGCCTTTTGTAGGCAGGGAGCCCAAGGAAAAGTATACACAAATGCTAGAAGCTGAAGGTCCCCAGGGATCATGAAGGCTGAACTGAAAAAGCAGAACTATAGGGAAGCTGTTGGGCTCTGATAAGGGAGGTCAAGGGTCATGTTCCTGAATGTCGTCTGGATTTAGACGTGGGAGTCAAACCAGGAGTTCAGAGTTTATTGAGGAAGAGTTCAATACTGCAGAGCAAATAAGTCAGCAGCTTGCAGATCGCACCTGGACAATTGCTTCATGAGCTGGGTTGCTATCTTTGCTAACTTTGTAGGCTAATGATAAGGTGACTGGCAGCTAACAAGGCCAGTTCAGAAGTACATACCCTTAGAGGGTATGGTTTCTTCTTTTACAAATTTCTTGATCTGGGCCTGAGCTGGTGGTTTACGCACTAATGCACTTGCTGTGCAAGTGTGGGAAGCCTGGTAAGTGTGATCCCTAGCACTCACATGAAAAGCACGATCTGGTAGTGTGTGTTTGCAATCTCAGTGCTAGGAAAGCCAATCCAGGTGGCTCTCTGGGGCTTCCTGGCCAACTAGCCTAGCCTAATTCCTAATCCTACATGAACCAGGGCACAATGAAAGTCCCTATCTCAAGAAACAAAAGTATTCACTCTCTTCAATCAATATATGGCTTGAATTAAAAGACAAGAGATAAAAATAAAGAGATATATAGGGTGAAAGCGGGAGGGAGGGAGGAATGGGAGGATACAAGTGATGGGATAATAATTTAGTTGTAATCTGAATAAATTAATAAAATGAAAATTAAATAAAAATAAAGAGATATAAATAAAATACAAAAAAAGATACAAACAGGAAAAGAAGTCAAAGTATTTCTACTTGCAAATGATGTGGTTCTATATACATAAGAGAGCCTAAAGACTCCACTAAAAAAGTTTGTAGATATGAAATATACTTTCTCACTCATTTCAAGCTTCCAATTGGTGACAGATTTATATTTTGTAGTAATTTGTTACAGAAGCAATACTAAACTGGTACAACCTCTATCTTCTAATGATTTCAATTGTGTAGACCTATCTTGTAACTGATGGCTTGAAAGACTTCATCTGAACATTTTCCAACTCAACTTGCTTATTAGTGCCTTCCTCATCCTTGTTTCTGTTGTCATGTTGACCTGGAAGGAGTCCATCAAGGAACTTAAGCCTTTGGCCCTTTCATTCACCGGGTCCTATGAAATATGGATCCATCCTGTTCTCTCTGTTTGCCTAGGATATCGATTACCCTAGTTCAGATCTTTATCACTGAAATGTAGACTACCAAACAGCCCCATCACTGTCTCTTTCCCAACCAGTCATAATCAATGCCAACAAGGTTGTTTTGGACAGCTAAGCCATCCTTTTATGAAGAATATGACCTGACGTACACCAGCACACCTACAACTCTTTAAAATGTTCAAATACCTTTGGCTCTACTTGCTCGACTATGTGAACCTCATCTCTTATCACCCCTTTCCCTCAGAACACACATGCACCACACACAAATGCATATTTATATGTGTATGTGCATGTATATACATGAATACTGTCAAAATTCTTTACTCCAGTGCTCCTATACTCTTCGGCATACAAGCATCTTCTAAGCTTTCATTGTCCAACGTCTATATGCCATTTCTCCTAGTTCTTCTACGTCCCCACCCAGAATAAAGAGTTTATTCTGACTCTCAATACATGTAATACATGCTGACTTGTGGGAGTTATCAATTACATGGTGGCCTTTCATTTATGTATCTGTCCCCCCCCCCCCACTGAAAGGTGAGCTCTTTTTTAAATGACACAGTGGCTGGTTTCATCTCTTTTCTCTTTAAAATCTGAATACCAGTTTGTTCAATTTGGAGCTGATCGCATAAGAGGCTGCAGGGAAGGAATTGGATTGGCAGTGGCCTTGTATCTTGTTTCTGGCACACGTGAAGGGGTATAATTTAGGAATAATGGATGGAACTAACCATTCTCCGTAAGTGCATTACAATGCATTTTCCTTTTTTTTTTATTCTTTGTGAATTTCACAACATGCACCCCAATCCCACTCACCCCCCTGCCCCTTCATATCTGCTCTCTGCCCTTGAAACCTCCCCCTGCCAAAAGAAAAATAAAATCTCATTGTAAAAGCTGTAGTGTGTCACAGTGTGTCCCACACTGTGCTATTTTGTCCACATATTTTTACTTGCAAATGTCCAACACAATGAGTCACTGGTATGGATCGAGGCCTCTGTCTTCTGCTACACCATCAATACTGGATCCTCATGGGGACTCCACTTGGATATTCTGTGGTTGTCCTCATCATGGAGGTCCTACAGGTTTGGATCTGCAGGAGCAGCTCCTTCATGCACTCCATCAGTTCATAGATTGGGTAGACATTGGGGTGGGCCAACTCAAAGCTATGCATCTGGGCCTGTGTGGTAGCTAAGCTCGTTAACTTGCTGGCTCTCCCATATCCACACCACCAGGGTGAGATCTTCACCACTGGCCCCATTAGCTTACTCAATGCCACAGCCAGCAAGGGGGCAGGGCCAGCTCTCCTGTTCTTGAACCCTGGGGCTGGCTCACCACACCCACACCAGCAGGTCCAGCTCTATTGTATTGCCCAGGTGAGGTGCAGGACCTCCTTTCCTGAGTGCTACAGCAGTTGAGGGGCTGGACCAGGTCTCCCACTCTCCCACTTTCCAGCAGGTTCACCTGTGCCTTCACTACCAGAGCCAGATCTACTGTTCTGTACAGGCAAGGTGCAGGGTCCACTCTCCCCAGTGCTGCAGCCATTGAGGAGCAGAGCCAGCTTTCCTGCTCTCAAGACCTTGGGCCTACTCTCCCACCACCTGACATAGGTGGTGAGGGGTAACAAGGACAGAGGACATCTCTCCCTCACCTATGCCACTGCTAGGCAGACAAGTAATTAGGCCAGCTCTCCCATGCCAGCTCTCCTATGATCATGTCCTGAGGCCTGCTCACCCATGCCAACAACGCATTTTCTAACTCCATAGCAAGAGATGCCTCATATATTATTGGGTCCTGGGACAAATATTTTAATCTTTGTATGTTTGGGGTTTATTGACACAGAACTCATATTTTTCCTTCAGAAGAATGGTTTCATATTTAATGAACCCCATTAGTTACCTATAAAATGTTAAATAGAATAAATAAGTGTTGCTGTTATTGCCACTGATAAAGTTCTCTGAAAGGCAGATGTTACTCAGAAAGTTTTCATACACATTAGATCCTCCAACCTACCTCAGCTAGCATCTTCTGTGAGTTCTGGAGTCTCCTAGAAAGGTCCAATGTCAGGAGAAAGTTAGGGGAAAACTTGAAGTGGTGAGATTCTTCCTGGAGTGCACAGGAGAGACATTCACATGAAGAAGGTGAGAAAATGAAAGGCAAGATCGCTGCTTCCATGGTAGATAGTTGTCAGTCAGTCAGTGAGTCAGTCAGTCAGTCAGTCAGTGAGTCAATCAGTCAGTCAGTGAGTCAGTCAGTTTTCATCACACTAAGATCTAAATACGGACAGAAACAACTTAAAGGAGAAAGGATTCCTTTTGACTTGTGGTTTCAGAGTCCACACCCACATGCACTAGGGCAGAATGTGCTTGTCAGCCAGAACATGTGGTAGAGGAGCCTCTTCATGTTATGTCAGATAGGAAGCAGGAAGAGAGGAATGGGCCCAGGAGCAGGCATAACCTTAAAAGGCAATAACCATAAAAGGCATGCTTCTGGTGACCTATTTCCTCTAACTAGGTTCCACTTCCTAGAGTTAACAAAACACCCCAAAATAATGTCACCAGCTGGAGATCAAGCACCCAACACATGAACGAGTAACATTTCATATTTAACACGTGGTATCATCCAAATTGAAATTGTGAAATGTGCTGACTTTTTAAATGGCTCTAACATCATACCTGATATGAATCAAATTTCAAATAAATCATTACTGAATTATAAAATATGAAGGCTTTAGAAGTGGTGGAGCTATCTCATCTGGTAAGGTGCTTACTGAGTAAACGTTAGTACCTGAATTCCATCCCCAGCATCCATGTGAAAGAAACATAGCATGGTGGTGTACAATTGCCATGCCAGGCCCAGAGAGGAAGAGAAAGTGGATCCCTGGGAATAGCCTAGACAAATTTTCAAACTCCACATTCCAGAGACCCTGTTAGAAGACAAAGTAGAAGGCTACCAAAAAAAGACGTGCACAGATGACCGCTGGCCTCCATGTATTCACACACACAAGAATTCATGCACACAAAGTGAAGGATTCTCTCTCTCTCTCTCTCTCTCTCTCTCTCTCTCTCTCTCTCTCTCT
>OU015756.1:52627159-52648410 GCA_907169655.1 Acomys percivali
ACAGGCTTCCTGGATGGAACTCTGTAGACCAGGCTGGCCTCAGACTCAGAGACCCACTTGCCTCTGCTTCCCAAGCAGGTGTCACTACCAATCTGGCTAAACTATGTTTCCATGGAACAATATCTTAATAAAGTTATGTATATAGTGGCTTTTAAATGAGGGGGCCAAGAGTTAAAAAAAAAATGTTGTTAAGTCTTGGACTCTGATTTTGGCCACAAGATTTTTAGTGCGATCATCAAATTGGAGGTGTTTTGAATCCTAGAACTCCAGGTGTTCTGAGAAAAGAGAGTGTATAGTTCCTGCCAGCCACAACACAGGACCTCATTCCTGGAGGGTAAGCTGCCCTAAGTTTATGTTAGATACTATCCTCCCCCAGGGAAAATGGAAAGCACACCCTAAATAATCTCATCTTGTCAGGCACAGCCTTTGCAGGTAACTTTGAGGGAAATTGTTGGGTGTTCAGCAGAGGCAGAGAAGGCCACTCAGGAGGACCAGCTCAAGGCAAGCCTTGGTTTTGTTTAGCAGATTGGTCACAACAGCCCGGCCTGCACCTGCATCAGGAACTCCAGACTTCTAATGAATCTATTCACTTTTTCAATATGTCTTAAAAAGAAAAAAAAAAAAAGTTGGAGAAACAAATGGAACAAAACAAGTGCAAAGTATATTTTATTGTGGCTTTTTGGATAAGGAAGGAAGGTGGGGCGGGGGAGTAATTTGCAGTCACCCTCACAGGAGCTTTTGAAGTTCTCTAAATAAGGAGAACTAATGCTAACTCTTTTTTTTCTAAAGCCCCATTTACATTATGATTAAATACCTTCCTTGGATAAGCATAAAGAAAGTCGTTAATCTATATAGCTCTCCAAAGAATCAATACATTCTAAACTTTTGTAGGATTTGTTACACTCTATTTTGTTGTTACAGTAGGCCTGCCCAGCTCAGTCTAGGCACAGAGTTCTTCTTCCCTCCCCCCTGGGCACCTCCTCCAAGAATGAAAACAAAGCAAAGGTCTTTCACCGTAAACAAAACCAGCTGATTCTTCACAGAAAACCCCTGAATAGCTTGAGAAGGGAAAAAAAAAAACTTACAATAAATGGTGCATTTTTTTTTCTCTCTGCTGGGTGTAGTATTCAAGGATCAGGGCAGTATTCAAACAGAGGTCCTTTTTTTTTTTTTTTTTTTTTTTTTTTTTTTCTCAGCGAGAGAGTTTAGAAAAGAAGCGTGGGGTCCATTCAGAGCTTCTCCTCACAATCACAGGGCTCTGTGAAACCTATCTTCCATGCCTTGTCAGAGTGTTTCTGGGGACCAATTAGCGCTTTGTTGCACGGCTTCTTTGCTGAATCTTTGAGCAGCAGGAAAAAGCGCTCTTGAGTCTTCCCTTATTTTGACCATTTCAGTCATTACTCAGTGTAATAATTAATATGACAACTGGACTCTCCCGTTTGTATAGAAACACCTCAGCGACAGGAGCGAGCTTGCAGTGGGTGGTAATGAGCCGCGCATCGGCCTCAGAAGCCACACACACAAAAAAAGGGAATGAATGGCGACAGAGAAAGAGAGGGAATAAAGATAAAATAGTTGGCACAACGCAGAGGGACATAGAACAGACTGGAATGGGGAGAGGGAGGGGAACCAGGACAATTAAATGGGGAGGGATAAACACCCTACGGAGGTTAACTTATTTTGAAACTGTTTTGTGAATAGAACCGTGGACGTGAGTGGCCAGATTTCAGCCCATTGCCCGCATTCTGCACCGCTCTCCCGCCCGCCCCCCTCACCCCCGGCGCCCCCTTATGGACCATCTTGGAGCGTGGGGGTGGAGGAGGGGTGGGGACAGGGGCTGCGGCGATCTTTAGATTGCTCTCAGACTCCTGGGAAGTGTATGCACTGGCTACCACACTCAAATCCCAGCAGCCCACACTCACTTGGTATTCGGCAAAAGGCACGTTACCTTGGCGGGGACCAGAGCTGCCTTACCGTGCCGGAGATGAATTTTGAGGAAAAGGCATTATAGACAGATAGTCTACCGCTTCAGGGCTCCGGAGCCACGAGGGAGCTCTAGGGTAGCTTCGCGTGCGTCCCTCGGCTGCGACCCCTATGGGACAGCATGATAAATAATTAGAACTTTTAAGTGGCTCATGCTAATGAGGTTTTACACTAAGCCCAAGGGACAGTTGCATATAAGACAAAAAACAAAACAAAACAAAACAAAACAAAACAAAACAAAAAACAAACTCTCCAAACCCAAACCCTGCTCTTTTTGCCCCACCTTGCTCCTTCTGGAATTTTTGTCTCTAAACCTTTTACTTAATTCTCATTTCTCGCACACACCTCCCCTCCTTCAGCTAAACACTCATTATCCCTTTTATCCCGGGGAGCCTCCTTGTGAAGTCACCACACTCCCTGCCTGCCGTGGGCCTCTGAAAGTTCACTTCCAGCCACCCGGGGTCGGGCTCAGCCCGATCACCTTTCTTTGTACACTGTGGAAGGGACCGTTAGCTGGCATCCTGAGGGCAGGACTTGAAAGCTCAGGGAATCAGGAGCTTATGTTAGCCTGTGGACGCCATCCAGATTCAAGGGGCCAAATGAGCCTCCCAGTGGGTGAAAAACAGGCTCCTACGGCCTCCGAAAAGCTGGGACAGTTTACCCAAGTGTCTGAGGTCAGTCGTGTGTCCCCATTGTGTGGCCACGCGTCCTATGTCCATCAGCACCTCCCTCAAGTCCAGACACAGGCTGACTCCTTGCGGTACAGCCTGGAAATACCTTGGCTTATCAACGGGCAGGACGAAGCTTTCTCCACTCCAGGCAAACCTGGATGCTGGCACTGAGGGCCAAAGGGAAAGTTTACTGGTAAGCAACAGGTTTCAGAAGCAGCAGATGCTGCTCACTGCGGCAGAACAGTCTTGCCTGCTTGGTTCTGTTTAGTGCCACTTTTTCATAGGCCTATTTGCGGCAAAAACAAGTGACAGCAGCCAGCCAATTTTCACTCTATGTGTGTATGTGTGTGTGTGTGTGTGTGTGTGTGTGTGTGTGTGTGTGTGTGTGTGTAGGGGAGAGGGCCAGGGGGTAACATGATTATTCCTTGACATAAAACCTTAAACAGCAGCAAAGACAGGATTTAAGGACTATTTATAAAGTTCTGACAATTTGCCAAGCACACAGAACCCCCCCCCAGATAAATATGTATTAAACTCACACTCACATATGTAGCAAGATGCGCACACTAGTTCTGTCAAGTGTTAGAAAATGCTATTTAAGTCTAAAAGTGATTTGGGCTGATACAGTCATTGATCCATCAATTAACTGTTGCAAGTTTGGGAGGAAGAAAACAGATCACAGTTGCTGTTTCCCATGAAGTTGTCGATGGCATAGCTGGCGTGGGTGGAAAGAAAATCCATTAAGACACAGCATGGCAACCAAAACCAGCCTTCATCCTCCTTGCATACCTGAATACCTCCCAGATATACATTTCAGGTTTAAAAAAAAAGTGGGCTGCAAATGCATGCATCCTCAAATCCTCCACACAGTCCTCTCTTCTTTGAACTCTTTTTTCTTTCTTCCTTCCTTTTTTTTTCCTTTTTTCTTTTTGGCTAGTCTAGTCCTTTCTTTAAAATAACTTTCAGGGGAAAATGACGTCATCCTCAGCCTGCATTATGTAGGGATGGTGCTGGTGTTCAAATTATGGGCCCTGCTCGCCAGAATGGACAACCCCTTCCCATTCCAGAGTCAAATGATTAGGGGGGCCAGGGTAAACATCCAGTCTGTGATTAGCATGCAATGAAGTGAAACACCACAGTCTCCCACAATTTTGCTGGAGAGAGGGGACACACACCTGGGATTGGAACAAGTTTCTCATGTGGGATTTGGGGACCCCGTAATTACTCCAGCGTCCTTTGAGGGATGTGTGTGTGTCGCTTGCCACCTGCTGGGTGTTTGTTGAACTGCAGCAGGAACTGGGGGTGGGGTGGCCATCTGCACACCATTCAACTCAAGTCTATGAATTCTGCTCTACCTGAAGCAGTTTAGCTGCAGAGCACCGTGAAGTGTGGGTCTCATTTACCATGATGGCCACATTAGTGATATCTGAGGTGTTCTCTGTGTGTGGTGTATGTGTGTATACATGTATATGTGTGTGTGTCTCTGTGTGTGTGTGTGTGTAAGGCAGAGGATTGTAGGTCAACACTGAACACATTCTTCCTCAGTCAGGCTCATATATATATGTGTGTGTGTGTGTGTGTGTGTGTGTGTGTGTGTGTAAGTATATATATATACATGTATATATATGTATGTATATATATATACACACACACACATACATATACACATACACACACATATATAATTTATTTATTTTTTGACAGAGTGTCTCTCTATCCATTTGGTGAGACTATCTGGCCATTGAACTCCAAGGAACTCCTTATCCCTTTACCCAACCACCATGATGACTGGCGTTTATTTTTATTTTACTTTTGCTGCTCTGAACTCAAGTCCACATACTTGAGTCCCACAACTTTATTGTCTGAGCCATCTCCCCAAACACTTGAGGTGCATTCAACATCTGGACTCCGAAACGTCCCCTCGTGCCCACTCAAACAAGACCGGGGACCTTGTTCTCCCAACAAGCCACATTTCCTATGCCAAGGATGAGAGCTGCCTCGCCTGAAGCATGTTAAGGGGTAAGGCAGTGAAGAGCAGGGAAACGGAACCTTTTATGGTAAGGAATTTGTGCTTGCCCTGGAAGGTCAGGTGCCCTGATGGTTCGAGGGCAGGGGAAATGGGTATCTTATTACTGAGATGGCCTTAGTGGGTGGTCAGAAACGTGACTCAAAGGCAAAAAGGGCCACGTGATTGCTCAGGGTCAGGGATTTCTCCTTCTTAACCACTTCCGCTCTACTGAGCCCTCCTTCACTGGAGGCTGCTTCCTGGCCTTGCTGTGATGTCATCCTCAGGTATTTCCTTATCCTGTCCACATTCTTTCTCTCTCTCTCTCTCTCTCTCTCTCTCTCTCTCTCTCTCTCTCTCTCTCTCTCTCTCTCGCTCTCTCGCTCTCTCGCTCTCTCGCTCTCTCGCTCTCTCGCTCTCTCTCCCTCCCTCCAGCCGCCACTATTTTCTTCCCACCTGGTCCCTTTGCAACTCGATTGATTACCCCGTAGATTTAGAACCACCAACTTTTCCTGGAGACTCCTTTAGAGAAGCAACACCCGTGTTCTTCGGTGTCTTAGCGTTTGCTCTTAACTTTTCTCTTTCTCTATTTTTTTATATTTTATTTTATTATAGCTTATTTTGACTATTTAACACAAATTTAAATGTAAGTGTATCTTGATCACAGTCTTCTCCCTCCCACGCCCTTCTGGCGCCTCACCGCCTCTCTACCCACTCAACTGCAAGTTCCGTCTGGTGGCACACGCCTTTAATCCTAGCACTCGGGAGGCAGAGGCAGGCGGATCGCTGTGAGTTCGAGGCCAGCCTGGTCTACAAAGCGAGTCCAGGACAGCCAAGGATACACAGAGAGACCCTGTCTCGAAAAAAAAAAAAACAAAAAAAAAAAAAAAAAAAACCAAAAAATCAAAAGCCCAATACAGAATCTCCCCCAAACCAAGAAAACAAAATGAAGGCACCCCTAACAGAAAAAAAACACCCACAAAACTGTAACCAAATAAAATACACACAGGAAAAAAAAAACCCTGTGGATTCCATTACATACTGGGCACCTACGCCTGGAAACCTCATTGTTCACTCACTCTGGAACCCCACAAAAACACTAAACCGGAAGCCTTAAACACAGACTGTTCATAGTAGGAACTGATGCAGACCTGTTTGAGCCTCCGTGAATTCTTGAGAGCTTTGCTCATGGGGATTTAAGGCAGAGGTTCTCAATCTGTGGGTTGTGACCCCTTTGAGGATCAAATGACCCTTTTTTGCAGGGGTTGCCTGAGGCCATTGTGGCACATCAGATGCTTACATTACAATTCACAACAGTAATAAAATTACAGTTATAAAACAGCATCGCGCAACAGTGTGATGGTTGGGGGCCGCCACAACATGAGCCATGAGCGTCATAGCATTAGGAAGGCCCTGGTTTAGAGCGTCTCATTCTCTTCGTGTCCCCCTTCACCTCTGGCTCCCATACACTTCCTGCCTCCTCTTCCAAGGGGTTCCCTGAGCTCTGAAGGGAGGGATTTGTAAACGACCAGCAACCGATGTGACTTATGGCCTACTTAATGAGACCCAAGCCATACCTGACGTTGTTTGGGTGGCCAAAAACCTGAGACTAGATAGCTCTGGGTCCTAGGGGAAGAAAAAAAAAAAACCAAATAATACTGGTTTAAAAACAAAAGACAAAATGTAGTGATAAAATGATTCCTTGTTATATTCTTCTATTCCCACAGGCCAGTGCCTGCTCATCCGTCACCAGAGGAACTTCCTCTTATAGCAGATGGGAGCAAACCTAGAGAGCCACAGCCAGGCATTACACAGAGAGTGAGAGAGCCCAGAACTCACAGACCTAAATGGGATTGTCTCCATCAACTCTCTCTTTTTCTCAATCCTGTGCTTAAGCCTGCATCATAGATTTAATGTCTTTGCTAATCCATAACTGTGCTCACAAAACAAGCAAACAAAAAGGCTTTTTTTTTTTCATTTAAAAAGAAAGGCTACTCGTCCCTTGCCTTTGTGACTCACCCATTTGTTTTTCACCCTTGCTGATGTTTCCCTTTCACCAAAGGTCCTCATTCTGATGGCTAAATTTCTGTGTCAGGGTGAGTGAGCCAGAATGCCAAGGTAGCCAGCTAAATGATTTTAGTACTGTGCCTCTGAGGATGCTTCTGGATGACTTTAACGTTTGAGGCATAGACTGGGCAGTACAGATTACTTTCCCTAGGTTAGGGCCTATCCCAGCCCAATGGTGACCTGAATAGAACAGAAGGGGGCCAGTTTATACTCTCATCTTATACTCTAAAACCACAAGGCGAGAGTGAGCAAGCAAGCGAGAGTTTACAGAGGCGTACGTAGCAGCGAGCCTTTTGTGTTTAGAGGCCTCGATTATAGCTGACGGGTGTAAGCTTTTACAGTCATGTTGTTGAGGGTAACAACCCACAGTTTCGGCTATTCCTCCAGGCCATTCTGTTCCAGGTAGCAGGTGAAGCTACGATCGGAAATGAGTGGTCCAAGTGGTGCTTCAAGTACATCACTAAATAAATCAGTAAATCAGCATCTAACAATTGTTCTATGTTATTCTAGTTCACTTGTACCTGGGTCTCCGGGTTGTAGGACTTGAGGCTGAATGAAGTAATCTCTAATATATAATGTCTATCCATCTGTTTTTCATCTATATATCAATTAACTTATCTATCTCTCATCTATTGATCATCAGTCATCTATCCATCTGTCTGTTATCTATCATCTATCTATCTATCTATCTATCTATCTATCTATCTATCTATCTATCTATCATCTATCCAGTAATCTAGTCATCTGTTTTCTAACCTCTTTGTGGTTCTGATACTTAGAAGTTCTCAAGACTGATGCACTCGCCAGTGACTTCATTTTGTTCAGCGAATCAGAATGCTTCAATCACTTGACTGGCACAATGCATCAGGTGCCCCTGGCCTGTGATGTGAAATCTTGGTTGCCAACGTAACAGCATCTGCGATCATTTAAAAGACAAGACCCTGGGCACTCCTGTGAGGGATTTTTCCGGATCAGGTTATTCGAAGTGAGAAGAACCTACTGTAAATGTTGATGCTGCTTGCCAGTGGCAGCCTAAAAGGAGGAAAAGGAAACTTTGCCTTCATTCTCACTGGCAAGTTCATATACCTTGCTGTTGCTGCACACCTTTGCTGGCACTAGGACCCAGCTTCTTTGGGGCTTCCAATGCGGACTGAAGACCAGCAGCTTTGTACAAACCCGCCACTCTTTCAGCACTATGCTGGAATTGGTACAGCATCTAGCTCTGTGGATTGAGAAGCTACCGGAGCCGGGTGGTGGTGGTGGTGGTGGTGGCACACGCCTTTAATCCCAGTACTCGGGAGGCAGAGGCAGGTGGATCACTGTGAGTTCGAGGCCAGCCTGGTCTACAAAGTGAGTCCAGGACAGCCAAGGCTACACAGAGAGACCCTGTCTCCAAAAAGAAAAAAAAAAAAGAAAGAAAAAGAAAGAAAGAAAAGAGAAAAAAGAGAAGCTACCGGTTCTCGGCCTTTCCCGTGTGAAATATCCATTGTCAGACTATCCGAACCGTACAGTGTAAGCCAATCCAACGCATCCCCCTTTGGTATGCACTCACTTTACCCATTCTGTTCCTCTAAGGATGTGAACTTTCATCCTTGGGTTGCCACGGTTCTCATTCCCTTGATCATAGCAAGAGAAAATATAAAATAAAATAAAAGCATGCAATCTACATTTATTTATGCTTTGTTATTATGAAGACCCTCCTTTTCTGCGCTGCCCAGGGACCAGTTCTTGATTCCCATAGCAATTTAAAGGGAAACTTACACAACGTCCAGAGCCCTTGATGTCCTGCAGATGAAGGAGGAGGATGTCTTCAAATTCCTTGCCTTAGGTGGCACCAGTCTTGACTTTCAGATGGAGTATTATATCTACAAAAGTGGTGACTGATCGATCCCGGTACTGACAGCCAGCCCCTCACAGAGGCATCTTATATCAACCCACCCACCATGGCTCTGCGTTACATTGGCACTGCCATCCCACCTAGCAACAAGGGAGCTCACTCTGCGGGGCTGAGGTGGTGGATGCTGGCCCCAGAAGCACTCTGCAATGTGTGGCACCATTACCCCCCCCCCCGTAAGCAACCACAGGAGGTTACATCTGAACTGTACTTTTACAGAGTCCCTGAGGAGACTGAGGAGGAGCAAGCTGATGCTGAGAAGGCCATGATCAAGGAGGAATCCTGAGTTCATCCCTGCTCAGCCAGAGGTGGCACAGACCGGTCTGAGGGTGTGCAGGTGCCCTCTGTACCCATCCAGCATTTTCCGACTGAAGACTGGGGCGCCTAGTGAGCTGCTGAGGACTGGTCAGCAGCTCCCACAGCACAGGCCACTGAGTTGGGGGGGGGGTGGAGCCACAACGGCGTGGGCCTGAGCTGTTCTGCAGACACCTGAGTAAAAGGGGGAAAGGAGGCGGGGGAAAGAAAACAAAGTTCCTTCACACCAAACAAACAAACAAACAAACACTCCTAGCAAACATTCTGGCCAGGAATTGAAGAAAAGTGGCCAGTGTAGAATAGAAGAACATTTTAGGACTGTAAAGTGTGCCGGCTAACAGGATTGGCGTTGGAGCCCTCGTTACACCTGAACGCGCAGCTTCACATTTAATTGTCCGTGAAATGACGTAATCACACCCACTAAACACACATGAAATGTATTCTTATCTCTACCACACATGAGCATGGGTGGTCATAAAACATAGCCAAGTGTTAGAGAGTGATGGGTTTAGTCTTACATTAAAAAAAATTTTTTTTTATTTAGTATGTGTTCTGCTTGCATGTACACCGGCACGCCAGAAGAAGGCACCCGATCTCATTACAGATAGTCGTGAGCCACCATGTGGTTGCTGGGAGTTTGAACTCAGGACCTTTGGGTGAGCAGCCAGTGCTCTTAACCGCTGAGCTATTCCTCCGACCAAGTCTCATGTTTTTGGTGTAAAATTTTCAATTGTGAGTTTATGTAATTTATCTGTAAGTCACAATTACATTTAGCATCAGGGCTACCAAATGCTTGGAAAACCAGCTCTTCGAAGCCTGGATAAGTTTTCTCTAGTCTGCGGCTGTTACAGCCCCTGAGGTGCATGAACTTACCTGTTCGCCTAACTTCAGCATACACCTTTCTCTCCTGCTCCAAGCACAATCTTAGGTGTATTCCTGGGTATCTCTGAGAAGTGTCCCACTTAATTCTACTGTAGAGATTTTGTACAGGTGTCCTTTCTATCAAAAACCTAGTTTGCTCTGAAATCTGTCCATTTTCAGCCTCCTACTGACTCAGCTCTCAGCCCAAAGTCTCCATGTTCAACAAATCTCCTCTCGTGTTAGCCAGCCTCCCTCAAAACCTCTTTTTTTTTTAAAAAATAATAGCTCAGCCATACCCAATGCTGGGTTTATTTTATTTTTCTTGTCCCCCCTCCCAGTCTTTTTGTTTACTGTTCGTGTTCCTACTAGAATGTGAAATCAATGGGAACAGTAACCTTGACAGTCCTGATCATCACTGCCCAGAACAGTGCCTGGTAAATATGTATTCAACAAATATTTACCAAGTACATGAGCGAGCAGATGACCATACCCGGTGATCTCACTCTGATGCTGCCGAGACGAGATGCTAATGGGATGGCTCCAGAAGCTGTGCTGCATCCTAGCATATCTCCTTTTCAGTTAATATACTTTTAATCAAAGGCACTTGATTTACTAATTGATTTAATTACGAGCCAAGGTAATGCCTACGCTCTGCTAAGAATTCCCGGAATAGCTAGCTCTAAATATTATTCTGATAAAAAGCATGACTTCATACCTTAATTGCATTTAGTATATGGAGGCATTAGTCAATAACGACCTGCAGATTTCTGGGCTGTCTATGTGGGGAAGATGATTAGAGAAAAAGATGTTGCAGAAATTCTGCAGAAGGTGACTGCAGGGTGGGAATTGCCTGAGATCTGAGGCGTGACATTGAGGCATGTCCTTTAAGTTCTGCCTGGAGGAAGAGCAATTCCCCTGACTGCAAATCCGTCTCGTGTGTCCCTTCCCTTCTGTCTCATCTCGTAAGCATCGGGATGTGGCTGTGAAAGAAACTTCACAAAACAATGGGCTTAAATGAAACAGCAGTTCGTTGTTCCGTTTCTACAAAATTCCAGATGTCAACTACCACACCCTTTCTTGTCTCCTCTCCTTTTCTGCTTCGGAAAGCAGAAAATGGTTGATGTTTCTAAGTTTATCTCATAATCCAACATGGTAGCTCCTGCTCCAACCTGACTTCTGCATTGGGACCTGCAAGGAAAAGACAGTGGACGGAGGAGGGTATACTGCCTTAAAAGCACTTCCTGGTAGTCACACAGCTTTTCTTCTTGCATTTCTTGGGTCACACATTTGATTTGGAGCTATGCTTAGCTCCAAGGAAGTCTGAGAAATGCACCTTTTTTTTTTTTTCTACAAGAGATTTCAGCTATTTAGCCCAACTGCATAAGTGAGAGGGGTCCAGCTGGCCTGTGTAGGTGTGTGTGCTGCGGGTCCCTTCCTCCCCCTCCTCCTCAGCTGGCTCTGAAGTTCTTGAAAGTGGGCTTGCTATGCATCCATAAAGCACGCTGGTGGGGAAACAGCATAAGTGGATTCAGCTTGCTACTGAAAATGTAAGAGATGACGGGCTTTCATTGGCTCCTCCCGTCAATGTGGAACAGCTTCAGGTGGGATCTCAGTCTAGGGCGTTCTGAGATGAGGGCGCTCGGATAGCAAGGTAGCGAGGAATTGATGATGAGTACACGATGCTCTTTTCCAAAGACAGGCATGGTTTTTAACTCCAGAATAAAGCAAGTTTTTTTTTTTCTTTTAAGAGGAAGGAGGTATTAATACTATGGAGTATCTTCAGAGTTATCCTTATTATCCTGACCTGGAAATGCCCTTTGACCCAAAGAGAGAAATAATCACCAGGGCACTTATAAAATACTGCATCAGAGAAATACTTAGAGTCTAGATACTAAAAAAAACAAAAACAAAACCAGAAAACAATGTAACGTCACACTATAAAGCTTAGGAAATTCCCGCTGCCCTTGTGGTTTGAGAGGCCCTAGGGGATAACCCAATACAATTATTCTGCTAAGTGGATATAGGCTCCCTCTCCCCCCACATAACATTTTTATTGTTTCTCTGGGGAGTTTCACACCACATACCCCGAGCCCTTCCCAGCCCTTCCATGTTGGCTCCTTACTTTGTGACCTCACCCCACAAAAGAAGTAAAAGATAAAAATACTAAAAAGAGGAAGTTAAAAGAAATTCTACTTTGTGCTATGTATGTACTCCCCGTATCATGGCCAAAGTCTTATTGGCCTGCCCCTTAAATAGATCTGAGTCCTGCTCCCTCATCCCACATCCCTTCATGCAGCCATCGACTGTGGAGAGACACTCTTAGGCATCTCTGTCATAGTTTTAAAGAATTCTCTTCAGTGGCTTCCTGTCTAGGCTGCTACTTTTTTTTGTGGGGCGGGGGAGGGGAGCCTGGAGGGGAGGAGGGGTTGTCTTCCATGTGCATCTGTAGTCATCGTTATCATGGCAAAAAAGCCTCCTTGATTTTCACAGTCAGTGGGACCATGGATCACTGGCCTTCACTCAGGTTCTGGTGACAGCACAGATCATGGCCCCATGCTGGGACAGTGGGACTACGGTCCAGGATCCAGACAAGGTGCTTGGTGGCTACCCAGACCACAGATATCATCTCAAGGTGGCAGCACAGGCACCCACATCAATATGGGCCTGGAGAGCAGCACCGCCAACAGACATCGACATGGCTTCAAGCTGCATCACAGACGATGAATAGTGGCGTGGCCCTCGGGGGTAGCCTGGGGCACAGACATCCACGCAGACCTTGGCTGTAGTAGGACCACAGACCCAGACATGTCTCCTTGGTGGCAGCATGGCCCAGATATCACCATAGTCTCAGGTGGTGACACAGGCTACTCAGAACAGTATGGCCCCCAGTGGCATAATGGCCCATGGACATAGACATGGCAACAGCCCAGTCCATGGACATCTTCATGGTCTTCGGTAGTAACCTTGCCTACAGACATCAACATAGAACCCGGCTGCAGTAGATCTTCAAACTCCTACATGACCCCCAGCAGCAGCATGGCCCATGGACATCAACATGGCCTCAGTGGATACAGGCTTAAAACAGCTCCAGTGACTTACTGCTCTCCGCATCAGAGTATCCATTCAATCCAAACCAGAGATGTTTCTCCTTTCAGTAGATGGTGACTAACACAGACCACTCCTGCCCCCCTGAACTGGCCAGTGTACAGAGAATAAGAGGCTGTCAGGTGCTTAGCCCTACATGGGACTTCTATATCAACCCCCTGGCCCAAGACCCATGGATCTTTATGGAAGATGAGGTAGAAAGCCTCTGAGGCCCAGAGATGCTAGGCCCTATTCTTAAGCCTAACTGGGCAACCCACACCTGACTGATGAGGAAAGGAAAAATATCTCCCAGTTGGATGGGAAGGGCTTGGAGGGTGAAGAAGGTGCTCATTAGAGGACCTAGGGGTAATGAGTATGTTCAAAATACTTAGTAGGACATCTCAAACATTTGTTAAATATTGTTAAAGGGAAAAAAAAAAAGAAAAAAAAAAAGCATCCAATGCCATGTTGCAGTTGTGGAGTTTTTTTCTGCCTCGGTGCACCTAGATATGGAAGTGGGTTCTGGTTAGACACAAAACTTTGGCCTTTATCTGACTGATAATTTTTTTTTTAATCTTTAAAAAAATTTTTTTATGGTAAACTGAAAACAAATTATATTTACAGAAGCAAGGATGTTGCTCAGTGGTAGAGCATTTCCACAGCATGTGCAAGATCCAAAATCCAACCACCAGTACCACAAGTGGTATGTTTAAATATATGAAAACATTTCTTAAAATAAAAGTTATCATTTAAACTCATAATGCATGAAGCATGATGAGAACTGTTAATTGATTACCTTTAACCAAACACACTTGATTTACTAATTGGTTTTATTGTGAGGTAACTTACTGTCTAAATTCTTCTAAGAATTCTTAGGTCTCCTCCCTTTTTTAATTGATACAGAATATAAAAGTTAGTAAATTCAGCCAGGCATGGTGGTGCACACCTTTAATCCCAGCACTTGGGAGGCAGAGGCAGGTGTATTGATGTGAGTTAGAGGCCAGCCTGGTCTACAAAGTGAGTCTAGGACAGCCAAGGCTACACAGAGAAACCCAGTCTTGAAAAAAACCAGCCAAAGGAAAAAAGATACTAAATTCTTCTGAATGGCTAGAGGCTACACATCCACATGTGTAATGTTTGTCTTGGTCCCGTGCAATAAAGTCATAATGGCTATTCTTTTGAGCAGTTTACACACAGCCTGCAGACGCTGAACATAGTAAGGGGGGAGTTTACTTGGGTGTGAGGAGAGGAGAAGTTATGTTAAATCCTATTTGTGTAAGTGTGCAGCACACACACACACACACAATATTAATGTGTTATGTCTGCTCCAGGCATTTGCCTCTGGCATCTAGGCAAGGTTCTTCCCAGAATTCCTTTGGTGTCCTATCTATTAGTCTGGGGGTAAAGCAGGAACGCAAGCTGTCATGAAGACTGATCTTCACTCAGGTGTTGTTGTCTCTGAGGGGAACTGACCTGGCGAAGACAGCAGGCTTGTCCTAGACAATGGAAAGGACTTCTTTCTCTAAGCACCTCCATCAGCTTTACTCAACTGATGCTTGGTCCCTCTTTGAGTTTGGACTTGTTGATATTCATCACCAGTGTCACATTCCACCTCACATTGTATTAGAATAGGTTTAGGGAAAAAGACTCGCATTTTGCCAATGGACAATAAATTGGTACAAGCCAATTAGAGATAAAGAGGAAAGCTGAGAGCAGCCCAAGTACCTGGGATATAAATAACACACCCTTAAAACCTCTAGGTTACTGAGAAGACTATAGTCAAAACCTTCTGCTGAGCAGGAGCAAAAACACATGTATGAAATTAATGGAGCCGAACTACAATAGTGCTTAGAAAGGTTTCATTTTAAACCTACTTATTAGGAAACACAGATGACTGAAAACAAATTAGTGGCCAACCCAAGAAGATGGGAAAAGACTTGCACAGCAAGCTCAACAAGGAAAGAGTAAGAGGAAGGAGGGAGCAAACGATGAAAGAGAGCAACACAGAGGAGACTGGTGTTATGAAATGTCCACTCTTCGTGCACAAGTATCAGGCAAGAGGAGAGAAGATGCAAATAAATAAAACACAAGACTTGGGAGGTAGGCCAGTCTGAAAAGTGCTCGCCGTGCAACCAAGAAGACCAAAGTTCGACCCTCAGAATCCATGCAAGCAGAGAGGCACCGTGACAGGTGGCGTGTGTCAGCAACCCCAGTACTGGGGAGGTAGAGACCACCAGCCAAGCCTAGTGAGAGAGCTCAGGATGCAGAGAGACCTCTTATCAAAAGACAGGTGGGTGTCGCCTTAGAAGAAAGACGCCTAAGGTCATCCTCCATGCACCCACAAACACACGTGGTGGGCACACGCACCCCCCCCAACAAAACGACAAATAATGAAGCACAGAAAAAAAAATAGAAATAAGTACAGATAAATAGAAAAATAACGTTACGAACAATAATATGTTTATTTTGTAGAGCCCTTAAGAAGCTCCATTCATTCCTGGAAAAATATAAAAGTAGATGAAATAGACCGCAGAAATGGGACAATAAAGCTGAAGAAACAGAAACGTAACCTCGAACTTTTCCCTGAACACAGCTCTCCCACCTGCTTATTTCAGGCCCAGTATATATATAATTTGTGTGTGTGTGTGTGTGTGTGTGTTTGTGTGTGTGTGTGTGTATGTGTATGTGTGTGTGTGTGCGTGCGTGCCTGTGTGTGTAGGCCTACAAAATTGCCAAGAAACAAATACCTTCTACCTTCTATAGATGCTGAGCAAAACTATAAAGACAGAGAAAGCTGTGCAAGGTCTTACAGAAAGAATGTAAAATTCTTATTTCAAAATAAGATGACATATAAGCAAGAAGGTGAAAGTTTCACTTTTCCCATAAACATAGGTAGAAAAACCCTCCATGAGATATGAACTAATAATGAACCAATGAGATGGGTTTACTACCGGGTAAAGGAAAGTCTCTTGACACCAAGCCTGATGACTTGAGGTTGTCCTCTGCACCCTACCATGTTCAAATGAAAATATAGACTCTGCAAGGTGTTCACTGGTCTCTACACATGTGACATGGTTACACATATGATCACAAACATACACAAACGAATGTAAGAAAATTAATACATTTATGAATGAACCATATGTAATAAAGCATTAAAATGAACAAACCATGGACAAAGGTTACTCTAGAATGAAAACAGTTTCATATCTGCAAATTCTATGGCTATAATCCTACATGTTATCTTGTTACTGTTTAGCCACATTAATGGACTAAATGGAAACAGATCACATGCTTTTCTTAGTAAATTCTAAAAGTCACTTGTTCAAGTCAACGTTTTGTGATGGGAGCAGATGAACTTCACTCTACAGTCAGAAGAATTTTGCAAAGTCAATACAGGTTACAACATCAGAAACCTGGGTCCAGCAGCAACAGTAGTGGTTACACACAGAGGATATTTTACACTAAAACGGATCATCAGAGAACCGTGTCCACATCCCAGGGCATGCCTGTTTTCAGAGCAGAATCTGAACTCTATGGTACATCTGTACGCTACAATCTATAGAACAACATCACATATCAGGAAGACACACTACTGTACACACAGGTGTGCATCGGACAACACACCCAGCAGTGAAGGTGCCCAGGGGCGTTGTTTTGTCTTGAGTAATCAAGATAAAAGAGAATGAACAAATGAGGTAAGTGCCTCGCAGGTTTTGGTTGTGTGCCATGAACTCATGGATTATGATTAACTCAGCCCTGTGTGCATGAAGTTCAGTAGAAAGGAGCCGATAAACCAGCAATGGTTGGGAAATCTTCAACTTTTAAATCAGTTAAGTCAGCTCCAAGACGGCCAAGCACAGAGCTGGCTGCTCACCTCACTACATGGTGCTCACTTCTGCACATCCAGTAACATGTCCCAGTGGTCTATGGAACATCTTCATGAACACTTCTAGGTCTGCACTCCCCCCCCCTGGATTTTCTTATCACCCACCACTGGCCTTGTGAGTCACAACACACATTCTACCGTCTACGAAATTTATTTCACTAAGTAATGTCCTATGGCATCCATTCTTGTGTTGGTCCATAGATAAATGCAGTCCATCTTTTTTGCTCAAGTAAAACTTTTTGTTTGTTTGTTTTGGGAGACCTGTTTTCGTGTAGCCCAGGCTGGGCTTGAACTTACTTCAATAGCCAAGAATATTCTTGAGTTTCTGATCTTACTGCCTTTACTTTCCGAAGTGCTGAGATTACAGGCATGCACCAACAAACCAAGTTCTCAGACATTCTGGGGATCAAGCCTAGGACTTTCAGCATGCTAGGCTACTACACGAACTGCTAAGCCACATCCCAGCCCACCGGAGGTCTTTATTATTTACTTTTACTTTTAAAGGAAATTATTAGCATTCTTTTTTTCAGGAGAGCAATGAAGTATACTTTTTAAAAAAAATCTATACTTGGGGCAACTTTTAAAACGTAAAATAGGATTAGAATTCTGCTTTTAGCTGGTGGTCAAAGGAAAGAGACGGGTCACCACTGTGTTACCCTTTTTTTTTTTTAAGTGCTTATTTCAATAAGGAGAGGCATTGGGCTTGAATCAAACATTGTTTGAATTCCAGATGTGGGTTTAAATGTCCTGGACAGCCACTGCTTTGTTTATACAAAGAAGAAAAAGTTGTCTGCAGGACTGATGAGAGGAGGAAATGAAGTCCTGCGTGTGAAGAGGTTGGCTTGGTGTTTAGCACACAGTGTGCCTGCAGATGAGGCTGCCATCACTTGGTGTTTAGCACACAGTGTGCCTGCAGATGAGGCTGCCATCACGGCTGCTTCATTCATTGTCCCATGTCCGCATGGGAGGTCCTTTTGATGGCATTGCCCTCTGTAGCACACTGGCATTTCTAAGACAGTCCTGAGCTGAAGGACACACCCTATTTCATATCTACGACCTCTAGTCCAGTGGTTCTCAACCTTCCTAACCCTGCAACCCTCTATTAATTAATACAGGGCATCAGGTTGTGGTGACCCCTAGCTATAAAATTATTTTTGTCGCTACTCCATAATTGCAAACTTGCTACTGTGACGGATCGCAACATAAGTGGTTTTGGAGATTAGAGGCTCGAGACCCATGGGTTGAGAAGCACTAGACAGAGAGGGTGAAAGCCAGGCATGTGGCCTTGCCACTTGTCAGAGGGAAGACTGATCAGATACCCAAAGACATCTTTCGGACAGAACTTATTCTTACAATATTGACAGCCTTGGGATTCAGGAGAAAATCTGTCTGTCGCATTATGGAGGTTCAAGGAATCCTAACTAACAATAGCCCTAGACCTCCATTTTAAAGACAGAGAAACTGAGGCATGGGTGTGAGTTGCTGTCTGTCCAATGAGGAATTAATCCACTTGTTTGGAATCTCAAGCTTGAAATGCTGTTCTTCCTTTTACTTTGGCAGATACTTGATTATTAGGTCAAAGAATTGTGGGAGGGGATGGGGTGGACTCCGAGCATCTTCTATTATTGGTCTGTTTCCTCACGGCCCATTACCTTTGCCTGGGTAAATATTAAGCAGGCTTTGAATCCCTTGATGGCCCTGACTTCTCAATCTTTCCAAAACTGACCCTCCCATTGTTTATATAGGGTGCTTTCCCTTCTAGCAGTGAATATCTCTCTTCAGTTTTCTCCTCTGGAAAATGCGGTCCTGACACGCTGTCTTTATGTCCACCTGAGACCACCCCCCCAGTACCTAGTACCCAGCTCACCCCTAGCTCAGGCTTCTATTCACCCCCCCCCCTTAGCTCAGTCTGAACTTGCTTATTTTGTCTGACCACTAGAATGATTCACTGCTGGCTGGGAGGCTATTTGCTCTTGCTGCAGTCCCGGTGCCTAGGACACCACCAGGCACATAGAACAAATGCTCAATAACTGTCTGTTGTCACATTTTTTTTTTGGAGGAATACAGACTTTTAAGCATTATCTTCCATTTATCCAGTGCACCCTGTGGCAAGAGCAGTACCGAGTGAGCGTCCAGCGCGCCACCTCATGTGTCTTATTCGCGTGCTTGAAATATCTTAGCAAGGTGGCTCTTCTGTCCTCTTTGCAGAGTCCCCAGCCATCATATAAGCACCTAAAAGAACTGGCTGGATTCCAGCCCTGGTACCTCCTGCCTTTGCTCACACTCAGCCTCACAGTGTCAGCTCGTGTGGTTTTTCTAAAGAAAAGTATGACAAGGAGGTAGACTTGTTTGGCGGCTAACAGGAGGTGAGTTGAAGGCGGTGAGTGTTTAAATTAGGATCCTGCCTCTATATCTGTGCTTTCAGGGAACAATTACCCTTAATTATTATCAGCAGACTGTCTCTCATTTCCTCTAGTTACAGAAACCCCACACTCCAGGCACGGCAGTGTCTCAGTAATGCCAAACCTGCCTGAGCGCCAGGATGTAGGTGTTCTGGGATCTTTGCCGTTTATTCTTGTCCAGGGCAGTCTGCCAAATGAGTCCTGCCGTGACTGCCACGCCTTCCGATACGCCTCCCAGGCCTGGTGACCTGGAGCTGGACATGGGCTGCTCTTGCCTATCCACTGCTATGTCAGCAACACCCACTGGAAGAGTGACCTTGTAGGTATTACAGTAGGCAACACCCTTTGAAACCGCTCCTCTCCCATTCCCCCCCCCCACCGCCCCGCCCCGAGAGCCAGGTTAAAACTATCAGCCCCACGTCCTGAGTACAAGCCTTTCCGAACCTGCTGCCAAAGAGCTAGAGACCTCACTCACTGGCATGGCAGCTGTGATCCCGGAGAACGGACTCCTGAGCAGAAAATTCTCAGACTTTGGGCAGGTAAGCCTGGTGGGCTTCTACTGCTGGGAGAGAATTGCTCCCCAGCCCCAGATGTGAAAGAAGTCTGGGAAATACTGGTAATTCCTAGTTTCCTAAGAAATATTAATTTATTTAGAGATGACGAAAATGCTCAGGAAGTCTACTAATGGCACTGTTCCCCCCCCCACCCCCGCCCCCTGCCACCTTTTTACATTTTTTGTTGGGTTTGGAGGGTGTGGGTGTGGCCAGACTTTCAGAGTCCTGGTTGATTTCAGGCAGGCTGGCCTCGAACTCACAGAGATCTGCCTGCCTTTGTGTTCCCCCAAGTGCTGGGATTACAGGCGTGTACCGTCATGCCTGGCGAGACTGTCCTTAACAAGTAGCGGGACATCTGTCCTTTGAGGATGCAGAAGTTGGGGATCAGAGCTGCTACCATCACCTGTGTGTCTTTGGATAACTCGGCTCCCTCTTCTGCTCTCTGCTTTATCTTCTGTACCCATCCGGGGGCAGGAGTCCAACCACATCTCTTTGGTGATATTTCTACAATCCTTTCTTCCGGGTATAGAAACGGCAAGAGTGTAAGGAACTGTCCTTCTTTAACTTCCGGGAGATGACCTAGCATGAAGAGAGTTTGGGGGGCCTTGCTCAGATCTAAGGAGGGAGAAGATAGGCAGAGAGGAAGATGAACGGGGGTTTTCCCTGAGCCTGAACGTGCCTCGAGGATCATGCTAGAGGTGGAAGTGGTCCACCCTCTCAAGCATCTGCTGTCCTCTCCAGGGAGCTCTCTCAGAACACAGTCTTTGCTGGGATGTATGTTCTTACCCTGGATTGGGCATCATGGTTTGTACACTGAGACTCAGACCCTGGAGGGGACATGGGTGTGCAGGCAGCTGCTGCATGCATCCCTAGAGAAAGCCACAGTCTCTGGAGAGCTCAGCAGTTCAGCACATCAAGAGAGAGGAGATGTCAGAGTCACAATAACTAGACAGTCAGCCGAAATCTGTATTTGGCAGCACACCCTGGACTAGGGGAGATGACTCTTTAAGCACCTCTTCTGACAGGCTGGGCGGCTGAGGGTGCCTGGAGTCAGAGGCTCCGGTGTTGAAGAAGTTTGGTATGAGGGGCAAGCAGGTCGGTCTATAGATCCTGGCTCTAACCTATTCTAGGTTTCTCTGTTGCTGGTAGCATAGGCCCTTGGCTATCTGGGGAGCTTAAGCCAGTGATCTCTGGGGTGGGGACCTAGGGGAGGCGCTTACAGCTTTATTTATAAAACATTTAGGTGTTTGTGAATCCATAGATTGTCCCTACCAAGAACAGGAGCACTTGAGGAGAGTCCAAACATGCCCTGGGACAGTCTCAGCATCAGAAGCAGAACATTTTCCTTTGAAAAATAAGAATCACACTGCCTCCACTCCCATCCATATTCTAGGCTTAAGATGAAATTTTTTAAAATGTCTATAAGTATCTTGCTACAGTTTCTACAACATTTGAAACTGTCAGTGTGCATTTGGCCAAAGCTGATTTGTTTGTTCAACAGAATGTAAGCAGGAAAGACAGACAAA